>OV815272.1:39305882-40555882 GCA_929108145.2 Limnephilus rhombicus | reverse complement strand
ACATATTTTTTCTGCTTTTGGTTGTTTACTGCTAACATTGATATTTTGGGTTTTTATGCTTTCACAAATTTTACTTTTCTTTTAGGCTTTATAAGCCTAGCGAAACTAAACGCTCAAGCTTTATTATTTTGATTTTATTTTTACGATTACATTACCTTATGTTTTACTGCAACCCTCATGCTTTTGATTTATTTTTTTGTTAGTTAATTGGTCAAATTTCACACCAAGCGAAGACTCCTACATGCTTTTCTTTTATTTTTTCGTTTTTTTGGATTGGTTACTTATATATTTTCTTTCAGTTACGTTTAAATGCGAGAACTGAACTCCGTTGTCTGTTATGTACCGTCCTCTTCCCCGTTAAGGGGTAGGACTCTGGAGCTTGTCCCCGCCTATGTTTACTGGCCGACCCTACAGAACTGGTGGAGCTGCACCTGTCTTCCGCGCCACTCCCCGTGACATGAAGAGGCTGGGGAGAAGGCCGAACGGCGACCGAAATCTGTCCGTCCCGCCTCTCTCAGAGCTTATTACTCACGACGGTTGCTTTATATTTTGTTCTTTTTTCTTTACTTTATTTTTGGTTGAGGCTACTAACAACTCGTTTGACTGTCCATGAGGCTGATTACCTCCATGGGCTTTAGAATTGTAGAAGTGACTATAACTGTGCAATCCTGAAGGCGCGCCTGCATACCGCCCTCTAATAACGTATGCGGGGACATTGAAGCTCTAGATTCATTATACAAATATTAAATGTAGAGTCGTTTATAAAAAAAAAGTTGATTCTTGCGAGAGCTCCGAAGGGGCGACAATAAGTCGCCTATAGTGGGTCGGGACATTGGTGGGTGCTTCAATGTCCTTCCTAGAGTCTTTGAGCGTCCTGCCACCCACTTCCAAATAGCCGTGTCGTTAATGCATCACCGGGAAGTCGGCTTAGGGGCGCGAAAACCGACCCTCAAGCATGGCTTTCCTGAAAACATGCACCTCTCAACAGGACTGCCGGGTGTATCTGTGACACACTCCCTCCCTACCAGCAACCACATGAAAATTGAGTGATGTCTTTTATGTACAATAAACTGGCAGGGTAGGCATACCGCCTACACTTAAAAAAATTATTTTTCCCTTCTGCTTTTCCCCAAAGAAAGAGGTAATGTGTATATTTATTTAAATAAATAAAAAGAAAACACTTTGTTTACGTCACTTTATTATTTCTTCCGTCTACCGGTTTCGGTACCTCCGTACCATCATCAGTCCTGACGAAACCGGTAGACGGAAGAAATAATAAAGTGACGTAAACAAAGTGTTTTCTTTTTATTTATTTAAAATGTCAAGTCACAATGTGTTTGCTTCTTTTGAAAAAAAAAATATATATATGTATATATTTATTTAATTATTTAATACTAACCTTTACATATAAATCACTTGCATACTGCTTGTTAACACCATATGAGGGGACATTGAGGGTCTAGCTTTGTTTAATCTCCAGTGCACTTAATATTGTTGAAATTTCTAGTTAACCTAGTTCCAAATCCCAACATTTGTAAGCTCCTGTTAGAGATTTCCGTTATTCGGTTAAAAAATGAAAGATTTGATTGAAAAGTATTGCCTAAATCTTTATTTTTGTTAAATACTGGATTATGATAAGAAGGGGCAGGGCCGAATTAACCATGTCGGGGGCCCTAGGCAATGCACGTCTTGGGGCCCCTTTACCAATGGCGGACTAACGGGGGGGGGGGGGGGTGAAGGGGCACTTGTTCCCTTGATCAAATCCTTAACAAGACTTTAAAGGGGGGGGGGGAGGTTTTAATTTTTTTTTCGGAATTGTAAAACATGTCAGTATATTGAGTATTTCGTCAAAATTTCAAGTAAATCGGAGCAAAACTAACGAAGGTACAGGGTTTCAAGCGACCGGCCCTCATGCTCAATTCAAGTATATTTCGAGTATAAAAAAATTTAAATCGGTGTAGCGAAGCAACGAATAACTAAAAAAAAAAGTAAAATACAACTATGTTTACATATTTGTTTTAATCATAGTCTTTATATTTATTATTTGTGCATGATGTGAACATTAGTTATTTATTGAGTTATAACCTAGTTATCATAATTTGTTGTTTTCTTTAATGCGTGGACCTAATGTAATTAACCTGTAAATGTTCCTAAAAAAAATTAAAACATCTTGAAAGGTGACTTTTTCCGAAACTTCATTTTAATTGAAGCAAGTAATTTTTTCTCGGAACGCGGGGCCCCTAGCCGATGCGCCCAAAGACTCTAAGAAGCAGGGCGGAGGGTCCCCCTACTTGCGCGAGACACCCTTACGACCCACACCTCTCCCCAGGGGAGGCGCGGATGATCCATGAGACAGCGCTCCGGGTCGGCTTCTCTCCAGTGTCCGCATGCAGGGACGGGGTCACAATCCACCCCCAATAGTGGGGATATGGACGAGACACAACGCTGGTTCAGATTTCGTCTCTGGGACGTTACTATAGAATTTTTCCGCTGCAATATTAACCGGGTACCCAATAAACAATTACAAAACCAATAAAAATCAAGTACACAAAACAAAGTAATTAAAATATAATAAAAGCAAAGGTAAGAAAGGAAACAGAAGTGGCTACTGTAGGTGCTCTCAGTAAATACTATGATCAGAGAACACAAAAGAGCGAAGTAATCAAGAATATTCCATTAAAGTGATAACTTATTATATGGATGCATACAGTACATGCGAGTGGTCTCTTAAAATAAATAGAAAAAAAGAAAAAAAAATAGAAAAGAAATTTTTCCCATACTAGTGAGTGGTTGCAGTACGAACGTGTAAGCGGTTCCTGATTAATGGCGCAATTCCTAAGCCCCAGGTTAGTGTGGCAGTAAACACATTGAAGTGGTTTCCTGCGTCTAATATTAAGTGCAATGAAATGTTATATTTTGATTTTGTTAGAAGTCAACTTGAGTACAATTCTCCCGTCTGGAACCCACATTATTATATTTATGTACAAGCCATTGGAAGAATACAAAATAAAAACTTACGTTTTCTAAGTTTTAAATTGGATTTTCCGAAATTTTTCAAACTACAACACTCTTTTAAATGATATGAAAATGATTAATTTGTCAGACAGAAGGATTTTCACTGACTTGGTATATATACGTAAAATTCTAAATGATGCATTTGATAGTCCAGAATTATTCGCAGTGATAAACTTTCGGATTCCACAGCGTAATGCTAGAAGTTGGGATATAGTGCGGTTGCGATTTCAGTGCGAAAATAGCTACATGTATTTCCGCTCTTCCCAGAATACTAATGGAGGGAAATAATTATGCCGAGTCATTTGACATTTTCAATTTATCACTATACAAATACTGTTTTTTGCACTGAGGAAAATAATTCCCCTCGGGGCGTATGTCATCTTTGGGGATGCTGTGTGTAGGGTGTGTTTAGGAAAATAAGGAGAGGAATTTTTGAGATAGAGAAAGAGGTGGCGTGGATAGGAATCAGGGGGTCATTGTATCCAGGAGTGACAGACGTAGGAATCTATCCCTCGTACTGCGATGGGAGGGATATATTGATGGCGATATTCCGAGAAAATTGTGCTGGAGAGGTCAAAAGGTCTCCCCAACCGGTCTCTCCCGATTTGACCTACCATGCAGTAGGTGGGACAAACCTCACCACATGAATCCGGGCACTCCTGTTAAGTCACCAAACCTAACGAACAACTTGATTTTATATTGTTACTGAGCCAGTTAAGTTGCGAATAATAACTATGTAAAATAAACGCATCAGATTTTATGTCCGGGTTAAATCTTTCCCACAGGAAAAACTTAACCCTTTCACACACTTTTCCACAAATGATCATCTAGTCTAGTCAATCCACGTTATGCAATTGCACTATATAAGTATAATAAATACAAAATAATACAAGAACAACAAGTCAAAGAGACCAAATGGGAAAATAATTCACCGACTCCAGATATTTTCATATCAGGGGGTTCGGCTCGGTGTAACTCCTAATTAGAACTATAAATCCTACTGATCCCTCAATATAAATATTTAAAAAATCTTTTGTAATCTTACATGTATTTAAAATGACTGATTTTTGCATTTTTATATGTAAATTCTTTGACAAAAATCTAATATGCCCAAATTTTGAATGGGCCACTCGATTATATCCCAATCGCGGGAAAACCATACCAATGTGTGCACTGCAACATAATTCAAATTGTTGTATATCTGCGCCTTAAACGGAAAACCGTTTGCGTGTTTGTACTGCAACCTTCTATTAGAGAAAGATCACATCTTTGGTTATGAACCACTTCAATGTAATGTATGCAACTTCGACCATGTGGCGACTATCGGAAGTGTCCCAAGCTGGAAAACAATTCCAATGTCATGACTTCTGTTCTCTCCCTAGAGGTTGGATCTGTGTCGCGCTACTGGAAAACCGTCTCCATGTTTGTACTGCAACTACTAATTTCCAAAATTTTATCCGTGGTTTTTTCAGCAAACCACTTTCATGTTCGGTATGCATCTATTGTAAGGGCCACTCCAGGGCCTCTCACAAGGGAAAAACCATACCAATGTGTACACTGCACCATAATTTAAGTTATTCTATAACTGCGCCTTAAACGGAAAACCGTTTGCATGTTTCTACTGCAACCTCCTGTTAGAGAAATAAAACACATCTTGGTGTTAGGGTGGCGACTATCGGATGTGTCCCAAGCGGGAAGACCAATCCAATGTCTTGACTGCTGTCCTCTCCCTAGAGATTTGGATCTGTGCCGCGCTACTGGAAAACCGTCTCTATGTTTGTACTGCAACTACCTGTAAGAAATTTCCAGATCTGCATAAATCCACTTTCATGTACAGTATGCATACTCCGTATGGCGACTATCAGCAGAGTCCCAACCGGGAAAACATGATAATGTCTTTATTGCTACGCGCTTGAACACATGATATAAAAATTTCAATTCTACATAAAATGCAGATAAAACCAGTTGACCATAGACAATGCTTGAAGAGTAAGTGAAAAGAGCCAAAAAATATATAGATGAAGTGAGATAATAGATAGTAAACAATCTTCAAAAATTTTATCTTTGCGTTCTCAAGTAAACCGTTCACTTGTGATGAATGCATCTTTAGTATGAGTAGATTTTATACGGCTCCCAAGTGAAAGAAGCCATTCCGATATGATTAATGTGCTACATAAATATAATATAAGAATAAAAGAAAAACCATTGCATAAAATAAAATCTTAAAAAATGGGTAAGTATAATTGCATGTCACACCCGAGATCGGCCTTTGTGCTGTGAAGTAAAAACAATAATGACTGGTTCTAGCGTGAGTACTGATGGTACAGTGCAGAATAGTAGTGATAGTGAGAGGTTGCAGGTGTGGCAGAAATTAGTACATAAAACTGGTTAAACAGGCATATATGAATTATAGTTCGAAACAACGCATAAACAATAATAAGGTAAGTTCAAATCGTAGTCAGTGGGTCCAGGAGCTATTACACCTGGTATCTATTGATTTTACACTAATCTTCGACTCTAAGAGCAGACCATCTTTCAACCCATCTTCTTGTGAACTTCTTCAGACACTCAAAATTAATCTTGTTCGATACGAGAGCGGAATTCCAAACCGGTCTCGTGACAACTTGCAAACTATCCAGTAATTCGTCTCTGGCATCCGTCATGATCTCGCAATGCCACAGAATGTGCTCGGCAGTCTGATCCGTGCTGCCGCAGGTGCAGTTCAGATAGGGGGATAGGGAGAGTCTATGCAGTCTCCCCCTGAACTCCCCATGCCCGGACAGTAACTGGACCATGTGATGGTTCAGGTTGATGTACGCCCCTTCCATTCTGATCTTAACTGATGGGAAGAAGGAGAAGGTCCATCTTCCCATATTCGATCTAATCCAGCAAGATTGCCACTCATTGAGTGTAAGCTCTCTCATTCGTTTAAGTAGCCCAGGGAGAGTCCCGACTCCACTTGGTGTGATGACAACACCGAGGTGGGTGGCAGGGAGTCCCCTGGTCAACTTCTTCTTTGTTAACACCTTCCTAATTTCTAAATCGATTGGCAGAACACCTGCCAGCACGGGTAATGCGTCCGAAGCTACCATTCTGTAGGCACCAGAAAGTGCCAGCAAGGGAGTTTGCTGGCCTCTTTTGAGCGCCGAGAGTATTAGATAATTATCCAGGCGGTGCTCCCACACAGAGGCGCAGTACGTTACTTGCGTAACGTACACTCCCCTGTATATCAAACGGAGATCCGGACTTCTCAAACCCCATTCAGATGTGGAGATTCTCCTCAGCTTCAAAAAGAGTACCAGGGCCTTGCTGGAGACTTCCTTAACATGGGCAAGAAACGAGGACGATCGATCTAGAGTAACTCCAAGGTATTTAGCTGTCTCAACAAATTTTATTCTGGTGTCTCGAATTCTGATGGTTGGGTTTCTCTCTCTGCTGAGATAGCCCTTAATCAAGAGACCCATGGTCTTCTGGGGAGCGAAGGTCATTTTGTTTCTATCACCCCATTGAAGGAACATGTTCAAACCTTCCTTAGACTTACTTTCTATCTCTCTCCTGCTGTTCCTCGAGACCAGATAAAATTTATCATCAGCAAAATCGACCGCGATACAACCTTCAGGCAAGGGCAACCTGGAGGAGTCATCAAACAAAATCTTCAAATACTGGTGTATTTCCTGACCTGGTGTACTGCTCCTGGATAAGCAGGATGTCGATGTGGAGGTCAGACATGACACGCATGATGTCCAGTGTGGCGGCCCGGGAACGCTGCAGGTTTGTCTTACCTAGGGAGAGGGGATTAATTGCCATAATCAGTCATTTTGACCTGTACGTCAACTGCCGCCTGGTGTGCCGGGCATGATTGGTCCACTGTGGGATGGTTTGAAGGCTTCTTGAACCTTGTGCATATTGCACAGACAGCGGGTTGTGCCTTCTTGGGGCAATCCTCAACGTCGTGTCCGTTTTCGGCGCAATACTGGCAGGTTGCAACCACCTGCGTGCAGGTCTTGGAGATATGGCCATAAAGGTGGCATTTATAACACCTAGTAGCTCCTGAGTAGTCCCTGACCCGACAGGCATTCCAGCCTAGAAAGCACAGACCGCTGTCTCTAAGAAGCCTTCTTACCTCAGGGTAGCACGTGATTATCATGTGCATATTACCTGTGTCCCGCTTTCCAAAGACACACGCCTCATGGTCCTCAGGTGGTCCTCTTCGGATAGTGAGCAATTACCTTCTACGTTATTTTCATAGATTTCGGTGAACAGGGCGGCGTCCGCGGAGGGTTCACCTCTGGGGACGTCATATATGACAATCTTCGGGAGGCGTCCCTGTGGAGATATCATCTTGATACCGGCTGCGGCCAGTTTTTCTTCGGCCTTCTTAAGATTTGCCACTCCTCCAGGTGTTGTAGTTTGGATGGCGACACCGGCACCCTTGATTTTTCTCGTCCTAACAACTTGAAAGCCGTCCTTCCTGGGGTCGGGGACTGTAGGAAGGAGTTTCTCCAACTGCTCTGAAGTTTTACCCTCCGGGGTGGTCGGGTGCAGGAGCACTGTTGGCTGCCTAGATGGTAGAGGTCTTTCTTGACCACCCACTATGATGGTCTTCGACGGAGGTCCTCCCGACGTAGCACTAGCGTAAGATCTCCTAGCTGTGGAGGTGGGGATGATGTTTTCGCCAGTGCTATTGTAGATTTTTTCGAACTCCTTCGTTAGTTCTGCATTGTTCTGGAGTGCAGCCGACAGGGCCTTTGCCTTACCCACAGCCGCTGAGTGCGCCATTGCTGTGTTGTGGAGGTGCTTCTTTATTTCCTCGATGGCTGCGCCAATGGTAGCTCGATCCTCCTTTTTTAGCTTATTTTTTGCATTGCTACATGTCTGGTATCTATTATTTAGTAGTCCCCAGATCGGGAAGATCAATCCAGAACTTAGTACGCTTGCCGAAGTTTGTTGAATGCTAGCCTCGTCTTCCTTTCTCTGGCGCTTCCTGTTAGCTTGGTTGGGAGAATTTGATGTTCCCGTAGCATTTTGTGTCTCAGCATTCTTTGTAGTCTGGGGAGCAGACCACACATTCGTAGGTGCTTGCACCTCTTCAGCTTCCTGCTAATAGACCATGGCAGGGAGCCCAGCCTCACCCATCAGTTGGATGCTGTGCAGACTTCTGAATGGTGACCCTGCACGTCCCTCCTTACCCGCCTTAAGATCAATGATAATTGATTTCAGTCTTCGGTTCTCCTCCAAGATTGACCTTTGAAAACATTCAGTCTGAGTCTTCCGAGTCAGAAGGCATGCTAGTTTCAATGGTAATTAATCGTAGTTAACCATAGAATAGTGCACAATTAAGTGTTAATAAAAACCGGTGTATTCTGCACTCTGAGAATTGTCACAAAATGAGTTTCTATGGTTTACTCTAGGTTAAATTTAAAATTGTCTATGGTTCGCTGAATTGAATTTGCAAATGTATGAGTTTTTTTAACTTACAAATACGGATTATACATACTAAAACACTTATAAACTAGAAAAGGGCACTTAAATTATACTAAGAAATGTTTTTTAACTCTTAAACCAACGAATTCGCGGCTAAAATTTACGAAGAAAATTTAGCCATAGTTTTGACACAAAGTTGTCTGTTTTCACTATTATAAGGAATAATCTCACCGAGATAACGTTTGCCGGAGGGTATGTTTTTGGTATTCTGCGAAGATGTTTTGATTTTTTATGAGGTAATTTTGAGAGAGCAAAAATTTTTTGACAGGTCTTGTCGTAGACGAGAACTGAACTGTTATATCTAACTTATCATAACTGAAATGTTATGATAAGTTAGACTATATTAAAAAAGGTTCCATGACAGTTGGTACGGCGACAATTGATCCTGCGACAGTTGGTCCGCCGACAGTTGGTCCGGCCGACAGTTAGTCCGGCCGACAGTTGGTCCGGCCGAAAGTTGATCCTTCCAACAGTTGGTCCGACCGAAAGTTTAGAAGATTTTTTTCTTCAAGTAAGCATGCAAAGAAGATATACGGCCGTACAACCAAAGTCGATATACTTATATCTGAAGGCATCTTGAGTGAAAATCCAGAGTAAAAATATTTTTGCTAATAATTTCGACTCTCCGAAGAAGCATGCGGCAATAACAAAATACGACATACTTGTACATGCAGTCGGCTTAGCAAAAAACCGGTAAAGATTCCTACTTGCATATAATATAACTTTTTTATCTGAATATAACACAAGAGTCCCAACTGCTCCCAACCGTCAGTGATATTATGGCAGCCCCAATTTTGGTATGGTGTGATGCTGAAGGTAGTGGGGAGGGGGAGGAGATGTGGAAAATGTACCAGGCTATTCAGATATAGTCATCAAACACGGCTAAAGCCATTTCAAGTAACGTTTTAATTCTGAATGAATACTGACGAATATCAAAATACTTTGGTGAGTTGGTGAGCTCTGGTATTATTAAATTTGTATAAAAAAATTTGCAATAGGTGGCACGCAAGCTGTTTGAAAACTGAATTTACCGGGACTGAATGAATGAAATTGACCACTGCTATTGGTACTCGCATTGGTACTCGTATCCGCCTCCCAATTTGTAAAATGATATCTAGAATGTTAGTTTGATTATTTTAAACTATTTAAAAATAAATTCATTTTGTTGATCAAGCTTCTAACTAGCATCACTAGTGATAATGTTTATTTGATTAAATTGTCTTATTTTACAATGAATTCATTAAAAAAAATAATATATAGTATATTTGCGGCACATGGTCCAGAGTGGAAGATACTCTCAGTATCGCCCTGTTGTAAGACCACCATTCAGAATTGAAACGTTGCTTGAAATGACCAGATCTGAACAGTCGGGTACTTCCACACCTTCCTCTGCCCCATATCCTTCACTTCCCTACTACCGTCAGCCTTACAACATACCCCAAATGCTAATGCCATTATCTCAGTGGCTCCAGACGGGAGCGACTTAAAAAAATTATGTAAATATTTGGGCATCATGCCTGTCTTATAAACTGAATTTAAAAAAATATAATAATACTAATTGGTAAATATTAAAAATAATAATAATTTGAAAACATTCGAAAAACCTTTTCTTTTCCCTGTCCACGTCCATTTACTTATCCGGGATAATCTACGTTATAAAATGCGGGCTTTTCTCAAAGTAGGTATTTTCAAGAGTTTTATTTTGAAAATCAATGAGATTTATATTTTTAATAAAAGTAAAAGCGTATTTTTATGTTTAAAATAATGTCTTTCAAAATAAATCTTTACTAAATAAATGATTAAAAAACGTTCTTAAGCCCACGTATTTCAATTTATGACATTTCACTTGAACACTTTGTTTTCCAGTTCCCAAAAAACACGTTATTTTTGAAAATAATTTAATCTATACATTTGTAGAGCCAAAACGGTAAAAAATGGCAAAAAATGCTTTGAAAATTATTAAAAACACATTTTTTCTATTATTATGCTTATTATAGATTAGGGTGTGTCAATTATTTCAACTTTTGTATTCAGAAACGCCCGGGGTCTCAAAAGTTGCGTTTTACAAAGAAAATGAGAACTGCATTTAATTTTTTTTTAAATGGTTATTAGCCCGCTAAAATGCATTTAAAATGAGAAAACAAACATAAAACCATTTTTTTAAATTTGTAATAAAAACATTATTTTCAGTAATATAACCTTTTAACGTTTGTTTATTATTAAAAAATGCGTATAACTGACAAAAATGAAAAAAACGTTCAAGTTTATGAATACAAGTAAGTCAATAAGAATTCTGATTTTATGCAGAAAAGGTGTTATTTTCCCCTTTTATATTTTTAACCAACACATCACATATGTTTTTTTAAAAAAAAATTTTGGTTTTTTGTACTGCAGTTATGGAATGAAAAATAAGTTTGGTACAAAATATAAAATATGAACACTTTGTTTAATTTTTTTTCCAAATCACGAAATCTATTTTCTTTTAAAACTTCTGGCCATTTTAGCGGGCTAAACATAAACATTTACACTAAACATTTTAGCGGGCAGTGAACAATAATTTCATTTATTTTTACGTTTTCGAATAGCTACAGATCATACAAAACTTTTGAGACCCCGGACGTTTAAATATAAGGCCATTTTTTTCTCTCTATGGAGAGCGACACAAGCTATTATAGATATGAAAAAATTCGCTGTGTGTCTTTAAATTCAACTTTTACATTTATCAACAGATTATTGCTCTATTTTGAAAGAGTCGCGTTTTATTAAATATTTTCACAATTTTCGCTTAGATATTATATTTTTCTTAATAAAGCGCGCTCTCTCCAACATTCATGCTTGTATTCACATGACTATTCACCTTTCAATCTATCTTCTTCTTCTTTTTGAACGCCCACTACCAAGCCTTGTGCAACAAATTTCCGTAAAAACGCTAAGATTAAATGTCACTAAATTGACCTGTGTAAAATTTAAATTATTTTTATTACAAACTGGTATTCAACAGAACGGCAGCACTCTTTTTATGGTGAATTGCCTACTTACAAAAAATATATATTTTAGTAATATTATAACAGACAAAGCAAAAACATATGTTTTTTTATAAACCGGAAAGACGGGACATAATTTTATAGGTGCAAAAAAACGATAATTACATATCCGAAAATCATTTTTAAAAAAAAGAACGTTTTCAACACGAATGACACAGGAGAATAACGAGGCATACCAAAAATATTAAATGTCATAAATATTTTTTTTCTTGACCCATCTTATTGATCATAAATCATTATAATGTTCAACGTCTATATTAATAAATCCAATGTAATATACTTGTACTTGTAAATTATTATAATAATAAGAATATTATTAAAAAAAAAAAAAGTTTTCAACTAGCAATAATCGCACCTCGGATAAACCTCATTGGTTACGATATCGCCACTGCGGAAAGTTAAAATCCACACCATTATCATTGTACCTCTAAAACACGTACGGACAACGTAAAATGTACGGGGTTCTCTTCATAACATCTGTCAAAAAATCAATCCAAATGTTATTTTTTAAAATAGGAAAATTGTCTCTAACAGGAATAGGAATACTACTTAATGAACCATGAACAATGGATTCCTTAGCAATAGAATCAGCCTTTTCATTTTCAACAATACCAAGGTGTCCTGGGATCCAGGCCAAGACCACTGACACGTGAGCCAGCGACAAGGAATGCAGGAAGTCTCTGATAGAGCAGGTAAGAGAGTCACTAATGGAATTGAGAGGGGATGCGCTTATTTTTTGTAATGAGCTAAGTGAGTCTGAAAGGATGAGGGCATTTCTAATGTTGAGAGATTTGACGAGATGTAAAGCTTCTATGATAGCTATGCATTCAGCAGAGAAAATGGAACATTCTTTGGGAAGTCTGTGTGGGAAACACAATTTCCTGTGAGGTGCATAGACACTGGCCCCACAATGGGAGTCCGAACTGAGTTTGGAACCATCTGTGAAAAATGTTATATAATTTGGCCAGTTATTTTCAATAATTTTGTTGAATTCTGCATTATTGGATTGAACTGAGTTTTTAATATTTTTTTTTACATATTCCTATAAATTGGTGCACCTTTGGATAGAAAGTAAGACTTTTATAGGGATAAGAGTATAAGGGGAGAGATTCATTGCGATAGGAGTTTGTGGAAACATCTAGGAAAGTGTTGAAGCAATTATAGAGAAGGGGAGGGGAATGTTTTTTCCAAAATGGATTCAAATTAACCTCATACTTTAACAATTGAAGTTTGGGAATCAAGGGATGAGAAGTTATTGAGCATGTTTTGAAAATATATTTTTCTGCTAGGCATCGCCTTCTTATATTTAAGGGAGGTTCGCAGCATTCAACTTGCATTGCGTTGATTGGGGAAGATTTCATGGCTCCTAAGATAAGGCGAAGAGATTTTGACTGAATTTTATCTAATTTAAGCGAATTTGAAGTGGACATTGGATCATACATACAAGATCCGTAATCAAGATGGCTTCGGATGAGAGCATTGTACAGAAGTTTTAAAGATGATGGGTGTGATCCCCACCACACTCCGGACAGAAATCTAAGGGGATTGATGTTGCTTTCGCATTTCATGATGACATGATTTATGTGAGAATTCCAAGTAAGCTTTGAGTCTAAAAACATTCCCAGGAACTTAACTTCTTTAGGGATAGGGATGATTTCATCGCCAAATCTCACCTGAATTTCTGGGAGCTTTCGACGACGAGTGAAGATGACAACTTTGCTTTTGGAGGGGGAAAGTTCAAGGCCATTAATATTTAACCACGCCAAGAGTTTTCTAAGAGCATTGTTGATTGCTGATGCTGCGATAAAAATATTACGGGATATTTTGTTGAAAGTCAAGTCATCAGCATATTGGAGTATGTTGCACAAGAATTGAATAGATTTTTCTAGATCATATGTGTAAATATTGTACAGGATCGGGCCTAAGACTGATCCTTGCGGGAGACCTTTGAAAATGTGTCTAATGTGGGGAGGGGATTCAGACCCATCTACAAAAATAGTTCTCTGGGAGAGCAAATTGACAACGAATTTTACCAATTTAGGCGGAATACCTATTGCCAGTAACTTTTCTTTCAGGATGGGGATATGAACATTGTCATATGCTCCACAGATGTCTAAAAACACTGTAATGCAATATTCATTTTTAAATAATGCTAATTTGATATCTGTAACAAGAGAGGAAAGGTTGTCAAGGGTACTTTTACCCTTTCTAAATCAAAACTGGGAAGGGGAAAGAATTCGATTTTTTTCTACGAACCAGTCCAATCTATTCTTAATCATTCTTTCTGATACTTTGCAAAGAGTAGAAGAGAGGGCGATAGGTCTGTAGCTCGAACCTATGCTTGGATCTTTGCCACTTTTGCAAATGGGAATGATATTTTGAATTTTCCAGTTTGGGGGAATAATTTATGAGAGAGAGAGAGTAGGTAAGAGAATTTTCATCAGAATGAAGGATGAATATATTCAGGATTTCGTCCTTGCCCGGAGCTGAGTCATTGAGGATTTCAATGGCTCTTTTTAACTCATCAAAGGAAAATGGAGCATCTAACCATGAAGAAGATTTTAAAGTGAAAGGCAAAGAAGGAAGTTCATCAAAATTAGGGACATAAGGGGAAGCTATTTTATTAACAAAGTCATCAATCCAAATAGCAGAATTATAAGATGGCTTTGGCAGGAAAAGGGAAGATCTAAACCTGCAAATCATGGACCAAACCTCCCCTGCTGGAGTAGCAGGAGATATATTGGTACAGAAATTACGCCAGCTGTTTTTTTTTTGAAACGGAATGTGCGATTAGCAACAGCTTGGGCATTCTTGGCTGAGATGTAATTATTCATAGTCATCTGTTGGCAGTATGTCTTATTGGCCGCTTTCCTCTCCTTCAGCACTCTAAGGCATTCCTCATCCCACCAAGGGGGAGGGCGAGCCTTTGAGCCTACGGGAGATGATTTAGGGATAGACTTGTCAGCCGATTTTAGAATGGATTCAGTCCAAGATTTATAAGAGGAGGTGCAATTATCAGAAGAAGGGGAAGGCAGGAAGAGGGAAAGATCCTGGATAGAGTCTCTGAAACGGGACCAATCCGCTTTTTTGTAATAAATTTGGGCTTACTTTTAAAGTGATTGGTATCCAACCGTTGAGCCAAATTCAAAATAATGGGATAGTAGTCACTGCCGCAGGGGTCTGAAGAAATTCGCCAGGAGATTAGTGGATAGATACTCGGGGAACAGAGGGATATGTCCACCGCACTAGGATTCTGTCCAGGGTGACTAAACCTTGTTGAGGATCCATCATTTAGGAGACATATGTTCAAGGAGTCCAAAAGGTCAATTAATTTGATACCTGAGGGATCCGAGGAAGAAGAACCCCAGAGTGGGGAGTGGGCATTGAAATCACCCAAAATTACCAAGGGAGGAGAAATTTTGCTAAGCATGTGAACCCACAGTGGAAGGATGAATTTGGGGGTTTAATGGAAATAGGGGAGAAGGGGAGAGAGTTTTTGATTAAAAGGGCTGCACCACCCTTCCCATCAATGCGGTCGTCCCGCAGACATTGATAGCCACTCACCTTGAAGAGTTGAGATGGCTTGAACCAAGTCTCAGAGACGGCAGCAATCGATATGGAGTGTAAATGTAGAAGGCGGATGAAGTCATCCTTATTGAAGTCATCCATCCTACAATTCCACTGCAGAATTGCTGCTGTTGGGGCAGCCATTGGGAAGAAGAGAATACAAAGAGGAGAGTAACGAGGCAGCGTTGGACGGTAGAGAATTATTATTGTTAATAACAGAGATAAGTAGCATGAGAAGAGTTTGAATAAAAGAAGAATTGTCATTAGAAGTATTGTTTTTTATGGAATTTGCATTTAGATCAGGATTGAAAGCACTGCTGTTAGTTGAATTGGAGTTAGAAAAGACGGAGTTTTGAGGAAATAGAGAGCTGATGTTAACATTTGGGAACAAGAGCTGGGAGTTATGGCCAAATTGATCATATCCAGGGGTTTTAATTGGACGAGAAGCTTGTTTTGTCATTACAGTTTTCTTGTAAGACAAGTTTGAAGGAGCACTAATTTGGGATTGAGAAGCAATTTCAGCAAAAGATATTTTTTAGAAGGAGCTATTAATTTGGAGGCATAGAAGTATGGAAGCCATATAACTTTTTATGTTTTTTTGGCGAGAAAGTTCGGGGCAGGATGGATGAGTGGCTGTGTGCGTGCCTGAACAATTGACGCAAGTGGGGGAATTGGAAGGGGAGGAGCATTGGTCTGCTAAATGATTTTCTGCGCATTTAAAGCAGCGGGGAGAGGAGCGGCACGATTGTTTAGAATAGCCAAACCGACAACAATTAAAACATTGGATTGTCGGGTACGAATAAATTTCCACCGGGAGAGAGTTGTGAAATAGATAAATGTGAGAGGGAAGGGACTGTCCTTCAAATGTCAGAACTACAGTTTGAGAGGGTTTCCAGACTACAGACTCAGATGATCGATCTTTGAAATTAAGACGCCTAGTCTTAATAACTTTTCCCGAAGATGCTGGAATAATGAGTTCCGAGATAAGCTCTTCTTCAGATAGGTCTACAGGAATACCTCTAACGAGACCCAAGCGAGAGATATTGAAAGCAGGGATATAGGCTTTAAATTTTTTTGCAGAGATGGAGTCGATGGAATTTATGAATTTATTGGCATTCTACGCGGATGTGAACTCAACACAAATGCGAAATCTGCCCTCTGATCGGATACCACCTGGGGAAATGCCAAGTGTTTTTTTTCCAATGAATTTACCAAATTCAAGGGGATGTAAAGAGTGGCCAGGAGAGTTGTTTTGAACATAAATTATGAAGGGAGCTTTTGCTGAAATCGGATACAAAGAAAGAGGAGAAGCTACAGGAACTGAGACCTGTGAAGAATCAGTTTTTGGAAGGTCGCAAACTTTCCTCTTTTTTGGAGTAGAAGATGGAACTTGAAGGTCTGCTATCTCTACCTCACTACCAATGTCAAAATTTGAAGGGTCAGGGGGAGCGGGATCAGGGGATTTCTTCCCAATGGCAAAGGCCATTGGAGCAAAAGGATATAAAACAAAAATAAAATAACACTTACTGCTTGGTCAGCAATAAACGAACTCAAAAGAGGTCAAAAAACTAAAAATATAACTGACTTAATGCCAAAAATTAGATTTTTCGTATTAAAACTAAAAAAACGCAACAGTGTTTTTCAACTGTCAAAATTCGAATGCAAACAATAAATCTGTTGAACGTTAAATGTCAAATTCAAAAATTCGCCTGAAATCAAAGTGATGCCATATAAAAAAAAAATCAGTGTGGAATTTTATAAAATTAATAGGAACATTTTCGGAGACGGGACATTTTCATGTAGTGACGTCACGAGCCCAAATAATGGATTTATTTATTTAAAAATAAAAAAAACTGTACATTTCTAAAAATTTTACTAACATTTTCGTAATCTTAGTAAAAAAAAACCATCCACACGATTTATTCCAAGTAGTTATGAAGTCCATGCAAGTGACCTATTCACATCGCCGAGGCCGATCCGTAATAAGATATATCTGTTTCCTCCAAAAGGAAAAAAATAGTACTCTGGAAGAAACAGACACAAGAATTTTGTGTATCTCATCTTTTGTCTCAGCATTATTTAATGTGTAAGGAAGAACTGCAGCATTATAACGATACGGAACGTACGTTTATTGCCTTTTTTGCCGTCACTGTACCGTAACCGTGAATCGTTACGGTAATTATAAAAGTGTCAACTGGAGACCCTTAGTGCTGAGTAAATACTGAATTTTGTATTACACAAACCGATTCGTTACCACAAAATAAGATTCAACGAACCTCATTAGCTTCCAGAAATATGATCAAAAGATTTCGTCAATAAAGCCCCGTTCTAAGAAAATTCGGGTCAGGTACGAATGTGGAAGGAAGGTCAATGTCTTACTTAAGTACGCTTCTTCATGTTTTTTTTTATCTTATACACAGGACTTATAAACGTACATCTGTAAGTTTCATTGTTGCATTTTACTTGGTTACGATATTTTTAAATGAATAGCAAGTACCTTACCTGTATGGGTTCATAGATCTATCATCCTAAATATTCATCCTGTCAATATTTCAACGTGTAGAAATATATTTTTCTTTGTTAAATGAAGGCATTATTGAAAAAAAATTAAATCGTTATTAATTAAAATAATTTGGTTAAAATTTCCCCACAGGAAAAACTAAACCCTTTCACACACTTCCCCAAATGATCATCTAGTCAATCCAAGCTATGCAATTGCACTATATATAAGTATTATAAATACAAAACAATACAAGAACAACATGTCAACCTACCAGAGACCAAATGGAAAAATAATTCACTATTCAGATATTTTCATATCAGAGGGTTCGGCTCTGTGGAATTCCTAATTTGACCTATAAATTCTACTGATCCCTCAATATAAATATTTAAAAAATCTTTTGTAATCCTACATGTATTTAGAATGACTGATTTTTTGCATTTTTAAATATAAATTCTTTGACAATTCTAATATGCCTAAATTTTGAATGAGAGACCTAGACATAATGCCAGTAGCCGAAATGACAAATGGTAATATTTTTTTAGTCTGAGAATGTTAAATTCTTTTAATTATGTTTATATTATTATTATTTTAATTATTTATTAATTTTTTTTAATATTATTAATTATTTTTATTAATTTTTAATTATTTGTATTTATTATATTGATTTTTATTTTTATTAAATAATTCTATTCATTATAATTAATTCTACTAATCATCAAATAATTATTTATCAAATAATAATTATTTACTGTGGTTTTTAGTAAACTCTGAGGATGAGAGCATCGCTCTCGAAACAAGTCGGTTTTATAGACATTAAAAGTAATTTTGAAATAATTATTAAATATTTTATTAATTAGGAATTGATTTAATTAATTTTATTAATTAATTGTTAATTCATTATATTAATTATTACTTAATTAATTTTCGTTATACTGTATCGTTTGCTTATATCATAACCATTTTTTTCGAAACATGCCGATTATTTTGTTTAAATAGTGGTTTATGCGAACTTATTTATATTCATTAAATTAATAATTATATTTGATACTAAGAGTATGAACACAATTCCAGATAAATAAATGTTTTTTTGGACTCGGGTGTGGATACTTTTTATATAGAATGTAGTTGGTCGAAGAGATTTAATTTTTGCCGTAAATGTTTATTTTTTGGATACTGTCATAATATTAAATCATCATAATCGTTCATCTATTATCTATTGTATAAAAAAATGCTTCGTTTAAACCCAAGAGTTGAAAAAAGCATATACTTTTCAAATACGAGATGCATTGTTTCGCTCACATTATTTTATTGATTTCTAATTGCATATATTGAATGGCACTGCGAGATTTTATTGGGTTTTTCTTGGTACAAATATTTATATTATTATATATTTAATTTTTAAATTTCTATACACTATATGCAAAAGTAATCAAAACATAATTAACATTATGAACTTTATTTTTATTTATTTTATTTTTATTTATCTATAAAAAGTATATGTACATTGGTTTTTTTTTTATGTCTGTCTCTCTAGGATATACCTCTGTCGAGACAGGCGATACTTTTCTAAGACATTACGTGAACATTACATTGTGTTCAGAAATAAAACTTTTGTGTTATTTTCACACGAAAAATTGGGATCTAAAATTTTGCCCAGGGCCACAGAAATAACCCGATAATTTTTGCTACCCCCTTGGATTAACTCTAACATGGAACATATGAAAACTGTCTCGAAATTTCCCAGAAAGTCTAGCCAAGGTTAAATATGTGAAATATTAATTTGGTTGTTAATTAATGTAACAAAACATGAACGAATTTATTTAACGAAATTCGCGTTATGTTTAACCTGAAGGTGCTCTCAAACTCAATTAAAAGTTTAGTTTACCTTTGAAATGACTTTTTGAATTAAAGCATGAAACTCCATAATTATGTGATAATGGCAGCTAGTTCCTCTGAATAAACGACCGCTGTGGAAAAATGAAGAATTTTTAGCGATTTATAACATCCCTTTAATATTTTAATTTCTTTAAAAAATATATTTTATGAAACTGTAATTCTATGAAATTTCCGCGATAGAAAAAAGATCGTAAAGTATGCTCCGAAAATTATTAAAAACTCATTTTGATCTGTTATTTAACATGTATGAAAAAATTCACTTTGTAAATTTAAATACTATTTGTCGAGATATTTTTGCTCTATTTTAAACGACACGTGTTTTATTAAATATTTTCACAATTTCGCTTAATTATAATCTTTTTTTTAACATTTGCGGATGTTAGAGGGAGCGCCCTTTATATGTTTCCCTTTCAAACCATCTTCTGCTTCTTTTTGAACGCTTTGTATATATTATAACATAAACAATGGATATACGTAACCTATCAGGAATCGTTTTATTTCTGTTTAAAAACATATTTCGTTTACCTACCTACTTCACTATGTGTGTGTGCAATTGTGTGATTTTTTTTGGATTCCTGTCCCAAAAACAAAAATTCCAAACCTAATATTATAACATCGAATATTCAAAATCAGGACGTGGACACAATTATTTATAAAATGATGAAAGTGGGAGTAGAATACATAAGGCTTCCCCATTCATGTCATGTAGGTAAATAATATAAGTGTGTCTTTTGAAAATTATCATCCCGAATAAGATGTGTAAAAGAAAATTAGTGAAAAACATATCTGATTGCTCTATTTGTGTGCACGTGGAACGATTACTGACTCGTGTCTCAAAAATAGGTGGGCAGTAATTTATACACGGGTTGTAATGTTTTTGAATTTGTGGCAACCAAATAATAATACCGAACCATGTTTTGTCCATAGCGAAATTTTATTAATTTTCGCAGATCGGCTGGAGTGTGCCTTAAAAAATATATCAGCAATTTTAAAAGTTATTATTAGATTTTAAGTGGTCGGAATAACTGTGTTTTAGTGCCGACTTCATACTTTTATAAGCCAAGTGAAAAAAATTGACATAAAAATTTTTTCAGTCCTTCACTTTCAGACCATTCAAAATCATAAAAGCTCTCCCGTTAAATAAATTCAAGTTTTGAAAGGTGTAGTGCGAAAACGATTCTATGTTAGTAGTTTTTCTAATCGAGTTCCTATAAAATCTGTCTCATTGAACATTTGAATTATTTTAGGTCCTTACATATGAAATTGGCGTTTTGCCGTAATGGCAACTTTGATCTCAAATATCTTCTCTTTGGTTAGGAATTCCAAATTCAAATTTATACAGCTATTTACTCGTGTATTTGTGTTTCGAAAATTATAATTCATTTGTTTTTTCCTTAATTGTTTTTTTTTCTTTGCGTCACTTAGTTTACAAAATGGAAAACTTGAAATATCGCGTTATTTACGAGTACGAGTTCACGTGGCACCAGTGCTGCAGAAACGGCTCGAAGGATTAATGATGTGTATGGCGACGATGCCGCAAAAGAAAACACAGTTGTGTTTTCTTCTTTTTTTTTTGTGTCGTTCACTACAGCTTTCTTAAATCTGGCCAGACGATTACGGCAGATGTCTATTGTCAGCAACTGCAAACCATGATGGAAAAGCTAGCTGCTAAACAACCGAGGCTGGCTAATCGCTCTAGGTCACTGCTGCTTCATGACAACGCTAGACCACACACTGCACAACAGACGGCTACCAAATTAGAGGAGCTTCAATTGGACATCAACCGTACTCTCCGGACCTTGCCCCAACAGATTACCATTTTTTTCGAAATTTGGATAACTTCTTGCAAGGGAAAAAAATCAACTCCGATGGGGCAGTCCAAACCGCCTTCAAAGATTTTATTGATTCCCGTCCGAATGTTTTTTTTAGTAAAGCAATCGATGAACTACCTATGAGATGGCAAAAGTGCATAGATAGCAATGGTATATACTTTGATTAAATAAATATATTAGATTTAAAAAAAATCGACTTTATGTTCCTCCCATACAAAACGCCAATTTCATATTTAAGGACCTAATATTACAGCCATCTATAGTTTGTGTCGACTGTGTGGTCTCAATTAAACACATCACACAGTGAATGGTTGCTGACTGCATAATCGGCACAATATCTTAATTGATTTAATCCCACTCAACCGCTGACCGGTTAGTGGTTGAGTGGGCACAGCGCTTGGGTCCCACCCGAGCGTCGCGTGTTCGATTCCTCGGCTGGCTAAGTCCTCCATCACAACACAAGCAAATTTTCGGCTTTCTGTGATGGTAGTAGAAGATTTTCAAACATTATTGGGTTATTCGTAACCCGGGAATGTTTGTCTTTCTTTAAAAAAAAAATGAAAAAAAAATAATATTTAAAAAAAAAAAATTATATTTTAGAATTTACAATGGACGGGATACATTTTTTCACATTAGCTCCACAAAGAAGGCTCCGAAGAAAACAATTTCCCTCGGGGCCTATGTCATCTTTGGGGATGTTGTGTGGAGAGTCTTTTTGTGGAAAGGAAGGTGAGAAAGCTCTGAGAAGAAAAATGGTGTGACGGGTGGGTAGGAATCTGGGGGTTGATGTGTCCAGGAGTGAAGGACGTATGAATCCATCCCCCCCACTGCGGTACATCACGATTGGTCGATAGAGTCCGGCTGGTGAGGTAAAATGTCTCCAACAACCAATCTCTCCCGATCCGGCCTGCGGCGCAGTAGGTGGGCAGATGCATGTGCCGCCAACATCTAGACAAACCTTACCCCATGAGCTCAGTAACATATGGATTTATACCTACATGTGTTTGTTATTGCAGTCTGCCCACCTACTGCGTGGCGGGTCGGATCGAGATAGAGTGGTTGAGGGAGGCCTTTTGACCTCTCCGGCCGGACTCTCTCGACCCGTCGCCTTTCATCGCAGTTGAAAGGATGGACTCTAACGTCACTCCTGGACACACTGAAACCTAGATCACTACTCACCACTACTACCTTTTGCCAGAACTTCCTCTCCTTCCTTCCCTTGAAAAAACCATCCGCACAGCAATCCTAAAGATGACGAAGGCCCTGATTAAAATGTTTTTCCTTAAGGCCTCCTGTATGGAGTTACTTTAAAAACAAATGTTTTAAATTGAATTTTACAAGTTATCGGTGGAGTTCTTCGGGAAAGTATGCAGCCGATAATGATAAAAAAATTAGTATAAATACAATACGCCAATCAATTTATTATGATTCAAAGACCCTGTTCAGTGAACTAACAACGGAAATAAAAATGAGGACAAGTGTCGTTTTCTCTTCGATAAGGTTTTTACGAATTCATTTATCACTAGGCAAATGTAGAGATAATCCAGTAAAGGCCATGGCCGATCGACCAACCCTCCCTCGCACTATGATAAAATAGAACAATAATAAAATAGAACAGTGGAAAAAGAACCTAAAGCTATCTTTTTTTGCATAAGCTCCACACGAGTCTCTGAGGAAAATAATGTCCCTCTGGGTGTCATCTTAGGGGATGGTGTGTGGATGGTTTTTTAAGGAAACGAAGAAGAAGATTCAATGCCCAGAGTTGCTAAATAAAATTCAATTCAATGTACCTGCACGTTCAACACGCTCTTCTGTCCTGTTCAGGGTGGATCAATGCAATGAACTCTAAGCAGAATTCTTGCCTTAAGATGAATATATACGTGAAATCCTATTTAGATACTATTTAGATTAATCTTTACGACGAATCAGCTTACAGTATGAACATCAAAAAATATGCTACGAATAAATCGAAGCTTTTACTTGCTTTTCTATGTATTGGAATTACAATAAAATTATTATTTACGTAACAAAAAATATAAGCGTAAACCACCAAAAATAATGTTTTTTCATGACTTAACTATGAAGTAATACAAGAAACAATTTTTTTTAAATACCCCTTTATGGCTAAGACTATTTTTGAGGTTATCCATGTTCTAACTTTTTTTATATCTTATAAAATTATGCACAAAATAAATAAAAACCACTTTTTCGCTTACTAGCCTCGTGCTAAAAGACGCCGGATTTAAAAATTTTGCAGGCATGAGATTCGAAATATTTCTAGCGTTTATATTCCTCTTAACAGAGCATGCAATAGGTATAATAACACATTATCCAATGTGGACATTTTCAATTGCAAACTTACCAAATATAAGAGGTCCATAGAAGAGTATTTCTCTGATGTTTCGTGAATAATCTTATGTTTCTATTGTTTATATTTCTGTTGTAATTTGATTTATATGTACTACCTCTCTCCACGGCTTCCAGTGTATTGATAAATTGTTTTTGTTTTTTTTTCGTTTTATGTAATTTTTTGTTTTATATAATTTTTGACTTCATATTCCTTTCTTATACTTCTCAGTAGAGGTAAAGTCACAAGGATTTAATCAGGAAATAATAAATAAATTAGAAGTTCTGGAAAGGAAATAAGTATGAGTGGTGGGTAGGAATCTGGTGGTCGGTGTGTCCAGGAGTGACAGACGTACGAATCCACCCCCTCAACTGCGGTGCAAGACGATGGGTCGAGGGATTCCAGCTGGAAAGATCAAAAGGTCCTCCTCAACCAGTCTCTTTCGATCCGGCACGCCACGCAGCAGGTGGGCAGACACATCGGCCTTGACCAAAGATATTGAAATATAAGTAGATGTGCTATCTGCAGTTTTTACTAGGTGGGACTGCGCTTCCGGGTGTCGCCGATATTGTTTACCAATTAACTAAATGAACGAATAATTAACGAATAAACCAAACGAACGTTGAACTAAATGATCGAATTATTTCCGTATTCAAACTATATTGTTAACTAATACTAATGCACATCTTCAAAAAATCAACGAAATGAAAAAATTATTTTCGTATGCAAGCTACTCTAATTAGGGCGTAGTCCGCCGACAGTTCTGTTGCGCGGGCACCATAGCATATCTCTTTTGTATTTGAATATCTTTGGCCTTGACAAACCTCATCCCATGATCCCGGGTACCGTTGTTAAGTCACCAAACGTAGCGAACCACTTGAGGTGACCTTATGGCAAAGGTGTTGGTTATCCAATAAATGGTTAACAGGCCGGCGAAACCCATACCCGCCTCCCAAATTGAAATGTGTATGCATGTTTGATTTTATTTTGTTTTTTGTAGTGATGTTAATAAAATTAGGATTAAATTAATAATTAGATTGTATCGAGTTACGACAAAAAATATTTTAATCATTGAAGACAATATTAGCGACTCCCAAACGAAAATTTGAATTAGAAAAATCATAAAAAGATACGGTCGTATCTAGTAATTGAACCCAGGACCTTTGCCTTGCCGGGGCTCTGCTCCAACCACTGTGCTTCTACCTTAACCTTAATCCCTTCGATCATATTTAATTGTATCATACAAAAACTAAGAACTACCAAAATTATCTTCATTTCCTTAACGCGTATTTTTATTGGGCCTGCAAGGCCTTGGATTCAATTAGTAGATGCGATCGTATCTTTTTATTGGGCCTGCAAGGCCTTGGATTCAATTAGTAGATGCGGTCGTATCTTTTCATTGGGCCTGCAAGGCCTTGGATTCAATTAGTAGATGCGATCGTATCTTTTTATTGGGCCTGCAAGGCCTTGGATTCAATTAGTAGATGCGGTCGTATCTTTTTATTGGGCCTGCAAGGCCTTGGATTCAATTAGTAGATGCGGTCGTATCTTTTTATTGGGCCTGTAAGGCCTTGGATTCAATTAGTAGATGCAATCGTATCTTTTTATTGGGCCTGCAAGGCCTTGGATTCAATTAATAGATGCGATCGTATCTTTTTTTAATTTTTCTGTTTAAAATTTTCGTTGTGTTTTCTTTAATGATTAAATATTAAAATTTGAGTTTACACTCGTTGACTTATTCCAACAATAAAACTATTTTTTCTGTTCTGTTTTTCACTGTTCTGTTTCATTGGTTTCTGTTCTATCATTGTTCTGTGCTATCTTTGTAGTACATAGTTATCACATTAGCGTTAATATGTAGCTATTTCACAAGCGCATTATTAACGATGCAAAACGAGTGTAAAAAAATAAACAAAAGTTTTAATCTCTAATACTGTACCTGAGAAGCATACGGATGCAAGTCCAAAAAGGTAAATGTTCAGGAGAGCCAAAAAACTATTTTTTTTCTGTAACTATGGTCTCATAACTTCTTTGGATATCCATGCTGATAGATAACAAAAAAGTTATTATTAAATCAATTAGTTTTGTTTTAAAAACGAGCAAATAAAGCAAAATATTTTTAAAGCCTTTAAAAATATTGTTTAAAAAAAACCGCTGGTTGGAGTAAAACAAAAACACGGACTTGAGTCCTTCTGCTTCAAAATTAAATGGAATATTTTATTATGACTTGTGGTGTATTATGAAAGGATCAATGTTTGAAAATTGTTTACTTCCATAGAAAGCGTAGTAATGTTAAAGGCAGAAGGAAGCAACTGGATTTGAGTCATAATACAGCCATCCAAAAAGGTAAATGTTCAGGAGAGCCAAAAAAACTATTTTTTTCTGTAACTATGGTCTCATAACTTCTTCGGATATAATAACAAAGATAGATAATAACAAAAAAGTTATTATTAAATCAATCAGTTTTGTTTTAAAAACGAGCAAATAAAACAAAATATTTTTAAAGCCTTTAAAAATATTGTTTAAAAAAAACCGCTGGTTGGAGTAAAACAAAAACACGGACTTGAGTCCTTCTGCTTCAAAATTAAATGGAATATTTTGTTATGACATATGGTGTATTATGAAAGGATCAATGTTTGAAAATTGTTTACTTCCGTAGAAAGCGTAGTAATGTTAAAGGCAGAAGGAAGCAACTGGATTTGAATCATAATACTCAAAATGCAACTAAATCATAAAGATGCAAGTCAATGTACATCTTTTTGCTTCTAAGATAGTTTTTGTATCAAAGGTAGTTGCATCCGTATACATTTTTGAAAATCCTATTTTTATTCACGACAGGACCTGTATCTTTCTGCCGCTGATAAACATGATAATTTACTTCAAGTCTGCATCAAAAACTCATTTCTTCAAATTTTGGACTTTCATCCGTTTGCTTCTCGGGTACAGAGAACGCTATTCCCGGTAAGAATTAATTAATAATAGGTAACTACCGCGCTAAATATTACTGCAAAATATAACTTGATATATTTTTAAACCGCTATTAAAACTGAATTATTACTCGCCTACGTCAAAAATCCGAGATTATGCTCTAAGACCATCATAAGATCCTTGAAAGCGATAATAGGAGAGATTAACGTTAATTTTTATACAATTTTTTAGCTTTGTTCCGTACGATCTACCTACGTTTATAATACTCCCAGGATGAGATCGCACGCACGTCATTGACGATCGTCCTAAAAGGCGTTCATAAAAATCTTTCTTCTCACACGTGTGAAAACGGAAAAAAGGAGATACCGGAATATCGAATGTTGGGAAATATTATACCTTCATATATGTCTACACATTTCCATAGACATTTTGCGAACGTGTGTCTCTTTCGAATAGTAGAATGGTATAGGCATTTTATTGTAAAAATAATAAGCATGATATTATCGTTAAAAAGTACAAAAGTTCTTGTACGGGTGATTTAATTATAGATTTCTAACCCTTCGAATTCAAATGTGACGAAATGAAATGTAAAGGTGCAATTTCAAATATTGGAATTTTTAGGATAAAAATTGCCACCTTTTTATTTTCTTTTTGTGAAAATCATATTTAACGATTTTTGACGTGAAAAGATCTTTACCACCGTTGTGATTTGAAACTCGATGAAAAGAAAAAGCGACACTAACAATAGACAATCACATCTGTAGGATTCCTCCTCACTTTTGTGTACTTTAGTTTTCTGAAGGTTTCACTACTACCGCGTGTGAACTGCAGACTTGTATTTTTTTGAGTGAAAACTTCTTTAGCTTCGTTGTGATTTGAAACATTATGAAACAAAAAAGCAACACTAAAAATAGATAATCACATCTATATGATTTAGCCTGTTAGAGAATGAGACAGAATAATCTATCTCCTATTTGTACGGTGCTTCATAGCCTACTCACTTGCTACCCACTCTTGTCTACTTTAGTTTTCTGAATGTTTCTCTTCTACCGCGTGTGAACTGCACACTTGTAATTTTTGTAGTGAAAACTTCTTTAGCACCGTTGTGATTTGAAACTCGATGAAGTGAAAAGGCAACACTAAAAAGAGACAATCACATCTAAAGGATTTAGCCTGAGATAGAATAATCGTTCTCCCCTTTTTTGCGGTGCTTCGTAGCCTACCCATTCTTGTCTACTTTAGTTTTCTGAAGGCCGCGTGTGAACTGCATACATTTTTTGTTTATTATTTGTGAAATGTAACTATATAAATTTTATTTTGTTACAATTTTATGTTCATATTTATTCATAACTAGCTTTTTCCCGCGGCTTCGCTCGCATGGTGTAAGGAGGGTTCCCACTCCGCCTCCTCCATCTAACCCCCTCTCCCCCCCCCTCCACCCACCCCCCTCCAACATCCCCCCCCCCCTTCCTCCATCTCTCCCTCCCTCCCACTTTCCATATATTCAATCCCAGTACATTCAGTTTTTAAACAGCCCGCGTGCCACCTTTTACAATTTTTATTCAATATTAAATTTGGTACCTATTTAAAACATCTAAAATTCTTGATTCGAATCAAACTATTAGGGGAATACCTACTTTAAATAAATTAATCAACTTAAAGATTATCAAAAATAGAATCGTGATTTAACATTTTGCAAAATGTCATTCTCAAACACGCGAACTCTCAAACGTGCGATAGTCGTTAGGTTTTCTGAAATTATCCAATTTTCTGGGCAATTTTCTTAATTTTTCTCTCCGTAAGAACCATCCTCGTGCTTCAAGGAATATTCTAAAAAAAGAAATAGCGAAATCGGTTCAGCTGCTCTCGAGATTTGCGCTTAGCAACACATTTAGCGATTCATTTTTATATATAAGTTTATTTCTTATGTACTCATGACATTTATATAATCAAAGGTACTCATAAATAAATTTTACTCGCGTTTATTTCGATTTCACAAATGTATGTATACAAATAAAATATTATACACCTGAATCATCGATGTAGGTACGAGTTACTATTGATATATCGCAATTACATAACTATCGAAACGTTCCTTTCGAATGCTTCATGATGATGTAAATACGACCTCTGCCCGGTTTTACTTTATCAATGTATTAAATGTATTTGCTTGAATAGTGAAACGTTTCAAGTAAGTGAATAATTTTAAAGAGACAAGAAAACGTTGTGACGTAGACATCTACTGCCTTGCGTGGGTAAAAGAAAAGATGCTGTGTGACGTCACCCGTGTGAAGGGGAGGTTTTCCTACACGGGCGGTAAACAAAGACAAATCGTTGTCTGATGAAACCAAATGTAGCCCACGGGGGGTGTGTTTAAATTGCAACACACTTATATATGTTCTGTCGATGTTACAAGGATTTATGTGGTTACTCTAGTTCAGAAGAGTGCCTTCATACATATATTGTGTACTTTATGTGTATTCGGAGGAAATGGTGGCAATTTTTCATCAGTTCCACGTGCTATGGCTGTTTGAAAAACGTACCTACAGTTATGTCAGCATTTTCACGTGTTGTTTATGTATTCGTGTTTACAAATAGTTTCTGCTTGTGATAAATAGGTCACGGAATGGTTTTCATTCATTAAAACATATTTTCATTCATTAAAACATGTGTGCAGTTTACAAGCGGTAGAAGTTAAACCTTTATAATACTAAAATAGACAAGCGTGAGAAGGCTACGAAGCACCGCACAAAGAAAAGACCTATTATTCTCTCTCATCCCCTTGCAGGCTAAATCCTAAGGATGTATGTGTTTGTCTCTTTTTAATGTCGCTTTTTGGTTTCATCGAGTTTCAAACCACAACGGTTTTAAAGATGTTTTCACTTAAAAATAAATTTAATATATACATACACGGCATCCGGAAACTCATAGTGTAAGCGGAAAATGGTTAATCTACATCACATGGAGAACCCAAAAGATTTTTTTTTATCCGAATATTTTTTTTTTTACTTTAAAAAAAATTTAAAAACAAAGTCTTCGACACATTTTAAAAGATTATATATCTTATATTAAACCCTTACCGACCGATTTCTTTTTTATGTGTACACCGCACAAGAGTCCCAACTGCTATGGCATCCCCAATTATGGCATTAATATCTTGTGAGGCTAAACGTAGTTGGTTGGTGAAGGGGATGGGGAATAGGAAGGTGGGGAAATACCTGGTTTTTCGGATCTGGTCACCAAACACGGTTTAAGCCATTTCAAGCAAAGTTTTAATTCCGAATTGTAGTCTTACACCAGGGTGATACTGAGAGTATCTTCAAAAAATTACCATATATTATTTCGAATTAATTAATTGTGAAATTTATTTGCGCACGCCAGGATTCAATTCCACGACCTTCGGATTGGGAGACGAGAACCTTACCTTTCATTTTGATCAAAACATTCCATCTTCGGACTCGATTTACTCGAAACGAATTAAAAAAAATTAACAATAAGTAATAATATCACTTCGCAAAAATATCTTTCCGGAAATGTGGAAACTAACGAAAGTAACGCCTATACACAAAAAAGGAAAAAAGTCAGAAATAGATAATTACAGACCTGTAGCTGTGTTGTCAGCACCCGCAAAACTTTTAGAAACCATAATTTATTCACAGATATATAACCAAACAAAACACGCACTCACCGAAAATCGGCACGGATTTCGTCCCACACTGTCACCTACAACGAATCTTATGAATCTCACCACCTATATTAATAATTCATTTGAAAATTTTGTACATGTTGATGTGATTTATACAGACTTCGAGAAAGCATTTGATAAAGTCGACCATGATATTTTATTAAAAAAATTAAATGACATCGGATTCTCTCAGAATTTCCTCGCTTTTGTGGCTAGCTACTTGCGCAATCGTCGTCAGTATGTCAGTTACGGACACCATCTCTCTCACGAATACAAAACTAACTCCGGGATTCCCCAGAGATCGAATCTAGGACCCCTTCTCTTTCTCTTATTCATCAATGACATTGGCAACACCATAAACCACTCAAAATATCTCCTTTTTGCTGACGATATAAAACTTTTCAAAGCAATCAAAAGTTACATCGATTCCATTCTTCTGCAGAACGATCTTAATTCTCTTGTCAAATGGTCGGAACTGAACAACTTACCCTTCAGCATTCAGAAATGCAGTGTCGTTACATTTACAAGATCCAAAGATACATTCCTGTTCCCCTACCACATTAATAAACATGAATTAACACGTAAAAATGAGATTCGAGACCTTGGCGTAATCTTTGAAGCAAATCTCTCTTTCAAATCCCATATATCTGATATTGTCTCCCGTGCCAACAAAATGCTTGGATTTGTTCTTCGTAATTCAAGATCATTTACCAACGGAATCGCAATCCGAAGAACGTATGAAGCACTTGTTCGCAGTATCTTGGAATATAGCTCCATTATTTGGGCCCCTTCTGAGCAAAACCATATTCTCGAAATAGAAAAAGTACAAAAGAGATTCATGCGTTACCTATATATGGGGGAATATATGTACTACCCTTTCCTGTATCCATCCTTATTTTTAGCAGGAATGCTCGATCTTAATACATTAGAAGCCCGCCGAAAAATATTTTTACGAAAACATTTTTTTAAGATAATCTCTGGAACTATACATAATCCATCTATTTTGAAAGAGATTAACTTATATGTCCCAGACAAGTATACTCGTGGAAGGTCCAATACCCTTTTTTATGCTCCAAAAGTGAGGACTTCTGCCTATCAGAACGCGCCAGTCAACAGAGCGACTGAACTGCTCAACGAGTCTGCATTGACCATCGACATTTTTAACGTAACCTACAGGCAGTTTAACAATTATCTTTTGACGTATGTCACAAAGTAGTGAAACTGATCTTGTTATGTGTTTTGCTATACTTTTTGTCTAATTTGTAATCTTCTCCATAATGTATTGGTGAATAACCGTTTTACGGAGAACATGGAAAAATAAATAAATAAATAAATAATTATCAGACTGAAACACTCATCTACATTGAAAAAATCTCCCGAGAAAAGATACATACCGCCGACGGGACTCGAACCCGCATCGTTTTGATATCCAGTCAGGTGCTCTTTATCCACTGAGCTACTTCGGCTTATCTCCTGCCCGCCAAATAATGCAATATGTACTTCATTCAATCATTACTGCATTTTTCATGAATCTAATAAGCCTATAATTTTCAATATAATGTTTATTCTTTTTAGAAACAAGTGTTACAAGAGCTCTTTTTTTTAAATATAACCCATCTTTGATACAGTATGATCAGTAATGTCACATGGGTAACAAAACGTTGGATGTAATAAGATATATTATTGTACACTCATATTATTTTTACATCCACTGGAGCGACTCGGAATTTTTTAATGATCATTTTGAATATTTTCTGCCCACATTAAAAAAATCATACCTCCAAATTTTAATACGGAGATATACAAACTGATTATAATTCTATATAGCCAATAAATTCTCCTATCTTTTGTGTTTTATCACATATTCGTAGGATTTATAAATAAAATATTATAAAATCGTTAACTTCTACTTAATTACTTACAAATAAGGTAAAAATTGCCAAAATTGGCAGCAAAGCAATCCGAGTTATTTTAAATAGTGCCATATTGTGGCAAAAAGCGCTCCAGATAACTCGTTCACCAAACTCAATAGCATCTTCTCTTCATTGACGTGGAAAAACTTAAAAGTTTAGGTATGTTCCACCATTTTGTAATGTCATTGGATTATGTATTTTATTTAAACAACGTTATTATTTAAATAAAATAAAATAATGGTGAAATAATATTTTTTTAAATAATTAAAAAAATGCGTATTAAATAAAAATAACTAAGTACAAAAAAAATAAGTAACGCAATTTTTTTTCCACGTATACTTTTTGGACTTTAAGAGGAAACTGGTTTTGATCATAAAAACGTATTCCCCAATTTCCCCTCTTGATTTTGAAACTACTGCAAATATCATAATATAGATATCAATCACTAGCGTGTCGGTACATTTTGCTTTTTTCGAAAAGTCACTTGTTATAAGAGTTACGACCATCCAAAATCGTTAAAATTGACTGGTTTGAACGCCATCAACAGACGTTCAGTATACAAACTATACAATGTATTTTTTTAAAAAAGCAAAACGTACGGACGTAGAATATTTTCTTCTAATACAGATAGAAAAAAAAATCTTAAAATTCGGTCCAATTTTGAAAGAGAAAAATGAGGAATACACAACCACGATTTGAATGATTTTATTTATGTTGGTATTATCAATCTGAGGTTCAGTTGTCCCTTTCGCTAAGTATTTGGCGGAGTAAGAACATCAGTGACAGCAACAGTTTGGTAAAGTACAATTGTCAAATTTCTCGGCGGTTTTCCTCTCAAATTTCACAAAAAGAGCAATGAAAAGCTCTCCCGAAGTAATTTGTTAATTATTTTATAACGTAAATAAAACCGACAACTCTTCCATTTTCCGTCCCCGTAATCCATTAATTAGTCAGTTTTTGTTGTCACGTAACCTTCACGACTTGAAGGCTACTTAGGAAAGAGATGAAAGCCTACCCGTGCTTCTTATAATTGAAATAAAATGTTTTTAAATGTCAGCGTTGGTATTTGGTATCATCGGGCCTTGGGCAGAACTTTTGTAAAACTAAAACATTTTTTATTGAGTACGATTATCTTCCAAGAAGAAAGCAAACTTTCTCGAATCCAACTAAATTGGTATCTTACTTTCATCATTATTTTTTTTATGTGAATAAAACACAAGTGTTCAAAAATCTCCTCAATTTTCGGAGCCAGTGGGGCTATGGCATCCCCATTTGGTGTTGCATGGCTAATGGAAGTGGGGAGGGGAAGGAGGTGAATGGTTGGTAAGTATCTGGATCTTCAGATCTGGTCACCAAACACGATTAGCCATTTAGGGAGAAATAAGTTAGTGAAGATAGAAAGAGAGAGAGTTACTTTTCGTATATTACTGTAGGGGCAAGAGCAAGGGCGTAGCTAGGATTTTGTTAAGGGGGGGGCAGGTGTAGACAAACCAAGAATATATCTAAGGTAAATGCTGCATGAGCATTACATTGAGCATTTGAGGGGGGGTGGCTAGAGAATTTCAGAAATAGGCTATTTTCATCTATAAAAAGACCGTCAGGCACAAAATTTTCCACGATTCGGGACATTCCACGGGGAGCCATAGGGCTACGAAAATATAAATAACACCATATTCAATATTTACAGTATCCTTAGAAATGTAACCTCCCCGTAGGGACCTCCTGATAGGCACGTTTTCTTGATGCTTCATTAATCATGATCAACTAAAAAAGTAATAATAAAAATTAAATTGATTCTCATAAACGTAAATTTTACGGTTTGTGAGCATTCCTGCACCTTCTAGGGGGGAGGCAGCTGCCCCCCCCCCCCCCCCCCCTGCCCGTACCTCGCTACGCCCTTGGGCAAGAGAGAGAGGTGCGAGCATGCATTTTCTTTCTCTCTTTCTCTCATATTCAGTTACGTTTCGTATATCTAAGACACAGTGCAAGTCTATTGTCTGTATCACACTGTAGGAGCAAGAGAGCAGTGCGCGCGCACATTTCCTTTCTCTCTTCCTATCATATAGATGGAGCTAAAGAATTTTTACTTCAGTCGTATGGTCTAAAGCACACTAACATTTTTTTTACATTAGCTCCTCATAGGAAACCCTGACAAAAAATATCCTTAGAGCCTGTGTCATCTTTGGGGATGCTTCGCTGACGGTCTTTTGAGGGAAATTATGGAAGTTCTGATAAGGATAAGATAGGAGGATATATATTTATTCAGTGGGTGAACCCCAGATTTCTATCTGGAGCTTAATGTGTCCAAGAGTGACGGACGTACAAAGCCATCCCTCCAAACTGAAGACGATGGGTTGAGAGAGTCCTACTGGAGAGGTCCAAGTTAGGTCTCCCTCAGCAAGTCTCTCCCGATCCGGCCCGCCACGCAAACGATGAACAAACGCATTCGCCGCCAACCTAACACTGCTAGCCAGACAAACCTCACCCCATGAACCCGGGCACCCCTGCTAAGTCACCAAACAAGGCGGAGCACATTTGGACACAAGCTAGACAATAAATAATAAAACGCAGATATATTTTATAGGTAAAGACAAGGCTTTCCGCTCATGGAGAAACCGAAACCAAACTAAAAATGGTGTGCAACCAAGTTTTTTTTACCGCGGCGCGACTCAATTTTAAGATTTCATAATCTTATCAGCTTGTAGGTATTTATTTTATTTTTATATTAGGTATTTAAAACTACAAATTTAACTTTACAAATTACTAAAATCATAGTGTCGTATCTTAGCGTATAATAGGAAGCCTATAGTCATAAATGCAAATTAATTTATCAACTCCTGAACAAAATCGAAATTTTTCTGATTGGACATATCACAAATTAGTCGAAAACTGACAGTTCATAAGGCGCAACCATGACAACGTAGCCGAAACGCGCGGACGACTAAGGGCCTTCGCTCATGGAGAAACTAAAAACTGGTTGTCAACTCAATTCAACTCAGGTCACGGCGCAACTCAACTCAACTCAAGTTCCGGCGCAACTCAGCTTTACGATTTCAGTAATTATATCAGTTTAACCAAAATATTATTTATTAATAATTTATCAATTATCAACCTTAATGTATAATAAAAATTTGTCGACCTCATGAACAAAATCGATATTTTCCTAATCTGACATATCGCAAATTACTCGAAAACTTGACAGGTCGTGAGGCATTACCAACAGGGCAACTGAAAAGTGCCGGCCGCGGCGACTAACAGTCCTAGTCGCTGCGTTGCCCTTGACAACTGGTCTTTAACAAGTTGCCTGTGAATGAAATTGGCAAGTTCCTTTCCTGTGGTTGGAGATTGAGTCGCCAACTGTTTTTTTCAGTTTCTCCGTGAGCGGATGGGCGAGTTGCGTGCGAGTGACTGGTTACGTTGGCGATGAAAACTGTGTTTTTGCGTACCGCCATAGAAATACAAAGGATAGCGACTTGAGTTGCCAGCAGTTTTTTTTTCAGTTTCCTCGTGAGCGGATGGATTAATTAATATATATCATGTTTTCTTAGGTACCATCTTCAACAACCTCTTTAACATCTAAAATTTGACTCTTACTTGTTTTAATTCTTTGTTTTTTTTCCTTTGTATTTAACTAGATATTATCAATAACCTTACGCGTTTCCTAACTACACTTGCATGTTTCTAGTACTCTTTTTCTAAATTTAAGATATATATCAACAAGGTTTTCGTGTCTGGACTCGTAGCATTCAAGGAGCCGGAACTGAACTACCATCTCATTTTTGTATTGTCCTACACCCCATCAAGGGGGTGGACTAAATCTATGTCCGTGCAACAACCGAGAAGATGATTCCCAAGGTAGCTGCTGCATAACCCGCCCGTGCCTCCCCCGTCGCCATGAGCGGGCGAGAAGACCAACCGTAGCGGACCGGTGCCCTACCGCCCTGCCTCCGGTGACCCGATGCACACTTTTATCCCAAGTGTCTTCAGGTATTTCCGCCCTTAACCCCAACACTTTCTTCGAGGGACTACCGGGAAGCCGGCTTAGAGGCTCGGACACCGAGTCTCGCTTGAGACTGGGCTGATGGCCCCGCTTATCCTCTGCGGGACTGCCGAATGACTGTAGCTCAGCTGCTTTGGTTAAATCAAACAATCTCATCATAATACGTATTTTTTTTTATTCTATTTACTTTTCTTCCTACATATTAATACACTTTTATTTCAGCTACATCAGGTGGCGGAGATGAGACGTGATACTGTGAAATAAATAACTAACAACATGTACGCACTCGCATACTGCAAGCTAACAATGTATGCCCGGACATTGGGGGTCTAGAGTCATTTCAAATAAAAAGTAGCTTCTTTATAAATCAAAAATTAGAGTCCTGACGAGTACGGTAAAGGAGGAAACCATCTGTTTCCTTAGAACGCCGTGGGAAAGTGGTGGGCAACCTCCAATGAGCGGATGGACTAAAAATGCATCGTTAATTATCGTAATATTTAATGATCGAGTTGTTAATTATTGCATAATACAAAAGGTCACTAAAACAATGGTGTATACTTGCGAAGTAATTGATTTTGCGACTTCTACGAAGGAAAAATCCGCGTAATAAGAAGGAAAGGCAATTAATTAAAAGCTCTACGCTCGTTGTGTGTTTAATTTGACGTATTTAAAAGGCTTCTTTCATCACCTCACATAAAGGTGACGAAACAAAGCAACGCCTTAAATAATTGATGTGGGAAAATGTACATTATTTATAGCTCTTTTCTCAACTTCATCTAATCGATTAATTAATAATAGATTGTTCAATTAAAAACCTCATTGTTACGATTAAAATTCTTCTTAAATAACTTTTTTTTTCTCGTGAAAAAAAAGAAATAAAATAATGTTATTTTGTATTTATTTGTTTTATTATACAACAGTATCTTTGTTAATTAAAAAAAATACTTGTAACTTGGACTTTTTACTTTAAAACTTTTTAATCGTTTTTTACATTAGCTCCACACAGGAGACCCTGGGGAAAATAATTTTCTTCGGAGAGTCTGTCATCTTTGGGGATGCTGTATGGAGGGTCTTTTTGGGGAAAGAAAGGAGAGGAAATTCTGGAGATTAAAAGGGTATGAGGGATTGGAGGTTATCCACCACTTACCCGCCCTGGTATAAGTAACAGATGGATACTCCTTCAAGGTTTTCGCAAGATTCTATTTTTTTTTGTTAAACGAAGCTACATTTTTTTTTATTTATTGACCTCCAGTGTACCTGCATACGTTGTTAGAAAGAAGTATGCAAGTGCTTAACAGAAAAAAACATAATATAACAAATCAGGTTAGCAATATAAGCAAAAATAATAGTTTAAGCAAAATAAAACTCGTTGAAGAATCTCACGAGGCAGCATTGCATCATGTGAAAAACCCTGTAAGCACCTATATAAATAGATAGAGAACATACCTACAATAAATAATTAAGTCTCAAATTAATTGACAAGTAATAATAAAAAATGTTAATTGCATTCAGTCTGATATAAATCACACTCAGCATCCGTGTCCCTTAGCCAACCACCCAGTGGGTATGTGGAATGGGTTACTATCTGACGGACGTATGAATCCATCCAAGGGCGGATCCAGGATCTTTTTCTGAGAGGGGCACAAGGGGCGGACGGGCAAAAATATCAACAATTACTGTTCACCTATCATACTTCAAGTTTATTTCTATAAGTTCAAGTATGTATAGGAAGATTTATGAAAGTGTCAAAACAATAGAAAAATTAAATGTTTAATAAAGACAGTTTTTGCTTCTAAGTATGTACTGTGATGGGATCTCCACAGTGCACAAAAATACCATCTGGGGAGGGCACGTGCCCCCCTGCCCTCCCCCCCCCCCCCCTAAATCCGCCCTTGAATCCATCCCTCCAACTGCGGTACAAGGCGATGGGTCAAGAGAGACTGGCTGGAGAGGTCTAAGTTAGGTCTCCCTCAACCAATCTCTCTCGATCCGGCCCGCCACGCAGCAGGTGGGCAAACGCATGTGCCAAACCTCAACCCATGAACCCGGGTAAGTCACCAAATGTAGCAAACCCTTGGGGTGACCTATGGCTGGGGTGTTGGTTATCCAATAAATGGTTCTCGGGGTGGCAGTACCCATACCCGCCTCCCAAATTACATCGTTTATTGTGAATAACGCACAAGGGTGCCAAATAAAACCCCAGTAAGAGGAAGATTGTGAAGTTCCTGGCTTTTCCGTTGCCGTTTCGATTCTGAATGATGTTACTTCACCAGGGTAATGCCGCAAACATAATGTATTAATTTATTTGCCCTATTTGACGATACTTATTCGACGACTTTTTTTTAAACTTTCATTTGATTTCTTTTTATTAATTCTTTTTTTGAATCTTTCATTTTCCTGAAGAGGTGTTGGTGAAAACACAAAAAAGGGACACGCTTAATTTGAACTTCAAAAAAATTCGTCGTATGTAGATAATAATAATTTCCGGAAATGGAAAATAATTTAATAGTTTTTCGTTAAAATAAAAATCGATTGTTCGTTTAGCGACAATTATTGTTATCGATGTGAAAGTTTTACTGTTTTGTTTTTTTCTTATTTTGTTTAACCCAAAATATTAACTTATGATCCTAAAATAGGTTTTAAGGGTCTTAGTTTGGGCTTTATTAAAAAATAAATTAAATAAACGCCTATACGGACATTTAAAAATATTTACAAAATAATTTTGGGGGCAGTATCATGAAGTAAATTATGCTGATTATCATATAGAACCCATGCAGAAGAATGGTAGATTTTATGTTAACATTGATTAATTGAGGTAATATATGAGTATGTTATTAGAGCCTGTTTGCAATTATATTTGAACACATCTACTACTTTTGAGAAAGCCTTGCCAATACAGAACTCCAGTCCAATTTTTTTTTAATGAATAATGACCTTCTAACTTAAATAACTGCATTTTTATTTTTGTTTTTAGAGTTAGTTTTAATAGTTAAAATAATTGTCAAAGTTTTAATTTTTCAAGACCCCCCGAAAACCACCGTATGTATGGTGAATCGTGTGACGTCATCACTCCTGAAAAATTAGTATAGGATCGGGCAATCAGCTGATCTACTGCCGCCATTTTGAATTCCGTTGTTCGAAGTATTCTCCCTAGAAATAGCATTACTATTTTTTTTGTGCAATAGTTTTTGAATATTTTCAATAATAAAGATAAACTAATAAGAGATACCTTTATTTTTTAAACATTATTTGGGCCTAAATAATGTTTCAATAAACTGTAACATATCTATTTCGTGAGCAGGTACTGCTCAAAATAGGTACTTTTTATTGTCTATGCTTTATTTATTTTTTATTTTTTCTTTTTTTTTTACTTTGTTGGTTGGCCAAACTGCAAGGGGACCGGAAACGTCATTGGAGGAAAGATGGCGGGGGATATCACATAATTTTTTGGGGCGAGAAGAGATTTTTGAGGAGGAGTTTTTTGTTATGAAAGATTCTAGTGCGATGTAGCCTAGAATGAGTTTTATTTTTCGTTCTGTGAGTGTGTGACGACTCAAATGGCATAGAAGCCTCATTATTTTATTTAATTCCTCGCCGGATGCCGAGTGATTGCTTGATCCGCGTGCGGAAGTGAATTGAAACTGTAATCAACGGGCGATGTATTGATTACTTTGCTCTCCTTTGGCCGGTGAGATTTCTACACGCCGCTTGATGGATGTAGATCAGCTGTGCCTGGTTCTTGGGTGGATTTCCTTTAAACTTGTGGCCCCATGACGTGCTGGACGGTGTCTTGGGGATTGCTGTCGTCGTTTGGAGGAGTGTCACGACTGTCACGACGACGGGACGTGTGCGGTATTAAAATTAAACGTAATTTGTTGACTCTCTCTTTCTACATCAGTTGATAGATGCTCAAGGTATTTATGTTTTGTTTACTTTTCCTTGGTTCAATTTTTCCCTTGCAAACTGCAATAAAGTTAACATTAATTTTCACTAGTAAAATAAGCGTCTTTTATATGTATGACCTCTAAATCCTTATCTCCACTATCCTGCGATGGAGTTCTACTTGCTCTGAGAAGACAGCGGTCGGATGACAAAAGGTATAGGTACTACCTACACAAAATTTATATTACCTTATAAAGATTCATTTCAAAACACAACAACTAAATCTCTATAAACAGTATGTAAATAAACGAATAAATTAATACGATGGCTTGTGTCACATCATACATTCCCATACAATGACTTTACGGTGACGTCACAACACGTCGAACAGTGACGTCACCTTGACGGCGTGTTTTTACGACCCGATTAAAAATGGACTTTTTTTAATATTTTAAAAACTCTGCGTTTAATATTATGAAATAAAACTTATATGTATATTCAGAATCAGCGTTTATTGGTCTATATGAACATATTTTTTTAAAGCCAGAATATTTTTCAATGGAGTTCCTTATTGCATACAATCTGGATACAAGCGAGTATTTAAATGACTCAGTCCTGGTATTGCTTGTAGCAATTACAAACCATTTTAGATCGAGTAGAACCTTGTTGGTATATGGAAGTTAATTATGCATGAAAAATCATTATTTAAAAACGTGGGGTGAAGAAAAAATGTCAAATTATCTTTTTTTTAACGAAATATCAACTAAAGTGCATTATTTTCCATACTTCCTTCTCTACTACTATCAAACTGATACTGTGTTTTTTTTAAATTGAATAATGCGTGGGTATCAAGCATGTCCCTATTTTCTGCATTCTCACCGAGGCGATTTGCAATTTTAGCCTAATGAATGTCATGAACCCGGAATTACCTATTTCCTCCCACGAGGAAATAGGTAATTTTTTCTAAGATGGAAATGGCTTTTCTCAGGGCACTATTTATAGGATATCCTTAAAGGACACACACACTTAAAATTAATTGCGCAATTGACGCACACACTAAAATCAACTGCTCTTACACTCTTTTATATTTTCCTTTATTATTAATGATATCTTCTTCTTCAAAAATAGGTCTGATTTTCGACATCGGAAAGAAAGAAAATACCTACGCTGAAAACTTTTCGAATAACAACAACTGTAAAACCTTTCAAATATTCAAATTTGATGATAGTTGATAGCAAGGCTACGAACCTTGCTATCCACTACGTAGGCAAGACAAAAAAACCGGGTCATCAATGTCATCACGGATGTAAATATAAACATATGCACCAATACACAAAATACTAGGACATGTAGTTCCTCTCAACTCTACAGTAATTGCGAATCCTTTACTTCTGAAATCTCGGAATATTAATCTAAAAAATATATATATTTATATATATAAAAAAATAAAATACATAATCTAAAATCTTTCAAAGTGGATTAAATAATTTAGATTTTTAATTTTTATAAGAAAAACTCTCTTTTTATAACTTTTGAAGGTTATTCCCATCAATGTAATATATCATTGAAGAAGAAGATAATAATAATAATCTAAACGAAAGTATGAAAGAGAACAAGACATAGAAAAACAAAAAAAGATAATGGTCGCAACTAGGACTCGAACCCAGAACCTCTCGTCTATCCGGGACGTGCGTTTACCAATTCCGCCATATCATAGGCAACTACCTTTTTTATTGGAAACAATCATTCTAAGAATTGGTTTGTATCCTGGATAGCGTCATGGATAAATATATCCGATTTTATCCGATCCGAAAGTCAATATTCAATTTTTATAAGAAAAAGTAAATTAGGTGAAGATAATATATTGTTAATTCTAATTTAAAGTTAATGGCTTCAGAAATGCGTTCGGGACGCGTGAAGCATTATTGTCTATCGACGTACTATTGCAAAAGTGTCGTGACCAAAGAAAGGAAGTCTTTGCCTGTTTTATTGACTACGAAAAGGCATTTGACAGGGTAAAACATGCTGACCTAATGAAAATGCTTGCGGATTGTAACGTTGACACCAAAGACCAGAATTTCATTAAAAACCTGTATTGGTTCCAAACAGCAGAAATACACATTTAGCTTACAGAAGTACACATTTAGCTTACATAACGCAGGCACGTTTGTGCTGAACCAAGTGATGTCGATGCCGTCGATATTATATATTGCTTTATTTCTTATTTACTTATTGCTATATTACATATATTGCTATATTACTTATTTACAGAAATAAGACATGGGAATGAGAGATCTAATGCAATTGCCATTCAGCGTGGAGTACGACAAGGCTGTATCCTGTCGCCACTATTGTTTAATCTCTATTCCAACTATATCTTTAAAAGAGCCCTAAGTAATACTGATAAGGGTCTGAAGATCAACGGAGTTGTCATTAATAACATAAGATACGCAGATGATACTGTATTACTAGCTGACTGTATCGATGACCTCCAAGACCTATTAAATCTTGTTAATAATGCTGGTGAGCAACTGGGCCTAACAATCAACGTCAATAAAACTAAATGGATGACATTTGGACGACTAGATCACTCTGAATCAGTGATACTGTTAAATGGTTGCAATGTCGAAAAGGTGGAAAGATTTAGATACCTCGGCAGTATTCTCACGGACACTCTTGACCCAGATGTGGAGGTTAGATGCAGAATTGAAGCAGCAAGAACTGCGTTCATTAAAATGAAATCCCTCTTCTGCAATGACAATATCAGCTTAAAACTAAGGCAGAAAATGCTAAAATGTTATGTGTAGTCGGTCTTGCTCTATGGATGTGAAACATGGACCTTGAAAGTAAATACCATAAACAGGTTAGAGGCTTTTGAAATGTGGCTTCACCGGAGAATGCTCAAGGTCCCATGGACCGACATGATCACCAACACAGAAATTCTCAGGCGGGCTAGAGCAGATAGAGAACTGCTTACATTAATAAAAATCAGGAAAATTTCATATCTGGGTCATATACTTCGAGGGGAAAAGTATCACTTGCTCCATTTGATATTGAAAGGCAAGATAGGGGGTCGCCGAGGGCCTGGTAGGAGACAAATGTCTTGGCTGCGTAACATACGAGAGTGGACCGGCATTAGAAGTGTGGAGGAGCTATTCCGGGCAGCGCAAGACAGAGAGACATTCTCAAGAGTGATCGCCAACGTCGGGGGGACCTGATACGGCACGCAAAGAAGAAGAAGAAGAAGAAGAATTCTAATATTTGAAATATGAGATTGGTTATTATGACGGTTTGACAGTAGGGCGCAAAGGCGGAATTGGTAAACGCACGTCCCGAATAGACGAGAGGTTCTGGGTTCGAGTATTATCTTTTTCTGTGTCTTGTTCTCTTTCATATTTTCGTTTAGATTATTATTATTATCTTCTTTAATGATTGTTTTTTGTATTTGAGTCCGCTGACAAACACGTTAGTAGGTACTTTAACCTTCCTATACTCGCGCGTTGGTCTCTCAGACCGAAAATCAATACGTAATTTGTTGTTTTCTCAAAAATTAACAAGAAGGGACTTTGAAGTTTCTAGTACCTTCTTAATTTGTTACGCAATATTTAGTGTGGGCGCGCTCGTTAGTGCTGAGAGACGTGTCTCACTTATTTGATATCGGTATTTTAGGTTAATAACTATTACCACTATTACGCCAATACATTGCGTCCAGAAGCATTGCACGTGTTAAGAGCCTAGCAGGACAATCGGTTGTATCGAAATTTGCTAAAATAGTTTAATTTTTTGTCGCTTGTGTCGCCCTCATCGCTTTTTAACTCAATTCTATCAAAATTTATTGTAAATGGTTACTAAAAATGGATATGATAATAGTATCCGCTCCGAAGTTACACGATCATTCCCGATCACAAATTAAATATTAGCATATTATATCTTGGCCGGTCGTTTTGAACGTTGGATTTCTATTTTCCCCATAACGTGGGAAAATTTCCCTTAAGATTCCCTATTTCTAAGAAAATTATTTAAAAAAATATTATTTGAACAACTTTTTAAAAACTGTCGGAAATTCACTATGCAACTGGTATGATTTTAGAAGCAAATCGTGAGTTGTTTATTGGTTTAACACTTCAATCTATATTTATATTTTTTTATTTAAAAAAAATAAACTACAAAAAGTTATAGAAGTTCTATAAAAATCTGTATCTTCTAAATATGAAAAATATTTGCGACATATTGATTTCTTTTACATGTGAATCGATATTCCCAAATTTTACAAGTAAACTAAATTTTCCATAAATACGGGATTTTTTTCGGCTAACTGTCAACACCCAAGAAGAACACCTGCATTGTGACAACAAGTCTTCGCGATGGATGTCTGCGCCCGCCAGTTGGATAATCCTCAGGGCGTCACAACACACGGAAATATAAAACACCATTGAAAAATATATTTGTTTATTTAAAATTTTAGGTTTTTACATTAAGTAGTCGTTATGTATTATTATTAACATTGTTATTATTTCCTATGAAATAAGGGTATTCTCCTGTGAAAGCTGGTGTACAATAATGACTTATTATATCACACTGTCATCATCACTATCATCCTAAGGAATGCTGTGTGGAGGGTTTTTTTAAGGATTTTTAAAAGTTTAAGTTTTTTTTAAATATGGAGACGAAGTTCTAATAAGAAGGAGTTCTGGGAAGGAAATAGGTATTAGGGATTGGTAGGAATCTGGGGGTCAGTGTATCGAACCAGGCGTAACAAACGTATGAATCCATCTCAGTGCAAGGCGATGGGTCGAGATATTCACAGTATGGAAGATCTACAGTCTCTCGTATCTAGGGTGTACGAAGAATGAGTTAATAATGAATGTAAGTAAAGTCTAAAGCCATGATATTTGAAAGAGAGAATATGAAAACAATATGCAACATAGTTGTGAATGATGAAAACTTGGAGCAATTGGATGAGTTTGTGTATTTGGGAAGTATGTTTATGAGAGATGGGAAGGCTGATAGAGATATTGAAAGAGGGGTGAATGCAGGTAACTCTATTAATGGAGTACTGGTTCCTACCCTGATGTATGGCAGTGAGTCATGAAACTGGCAGAGAAAGGATGAAAGTAGACTGCATGCTGTAGAATGAGATCCCTGAGATGTATGGCGTATGTGTGGTAAAACCATGTAGGATCGTGTGAGAAACATGGAGATCCGCAAAGAATGCAAGGCTGATGTAAGTGTAATGAGTAAGATGGAGAAAGGAACGCTCCGATGGTTTGGGCATGTAGAGCAAATGAACGAGAAAAATAGTGTAAGGAGAATATACAACCGCAAATGTGAATGGTAGAAGTCGTGGACGTCCAAGAAAGACATGGCACGACTAAATGAATCAGATACTTTAGTCGGACCATATCAAGAGTCAGAATAATAGAAAAGCATGTATGAGACGATGTATGAATGTGAAAGAGGCAAGGAGTGTGTGCCAAGACCGAGTTGTTTGGCGGTCCGTCCTCTCTGCCTACCCCTGCGAAGAAACGGCGTGATGGTTAGTTAGTTAAATTATGAATAATAATAATGAACCATTTATTTGGACAGCCCTATTTCGTGTGTAACTTGACACTCGCTTTCGAAAAATAAAATAATATTATTACGGATGATATACATGCCTTCTTCGAAAAAGTAAGACAACACGGAAATTTATTTCTTGTAAAAGCACTGATGGGCTTTTACAAAATGTTTAATTTTTACGTGGTTTTACTGCCAGATACAGAGATATCGAAAAATATTATACAGTTAGGTACAGTTCTGAATCTCAACTATTTAATAATAATAATTGGACGATTTGTATAATGCCGTATTAGTGAAAAATCACCCCTAGGGCGCAGTTTCACTTGATCGTGCCATTCTCCCCCCGACTTCTTCTACCATACCTACAAATTCACCTCATTCCTTCTCCTTACACTATTTTCTTCATTCATCTGCTCTGTAATGCATTCGTAATTAAATAAACTAAGTAAAAATGGTCAAAACAAATAAAACTTCCGAATAATAAAAGCTAATTGAAAATAATTCAAATTTCATTTATTACTGTTTACAAGTACCTAATGGCAGTTTTGCCTACCAAAGTCATCGCCAAATTAACAATTGTTGCCGGTACGCATATAATTAAAATCATCAAAAATATCTAGCAGAACTTAATAAACAGTAATTGATTTCAATGATAACATTAAAAATATTTTTCGAAAGCCCACGTATAAAAATAAACATAAAAGCAGTTAAAAATTGATTCGTAAAACCGAGTGATCACTGTATTCATATTTGGGTCTACAAACAAGGCAATATGTAAGAAGGTACAAGTATATGACAGTCAATCCTTGCCACAATCGTTTTAAAATATATCTTTTTGACACACTTCATTCACTTTCCCCGTACAAATTCAGTGGTCGAATTTCTTCCCTCCAGAGTATACGTATTCTATACAAAAACCAACACATGCAAATATTCTTAATACTACTTAACAGAACAGAGCGTTACGAGATGACCTCTCGTGGCGACTGACTTTCGCGTAATGAATAGAAAAAGTTGAAAATGGGATCGCATTTATCTGTTTTGAGTACAGATAAAAATGGAATATTACACAATAAATCACAAAATTAATTTTATTTATTTATCACTTTTTATAGTTTAAATATTGTTTTCATACACATTATTTTTATTTTTTTCAAATAATTGTTTTTTAATACATAAAATCGATTTCAAAGTACATCGATTTACGTAGTTTTTAAAAATAATTTTACATCATTATTTGCGCATTTTATAAAAAAATATAAATGTAGGGGTATAGGTTGATATGTTTCCTATAATAAAATATTTTTCAATATTTTTTTCTTTTCGTATATGACGACAGATGGAAAACAATCAGTGGTACATTAACGATTTTTTGAAAACTGATCTTTTATAAACAGTTATAAAGTCAGAAAAAATATTTTTTTTAATATTTAATATTAACTTGAAGCATCGAAAAGGCATGTATCTAAAAAAAATAATAACAAACCTTTTTTTTGAGGTGCTGTTATCGACACAGATGACTTCGAAAATATGCAAAAAAACGAAAAAAAAAACATTAAATATTGAAAAATCCCTTGCGGGCTCTTAAAATACGGTCGTTACTCGCGCGTAATACGCCCGTAGTACCGAGGCAATGGAGCGGGCGCGTTCCACGCTGCTTCTGAACAGGGTCCATACGTGGGTGGTTTGGTATGTTTATGGTCTATACGTGTTATGCCGTTGGGCGCGAGTATATGAAGGTTAATCGGGATAAATTGACACATTTCAAAACCAATGATTTCTTCATCAGGATAAACTGTTAAGAAAATAAATTAACCTATTTTTTCATTATATGTTTATCCTGAAAAAGAAACTGTCGATTGGAATATTATTATTAAACAGTGGTGTAAACAAAGATATTTAATTTCAGTTAATTAAAAAAAAAATCTTTAATACCCATCAAACAGCTGCTGAAAATTCAAATTTCATCGTAAGATGATCTTACGATCGTACTCTTGTATTTACACAGGGCGGTACCGATGAGAAAGATTGATTAGTCTCCGTACCGGCTTTTTTAACTAATAACTCAACATTTGATTACATTGCATTACAAATTTGCTTTATATACCTATCTACATTCAAGTTAGTAATAAAAATGCTCAAACGCATGATGGTAAAATTATTAAAATTATGTACTTTTTGTAATGTTTTTTTATCATAATATTTATAATTTTTCAATAATGTCTAAGCAAAAAGTGTGTCAAAGAGTCTGAAGTACATTAGTTTGTACGACGGTAAATAAATAGACAAACTGAATTATTATTGTCGAAAACACGTTGGGGAATTTTTTTCATGATTTTATATGAATTAAAATTCTGGAAAGTAGCTTTCCTAGATTATTTATTGATTTATTTGTGTGTGATTTATATGATTTGAAATGTGTTTTGTATAATACAATATTTTGTTGGAAAATTTAACAAACGCCAAATCTGCCAACAACCGACGGTATAACCCTGTTATGATAAAAATAAACTTTTTTTTTCAAAATTTAAAACATAACTTAACCAAATAAAATAACGATCAATCGAAATCAGTTTTTTTTAGAAAAGAGTCGATACGTCTAGAATTTGATTTAAAAATGACATTTCTCTGGTTTTGTTTGGTTTTCCCTCTTAATAATTTAATATAGCTTAGTAAACAGTGGCCAGATTTGAACTAAAAATAGTATTATTTTATCTGCTCATTAAAATAGAAGTATTGAAAATTAAACTAATGATTCGAGTAAACTTTACTTTAGTTTTAATACTTCAAATTCGTCGAGCTGCTAAAAAGCGTAGGTGTAAGTCATACTAGGTACGTCATTGTTTCGAAGTTATGACCTGAGATTCTAAATCAAACTTAATGAGCGTTAAATACCTCCCTAATTTAAATAGCAACCCTTAATATCAACCCACTCAGTATAAGTTATGAAGATTTATACAATGTCTATTATGTAGGCAATTAAACTGGGGAAGCGTGGGTGGGAGTGAACCACTTTTTTATGGTCGCTTGGGGAAAGGGGACAAGATAAAACAGGAGAGTAAGTTGTTAATGTTGCTAAAGTTTATTGCATTTTGTGATGGCATTTAAAAAAATTTCATTAGATGAGTTTTAATATTTTAATAATTATCGCAAGATAACTACCGGCTCACTTCTATCCATTTACGTGTTAGAATGCGTAGATTTGAACCATTAATATGGTTGTAGTATTACTCTAATAAAACTAGCTTTGCATGTAATAATATTCAACCTAAATATAACTATTTCAAGTCAAAATATATAACAATATAAATAAGTGACGGCCTCTGTAATCTAGGGTTCAGGCTCTTGACTCACAATCCGAAGGTAGCGGGGTCGAATCCCGGCGTGCGCAAAAAAAATTATTTGGTTAGTTTGTGTTATTTCACAATTAAATCATTTAAAATAAGACATAGCATATTTGCGGCACGTTGCATAGTGGAAGTTACTCTCAGTATCGCCCTGGTGTAAGACCACCATTCATAATTGAAACGTGGCTTGAAATGGCTTTAGCCGTGTTTGGTGACCATGTCTGAATAGACAGGTACTTTTCCATCTTCCCCTACCCCGTCTTATTCCTCTTCCCACTTCTTCAACCTCACAACATACCTCAATTGGGGATGCCATAGTTTCGCTGGCTCCAGGCGGAAGCAGCTGGGATTCTTGTGAGGTATTCACAAAAAAAAAAGTGAAAATACGGTTTTTTTTAACCCTTTCTCATCCAAATTAATTCCTACAGATATAAAAAATAAATAACATATGTATGATTATGTGTACTTGAAATATTAGATAAGTTTTTTTTTTAACTGATAGTTTAGGAAATATTCAACGTCGTTTTAAAACGATAGTGGTTTTGAGAGGTTAACGATGTATTAATATAAAAATGGACAACGTTCTGCAAAGAATTTTCCAAAAATACATCAATTAAAGACAATATCATCTCTACTTATCACTTGAAAGCATTATTGATGTGTTCTTCTCATGAAAACACATATAATACATAATTAATATATATTTTATCAGTAAAACAGTCATACAAAATAGTCAAATAGTATAACCTCAAACGACCACTGTCGTTTTGATATGACACGATATGATATGATATTTTGATATGAAAGAATGTACGTTTTACTGTAAATAAAAATGGAAAAATATATTAAAAAACATAAATACCTTGACCCTTTTAATACTGCATTTCCCTGATGGTGTACGCAATGCTGCCAACGCAATGAAAAAAATGAATGTTGCTAGGAAGGATTCACTAAATTATTTGTAAAAAAACGCAATAAATGGTTCAGTAGTTAGTTATTAAAAAAATTTCAAATTTCAAGTAATTTTAAAATGACTCTGGTTGAGAAAGGGTTTAGAATGTATGTTATATTAGATTGTAAAATACGAAATAACAATAATCTTCTAATTCATTGTGATCTCAAAGAACTAGTCTTTTTACTCTATACAGAATTGTGCCGAGATACTGGCCCAGTAATAATAAAACAGAATATCTCTGTAGAGGACTAGAGAGAAACTTATATTCTCAACAAACACATTATTCCAGGTACTGTATATGGTTTATTACTTCCCCTTGTTTAGAACCAATATCGGCAAGATCTAAAACACTTTATAAAAAGCATTTAAATTTTTGCTTGAGCACTGAAAAGCTCCGACAACACTGTCAACCCTGCAACACTGTCAACCCTGCAACACTGCCGATTCGGATCAAATTCGGTCGGTAAAATAATGTGTTGAACCAGTTGAACGAACATTATAAAGCGATATATTGGTCACGTTTGATCACGTTTTGATTGGTATTTCACTGGCACGTGGTCAATTATTCTCTCCTCCCATGGGTCACTTCCACCCAGACTCCCCTACTTTATGCTTCCTAAGTCAGAATACTTACTTCACTAACTCGAACATTAACCATGTTGTACCAAATACGTTAATTAATGTAATGACTAGCAGTTAAAAACCCGCTCCGCAGCCTATCAGCTTTTTGTACCGACTCCCCAATTCAAACACGAGAAATGTTTTTCTCTTTTAAATTGTAGTTTTTAAGAATCATATATTTTCCTTCTGTAAATCTGTCTTATGTATGTATATTTCAAATATTTCAAATTATTTCAAATGAAATATACAGCCGCGTGGTATTGGCCTGAAAGTTACAATAGTAATCACATTATCTTCAATCAATCTATCTACTTACGTCTGCCAATGGTTATGCCAGTCGGGAGAGCTGTCTTGTTGTTAAATAGAATCACTTCGAATATCGATATGTTTAACATCAATGAAGCACAATTCAAAAGACAAGCTTTGTTTCTGTTAGTATGATTGTGCTTCATTGATGTATAAATTGCTTAAATCTGTTTAAATCTTAATTCTTTATCTCTTTTAAAACGCTTTCAAATTTTAATTTTGTAATGTTATAAAAATTAATAAATTGAATTGAATTGCCAAGCGATGCTAATCACGCAAGCTGTTAACGTAAATGGCGCCATCTTTGGGCATTGCTTTAATCAGGTTCTATTACAAAAGAAAATTTGTATTTAAAATCGCTTTTGCGTAAGGCGCGGCGTCAGAGTTGCATTCTTAGCCGGATTCTTAAATTTCAACCGTACAGTCGGAGGCTTATTAATGTTTGATAATAGCAATAGATAATAATATATAATGTTAAATGCAACAAATAATATTTTTAATGTATCTTCTAAAGCTCCTTATCAGCGAATCAAAAATAGTAGGGTTGACGTAAAATTTCCAAATGCAAAAACTCACCGTTCAAGAGATTTTACCGATTTAGAAACGAACTGCTGCCTCCTCTATGGACTTGGTGCATAAAAACTAGTAATTCTGTGAACAGGAGACCTCGCATCCAAAAAAGTATTTTTCTGATTCTATTTAATTATTGTAAACCAAAATTGCCTCAGAAATCATTACATTTTTAAGTAACTATCTATCTACTCATATAATTACGAACCGTAAATATTTAACACAAAATTTTATCGTTAATTTCAAATAAGAATTTATTCAATTTGTCCCAAAAAATGTCCCCATATCATTGACAATTATTTTTTAACAAACTTTCAGGCCGGTGGGTGGGTACCATAATAATTATTGTTCCGTGTTGAAAATTCGTTGTAGGAAATTTTGTAAAAAATTAAACCATCTCATTTCATATTTTTGTTTCACCTATGATTCGGACCGATTGAAATGAGCACGAAATTTTTCATTACTTATTCTGTGATGAAACCGGTGAATCCCCTTTCTTTAAATGAATATATAATAATGACATCTTGCTCATTGCGGCAACTGGCAACACCGTCTGTACTGAATTGCAGGATTTCTCCGTATTTATTTTGGGTTTTGGTTGTTTATAGCTAATGTACAGCGAGAATGACTTCAGGGAAGTCCGTAAGTGATGTTTTGACTAAGAAAGTTTCATTCATCGTTGTTCGTGTTGACAAAATGGTATTGTTTTGTATGTATACATTCGACTTTCATATTCAGCTCGCTAACAACTTGATCTTATCGATCGTCAGGGTATAATTAAAAGTTTTCTTTACCTGTTATATCAAAGTAGTGGTATACGTGTAAAATTTTTTATAATAAATATGATTATTATATCGTAAAACATATATATTTTTTACATTAACTCCACACAGGAGGCCATGAGGAAAATAATTTCCCTCAGGGCTTATGTGATCTTTGAAGATGCTGTGTGGAGGGTCTTTTTGAGGAAAGGAAGGAGTGAACATGGGTCCATGAAGAGACCCATATTGTAGGAGGGAGGAAACACAGAGGCCGGCAAATCGTTCCACAGCCGAGCTGTTGAACTCAAGAATGAGTCGTAAAAACGACCCGTTCTGATGTGACTAATGTCAACCGTGTACAAATGTTGGGCGCGTATTTGGCGTGTTTGGCGTGTTTCCCGACTATGCACCGGTGCCAAGGGGATCGATAACGCTAGTTCCTCGGAGCATACATATATACAATCAACATTATTGCATATTGTACAAGTTATAAAATTAAAAAAAGTCATGTAGATGTATATATATATATATCGACTTTTTTTATTTTATAACCTGTACAATACGCAAAAATGTTGATTGTTCTAGCCTAAAAGTTCTTTAGAATTAGTGCAAATTTTAGTCTATTAAATTGAAGTACCTACCTAAATAAGGGGGCTGCGCCACCTGACACCCAGGCTACGCCACTGACACAGACACGTCCCCATTGCACTTCTATAGGTCCATCTCTTCAGTGGGTGGAAGTTGTAAGCTTTCAAGGCCTTACTGTTTTAATTTTTGCACAACTGATAAAACAATCATTAATTTAGGGTTAATTATAAGGGGCATAGACCAATTACGTCTAGACCGGGCGCGTGGGTGTTAAAAATGACACCGAAACCAAATTATTGGTTCCCGAAATTGAGTTACGAAAACATTTATCAAAAAGAAAGCAAGTTATATAACATGTTTATTAATAAGGGGGCATCGACCAACCAAGTCTATATCGACGTAAGGCGGCCATTGTAAAATATATTTCTGGTAATTGTTTTAAATTTAGATATCTATGTTAATTTGCAATTTTTTCATTCACCCCTTTGTCGCACCACTGGGTTGTTTCACAGAATTTAAACTATTCATCAAATTTAAGTTCTTTCATTCCTAAAACTTCAGATACTCGTATTTCCAGTAAAACCAATGAATAAATTGCAGGGGCGTAGCTATAGCCAGTAGCGTAGCGAGGGGGGGCGGACCGCCCGGGGTGCTACCCAAAGAGGGGTGCCACTCGACCCCAAGATATTGCATACACATGAACACGGTCTGTTATTTATATTTTTGTAACTCTATGGCTCTCCGAGAAGTGCCCCGTAAAGTCAACTTTCATATGGGGGGGGTGATACTACGCCCCGGGGGGGTGACTTCCGCCCCGGGTGCCACCCATGCTAGCTACGCCACTGGCTATAGCTTTTACCAAGGGGGGGGTTTGACCTTAAAGCCCCGTCCTAATTGGGCAAGTAGTACACTCGCTGCTTGACTCGCCGAAACCGTTCGCATAACTTTCAAGTAGAGTACATTAAATTTGTTCTTGCCGCCCGTTGCAAGATGACGGTTGCTACATAGCAAAGTAAATATGCTAATTAAGCTTGTTTTCACGATTAACACGTCTGCTTGGTTCAATATATTCGCACCTCACAATCCGGAAGCCTCGGTTTCGCGCGTAAATTCTGAAACCGTCACTTTAGATCGAGATTATAAAATATCTGTGCAAGATAGGTTTCATATTTCAAAGACAATCAGAAGCATTATTTCGATCTCTTTCTAGTTAAAAAAAAAATACATATGTTTGCATTAGAGGAAAAGAGATATACAGCTTTTAAAATGTAAGGTCGCTCTGGGACGTTTTTGGTCTTATGAAAGTATAACGCGATTACGTGTTTTGGGATGCATTTATTCTAAAACAAGCAGACGGGTTAATAGCAGCATAAATAAATAAATTTTGAAATGAACACTGGTAAACGGTCGGTTCGCGCCTGTCAATGCGCAGGGACGCATGGAGGGGGTACTTACTCGCCTGAAAAATAGAACGAAATGAATTGAATCTACTAAAGAGCTGACTCACCCACTCTACTAAAATTACGGTGTTCGGAAGCGTTTAGTTACTACTATATTCTCCACTCGACTAAAATACTTGTCCAATCAGAACGGGGCTTAAGGGGGGAGGCGTCAATCCTGGGGGCAAGAGAGAAAGGGGGGGGTTGGAAAATTTGGTGCCATGCCAACTCAATTAAGTGGCATTTCCATACTCTTTCGAAAAGTCATTAAAAGCGATGAAAAAAAATTTAAAAAGCTCATAAAATAATCTAACAAAACACATTTAACCAAGTTTTTTTCATCACTTATTTGGGAAGCAGTAATGGATTTATTGGATCTGTAATAGGTCATCACAAGTGGTTCAGTACGTTTGGTGACTTAGCAGGGGTTCCCGAGTTTACGGGATGAGGTTTATCTAGGTCTTGGCGGTGGATGTATCTGTCTACCTACTGTGTGCCGGGCCGGACCGAGAGAGATAGGTTGAGGGAGGGACCCTAGCGACCCTTGCACCGCACTTGAAAAGATGGATTCATAAGTGACTCCTGAACACACAGACCCCTTAGTCCTTACCCACCCAGATTCTTACCCACCATTCATATTTTTCCTTCCAGCAACTTCCTCTCCTTCGATTCTTAAAAAAGACCTCTACTCAGCATCCTCTAAGATAATATAGGTCCTGAGGGAAATTATTTTCCTTAGGGTCTCCTGTATGGAACTAATGTAAAAAAAAATAATTTATTGAATGTCACCGAAAAAAAAAGGTTTTTTGGGGCTCCACAGTAATTATTTACACCACGTTAATTAAAGAGACGTGAAAAATAATATTGTTTTATTTTCCAAGAATCTACGAGAACTATTCTCTTTTTTTCTGTGCAATACTGAGGCTGATGGGAGGGTGTTTGACTCGCTGAAAAACCTCCCCCTTCAACCTTCATAACGTCCTAGATAGATTGTTAAACACCGCTTTAGACCGCGGAAGTTCTGAATTTCTATCGCCGTGTAACATATTTCTCTTCAACACTGTTTTTAAGTTACTAAAAAAATATATGTTATTTTTAAAGAGAAAGTCTTTACATTTGCTACACCGAAACGGTAATTATATTAAATTCCCTCGATATAAAAAATATCGCAAAGTTTGCTCCGAAAATCATGAACACGTTTTTTTCATTGAAGACTAATAAATCTAAACGAAAGTATGAAAGAGGTCAAGACACATTGAAGTACCCACCACTGTCCCACCCCGGTATAGGCAACTAATGGTCGCCCCTTCGGAGTTCTAGCAAGAATCTAATTTTTTTGAATAAACGGCTCTACATTTAATGTAACGAATCTAGATCTTCAATGTCCCCTCATACTGTGTTAGGTGGCGGTATGCGGGCGCGCCTACAGGACTGTACTGTAATGGTCAATCTCTACAATTCTAAAGCCCATAGAGGTGTCAATGCAAAAGCAGTGAGCCTCATGGACAATCAAACAAGTTGTTAGTAACATCTACAAAAAATAAAAAATAAAGTAATCCAAAATGACAGTAGCCGTCATGAGTAATCAGCTCATGACAGCGAAAGACCACACACAATCCGGCGGACAGCACCGGGCACTGTACATAAAAGAAAAAAGAAACAAAAGAAAAATAATGTATATATACAGAGTAGAACTGGTGTCACCGCAACCTGACTGAGGTCAAGACACAGATAAAGATAATTTTGCAACCTAGATATCGTTTCGGATAAATATATTCAATTTTTAGTTTATATGAAACATATATTGACCTTTAAATAAACGTCTTTTTATGTTATTTTATAAGTTAGGGGCCATCCATAAATTAAAAAATCCATAAATTAATATCATGATTTTTGACCCCCCCCCCCCCCCCCTTAAGGTGTGACGTAATTTATGGATGGCCAATTATATGTATGAAAAAATTTGCAAAGTTTCTTTAAATACTATTTAAGACATTTTCCGTGAAATTTTTGCTCTATTTTAAACGAGTCGTGTTTTATTAAGAGGGTATTACCAGAAAAAAACAGAAATACGTCATTTTTAAATCAGATTTTAGACGTATTGACTCTTTTCCACAAAAAATTATAAATGGATTTCGAAAGATTGTTCTTTTATCTAGCATTCGCATGTTTTAAATTTTGAGAAAAAAAAATATTTTTAGTATAATAAGGTTATACCATAGGTCATTGGCAGATTTATTAAATTTTCAAAAAAGATTTTGTATTATACCACACCCATTTCAAATCATATAATCATGCAGCAAAATAAATCAATACATTATCTGGTTATCGCATGTTTTAGAATTTTAATTTTAGTTTAAATAAAATCATAAAAAAATATATACGTACATGTGTTTCTTGACGAAAATTGGTCCGTTTGTGTATTTATTTGCGCACTTACAAACTAATATATTTCAGATATTTTTAACATTCTTATTTAACTTAGACATTATTGAAAAATGATAAATACTTATATTAAAAAAATAATCACAAAAAGTACATTATTTTAATAGTTTTATCATCAAGCCTTTCAGCATTTTTGGATGTAGGTATAAATTAAAGCAAATTTGGAATGACATAAAATCGATATTAAGTTTTAATTTTAAAAAGCTGGTACGGAGAATAATTAATTTTTCTCATTGCAACCGCCCTGCAGAACAACTTTCGACGAAATGTGGATTTTCGGCCGCTGACTGGTTAAACGCTCTTAAACATTTTCACAATTTTCGCTTAATTGTGATCGTTTTTAATCTTGCGCGCTCCCTCTAACATTAATGTTACATATCTTCCCTTCTTCTTCATTTTGAGCGCTTACTACCGGGCCAAGAAACTAGACTAAAAGTAATAACACTAAATACACACTGACTCCTTTTGATAAAGCGCAAAGTGTGAATACAGTAGCTACTATGTATAGCAAGCATCTGTTCGCCCACGCGGCCCGCCACGTGAGCTGTGTTCTTTTCACGAACACCCCCACAGGTAACCCAGTACTGTGTGATCCACCCCACATAAGGGTTAAGTTGTACGTGTGGGGATGAACACATCTGTTCAGCCCACGTATATATTACACGACCTTTAAAGTTTAAGGTAAGAAAATATCAGCATACTAAATGAGCATATTTGATGGCCTCAGTGGTTTAGTGGTTACGAAACTTGGCTCCAAACCCGGAAAACTATTCAATCAAAAGTTTTTTTTTTTGTATTAATTTGTAATTTATTCAACCCTGGCCTCCGTGGTCAAGGGGCAAGGCAAGATTAGCGAATAGGAGGTCGCGGCTTTAATTTGGGAGGCGGTAATGGGTACCGCTGCCCCGGGAACCTTTATTGGATAACCAACACCTCTGCAATAGGTCACCCCAAGTGGTTCGCTACGTTTGGTGATTTAGTAGAGGTGCCTGGGTTCATGGGATAAGGTTTGTCTAGGTCTTGGAGGTGGATGACCAGGACACTTTGAACCCCAGATTCCTACCCACCCCTTAAACCCTTTTCCTTCTCAGAACTCTCCTCTCCTTCCCTTCCCCAAAAAAACCCTCCACGTAGCATCCCCAAAGATGACACAGGCCCTCACGGAAATTATTTTCCTCAGGGCCTCCTGTGTGGAGCTCATGTAAAAAAAACCTCTCAGCGTATTCAAGTCAATTCTATTTGATTTATTTGTGTTTTCACAATTTAATCATTTAAAATAATATAAGGTGCATTTGGGGCGCTTTCACGGGTGGAATATGCTCTTAGTATCGCCCTGGTGTAAGACCACCGTGCAGAATTAAAACGTTGCTTGAAATGGATTTAGTTGTGTTTGGTAACTATATCTGAATAGCGTAGTACTTCCCCAACTTTCGCTTCCCCATCTCCTTCCCCTTCCCACTTACCCTCAATCTCACAACATATGTACTCCAGTTGGGGATGCCATAGTCTCACTGGCTCCAAGCAGTTGGGACTATTGTGCAATTTTCACATAAAAAATAAAAATAATAATGATACACAGTATATTTGAACGTTCTGGCACGTTCTAGAGTGGTAGATACTTTCGTGAAAGACCACTATTCAAAATCGAAACGTTGCTTAAAATGACTTCGAACATATTTGTTTATAAGATCTGAATAGCCAGGTCCTTCCCCTCCAACCCCTTTTCACTACCTTCAGACTTACATACACCGATTGGGGTAGCCATAGTCTTACTTGCGCCAGGCGGTTGGGAGCAGATGGGACTCTTGTGCAGTACTCACATATAAAGGTACTTATAAAAAAAAAACATTTTAAAATTCTCTCTATTACTATAATTACGGCCTCCGTGATCCCGAGGTTAGACTCTCGACTCACAATCCCAAGGACGCGGGTTCGAACCTGGCTTGTCCAAATAAATTTTATTGACACAATTAATTTATTTCAAATAGTGTGTAGGATATTTGCGGCACGTTCCAGAGTGGAAGATACTCTCAGTATCGCCCTCGTGTAATACCACCATTCAGAATTGAAACTTTGCTTGAAATGGCTTTACCCGTGTTTGGTGACCAGATCTGAATAGCCAGGTACCACCTTCCTCTTCCCCACCTTCCCCACCTTCCTCCTCCCCATCTCCTTCCCCTCCCCGATATCTTCAGCCTCACAACATACTCCAATTGGGGATGCCATAGTCTCACTGGCTCCAGACGGGAGGAGTTGGTGACTCTCATGTGATATTAAAAAATAGTTTTTATGTATCCTTATTAAAATTCGGAAGTTTGATTTTTTACGGCGGGAAATTTCCAAACCGAACACTTCAAAATTCTGAAAAAAGGCTGAAATTGATCATATTACGGAACACTCCAGTGATTATGACATAATAATAAAATTAATTAATATGATTAATATATTTTTATTACATCTGGGTCTGCAGACAATAAAAAAATTAAAGAAGACAATCTATCTACCTTACAAATATTATTTGTCTTTCTTTTACATCTCCGTTTCTCTGTGACCTTTTCGTGCATAATGTCAAACCACCAAGAGATTGCTTCCTGGGAAAAAAAAAACAAGTTTCTTAGAACTGCCGACAAATATTAAAATGCTTATTCTAGAAAACCTAAGAATTAAGTCCCTACATGTAAAATCACAACACACCAAGTGAAACCAAATCAACACAGCAATTGAGACAAAACATTTAGAAACTTTTTATACAATTTTTTTCTGATAATCCATATACTGTACACTTTTTGATAAAAAAAAATTTATTACGCACCAGATTTAAATGTCCGGGTTAAATTTTCCCCACAGGAAAAACTAAACCCTTTCACACACTTCCCAAATGATCATCTGGTCAATCCACGTTATGCAATTGCACTATATAAGTATTATAATTACAAAACAATACAAGAACAACATGTCAACCTACCAGAGACCATATGGGAAAATAATTCGCCGACTCCAGATATGTTCATACCAGAGGGTTCGGCTCTGTGGAATTCCTAATTGAACCTATAAATCCTACTGATCCCTCAATATAAATATTTAAAAAATCTTTTGTAATCCTACATGTATTTAAAATTACCGATTTTTGCATTTTTATATATAAATTCTTTGACAAATCTAATACATAATTGCCATCTATTGAAATCATTTTAATTTCGGATTCGAATATTATTTTGGCTTTGAATGCTAATCACATTTCTACGAATTATCCTTTATAATTATTTTCACGATAAAAACTCGACTTCTCATTTTTTTCATAATCTACATCAAAAAATATACTAATTAAAAAAAAAAAATTAATGCCATTAAAGGAAAATGAGGATTCATCAATTACTCTTTATGGGATTTGTTTTAATTATTACTACGTTACTAATTAATCACTAAAAATTTCCAAAACTACAATTTTTTTTAATTATTTGTTTTTGTCTAGATTACGGAAAAAATATCCATTTGGTAGCGTACAAAAAAGTTATGGAGGATTCTTTGTAAAAACTGAATTCTTTTTAGCATTAAAAACTAAAATACTAATAGAAATGTTGATTTTTTCATAGTTTTTTTCATAAATCCACCGTCAAAACAAATACCTTGAAAAAAAAATTAGGTGACCGTGAAAGTGTACAATTAATAAAGAAATTTGTGATAGTTTCTGTCGCTGTTATTTTTATGAAAACAATCGTGTATATATATTATAGCCGACTCTATTACTCCACCCCTCCCCCGTCTGCTGCTTGAATGCGCGTTAACCCATTAGATTCCCGTGTTTAAATAAATTAACTAAATTATTTAATTATTATTTTCCACCCATCTGCAATCAAAAGTTTTAACAGTTTATTCATTTAAATAATTATTGTAATGGTTCTCCAATAAATGCACTGCATTTTTTGAAAATATGCTCAATGAAATCACCGATGTTTGTATGATGTTTGCGAAATATCATGTTCTACAGATATTTTTTTTACAAATAATAATTAATCAATAATAATAAATGTGAGTTGAGGTTTGTGTACGGCCTATAAAAAAATAAAACTGATTAACACCAACAATCAGTAATTTTATAGTACAGTACGTAACACCATTGTTTTATAAATATGCATTGTTCATATTGTTGCAATTCGAATATAAGGACATAATTATTAATGTCATACTTTCCTATTTTGTTATTTGCAATTAGTGACAGTGATATCTAATGGATTAGGACTTGGCTGAAACATTGATGTTTGAATAATCGACCACCATAACACGGGCATGTGCCGTAAAATGTAAGCATTGTCGCAAAATCCGCAAAGTGTGTTACCATAAAAAGCAATGAATAAAGAAAAATTAGTAATAATAAATATCCATTTTATCACAGGGTAAAATTTCAAGACACGTGCATACAGCGCGACAGCCGACGAACGACTGTCTATGGGCGGAGTAACACAGCGGTGGTGAAGGGACCGAAGAAGGGGGCGGGGTATGCGAAATACGAACCAAATTTCGTACTCTCCCAAGTTGATCTAAAGGTGGACGGAGAATAGGTCCATGTGTACTGTAGGTATTTAATGTTGAAATTATAGTTTTTTTTAAATGTTTTCATTTGCAACATTCCTTTATGAATTCAGGACAGAAGTACGAAATATATTATACCGCTTTTAAATTATTGGAATACCTCGTAAATAATGTTAATATTGGATTTTCCATCTCATCAGCAACAAAACCCTCATTCATATAAATATGATCCAGGCTCGTTAGATGCCGCCTTGCCGTCAGAGTGTGCTCAATTTGCCTATATTCGTTGCACCACTATCTACACGATGTTTTTTCTCAATTTCGTGCTCTACGCTTTAGCGCCCGATTTTTGTAATTGTACTAGGGCCAGTAAATAAGTAATGCCTCCTATTTTTTTCTCCTTTAATTGTCAAGAAATAAAAAAAATGCAATTACATGGGCTGAAAACCATACCATTGACGATTAATTTGTTTCTTTTCAATACAATGTCCGCCCATTTCCACAGCCTTGGTCAGTATGTATGCATGGGCATGTATCACAGTGTTGTAAAAAGCACGGTAACATCCAGAACACCATCGCCATAACTTTCTCCGCCGATTACACAGTTTTGATGTTTTTTGTCCTTGGTGTGATGCCATTCCATTGACTTCCTCTATGATACAGGTTACAAAAAATTAACCCATTTCTCGTCTCCGGTCATAATTTTTCCAGAAACTAAGAGCTGCAAGTGTTGTGAGGCCATTGTTTTTCTTGTTTTTCTTATTCTGGCTGGTTAAGTTTCTTGGTATCCACCTTGCAAAACTTTTGTTGAAAATTCAGTTGTCGAATAATCGTTATCACACTGCCTTTACTGGGGGAGAGAATGCGAAATGTGTAGTTATCTGGGGTCACCACGAATAAGTGTAGTCGCTGCAATCAACGGCCTGCGCCGCTCCGCTTTTTCTCAGCCAGCGGTGTTTGTCCTTCAGCTTCGTTACAGTAACGAACCTATCATCTAGCAGTGCTGATGTCCACTGATGCATCATGGTACACATTTTTCAATCTTTCATGAATGTGAATTTTTGCGTTTCCCCTTCTACAGTCAAGAATCAATCACAGAACGCTATCTATTACGAACATCGATGTCGGCCATTTTGCAATCGATTGCTGAGCTGCCACCTGTTGACGCAAAAAGTTACTACTGCAGCAGATTGTAGAAGAAGGTTTGAGGAATAGCACCAAATTCGAAATTTTCACTTCACTATCTTTATTTAAGTAGAAAAAAATAGGAGGCATTACTTATTGACTGACCCTCGTAGTTATACTTTGCTCTCATAGATCGCGACGTATTTAGAAAATCGAGTAAAATTTTAAAACTTTTTAAAATTCACATCTTATTCAATTTGGGAGGCGGGAATGGGTACCGCCGCCCCGGGAACCTTTATTGGATAACCAACACCTCTGCCATAGGTCACCCCAAGTGGTTCGCTACGTTTGGTGATTCAGCAGAGGTGCCCGGGTTCATGGTATGAGGTTTGTCTAGGTCTTGGAGGTGGATGACCAGGACACACTGAACCCCAGATTCCTACCCACCCCTTAAACCCTTTTTCTTCTCAGAACTCTCCTCTCCTTCCTTTCCTTAAAAAACCCTCCACACAGCATCCCCAAAGATGATATAGGCCCTGAGGGAAATTATTTTCCTCGGGGTCTCCTTTGTGGAGCTAATGTAAAAAAAAAAAAAACACATCCTCACATCTTTTTGAGTTTTTGATATACGTACTTGGGAAATAAGAAGAGTTAATATTATATAAATATAGTAAATATACACTCCTCTTCAAAACGACATTTAACAAACTCGAATCCGATAATAATTAGTCTTTGAGATAAACACGTGTCGAATCCGGAAAGTTGAAAATCACGGGTTCAATTTGCGCATACATTCAGTTCGCGACTTCAGACACAAACTTTCTTCCTTCCACATTAAAACGACACTAAGCTGGGGGCGCATTGTCTATTTTAGTCAAGTTATTTTAGGTTTAAAATTACCCCCGTTGAAATTATCGCGAGTTTTCACGTAAAAAAATCAGTATTGCGACCCGAAACATTGGTGAAACGGAAATGGTGATGTCATCACATCCGCGATGGATGGCTTCATCAAATATACTGTTAAGGAGACCGGCTCAAAGCCGTGGTTCAGTCGACAATGCGCTGAAGCAGTGCGACGAAAAATCGCGGCTTACCGAGCCTACAACACATCTAGAACATCCGAAGACAGAACAGCTAACAACAAAATGGCAAAGGAAACCAAGAGAATCATAATTAGGTCAAAATTCGAGCACGACCAGCATATCAGCAGAAAGATGGCTACATGCCCACATGGCTCAATAGGTCGCAATTTCTGCAAATCCAGTCTGCCACCTCTTACCAGACCTGACGGCTCACTAGCCAACACCGCCACCGAAAAGGCTAACTTATTAGGTAAAATGTTTGCGGATAACTCAGCCCTCGACGACCAAGTTGCTGTCCCGACGTCGCACAGTGGGCTGAAAATCGCCTTTCATAGACATAGAGACTTGAATTTTCAAGGGTCTTTTTTTTGCTAGAAATGGATTCTGCTTATCATTACTATGCTATAAAATTTCGTATGAAGCAATTGCGTGTACAAATGAAGGAGTTATAATTTTTTAAAGAAAAAATTGTATGGCACTGACATTAAAAATGAGGATATCTCTGGAATCATAAGGTTGGCCATTCTATCCTTACACACAGATATACTACTATTAATTTGTATTTTTTGACATACTTCGTATTGTGGCGCAACATGCGATTTTTTTTTTTTTAAATCTTCTAAGTTGAAAAAAAAACTTTTTTATGTTGATGATTCATTTTAATGCTTAAATGCATTATCATCCTCTTCTACAATATTTTTCATTATTACTGATTAATAATCAATGTTGAAGCACCCATTTCCGTACATTACTTCGACCAGAACTATCAAATATTCCAATGATGCCAATATGGCGGAGTAACTCTAGAGTAACTATCGGTTTTCGGAAAGTAAGTACAAAAGTTAAAAGTAACGTACAACAAGCAGTCAAATTGATTTAAAAACGTATTTTGGTAAAATTTAACTATAGTAACGGCATTTTCTTTAACTTTTACTTTTAAAACGGCTCGAAGGGCTTTGAAACAAAGAATGGACGGTTACCTCGAGAGTGTTTTCTCTTGGGGTAAAAATAATCTTGTTGAATTTAATGTTTCAAAGACCCAATCTTGTCTGATTACGTCTAAAAGGGATCGAAATGAAAATCTTTTTTTTTACATTAACTCCACACAGGAGGCCCTGAGGAAAATAATTTACCTCAGGGTCTATGTCACCTGGGATGCTGTGTGGAGGATCTTTTCGAGGAGAGGAAGGAATGAACATTGATTCTCATGTGACAAATGTCAACCGTGTACAAATGTTGGGCACACGTTTGGCGTGTTTCCCGACTATGCACCGGTGCCGAAAGGATCAGTGATGCTAGTTCCTCGGAGCATCTTCCATTGCAATACTGGTAGAACAAGGATAGCATTCCCACCCGACGCCTGTGTTCTAAAGATTGCAATCCGTCTGTTAAGATGGGAGAATCTCTTAAATGGACCGCCCGTTTCTGCACAGAGTCGAGGGTATTTTTCAGGTATTTTGGAGCTCCAAACCAGAGGTGGCTGCCAAATTCAACCGTGGGGCGCACTTGTGATTGGTACAGGGTTAGCAGTTATGTATCTACTATTAAAGTATCTGCGGGCCCTGTACAGTACGCCCATCGAGTATCTTTCAATGGTAGCATTCTTCCGAACAGGTCCTCCATTGATATGCTTGGTGTAACCCTAAGTGATCAGCTCAGGTATCATCGAAGGTTGAATTTTGCAGCCACTTCTGGTCTGGAGCTCCAAAATACCGGAAAAATACCCTCGACTCTGTGCAAAAACAGGCGGTCCGCTTAATACATTCTCCCATCCTAACAGACGGATTGCAATCTTAGAGCACAGGAGTCGGGTGGAAATGCTATCCTTGTTCTACCGGTATTACAATGGAAGATACTCCGAAGGGCTAGCGTCATTGATCCCTTCGGCACCGGTGCATAGTCGGGAAACACGCCAAACGCGTGCCCAACATTTGTACACGGTTGACATTTGTCACATGAGAACGGATCGTTTCTTCGACTCTTCTTGTGTTTAACAGCTCGGCTGTGGAATGATTTGCCGGCCTCTGTGTTTCCTCCTTCCTACAACATGGGTCTCTTCAAGACCAATGTTCATTCCTTCCTCTCCTCAAAAAAACCCTCCACACAGCATCCCAGATGACATAGGCCTGAGGGAAATTATTTTCCTCAGGGTCTCCTGTGTGGAGTTAACGTAAAAAAAAAAAATGTTTTTTTATGAAAAGCAATTAATCCATAATACGTGCTGTTATTATCACAACATATCCAAATCCCACAAAACACCCTTATAGATAAATAATAACATAACAATACGAATTCATGTCACGTTTTCAGCTGACCCAATCATTAATAATATTAATTAATTCTTGTTAATTCCGGGATTTGGTTATTCCATTGCAGTCCCTCACATGACATCTATAATTACGTAAACAATATTATGTCAACCGAGCATTGTGATGCGAGACTGTTCTAGAATCCATAAAATAAATTATTGATTTTAAATATCTTTTTTGGAAGTTTATTATTTGGTGATGATTTAGATAGGCAGGTAAATTGCAATTTCGTAGTATCCAACAAATTTAGTAATCAAATAAAATAACCAACATACCTGGCAGCAATCATTTATAAATAAACATCTAATAAATTTTGTAATCAAACAATATAACCAACAGACCAGACAGCAATCATTTTAAAATAAACATCCAACAAATTTTGTAATCAAACAATATAACCAACAGACCAGACAGCAATCATTTGAAAATAAACATCCAACAAATTTTGTAATCAAACAATATAACCAACAGACCAGGCAGCAATCATTTTAAAATAAACATCCAACAATTTTTTTAATCAAACAATATAACCAACAGCCGGCGGCGTAGTCCAGTGGTAAGGTTCTTGACTGGCACTCCGAAGGTCGCGGGATCGAATCCCGGCGTGGCAAATAAATTTTATTTGATTAATTTGTGTTATTTCACAATTATTCATTTAAAAAATAATATAGTATATTTGCTGCACATTCCAGAGTGGAAGATACTCTCAGTATCGCCCTGGTGTGAGACCACCATTCAGAATTGAAACGTTGCTTGAAATGGCTTTAGCCGTGTTTGGTGACCAGATCTGAATAGCCAGGTACTTCCTCACCTTCCTCTTCCCTATCTCATTCCCCTCCTCACTACCATCAGCCTCACAACATACCCCAATTTGGGGATGCCATAGTCCCACTGGCTCCAGACGGGAGCAGTTGGGAGTCTTGTGCAGTATTCATGTAAAAAAAAAAAAAAAACAGACCAGACAGCAATCATTTGAAAATAAACATCCAACAAATTTTTTAATCAAACAATATAACCAACAGACCAGGCAGCAATCATTTGAAAATAAACATCCAACAATTTTTTTAATCAAACAATATAACCAACAGACCAGACAGCAATCATTTATAAATAAACATCTAACAAATTTTGTAATCAATCAATATAACCAACATACCTGACAGAAATCACTTATGAATAAAAAACTTACCTAAAAAAATATATTGTATTCCTTGAATTTAACGGCGTAATAAATAATGCAGTCGAACGATTATAACAATCTTAATATATAAAACAAAGTCGGATTAGTTACACTATTTATAACTCGAGAACGGCTGGACCGATTTTGATGATCTTTGATTTGTTGGATTTTTCTTCGCCCTGGATAACAGAATAACTTAAATAATTAAAACATCGCAAAAATTCATGAAAAAGAAGGTTATGAAGAAAAAAATTTTTTTCATGCATTTTGTACGGAACGAATTCTCATATTTTGAAAGAACTGCCGCAATATTGTGATAGGTATAATATTCAAAAACGTCAAATGTCAATGCGCTGATTGTTTTTCTTTTGTTCTTAATCATATAATGCAGTCCCTCTTTCTTACACACTAAAATGTCAGTAGTCGAAAATGAGACAAACGGTGAACGTATGTCTCTGCACCCCTCCAAAGGAAAAATACAATAATAATAAATCTCTGAAAGAAACGCATTTTTTTACGTAAGCTCCACTCAGGACCTATGTCATCTTAGGGAATGTTGTGTGGGGTGTGGAGGGTTTTTTTAAGGAAGGGTAGGATAGGATGAGGGGTGGGTAGGAAACTGGAGGTCAGTATATCCGGGAGTGAATCCATCCCTCCAACTGCGGTGCAAGAATGACCGGAATTGACCTTTTACCTTGACCTTTCCAGCCGGACTCTTTCGACCTATTGGTCGACAGAATCCGGCTGGAAAGGTCAAAAGGCCTCCCTCAACCAGTCTCTCTCGATCCGGCCCGCCACGCAGCAGGTGGGCAGATGCATCAGCCGCCAAGACCCGCACAAAAGTCACCCCATGAACCCGGGCACCCCTGCTTAATCACCAAACGTAGCGAACCACTTGGGGTGACCTACGGCAGAGGTGTTGGTTGTCCATTAAATGGTTCCCGGGGCGGCGGCATCCGTACCCGCTTCTTTTCAAAAATTCCAGTAAGTAAGTGGAAAAGTAAGAGAATCACAAATAAATCCGTACCAAAGCCATATCTGATAGTGACAAAAACAAAACACGGACAGTTGGGCATCGATAATTGCTTCATTGTGTAATTCTTAACTTAATAAAAAAAACTTAATTTAATTCAACGGTTATTGATTCTGGGGCGGTACGAAGTTCGTCGGGTCAGCTAGTTAATAAATAAAATAAATATAGTTATTACACTTATATCTACGTATAGATATAGATAGACGTCCCTGAAATGTGGTGCCGGAGAAAAATACTCGGATTCCATCGACAGCCAAACGTACAAACGTGTAAGAGCTAGGCATCAACACCTACTTCAACTATCTGCCTACAACGTGAATTAAGACACTTTGGACACGTTGACGCCAAACTGAGGACTCATATTCACTGGCAGAATGGAAGGTAGAAAAAACATATGAAAGTCACCAATGCGCAGGAGTGACCAAGTATCTTTGGCGTCCAGCTCTCTACGAAGTGCAGCCTTGTCCACTATGGGAAATTGGAATAGGGGTCACGAATCACGCTCAGCAATGAGATGATCTTATTTTTTTAAGATAGACCAAAAATGATTCATGACCTGATAATATTTGATCTCCTACTACCAGTTTTTTTTTTGTTTTTTTTAGTCGGAGTTTATCAATTTTCATTTTGTTCTCGGGTCGCAGTGGGAAGGGCACCTAACCTACAAGTTAACATTCTTACATTTGCTGTCGGAGGTGTCGCACACCTATTTTTATTTTCAAAAACAGTAATTTTTCAATAAAAGAATCACGGAACGCAAAAAAAAATAACAAAGCACCACAGACCAAAAAAATTAATCTCCGAGGCCATCCAATAAATTCTGAAATATTTAAGAACATAATATATCACCAAATACTTTTTACAATTTGCAATTTTGATCAACTGTTGTTTATCGTAATTCGGAAAGTTAAACAAAAGTCGGTAAAGAAAACTTTTGGTATTTTATGAAAAAGGAACCTTTAACTTCTTCCCACATGACGCATGACGGCATCACCCGTTGCCAAGAAATGAAAACAAATATTTTGACGCCCGCTTTTTATTTTTTTATCGAAAAGAGATAGTAAAAGCTATCCTTCAAAAATCTTTACAATTTTTTCGGTTGATTTCAAAGACTCCCCTTTTACACCATTTAACAAAAAAATTGTTATTTTTTCAGATTTTTTTACCTAATTATATTTGACATTAAGGACGGGTTGTTTAAAAAAAATTAACAATTCATCAAATATTTGTAGTTAATTTTCATGTTCCTGTGAGTTCTATTCAGGTTATTCATATGTATTGAGGGAGCGGGCCGTATCGGCAGAAACGGGACGAGAAATAAAAGGCGTCGGTCAGTGAAGTGAGTCTGTCTTTATTGTAGCTACGTAGCGAGGTTGAAGCGGAGCGGGAGCGATATTGGTGCCGTTAGTGTTGCTGCTGCGTGATGATGAGTGAAGAAGGTCAGGAGACTACGGCGGTGAAAATCAATGGTCTTCAGGGAGCCGGCGTGTTGCTCTACAGTTAAGAAGTGACCTTGGTCCAGGCGGTCGACCGTCATCGTGTTGACGAGGTATGGCGGCTGTGTGGCCTTTGAGTCGACATACACACGTGACGCAGGAAGAAACCTTGAGAGGCGATGAGGATGCTGGTTGCTGGCTCAATGCCGGTTGCTGGTTGTGGTTGCTGGCTTGTTGCCGGTTGCTGGCTCGTTGCCGGTTGCTGGTTGCTGGTTGTGGTTGCTGGCTTGTTGCCGGACTGCGCGGGCGGATTCCCGGCGAGGGCAGGTACTTAGTCGCGGCACTGCTCGGACTGTGTTGCTACTCGACCGATGAATGAAGACTGAACTGAACTCAGCAAGCCAGCGCTTGCTTATATACTCGCGGCGAGTAATTAATCTCACGGTAGGCAATGCTGGGTGAATTCACCCAAAGCTGAGAAATCGCTCGAACCTTCTGCGGGCACTTGTATGGTACAGCCACACGTTCTAGGCCTTTCGCGTAAGTGGCGGAGTTATTATTTACGAGGTGGCGCGGCCGTAGAAACTGACTGTAGGTACTTCGTAGTTTCCAGCGCGTTCGGTCGGAGTCCAGTGGCGGCGCAATTAATGCGGCACAAGTGGCCGCCACAGTATAATGTTGACGTGGAGAATCATTTCATTATCTTAATTATATACCTATCTTTATTTTTATTTAATGATGTACCCCCATAAAAATCTATGCTTGCGTGTCAATGAGGGGTGTAATGTGTATTTTTTTTTTCTTCTTTTTATTTTTATTTTAACTTTACGAGTAAAACCTCAAACTGTAATATTTAATTAAATGAAAATAATATAAGCGAAACTCAATCGAAAATCTGGAAACAGAAAAATTGGAAAAAGATATTGACTCTGAGACACAAACCCGGGACCTATTGCATTCCGGGCAACATCAAATTCGATCATTTTTAACTGTATCATACTTCCACTAAGAACCACCCACATTATCTTCATTTTCTTAATGCATGTATTATTGGCTACTATCTTTATGTATGATTGCAAGATTCAAACCCGAACTAAATGCTCTCTAGATAGTATCTGGAAAAATCTTTATCCATTTTATTTAATGTGCGACATCTATTGACTTCTCTGCAAGTCTAGGATGAATATTTTTATTTTTATTTTAGCTTTATGAGTAAAACCTCAAATTGTATCTTTTTCTGATTTTTCTGTTTCCAGATTTTCGATCGAGTTTCGCGTATATTATCTTCATTTAATTAAATATTAATTATTTATTTTATTCATTTAAGTTTGCAGTATATCTTTTAAGTTAAATGTAACGATAAACTTTCCTAAAAAACTAGATCAACTTACAAGGAAAACTAGATTAAAAAAAATGAACCTTGGTTTGATTAGTGAAATGCTCAATGAAAATAATGAAATCAATATCTCTCCTTTGATATAAAACTTCATGCGATTACGTCTGTTACTTTCCCTGTCGTTTTAGCGGCATTATTTGCCAGGTCATTCGTTTTCACTTTGTAATTTTCCACGGCGCGCGGCGGTTACGTAAAGCCAATCAGTAAAACGTTTCCCCGCTGGCCACCGATCGCGGAATAATTTCCATCGCAGCCAACACCATTCAGCAACAAGGGGGGCTCACTTTCCCGAATTTTCCAAACTGATATCCATTTTCTGATGTACGTTGATTAATATCGCTTTCAGTAGCCTCTGCAGTATGTAGTTATAATGGCCAGAGCTTTGGTATAACTCTAATATTTATTGAAGTGAAAACTTCTTTAGCACCGTTTTGATTTGAAACTCGAAGAAACGAAAAATAGCCACACTAAAAAGAGATAAACACATACATCTATAGCCTGCGAGAGAATGACGTAGTATTATCGGTCTACTCTTAATGCGATGCTTCCTAGCCTGTGTGTCTCCCCTTTGAGCGGTGCTTCGTAGCCTCCCCATTCTTGCCTACTTTAGTTTTCTGAAGTTTTTACTTCTACCGCTTGTGAATTGCACACTCTGTTTTTTTCTTTTCTTAAAATGTGTCCCATAGGATATTGCCTACAAAATTTGAACATAACGCAACTTTTCGAATTAGACTTTTATGTTACATATCATTATTATGTGTTACAGGCCATGGCGTTGTTCAATTTACTTTATTTTTATTTTACACAATATAAAACATTAACCGGAGGAATCGTCTACATCCTAACTATTTCGCACAGAATAATATTGGCAGCAGATGAATAAACTTTAACAAACATTTTTAAAATAAATTTTAAGGAATGTTTTTTTGTTAAAAAATTTACGTCACTTGGAAATATAAAAGAAGTGCATAATTTCTGTATATAAAAGATTAAAAATTTATTTTTAAGAAAGTTTAAAGGTAACAAAAATATTAGTATCTATACATAGAATTGATTCAAAGTACACAATGCAAACAAAGTACCTTTGTCGAAGTTGTTTTTTTTAAGGAAAAAAGCTTTCAATTTTCTCCTAAAAGTACCTCCTGCCAATGTATTTTTATGCTTATAAGGAGACTACCAAAAAATATCTTTCAGAAAATACCAAATTAGGGTAGTTAGGTCAGGTGCTCATAGTGGTATAATTAAAAATTATTATTATTTCATTATAAATTATTTCTGTATTTTGAATTAGTTTTATATAGAACATAAAATTATGATTAAACTGTAAAAACTGTTCATTTTTTATTATTAGGTCCTTTCATATGAAATTGGCGTTTTGTATGGGAGGAACATAAAGTCGATTTTTTTTAATATAATATATTTATTTAATCAAAGTATGTACCATTACTATCTATGCACTTTTGCCATCTCATAGGTAGTTCATCGATCCCTTTACTAAAAAAACCATTCGGACGGGAATCAATAAAATCTTTGAAGGCGGTTTGGACTGCCCCATCGGAGTTGAATTTTTTCCCTTGCAAGAAGTTATCCAAATTTCTAAAAAAACGGTAATCTGTTGGGGCAAGGTCCGGAGAGTACGGTGGATGTCTTAGACATTCTAATTGAAGCTTCTCTAATTTGGTAGCCGTCTGTTGTGCAGTATGTGGTCTAGCGGTCAATGCGCGTTTGTTGATTTGCTTCACTCAATTCGTGAGGTACCCACTTTTCAAGCTTTTTCACCTTCCCAATTCAAGTGGATTAAAACAGTTTTATCACTAACACCGCAGTCTGCAGCTAACTCGGACGTGGTTTGCGATGGATCCGCTTCCACAATAGCCTTCAATTCTTCATTATCAACTTTGGTCTCCGGCCGTCCACGGGGCTTGTTCTGCAGGTCGAAATTTCCAGAACGAAAACGTTGGAACCAAAAACGCACTGTGTTTTCTTTTGCAGCACCGTCGCCATACACATCATTAATCCTTCGAGCCATTTCTGCAGCACTAGTGCCACGGTGGAACTCGTACTCGTAAATAACGCGATATTTCAAGTTTTCCATTTTGTAAACTAAGTGATGCAAAGAAAAAAAACAATTAAGGAAAAAACAAATGAATTATAATTTTCGAAACACAAATATGTACGTGAGTAAATAGCTGTATAAATTTGAATTTGGAATTCCTAACCAAAGAGAAGATATTTGAGATCAAAGTTGCCATTACGGCAAAACGCCAATTTCATATGTAAGGACCTAATATAAATACGAATACGTTGTTATTTTATCTTAATACTCATTTCATTTAGAGCGGGCTCAACAAGAATACCTGAAAAGAATTCGCTCGATTTAAAAAAGAAGGAAAAAAGGGAAAACATTTTATTGAACACGTTTTTTTTTTCATATTAGTTATAAGATATTTTTTCGAACAATATAATAATTATACATGTATTATATCTGTATTACGTACAATGTCGGCAGTTTGGTCTCCATCTTACAAAATTCACATAACATTGAGCGAATACAAAAAAAATTCTGCGTTTTATAAATTTTAAATTAAATATCCCACTAGAAGACTTAAAATATAATTTATTATTAAATACTCTAAAAATCCACACACCAGAAGACAGACGTAAAATAAACGACTTAACATTTTTATTCAAAATACTTGACTCTAAATTTGACTGTTGCAAAGTCCTGCAACTTACGAATACCGACAATAACTACACGACAAAATACACTACTCTACTGTACCATTCATAAGCGGAACTACATTGCCCACTCTCCGATACAACAATTTCACTTAGGTGATATTGACGTATTTAACATAAACTTGGCGAATTTTGTTGAGATTGTAAAAAACTTATTCCAAAACTATTCCTAAACATCTATATTTTTGTAAACCTATGAAATTGCTGTATTTTTGTATTTTTATGACTTGTATGCTTTTTTATCTAATTTTATTATTATTATTTATATATCTGTTTTATTCCTAAACATATCTGTTTTTCTGTAAACCTATGAAATCGCTGTGTTTTTATTGTGACTTGTGTGCTTTTTTATCTAATTTTATTTTTATTATTTTTGTATCTGTTTAAAAATCATCTGTCATGAATTAATTGTACTATCGAACATGTAAAAGCCGTTTTGGCGTTAAATAAATTAATAAAATAAATGTCACGCTAACGAAAATTGCAGATTAAAGTATATACCTGATGCTTCAATGACCATTTTGAAAATCTTCCGATTTTAAAGTAGGGAAAATAGGACGAGCGTAGTAACTTCAAGTAGGCGCAACTTAAAAGTAAATTGGCCGTGCGAAAAATAACTCAACTTTAGGTCCATATGCAGGCAATTGTGTTGCGTTTAAAAAATAAATTCTCGCCTTTCATTTTGAACTGGTTTATAGAGAACCTTTTAAAGGTATTTATGATTAATTTGAATACTACACTTTTACCTATTTTTAGCGCCGAAATTTACTTTGGTCGACATTACGTGCGCTGTACAGAAAAGTAAGGTCCACTAAGTTAAAGTAAGGAAACGGTTTGCAATGGATGGAACTTTTCTACGTGAAAATCCCGCTTATTTCTCTAATCGGCAGGAGTATAATAAAGTGGGGTCTTTAATTGATTGCAGCTGACCTGGCAACAGGCAACAGGCAACAGGAGGTATCATGTCCTATGGATGTTTTACGGTAAAGCGATTCCATTACGGTACCTGAATTATTATATAACATTAAGACCCTTGCTCCTTTACAGAGGCTTCGAAATCCTTTAAAGCCTTCCAATATCGGGTTTCATTTAGATTCTAGATAATATTTGTAAGTAATATTACTTACACAAATTTCGTTAGTTAACAGAAATTAAATAGGTCAGTTGCTTTATTATTTTATCGTCTCAAAATTTGTTTAAGGTACTTTTAAGGTTTTCAGTTCAGTTGTCAGTGCTTAAAGTATATTGTATAAAGTTCTGATAAATTTCCTTTCAAAACCATTCCTTCAGGATATTGTGGAAGAGAATTTTCATACCTGATACCTGTTAAATATACATTTAATGTATATACTCGTAAGTGGCTTATCGAAATTTTCGGTTAAAATAAATAAATGTGTAGTTCAAATTTGGCCGCGCTTCGGTCAATTTCATGTGTATCGAAGATGATATGGGTTCTCTTTTCACCATCAATAAAGTTTGTTTTTTGTATACAATTTTGAAATGTTTGCAGTCACGAAAAGTAATACATAACATCTACTACCTCAAATACCAAAAAGTGTCATGTAGGTTAATGTCTGAAGGAATATTAAAATAAGTTGTGTACGTGTATTAAAATATCTAGGACACATCCTAATAACTGACACGTCCCACACTAAGAGCGACCATAATTTTAGGGCGTTTCCAAAAGTAAAGGAAACTTCCACCGTACAAAAACCCCCTCTTTTGAACTTTTAACACGCCACATGTCGATAGCGGAAATTTGAAATGCTGTAACGAATAATAAATCCAAAAATTGTAGTTTACGACGTGCATTTTTTTCTAAAAGAATAAAATAAATTTAATAAACGAAGAGACAGACAGATGCCGTGGAGGACTTATGTTTATAATGGTGTGATAGATTATAATAATGTGCATGAAATGCTTGAGGTAACTAACGTATTTAAATTAATAAGGATTAATACTGTATCCGTCTAAGGGCCGTCTGTTTCAACAGAAAGTTAAATCGTGTCCTAAAGTTAAATCGTAACTGTCAGTTAAAGTAACGAGGATGTTAAATAGGACCGCGCGCTGTTTCAAGTGTATTTTCGCTAAAGTAATAGTTGTCAGTTTGTTCAGTCTAAAAAGCAGAATTTTCGTCGGAATTACGTGGAAAAATGCATCGAAATATTTTTCGTTGCGGCAACGCCGTAAACTAAATCAGAACAACTGTCAAAATATGAAAATATCCGGTTGTATTTTGTGTCGCGTCATAGGATCTGACAGCTTTGTTCCTATAAAAAGTATTTGTATGAATATTTACAAATAAATGACGACCTATTAAAATACATGTAATATACAATATGAATGTTATTTACTTTCCAGTAGTTGTGATATCTCCTAGAATTTGAAGTGTCACATATTTTACGATATCTTCAATTCAGTTTATTTATGATATCGAAAACGTTGGAAAAACATACATTTTATTTTTTTTTTTAAATCTGTTGGTAAGAGTATTACATTAAACGTAAGTAGTGGGTGTACAAAATATACGACATTAATAGAGCTTGCCGTTTAAAGGCAGCTTCACTCGCTAAATATGTCGATATCAGAAACGATTCTGTTCAGGCCCTACCTACTAATTAATGTTATATTTTTGTAATGTTTATGATACAATAAATTGATCTGAACATCTTGTAAAACTTGCGATACATCCATTATAAAAGCTTGCCTTTTAAAAGGTAACGCTAAATATGTCGATATCAGAATTGATTTTGTTGAACAGCAAGATTTTTTCGACATGCGGGGCGGCGCTAAAAATTCGAGATCGTCCCAGATAACCAATATATTGACGCGGGGTCGAAATGTTTTTGGTTTTCGCTGCAAGACATATTGGACGAGGAATTCATCGACACTATCATCGTCTTCTACAATATTTACCATGATTTCTGATTAGTATATGTAATCAATGTTGAAGCACGCAATTTCGTAGTTTACCTCGAACAGAACTGTCAAATATTCCAACATGGCGGAGTAACTCTGGAGTAACTATCGGTTTTCGGAAAGTAAATACAAAAGTTAAAAATAACGTAAAACAAGCAGTCAAATTGATTGAAAAACGCATTTTGGTGAAATTTAACTTTAGTAACTGCTTTTTGGTTTACTTTTACTTTAGCGAGCGTTGAAACAGACGGCCCTAAATAACTTTTCAATTACCGCAATGTACGTCACCATTTTTTTAGAAGATATAATGGGTATAGTAAAGCTATCCTTAAAAGATAAATACATGCCATCGGGGCCATCATTTTTGTAGATCTATAAAAGAGGAACACCCCACCATTAATTGTTTTGTTATATCCCAAATGGATTAGGCAGCGTTTTCGATGAAAGCTAACAGGCGGCTCGATTTTTTCCGGCACTTATCGTGATGATAACAATTATCGTGATGTTTCAACCAATTTACACAAATCCTTGACAAATTACATACCTAAACCTTTCTCACGAAACACTCTATCTAGTGGTGAAAACCGCATGAAAATCCGTTCAGTAGTTTTCGAGTTTATCGCGAACAGACAGACGGCGCGGGGGACTTTACTTTATAATATGTAGAGATAGAGATGTAGAGAAGATGTATATACTCGTAAGTGGCTTATCGAAATTTTCGGTTAAAAAAAATAAATGTGAACTTCAAATGTGGTCGCGCTTCGGTCAATTTCATGTCTATCGAAGATGAAATGGGTTCTCTTTTCACCATCAATAAAGTTTGTTTTTTGTATATAATTTTGAAATTTTTGCAGTCACCAAAAGTAATACATAGCATCTTACTACCTCAAATACCAAAAAGTGTCATGTAGGTTAATGTCTGAAGGAATATTAAAATAAGTTGTGTACGTGTATTAAAATATCTAGGACACATCCTAATAACTGACGCGTCCCACACTAAGAGCGACCATAATTTTAGGGCGTTTCCAAAAGTAAAGGAAACTTCCACCGTTAAAAAACCCTTTCTTTTGAACTTTAACACGCCACATGTCGATAGCGGAAATTCGAAATGCTGTAAAGAACAATAAATCCAAAAATTGTCGTTTACGACGTGCATTTTTTTCTAAAAAAAAAAAAAATTAATAAACTTTATTTTAATTTTTCTAGTAAAATTAAAATAAAGCAACTACACTGATATTAAAGAAATTCACAAAAAATATTAAGCATCCTGAAATATCTATTCAATAATATTTTGTAATAAAAATTCGTAATTATATCTAGTTCTTCAAAATCAGGAAATAATTTTCAGAAAAAATTAAAAAAACTTTCTTAAAATATTGTCCTCACCACCATTTCAGATTTACGTGATCGATGTGGTGACAGTGGTAATTACAACTTCAGGAAAACGGAACGTGAAAGCTAAAAGTGTTTTAGGTAAACTTTTGGGATTACTGGACACATTTAATAAGAACATTTTTAAGGAAAAATATTTTGATTCACCTTAATTACTATAAGAGACACCTATTTGTATTTGGGGCGATGGAAAACACTGCATTAAAAAATCAATAGAAAATGTCATAGAATACGGAAATAAATTATTGTAAATGGCTGTCACACTGTTACATAATTGAAATTTTAAAAGAGATATTTTCCACCGTTCGATTGTAAATAGTTGTCTTTTATGGTAATTAAGAGTTGATGTCACGTTAATAATTATTGCCTCCGTAATAATTATTATCCTGACTTCTAAAAAACTTCTTCTAAACTATTTTGGTTACTGGCCGATCGTTAATTTGTTCCCTTCTGGCTAGATATCTTAAAGAATCTCCCTTGTTTTGCTTTGTCGATTGGCGACACTGCAAAGAGCACTTCCGTGAGCGTTACTTTTTGAATTTCCGCCGTCACGGGATCCGACGTGAATTCTATTATTAGTCACCGAAGTGATTGTTGTTTTAATTTTAATATAGGATAATCCCTTTTAATATATTTTATAATGATTCAAACCGCGAGCCGGATCATTAAGTATAATCATTTTGCAAACGTGTCCCACCGTATATTTTCGGGTGTGATCGGTCGCCGGTTTTGTGACCTCCGCATGGCTGCGTCATGCTTATATTGAAGATTACCCACGTTATCATGGCTCATATGGAGACGTACTTCGCGAGACAAAATCTTTATGGCCTTGCTCGGCCGTGGCTACCCGTATTTGAGATGATGGATTCCCGGCGGTCATCTTTGGATGAAGCACCCTTTCCGAAATTGGCATGTACCCTGTGTTCTCAGGTGCGCTCAACCGGAGCCCTGTTCCTGTTCGTGAGCTTGGATCCTGCTCCCTGGCGAAGGGTCCTGATTCTCTGAAGCCCTCCTTAGAGTCTTCCCGGTTCCCGAACTGGAGTTCACACGAGATTACGGCCCGCGGTCCCTCAGCGCGTTATGTGACGTCTCATAAAGTGTTCCCGTGATATTAGAAGTAATTATGTAAAATTCCATGGTCCAACAGGTACCTACGGTATTTTTCTGTATTTAGTTAATTGTCGGCTTACTACAGTAAAGGTTATGTTTTGGGTATTTGAAATCTGGCCTCTCAAAGGGCTATAATGTCTCAATATTATTTTTAACCACTTAAAATGTACCAGCATCTGTTAATTGAACTCATTTCTTTTACGTCTATATTGAATTCTAACTACGTAAATAAGAAATCTGTATTTTTCCCATTATCCTGACGAGATTCTCATCTCTGCCGCTAAAAAATCTGTGAAGACCAGTAATGGTTTCCATGACCAAAACTATGCTACAATTGAGTAAGACTGAGAATTAAACCTTTTCTCCCTAGGAACTGACAAAAATAAGTGAACACCGCTAACACCGAAGCCAAATACAAATTTCCACATTAATTTAATTTATCTAACTGCTGTAATTTTTTTTAATGTACCAAAATCATCTAATTTCAGAAAAATGTGGGTGTATGCGCGTGTGGCTATGCGAGTGCCACCAAAAGTTGATAGAATGCATTATCATCGACAACGAGTCTATCTGCCGAGTTATCGGATGTCGGGAAGTGGGTTAATTTTCATTTCCAGGAATTGTATTCATTCCTTCACGAAAACAAAATATATTATTTTAAAACATTACATTCTAAGAAGATGTAATTTTCCTGCCATTCGGAAAGTTTATAGCAGTTCTCGTGTAACATGTGTATTGGGAACCGCTTCATATATTTTATTTGCTCTGCAAAACGTGTTTGTAAATATTTCATTACGAAACTCAATTACGAACAAGTTGGATGATTCATAATACTATGCAGATTACAGGAGTAGACGGGAAATTTTCCGACGGTGAGCAGTTGCTAGTACGTAACCCCACAATACGGCCTAATGAGATATCTCGCCGTTAGAGCGCGAGATTAATAAAACACGTGATCAAAATATTTGTTAACTTAAACTTATCTGTTTTTCACGTGTTCGTCACAGAAACGTTATCGAAAATTTTCTATGGAAGGACACTAACTTCTAAAGTTAAAGGTTTCGTGGTGACTAACCTAAGAGTCCATACACAAATGAAGTTTTTTGTTTATGTGATAATAATTAATAATAATAATTGGATAATTTGTAGAGCGCCGTTTTTGTGAAAAATACTTTAAGGGCGCTGTACAATTTATTATGAATTCTTCGGCTCTATTTAATTTTATTATTTTTTACAAGTAGATACAGAAAACATACTTACGTGGCGGATCACTCACACAATATACACACTTTAATTAGAGAGTTTATGCTTGGAGAAGATACGGCTTTTGTATGCGGAGGACATTATTTATTTATTTATTTACGGACTTACGTCCAATTTAAAACAAAGTATCACGAAGTATAGAAATGAACAATGTAAGGATTCGGATGGTACATGAAAGCAAAGACAAACAGTGAAAATAGAAGAAAAATAAGTGTCAAGTCACGTCAAGACCTTGCAAAAATTAGGGTGAATTTTACATATCTTCATTTGTTTAAAGAGCGACAGAAATCATTTAAGCTAATACCAAAAAAATCAAGGTCTTGACGTGAGTTGACCAGTCTACACATTCTGGACAGTGGTGAGTTATAACCATAGTTAGTCGAGTGCTGATTGAGGAAAAGCAGGTCTTTATTTCAGAGTCTACGAGAAGGTATATTAAATGTGATGAGTTGTAGTAATGTAGGCGAGTCGATTAAACAGTTAATAATTTTGAAGAAACAAATGAGATCAGATTTTATCCGACGGTCTTCTAAAGGAGAAAGGTTTAGAGTTTGTTCAATTTCAGCATACGAGTAATTGCCTCGCTCTAATCCTAGCCTCCAAGCAATTCCCTTTAGGAACCGATGTTGAACGGATTCAATATGACGAATATGGACAGCATAAAAAGGAGACCATATAATACAAGCATATTCAAGATGGGGGCGAACCAAGGAGCAGTAAAGAGTTCTTAGGGTATTTATGTTTTTGAAGTTAGAAGTGGTTCTAGTGATAAAACCAAGTAGTTTGAGAGATTTATTAACAATCGTATTTATATGTTCCCGGAAAGAAAGCTTGCTATCAAGAGAGATACCAAGATCTTTAATAGATTGAACAGTTGTTAGGCAATTATTATTTAATTTGTATTCGAAAACAATCGGATTTTTAGATCTGTAGAAGGACATAATTTTGCACTTATCGACATTTAGTTCCAAGCAATTAATTTTACACCAGTCATTGAAAGAGTCAATATCTGATTGGAAAAGAAGGCAGTCATGGTAGTTTTTGATTATTTTTAGGATCTTATTGTCATCAGCAAAAAGCCAATAGCGTATGTGAGAGAAAATACGAATAATGTCATTTATAAACAAGTTGAAGAGAAGCGGGGCTAAATGTGCTCCTTGCGGTACGCCGGATGTTACTTCAATAATAATAGACTCAATGTTATTTATTTTAACTCTTTGTTTTCTATTGCTTAAATAAGAATTAAAGAAAGATAGCAATGGGTTTCGTATACCTATAGCATATAGCTTGGCCATGAGGATAGCGTGTTTTACTTTGTCAAAAGCTTTAGAAAAGTCGGTATATAGAACATCTTTTTTATTTTATTTTTTTTATTTATTTTTTTATTTTTATTTTTATTTTTTTTTTATTGGCAATGTTTATTAAAAATACATATGAAGTTACAACAGTTACATAGTTACATAGTTACATAAGGTTAACAAAAAATAAAAATAAATTGCCTTTCCTCACCATAAAGAGACAATGCTCTTGTGTTTGGTGAGGGAGTTCTAGCTCAATTAGTAAATTAATGATCGTGTAAGTTAGTAATAACGGCTATTGTAAATAATAAGAAGGTTAAAAAATCTTGTATAATTTAAAAATAAAAATCCTGCACAGTTTAAAAAAATCATAATATAAATTAAAAAATCATTATAAATGGAAGAATCATGTAAGTTAGTAACGAAAATTATTGTAATAAGTAAGTAAAGGATACGTAAGAAAAAACGCAAGATTTATACAATAGTAGACTCAGAGATTTAGAAACTAAGAAATGAAAGAAAAAAGAAGGAATAAATGATTTATAAAATAGCAGACTTTAAGATACAAAGTAAACATATTTGGGACTTTTATAGTAGTTTCAGGTAATTTTTTTAATTTGGGCTTAAATTCCTGCATATTTTCGATGGTTTTTAATTTTAATGGGAGGTTGTTATAATAGATTATGCCCAGATAAAGATAGGAATTTTGGATGTGCTTAGTATTAAATTTAGGAATTTTAATAGTTTTCTGGTATCTTGCTGATGTATTGAATTGGAAGTTACGAGTATTTAACTGTATTTCTTTGTAAATTTGAAGAATTGAATATTTTTTATAGATTTTGTCTATTATAAGCACATTGAATATTGAAAAAAGAATTTCAGTAGGAAATTTAGACGGTTTTTTTAAGATTACCTTAATTATCAACCTTTGAACAATTTTGAGGGGATTTAAAATATTGTCATATGTTCCTCCCCAGCCAATAATACCATATTGCAATATAGATTGAACAGTTGCATAGTACACTCTTTTTAGGTTTTCTAAGCTAAGAATATTTCTAAGTCTAATAAATATATAAATACATTTCCTTATCCTTTTGACGAGTTCACAAATATGTGTTTTCCATTTAAAATGTTGATCTATATATTTTTTTTTTTTTTTTTAATTTAAATTTATTTATTTTAGTACATACAATAATGACATTACATTTTTCAGATACATTTTTTATATAACGTGATTCACCTTTTTTTAGAGCATGCTCGTGTAAAAAAGGTGGAGCAGCGTGTGTGAAAAACTATTTAACATATTTTTTTAGAATTATAATATATATTTTTATATATTTTTATATATATATATATATATACATATATGTACATATATATATATATATACATATATATAATACATATACATATTCAAAACAAGATATATGAAATAGAATAGAAAAAAAGAAAACAGTATAAAAAAGAAGAAGAAGAGAAAGAGGAAAAGAGAAAAGAGAAAAGAATATAAAAGTAAATGGATTTCCAAAGTCAATTGTCGAGAGACATTCTATTGTATTATTAAATTGAATTATTGTAATATGCTAATGATTTAGTGTTTTTATAGAACTTTTGAATTTTTTATAATTAATTTCCAATCTTAAGTTAAGGGGTAACTGGTTAAACCACTTGACTCCAATATATTTATAAAAATGTTGGGCTGTAGTGGTATTACAACGCGGTATAGTTATAGAGCCAAGAATACTTGGTCTTTTGCTGTTTGAAATAGATAATGAGTTATCATTGTTGAAACAATCTTTGTGGATTTGTAAAAGTGTAATTTTTTTATAAATATTGTGTAGTGAAAGGACTTTAAATTCTTGAAATAATCTTATGGTGTGGAAGTCATATGGTTTTTTTAGAATTATTTTTATTAATAATTTTTGGATGATTTCTAAAGGCATGAGAGAAGTTTTGAATGCACCACCCCAACCAAGAATTCCATATTGTAATACAGATTGGATCAGTGAGAAATAGATAGTTCTTAATAGATTAAAATTTAAAATGTTTCGTATTCTAAGAAAAATGTACATTAATTTTCTTAATCTTTCTACTGTTGCATTGATTTGTATTTTCCACTTTAAATTGCTATCTATAATAAATTACACCGAGGTATTTTATATTAGTTTTAACAGTGAGTACAGAGCAGTCAGGTTTACATAAATTTGTGTTTCTATTGCAATTGTATGAATGTATACTTATTTTTAAATTTTCAGGGAATGCATGTTTATTAATGGTGAACGGTATTACAAAGGTTTTTTCCGTATTAAGTGACAGTAAGTTTGAGTCGAACCATTACACCAAGATATTTGATTTTGGGAGTTGGACTAAGTATAGCACAATCTTGATTGCAGTTAGTTTTATTACATTTACTTTGGTGTATTATGATGTTTAAATTTGGTTCTAATTTGAATTTATTGATAGAGAATGGGATAAATTTTGTTTTTTCAGTGTTTAGAGAGAGGAGATTTTTATCGAACCAATTTTTCAATATGTTAATATCAATATTAGCTAGATTATTAACAGTATTCCAATCCGTACCTTCAATTATTATGACAGTATCGTCAGCATAAGATATTATTTTTCCATTTAGTTTTTGTATGAATATGTCATTAACATAGATAATAAACAGTAACGGTCCCAGGACTGTACCTTGAGGTATGCCGAAATGACTCATTTTTGGTGAACTAAGCACACCATTAATTTTTACAACTTGGGGACGTTTGAAAAGGTAGCTTTTTATCCATTCTAGAGCTGAACCATTTAATCCAATGTTTCTTAATTTACTTATAAGTTTGTCATGTGATATACTGTCAAATGCTTTTTTGAGATCTATAAAAATTCCCAGGCATTTAAATGATTTATCTAATGAACTATGTACAAGGCTACTTAATTTTGCAATTGCATCTTGTGTGCTTCTACCTTCCATAAAACCAAACTAATCTACTTGTGATTTATCTTCTAGGCCATTGACTACGGTGTTGGTGAAGGAGAGTAAGTGTGTAGTGGTAGATTTAGCAGATCTAAAGCCACGCTGTTCCTCAATCAGCACATTTTTGAAAATAGGTGTTATTTTTTTTGTGATTATAGATTCAAAGATTTTAGGAATATCAGATAACATCGATATAGGTCTATAGTTTTCTACGTTCGACCTATTACCCGATTTAAAAATAGGTCGTATATAGGAAACCTTCCAGGAATCCGGAAAAGTGGCAGATGATAATGATAAGTTATATAATAAACAAATTGGCTTAGATACAACAGATTTACATTCTTTCAATAATATTTCGGGTATACCATCAGGACCAGTGCTTGTTTTGCTGGGAAGATTTTTTAAGTAATTGAAAACATCTACAAGTGTGATTTCGCAATTGTTAAGGTCAATAGTATTAGCATATTTAAGTGGAGGGATGGTGCATATGTTATCAGTATAGACAGAGGAGAAATGTTCAGCAAAAAGGTTGGCAATATCGAAATCGTTGGTGGCGTGAGTATCATTAAAAAATAAACTTGAAGGGAGATCGTTATCAATACGTTTTTGTTTAATAAATTTCCAAAATTGTTTAGGGTTAAGATTTAATTTTGTCTCAGTGAGTTCAATATAAGATTTATAACACAAGTTAGATTCAATTTTGGATAATTCTCTTAACTGAGAAATTTTTTGATAAAGCGCTAAGTTGTTCGTTAATTTGAATAACTTGTGTGTTTTCTTTTTTTCCATAATCAAATGCTTTAGTTTCATACTGAACCAAATAGGAAATTTAGGCTGGAAAAAAGTTCCCCTTGGAACGAACAAATCTATAGCATGAGTTATACATTCGTTGAATTTAAATACAGCATCGTTAATATTGTTGTTTGATAACATACCTGCCCAGTCATATTGGGCAAGGTACCTATTCATGCCAGTATAATCACCTTTGTTAAATTTGTAGTAGAATGTAACTGCTGATTTCAGAGTGTCACTTTTGAAAGGATTAGTGAAGTTATTATCGAGTGGTGGATGATATTTATCTATTGGTAATATTGAGTCAGTAGCTTCACATACACAAACGCTAGGCATATTGGTAAATATTAGATCAAGACAGTAACCTCCACAGTTATTGATCGAGTTTAATTGGTACATATTCAGGAAGGCAAAGAAATTTACTATTATGGAAGCACGAAGGGAAACATTATTAGGAGTTTTCACACCATGACTATCATTAAGCCACACTATTTTAGGAAGATTATAATCACCACAAATAAGTAAGGAATCGGCCTTTATGGAAACACGCTCAACTGCTTCAGTATGTGACTTATAGATTTCTATTGAAGAGGAGGGGGGAATGTATACACAACCAATGACAAGTTTCTTGGAACCAAGTAGAACACAAATAAATAATTGTTCAGATACATTATTAGACGATTCAAGAATGTGGCAAGAGTATTTTTTTTAATACATATCATTACCCCACCTCCTCTACACTTGTCAGAAGAGGAAGAGCGGTCACAGCGAAAAATAATGTAGTCATGGAGTCCAAGTTCTGTTGAAGCAATATTGTCTGATAGCCATGTTTCAGTAAAACATAAAAAATCATAAGGGCATAAATTTATGGAGCATCTAAAGGAGTTTAGCTTAGTATTGAGACCACGAATATTTTGATAATAGGTGGAAAAGTTAGTATTAATAAGGTGTCGATTCTGATTCAGCCTAAAAAATTGACTCGAGATAATTCGCGTCTCTCAGCGGCTTGGCGGGCAGGACAGTCAGGGGAGCTAGTGTTGTGTGTGGACGGTTTTCTGAAGAACTTGCAGGTAGCACATGCTGGTGGCTTTTCAGGAGTCGGGCAAGCATCTCGATTGTGTCCAGGTTTTCCACAGTGAGAACATGTAGGCATGTCTGCGTTACATTTCGACGCCGTATGGCCGTAAAGTTGACAGTGTCCACATTTTAGACTGTCGATCCAATCCCTTACGGTGTGTATTTGCCAGTCCATAGCCAGTTTAGAGAAGCGAATGAGGGAGTGACGAACAGAAGGAGGAACTCTGAAGACATGAGTGCACGATCCGGTACGAGGTCCTACTTTGTGAGAGAACTGCAATTTATCTTTCAATTCATTAATTTGTAGACCGGTTTCTTCGTGTGTTTGCTGGTGGATTGCCAAGATGATGTTCTCGAGGGGCACAACTTGAGGTAGACCATGGATAGCTATCCGAGGAAGTTTATGTGAAGAAACTGCTGCTTTCAGACCAGCATCGGATAGGGTCGGTGCATTGGCAAGTTTTATGGCCTCTGCATCGGTACTTGGATGCACGACTACACCTCCGTTCCTTATTTCTCGTACCCCCGTGATTGTAATTCCCAAAGATGATGGGTTAGTTGAGGTTTTGAGAGTTTCAAGAGTACTGCTGGAAGGAAGTGACTTGTCATCTTTGGGGAAGATAAGTACGGCTGGTCTCGCAGGAAGTATAGGGGCATTGTTTCTTGTGTTCGGTGGATATTTCGGGAGGACTTGGTTGGACGTAATCGAACTATACGTTCTGTTCCCATTTTCGGGTGTTTGATTAGAAGACATATATTTGTAGGTCTTCAATTCTCCTTCAAGGCTCCCTAACTTTACACGCATTTGACCGACATTACCCAATAGATCGGTGAATTTAGGGGCGAGTTTCGCTATTTGTTCCTTGGTGAATTTGTTAGATGTGTCCATTATGATGATATTTAATAGGTTTAAAATAGAGGTTGCCTTTGCCAGGAATTGTTGGGCAGAGTTTTCTTATTCCATTATAATATTATGGATAATTATTAGATGTAGGTAGATGTTAGAATGGTAGAATATTCTGTTAACTTTTTGTCTATGGCTTCAAATGTCACTTGACTTCAAACTTCAAATTCAAATTCAAATTCAAATGGTTTCAAATTCAAATATCACTTGTCATGTTAATTTCAAGATTTTGTTTTTAAATTCAATCTTATAATATATCTGTTCTCACTGTAATTATTTATTAATAGGAAAACGATCCACTATTTTAATGTGATACACTTAGTTTTGTGTGAAAAACACAATCTAGATATCGATTTTTGAAACTTTTTGTAGGACAAAAATATTTGGTTACTTATGAGAAACTCCATAGATTATAATTCCTCTATTATATTAAAAACACTGAACATTGCATGATTTTACATTTGCTACCCCCGCCACTGTTAAAATTACATGTAGATATGAGAAGATTTGGGGCGAAAGTGGAGTTGATATTTATTTTGAAATATTGGAGAATTTAGGACTCTTTAGGACTAGAGAATTTTTGTGAAATGACCTTTACAAAAGCTTACAAATAAGATTTTTTACATTTCGTACAAGGGTCCCAACTGCTAGAAGATAGGAGACAGTGGAACTATGGCATCCCTGTTTAGTGCAGAATGGGAAGAAGAACATACATGTTGGTAAGAATCTAGCATTCCTGGCGATAACTTTGAATTTTATGCAACGTACCTATTCTACCATCTACAATATAAGTTTATAAATACGTTTCGAATTATCAAATATACTAATTTAGGTAATGCATGTGTCATACATTGAATGCTGTTGAAATGAGATCAATGAGGCGTAAGTGTAGTAAAACCATGTTTGATGGTGTGAGAAATGTGTTGATCTGCAAAAAATGCAAGGCTGATGTAAGCGTAATGAATGAGGCATGTAAAGCGAATGAACGAAGAAAGTAATGTAAGAAGAATATACGCAAATGTGAATGGTAGAAGATGTCGGGAAGCCCGAGAAGGACATGACACGATCAAATGAATCAGTTGAGCAACTTGAGTCAAAATTCAGAATAATAGAAGAGTACGTACGAGACGATGTATGAATGTGAGTGAGGCAAATAGTGTATGCCAAGACCACGTTGTTAGGTGGTTCGTCCTCTCTGCCAAACGGTGCGGGGAAATAGCGTAATGGTTTTTTAGTTATTTAGTTAGTGTGTCCTGAGTAACTCGGATTTGCTTTGAATTTAAGTACCTACCATTTTCATAATTGGAACTGATCGTATGAAGAATTTTGACAAAGTACCTACCTGTAAAATAATATTTTAACAGAAAACAATTTTAAATGTAATTTTCAAAATTGGAACTGCTTTCTCAAGGATTCAGACAATCTCGTGATTTTTCAACAAAATACCTTTGAGTTACGTAGTTAGTATATTTATTTTTACGTTGCTATTTTTGTTCTTAAAAAAAAAATCGCTTTTGATCTGAGTTTTATGCCGACGAATGTTCTACGTAGAAATTCCATCTTTAGAAACTATAGAAATCTGTGGAAACTCATTTAGGGTAAAGGGGGGCAAAGTGGAAGTGGCGGGCAAAGTGAAAAGTTCACATAAAACAAAAAATAGCGACTTCCCCCCCCCCGGTGCGCTCACTTACCACAAGTCGCATGTCGCCCTTGTCCCCCTGATGAAATTTAGCACGGCTGCGGCGACCCAGCGCGGGGCACGTGTATGTTGAGTGATTTGTGCAGATTCCTTACGAAAACATTCAAACTTCAACGGTTGATTTTTCATTGAAAGATGAGGATTTAGTTTTATGCTATTTATTATTGCATTGAATATAAGTATTGTCCAATGTTATTTTAATACGTCTGTGATATTTTGATATGATTTTTCGATATAAATATTTTTTTGTTCCTTTCACACCATTTGGGCAAAGTGTAAAGTTATATGTGAGGGCAAAATGGAAACCTTTCCACTCTGCCCGCGCTCGTGAGATGTCCAGTTTTACTCTAACATAACAAAAATCAATTGGAAGAAAAAGTAACCAAAAAGATGAAAATTATCAAGAAAAGAGAGCAGAGATTAACAAATACAAAAGAAAAGAAAAATTGAGAAAATGGAACAGTAAAAGCAACTTTCAAAAAAACAAAAAATCTGCAAGAAAGATGAGAAACCATTTTCTCGAAGAGAAACAAAGTTAATGAGAAAATTAATTTTCAACCTCAGCCTGGCACATCAAAACAAAAACATTTTACACTTTGCATGTTTTGCAAAGAAATTTACATTGATCCTCCAACTGAAGAATGGATTCAATGTAATGTCTGTCAAGAATGGGCACATGAACTATGTGTCGATATTGACAATGATGGAAAATTTACCTGCTTCAATTGCCAATCCCATTAGAGGAATCATGCTATCGTATTCTGTATTTTATTGGATTATATTATATTTTTCCACTTTACCCTTGCCCTGCTATGCGGGCAAAGTGGAAAAAAGTTAAGTTTTCAAAACTGGGTCTCCATTACCAAAACTGTTCTCTTTTAGTATTATTTTTTTTCAATTAGCAAAAATATGTAAGTTTCTTGTTATAATAAACTTTTAAAAACTAAAAAAAAATACATTTTCTTAATTAATCTTTACACTGAAGTTAAGTTTTTCACTTTGCCCCCCCTTCCCCTAAAAACTAAAGCCATAGAAAAAACTGGAGTCATAAAACACAACGACAGCAATAACTTAAAGTTTTGGCTGCATTCAAATATCTGTAAATACGGTCCCAATAATTTCTCAAAGCTTCTGCAACAATGCTAATAATTTCTCAAATGTTCTACAACAATGTACGTCAATTATATTCACGCACGTGACGGAAATCCATAGAGTATTATTCGCAAACAATTATTAAATACACGAGATTAATTCCTGCCACGCGACTGCAGCTCACGTTTCGCATTCAACCGAATAGTTATGACTAAACACAGTTCACAGTGGTTTGTTTATTTCGTCTTTAAACAATGAACGACAGACCCCTGTCACTCTGTACCAGGTAACAGACAGGAAATTTACTGGGATGGAGGGGTAGGGGAAGGATCGGGCAAGAGTGCCCTGACACGGTGACCCGGTTGTACCTCCTTCCCCATCTACAGAGGCAGAGACTACAGAGACCCATCAAGGTGTTGCAATTTATTAGAATGGACGACAATCATTTATTATTTATGGAAATCGATTTACCTTTCAAAAAAGTACCTACGCAAGAAATATTTTTTTACAAAAACAAATATTCGAGTATAAATAATAGCCAAAAATCGTTTAGGTTTTCAATATTTATAAATTTTTACCTACAAGAAAACCTACAACAGAAGGCCCTAAGGAAAATATTTTCCCTCAGAGCCCGTCATCTTTGGGGATGCTATGTAGAGAGTCTTTTAAAAGAAAGGAAGAAGAGGAAATTCTGGAGAATAAGGTATGAAGAATGGGTAGGAATCGGGGGTCAATGTGTCCAGGGGTGATGGACGTACAAATCCATCCCTTTTACTGCGGTACACGGAGAGGGTTCGAGTCTGGCTGCAGAAGTCTAGGTTAGGTTCCCCTCCTTCTGTTTCTCCCGATCCGGCCCGCCACGCAGAAGGCGGGCAAACGCATTCGCCACCAAGACAAATCTCACACCATGAACCCGGGCACCCCTGCTAAATCACCAAAGCGAATCACTTATTACTTCACCTATGGCAGGGGTGATGGTTATCCAATATATAGTTCCAATATCCAATATCCATAAATACCCACCTTCTAAATAAAGGTAATAGGTAATTATTTCGATCAATAAAGCTGGTTGTTGTTTATGATCTAAAGATTTTTAAAGATGTAAACATTAAATCGAATTGTAAAGATTAATACAATAATATTGTGATGAATATGGCAAAAATTCTAGAATCTTCTGTTTTCATAATGAACCAATTTAACGTTTTACCATTCCACTAAAACATTTTTTAATTTGTTTCGTTGTTGATCACAAATTTCTCGTACGCTTTAAACACGTTGCGTTGGTTTCACTATTATTTCATCGAAAGCCTTGTGGAATGGGTTCCGCGATTTTTCATACCGCGACAAAATATCCCCGACAAACTATCCTCCGGTAAAATATCCTACGGACAAAACATCCCCCAACAAAATATTTACTAAAACCTAACCTAACCTTACAAAAAAATGGGACAAAAATAATACAGACATCCTGTAAAGACAATAAATTTTTGTTATCTGCATTATTTTTGTCCCATTTTACTATTTTTGAACCAAAACAGTTTTAGTAGACATTTTGTTGGGGAATGTCTCGTCTGTAGGATATTTAGTCGGAGGACATTTTGTCGGGGATATTTTGACGCGGAATTAAAACGCGCATTACATTAAATGTGTTTTGTCGCATAAGAACGTGTCTGTCACATACTAAATCAAGATTTAGACATGAGAAAACTGTCCGCGCGTTGGGTGCCACGTTTGCTCACGTTGGACCAAAAATACTGTTTCACCAAGACAACGCGCCGTCTCACACCTCAGCGGTCGCCATGGCAAAAATCCACGAATTACGGTTTGAACTGCTTGACCATCCGCCTAACTCACCAGATCTAGCCCCAAGCGACTTATTTTTGTTCCTTTATCTAAAAACTGCGCAAAAAAAAAACAAACAACAAAAATTTAAGAAAAGCTCGATACTCAATTTTTTCCATTTTCACAAAAACACACACATCGACGCACTCAAACGACTGTCAACTAAAAACTGCGCATCCAAAATGGCCGAAACTTTGGTGAGTAACTGTCAAAAGATGAACAACTACATTCACTAGCTTTTATTGACGAGTGCTGCCATCTTCATGTTCAGGTCGGAAACTTTTCAGACCACCCTCGTATGAACAAAAAACCTTTTTCTTTCGTGAGAAGTTTAAATAATCACTCGAGGTCAATATTTTTATAAGCATGTGCAAATAACTGTTAAACACGACCAATAACAATAAAATTAAATGCATTTGTGAAAAACCATTATTCCAAAGAGAAATATCTATGTATATACATATTTGAGAAAAGAAAGGTTTTTACAAGGCATACATTTTAGTCCTGCAATAAAATTATTTTGCTTTATTATTCAAATTATTTTACTTACACTTAAAAAATATTTATTAAAAATATGAATAAAAAAAATTAAATTATGCTTAATGTTGATACGTCCAAAAAACAAAAAACAAAAAATGCATAAGTAATACTTATGCTAACAATGTTCTAGGAATCAGAAATAAAGTTTCTTTTTATACAACTTTTAAATAACCTATGAAACATTAAAATAAGATAATGATGCGTCAAACAGTATTAATAGCATAAAGACTATACCGTTGAAATTTAAGAATCCTGCTAAGAATGCAATTGTCCCGGTAACTAGCTGTCACTGGATCTCAGTGGATCCGAGGAACCAGCTTTTATTGGAACGAGTTCCTATCGAATTTAAATAATTGTCACCAACACTCAAACTGGGCGAAGCCGATCCAAAAGCAGCCCGCAGGGCCTACCAGCAAAGACCTGCGGAGCGGGTTTTGCTTAAAATTTCTTAATAACTCTCATTAGATTTGTGATCATACATCTTTTAAGTGACTCTCGCCACCTGGCTGGACTGGAGGTCATCCTGGGAGGATGATTGGCATCTGAAATCAGCCTGTCTTGCTTCTGGAAAGCCCTTTCGGCTGGCAGCCAAAGTTCTGCAGACTTTCTATTCTCACGATATGAGATTCTTTCTCAAATCTATGCGACGAGTTTTCGGCAAGCCACAATATCCAGTCTAAGGCTACGCTGCAACTTCAATCTATTACTTTATTACCATCAATTTATTACTTCAACAAGCCATTTTTGTCAGTCAGCATATATTCAGGATGTTCTTCTAAATGATAATTCAAGGTGGCGCAAAAGTTGTCACCCGATGTTCTTTGGCTGTAATTTGTTTTATTAATGAAAAATTTTTATTATGCTTTTGGATTATGTTTTCTTGATGTCTTAATTTTTTCCCATTGGGTCGAGATAGTGATATCGGTCTAGTGGCCGCAGCCAGAATTGATGACCATACGGGCCCGATTCATGACATTTTCCATCACTCCTTCCAGAACTTCCGGCATTATTTTCTCGCATTCTTGACGGATATTCTCTATGAGGGCTTGAAGAGTCTGAGGCTTGCTGACATAGACTCGTGACTTTAAGAAACATTACAAAAAGAAGTATGGAACAATTAAATCGGGCGATCTTGCCGGACAATGCAAATCAATTTTTCACTATTTCAATCAATTTTTCAGAATCATTTTTTTTTATGAATTTTTCCACGTTCTTAAGCAGTACGGCGAATCATGTCTTATTGACCTGTGTTTTGTAACTTCACAAATGTCAAAGCAGAACTGACATTTGCAACCATTTGCAAAAATTATGGCATCTTCCGATAGGGTGATGACGATGACTTTTACGCCACCTTGTATAATCTTGTATTTCGAATACCTTCTTTTCATTTTAAACTAAAACCTAATAATCCTTGTAGATGCATTTGCCGTACTAAGTCCGCAATGCTCATAATAATTTTTTCAGCATTTCAATAATGTAAATTATTGCCACATTATCTCACGGTAACAATCTCTTCCTGACCAGTATTGTTCCTGACCCCCTAATTTGCTCCTGCTGGCTTCGATCGCTTGTACATTGCAAGGTGGAGTTGGGTAGTATATTGCATCGCAGGACAGAGATATACGGTTCCAACGCCGAGTTCCCAGTTCCAAATTAGTTCGATTAAAAGGGACGTAGTAATAAAATCTACTAGTAAATCTACAGTCGATTTGACAAGTCGAAGAAATGAACATTTTATGCGTTTTGTTTCACATTATAGTTTTCATCTTATTTTTAAGGTGATATTAATTTTTTATTCTAACAACAGAAACTAAACCACTAACTAAATAAATTTCTTTTTTATTAACATTATTAGTGGTAAGTGATATTTCTTTAGGCATATCTCGGATCGTCGTATTAATATTTTTTTATTGCAAAATAATGGGATGTTGAAATCATGGGTTATCTTTCCACCCACGGGATACCCTTAATACGAATATTTTTTAGAAAAAAAATCTTTAGATTCACCTTACTTACTATAAAAGACAACTTTTTGCATTCGGGGCAATGGAAAAAATGCATTCAAAATTTCAATTACGTAAAACGAAAATTTACTTTTGCGTGCGAGATCGCATCAATAAGGAACTCCAGTGAAAAATATTATGGCTTTAAAAAAATATGTTCATATAGACCAAGAAACGCTGATTCTGAATAAATAAGTTTTATTTCATAATATTAAACGCAGAGTTTTTAAAAAAAATATTAAAAAGTTCATTTTTAAACCTCTTCTCAAAACACAGCGTTAAGTTGGCATTACTGAAATGGTTAACGGTGACGTCACTCTTAACCTGTCACCTGGTGATAGAGTGTGTATTGTATTGACATTTGAAATGACTTGAAGTGCACACGTACCTATGCAATTCAACATTTCGTGTTTTTGGTTTATTTTCATACTGTTTATAGAGATTTAGATAAATAATAGTTATTGTGTTTATTGAAACATAATTTAGGCCCTCAACAATTTCCGAAAAGGGCTATATTTGCGGACAATCTGCAATAAATTTTGTCTATTTGAGGTTAAAGTCGTGTCATATTTTGACGTTTGGTTATGTATTTTCAAATTGTTTTTAGTATAGGGCTTTTTATACAAGTTGTTACACACTCGTCATGATCAGTGTATTATAAATACCAGTGTTTCTGTATGTATTATACATAAAACAATGTACCTACAAAGTAACGCCTGACACAAAACACGATGTCACATGTATTTGCAATGAAAGAGATGATTTATTGTTTTTATATTGCACTTTGATTAAATACAATAACAGTAGCGGTGAAATGTGGACATTTTACCAATGTTTTTCTATATTAAAAGCAGTTAATCTTGAATAAAAAACACACCTCACACCTAAAAGTCATTACAAAACATTCCACCATGACCGCCATGATTCTTCTGGATTATTCATTCAAACAGGGATGTTCTGACCAAAAAAATTATTTCCCTAGATTTCGAAGTGAAATTTCCCTAGAATTTCACATTTACGCAATTACCTACGTAGCCACCCGATTGTGTAACACTAATCCTGTTATATGTTAATTAATATAATTAATTGGAAAGATATCGGAGCTTGGTAAATATACTAATAATATCGTGATTTTCCAAATAAAACACTTTTTGCTACGTGAAGTAATAATTTAAAAGTACGAATACACTCACCACTGAATTAGAAACTGAATTCCAAATAAAAAAAACACTTTGCAAAATAAAAATCATAAGCAACCCGCCGCTCATTTGTACCAAGCGTGGTATTTTGAAGACCCCCCCCCCCCCCCCCCCCCGAACGTGTCACGTAGTATGGGTACGTTCCCTAATATCATTTTGAGTTGTCAGTGTTAAAAATAACATTGCATGTAAGTACATGAACAATAATTAAGATTCATAGGAATTCCAAAAAATATATAAACGTATATATATATATAAATAAATAATACCAGTAATATTGTCATATGTAATAAAAATTTTGCCAGAGTTCGAAATTTCCCTAGATTTTGTCCTGATTTCCCTTATCCCTAAAAAATATTTTTCTCCCCTAGATCTAGGGAAATTTCCCTCGACATAACATCACTGATTCAAAATGACAACTTAAAAAGTAAAAAAATTATCGGTGGGTGAAGACCACCATAGATACGGTGCGTTTCTGGGAGTCTTTAAAAATTAAAACTTTGACAATTATTTTAACTATTAAAACTAACTATAAAAATAAAAATAAAAATGCAGTTATTTAAGTTTGAAGGTCTTTATTCATAAAAAAATTGGACTGGAGTTCTCTATTCTCGGCCATTTACAATACTTTCTGTCATCTTGTTATGTTGGTATTCCCGATAACGAGGAACTAGAAGTTATGCTATTACAACGTACAGTTTGGCCATTAAGTGTAGAAAATAAATTATGGCGCTTTCTAGTTTTAAATGGCAACACCAAGATGGCTCAGAAGACAATAAATATATGTTTTAAAAACACTTCTGCCAAAATGCATATTTCATAGCGTATTTGTATTTTCAAAAAATTTGCACAAAAAACTGTAATTTAATAGAAGTAAAAAAAAAAAAACAAGTTTTAAGTGGGCGTTTATTTCGATATAAAAACGTAGGTACTTAAAAATTTAAGTCTATTAATTCAACACCCGACATGTAATTATTGTCTTTGTTCTCGTGTGATTCTTCTTCTTCCGTATCTTCATCTTCATCTAAACGCAGTTCATCGATATCATCATATATAGTACTGCCTCGTGCATAATATTCTGCCTTAATTTTCATCACGTGTTTGCATCAATTTTTCCAATCATCAGCACTTATGCTATTACATATTATTATTACAATGCCAATTTTCCTTTTTCCCGGTGTTTCAAATTTTCCATCTGCCTTTTCCCCTTCCTTAACGATTTTTTTTTTCATAAGTTTTTATTCCAGTAAAAAAGAAAATAACATTTTCACTTACTTAACTAGAATATTGAATTATGTACTTTTTACATTATATTACATAGTTTTTACATTACATAGTTTTTACATTTCATAACCTTAGATTACATTAGATTGCAATACTAACATTTACATGATATTATATTACCATACGATATTATTCACTATCACTACTTTGTTTTTTGTGAATAAACATGAACAATTTTTTTTTTTTTTTTACTTACCGTTGATTCAGATTTGCCGGTGTGTGAAAAACATCATTAAAATTACTATTATAGAAGGTAGTTTTAAAAACACACACTAGATAATATTCACTTAGAAAGAAAGAAAGAGAAAACGAGAAAAATGTCATTTTGCATATTATTATAAAGAAGTTGCATATTATTATTTTTTTATTGAGTCATTCCCTTATTCCTGTGGCCGCATATGAACTGTCAAATAGAAGTGTCAAATTCGGATTTTTTAACATAACCTCAAATCAGATTGTAATGGTTATTATCACTCGAAAATTGCTTGTAATACTAATGAAATTTATTAAACAAACTATACTACGTACCAGTCATTTTTGCAGTTCGTTTGTAAACATCTTCTAAATCAGACAGAAGCTTCTTCGCGTGATACTAGGCTAGGCAGCGTTGAAAAACGCAGAATATAACCCCTCTTGCACTACTATGTAATGGTTTATTCATTTTAATTAAATTCAGGCAAACAATGAATAAAAATATTATCAAATCAGCGATCTTCTACTCAGATTTAAGACAATAAATCAACCGTAACATGCGATAACATGACAGCCATAGGAAACGTCATATAATTCGGTGCTGCCATAGTAATGAAAACGTTTAGTTCTAATTTATTTAATTTCTACACTTAATTGCCAAACTATAATCTATGCGTATTAGGTAGGTACTAGATTAGCGGAATTCTGGAAATAAAATAAAATGAATAAAGGCTTTCCGGCGTTAGAACAATTACACTTACCCGTTAGACAAACTCTGTTGGCCGTACAAACCATTCAAAACCACCATTAAAATAAAGGAGCAGGAGAGAATAAATGGAAAATTATTGTTTTTTTGTAGCTTTCGTATGTCGATGATCTACCGAATTGAATTTCTGGTTATTGTTGCTAGTAGGCTAGGTAGCGACTTATTTACGCAGGTTACTACACATTGTACACATATCCATCGTCCAGTTTTTTAGTCAAACATCTCCAATACTAATTTTGGAGATCAGGGGGAAAGAAAAAAATCAAATGCTCACCATAAATTAAATATTATTTACACTTGTCTGTTTTTTGCATATACATATGCAAAAAACAGACGTCATTGTTTCTCTTCACTAAAAATGTAGTTTTATAAGACAATTTGTCTATTGGTTGTACTTCTTTATTGGTAATGACAAAACAAATCACGTGTTGCTCTATTAACAAAGAAACTACATTTGAAGTTTATTTGTCGATCTTAAAAACATTATAACACTTTAACACTTATTTTTCTAATATCTTGATTACTTGAATCTCTGCTACATAGCTCGTCAAAAACAATAATAATGTGTTTGTATGTCACCATGACAACACATCAATGAATGACATTTGAAAAGTAATTCATCATTCGAATACGAAGGAATCCCTATGCATTCCTAGGTAGGTATTCCTTTACATGTATGCTGTAACATATAATAACAACGGGAAGAATTTCACTCCGGTGTATTAGTAAGACATTTTAAAATTCCTACGAATAACTCAGAAGACATAATTTTTTCATTTATTTAACAACATGTTTTTGTGCATTATAATTGATTTGGTGGTGATTGTGAGTAATCTGGGTATTGTACTAGACAGATGATACATTTTTACATATAACTGCGCACTCAACTCAATTTTAATTTTTCGATCTGACTTACCAACTGGACGATCGATTTATAAGTAACTTTATTATTGAAAACCATTAGGTATCTATTTTCGTCTTTAAGCTTATAGTAAACATCCGGAATATCTTCAACTTGGGGAAGGTTATGTCTTAATATTGCACTTGACGTCACTCAGTATTCGACACAATGTTTATTTTGGGCTTAAGTCTTATAAATAATAATGTTCACTTTTGATTCCATAAACTGAAGGCATCTTTGGCAATGAAAATCCTCTCTGAAGTTTTAATGAAAGCGTTGACACATTAACTGAAATATTAGATGGCGACAGTTTCAAATTATGACGCCACTGCTTTAAGGGGAAATGGACGCCTTTACTAGTATAATTACCGTGACGATTCACGGTTACGGTTAAAAGAGCAATAAACATAATGTTCTTTCAAAAGATGAGATACGCAATGTTCATAGATGTGTTTCCTCCAAAGGAAAAAGTGATAATTTTCTTGCATCTCTCTCACACACCGCACCGCGCCGTCTCTGTAGACCACTACAATACTACTTGCAGTGACGATAATTTTGAAAGTATGGAATATAGTTACAAGGATAATATCGAAGTGTGAGTTAATTCCAAATTTAAAAAAAACGTCAAATGTCACAAAACGCTGATGGCTTTGTTTTTCCGGTCTCGAAAAGAAGAAGATGGAGAGATACGAAATTAGGAATAATAGAGGAGAGCGCTAACATTTACAGCGACAAAATCGATGGAAAATGGCGAAAATGTTTAATAAAACACGACTCGTTTAAAATAGAGCAAAAATCACGCGGGCATTGTCTTAAACAGCATTTAAAAAAACACTGTGAATTTTTTCAAACATATTACTTGTAAAATAACTGAAACAAGCGTGTTTATAATTATTTTTGTAGCATACTTTGCGATTTTTTTCTATCGAGGGAATTTTATATCATTTAATGTCTACATATTATCTTCAACAATATCATATTTTTGAGAGCTTGAAAACTTCACGTGTTTTAACTAAGTAAACACAACAGAATTCTGCTCTTGAATCTTATAACGCTCAACGTAATATTTTTGTCTATAGGTATTCATTTGTCTATTCTTACCCCTGAGTTAATTTGCGATTATGCACATTTTTCGTCTTAACCCGTCTGCTTGGTTCAATATATTCGCATCTCACAATCCGGAAGCCTCGATTTCGTGCGTAAATTCTGAAACCGTCACTTTGGATCGAGATTGTAAAATATCTATGCAAGATAGCTTTCATATTTCAAAGACAATAAGAAGCATTATTTCGTTCTCTTTCTGGTTAAAAGAAAAAAACAAACGTTTGCATGAGAGGAAGAGATATATATATATATAGCTTTTAAAATGTAATATCGCTCGGGACGTTTTTGGTCTTATGAAAGTATAACGCGATTACGTGTTTTGGGATGTATTTATTCCTAAACAAGCAGACGGGTTGGGAGAAATGTAAGAAATCGGTAGAAATTCGGGTTGCGGGCCTTTAATAAGTCAGGTACGCCTCATACGTCATAAATATTTCTGGTAATGTTTAAAAACAAGCTTATAGGTCTGAGTGGTTAAACATATAATTCTGCAGTTTTTTCTTACACACTAAATAACAACAGTCGAAAATGAGACAAGCGGTGAACGTATGTCCGTTACCTCCCTAAGGAAACATACAATTATTATCATATATCTCTCTCACATGTCTAAAGAAAATGAAACGCAAGGAAAAAGTAGTACTTTGAAGGAAACGGTCACACGTATTTTGTCTGTCTCAAAGTTAATGTGTAAGAACGAGTTGTAGCGTTATAGCGGTAAGGAACGTATGTTTATTGCATTTTTTGCCGTTACAGCACCGTAACGGTAATGGTCACTTGCATTGATTTCATAACGACTTGGAAAAAATCATATGGATAGATTTTTTTACTAAGATTACGAAAATGTTTGGGCTCGTCACGTCACTACATGAAAATGTCCCGTCTCCGAAAATGTTCCTATTAATTTTGTAAAATTCCACACTGATTTATTTTTTTTTTTATATGGCAACACTTTGATTTCAGGCGAATTTTTGAATTTGACATTTAACGTTCACTAAATTTATTGTTTGTTCTCTGCGAACTTATTATTTAGTTTGACTTTTTGACAGATGTTATGAAGAGAACCCCGTACATTTTATGCTGTCATATGTATAATGGTAATGGTGCTGATTTTAACAAAATCAAATTTTACAATATTCAAGTATATTACATTGGATTTAGTAATATGGACGTTGAACATTATAACGATTTATGATCAATAAGATGGATCAAGGAAAAAAATATTTATGAGATGTAATATTTTTGGTATGCCTCGTTATTCTCCTGTGCCATTCGTTATTTTTTTTAAATGATTTTCGGCTACGTAATTATCGTTTTTCCGCACCCATAAAATTATGTCCCGTCTTTCCGGTTTCAAAAATATGAATTAAAAAAAAAATCAGAATGTCTTAGAATATTTGCCTCAACCGGAAAAAAAAATTAAAAATGTTATACAAGTGGCCTATTATTAAAGCGCTCATTCGGATAAGTATTATTTTATTAAATATTCAAATGGGAATTTTTGATCTACCTCCTTAATTTAAAATTTGAATAATGTTCCATTTTTTCTGTGACTTTTGTTGAATTCACACGTAGGCCAACTGGAAATCGATATTTTATTGTAGGTAGGGGCATTGTATCAGGGTAGGTACCGATTAGGTGGCTACCAAATACCGATACATATTTAAATTTAGGTTTGCCGTAGGTAATTTGAATTCTTGGTATCGGTGGCAAAATTTTCGGAATGAAATAAAATATTTTACACGCTTACCTGAACACGTTTATCCTCCTTAGCAACAACGCAGACAACCCAGGATTCGAGAGCCAATTTTGTGAAAACAGTCGAACAATGATCTTGGATTTTGCAATAAAGAACTCCAGTCTAATTTTTTTTTTATTGAATATAGACCTTCTAACTTAAATAACTGAATTTTTTTTTAGAGTTAGTTTTAATAGTTAAAATAATTATTGTCAAAGTTTTAATTTTTCAAGATCCCCCGAAAACCACCGCATTTTGTGTAGTGAATCGTGTGACGTCATTACTACTGAAAAGTTATTTTTATTTTCAACAGGTGTTGTCATTTTGAATGATAATTATACGGAAGAAAGATGATATTATTCGATAAGTCCAAACATTATTTAGGTGGAATTATTTATTCATTATATTATATTTATTATATTACTAGCTGATCCCGGCATGCGTTGCTATGCCATTTAATAAAGAAATTGTTTCTCCCTGAGTGTCCTTTCCCATTCGTCCCATTCCCCTTCCGCCTCTCCTTCTTCTCCTGCGTCCTCTTCCCCTCTCGCGTTCCCACTCCGTCACCTCCACCTTCCCTCACCCCACTTTGGGAGTGCCCCCCCCCCTTCCCCCGTCCAGCGAACCCCCCTCCCGAGTTCCCCACCCCCTTCACACATCCCCTTCCCCTCCTGCGTTCCCCTTCCACCTTCCTCACCTTCCCTCTTCCCTTTCCCCCTCCCTCGTCCCGCCAACCCTCCTCCCGCGTTCCATATATTCAATCCCAGTACATTCAGTTTTTTAACAGCCCGCGTGCCACCTTTTACAATTTTTATTCAAATTTCCATTTTTCATGTATATTATATTTGGTACCTAACATAGGTACCTTTTTAAAATATCTAAAATTCTTGATTCGATTCAAACTATTAGGGGAGTACCTACTTTAAATAAATTTATCAACTTATAGATTTTCAACAATAGAATCCTGATTTAAAATGTCATTCTTAAACACGCGAACTGTGAAACGTGCAATAGTCGTTAGGTTTTCTGAAATTATCCAATTTTCTGCCCAATTTTCTTAATTTTTCTCTCCGTAAGAACCATCCTCGTACTTCAAGGAATATTCTAAAAAAAGAATTAATGAAATCGGTTCAGCTGCTCTCGAGATTTGCGCTTAGCAACACATTTAGCGATTCGTTTTTATATATAAGAAGATTATGTTTTTGAATATTATTACTGCCGAATGGTATAAAAATTGTTTGATATTATAATTTTTTTAGCTTTTAAAATTAATATTACCAAAAACGAAACATCACCCACAAAAGTGTAGGCAAACGATATCATCTGTTCCATTGCGGCTATTTTGAATTGGCCGTGGAGTAGTAAGTAGCATTATGATATACTATATTTATACGATTTTTTCGTACAGTTTAAAGTTTATCAATATTTTAATAATAGAGATAAACTAATAGAGATACCTCTATTTTTGATACTGAATTATTTAGGTCTAAATAATGTTTCAATGAACACAACAACTAAATCTCAATAAACAGTATGTAAATAAATTAATAAATTAATACGATGGCTTGTGTCATTCCAACATTCCCGTACATTTCCCATACAATGACATTACGGTGACGTCACGACACGAGGAACAGTGACGTCACCACTAAACATTTCAATAATGCCAACTTGACGCTGTGTTTTGACGAGATGTTTAAAAATGCACTTTTCAATAATTTTTAAAAACTCTGCGTTTAATATTATTAACTAAAACTTATATGCTCAGAATTCAGAATATCAGAAGTCATAATATTTGTCACTGGAGTTCCTTATTCTTAAAGTCAAAATTTTATTAATTCATCAAGCACGCTTGATCTATTGCAGGATGAAGACCTCCTTAGACTGACTGACAATCTGAGGCTGACTGAGAGGGGGTCTCAGACCGAAATCCTTGGGTACATTTTAACGACTTATTAGTTTTGTGAGTGAACACAATTTTTTTTTAAGTGTTAACTTCTTTAGTACCGTTGTGAAAAAGTGTGTAATTCACACGCGGTAGAAGTGAAACTAGAAAGTCGCTAGATATCGCTTTCTTTATGGTTCCAGGGGCGGTACTTCCAAATAAGTTGATGGATACATTTACCCATTTTTTATAGAAGTCAAGACCATCAGCTAGAATCAAATATTTTTCGCTTTTCATTTTATTCTTTTTGAATACACCATTCTACAAGGTCTCAAAATAAATATTTTTTTTATATTTAACTTTTTATTACAACATTTATTTTAAACTACAATGCATGGGTGGAGTACAGATTAACGAATATTTGTATAAGTGCATGCCATCAAACGATTACTCTAAGTACCTGCCTTTGCACAAGTAACAACCCAACCTTACCTAACCTAAAATATGGGAGGCGGGCCGACAAGGGAACCCTTTATTGGATAACCAACACCCTTGCCATAGGTCACTCCAAGTGGTTCGCCACGTATGATATCTTAGCAGGGGTGCCCGGGTTCATGGGGTGAGATTTGTCTACGTCTTGGCAGCGAATGCCTTTGCCCCTGCTGCGTTGCGGGCCGGATCAGGTGAGACTGGTTGAGGGAGACCTTTTGATTTATCCAGCCGAACGCACTCCACCAATCGCAATGGATTCATAGTACGTCCGTCACGCCTGTATACATTGACCTCCAGATTCCTATCTACCCCTCATACCTTTTTCCTTCCCAGTACTTCCTCTCCTTCTCTTCCTATAAAGACCCTTCACGCAGAATCCCCTAAGATGACTTTGGACTTTGGATTGGTTTTCCTCAGGGCGTCCTGTGTGGAGCTATTGTAAAAAAATAAAAAAAAAACCATTAAAATATTTTTATTTTTTTTATTTAATTATTTTCATATTACATTTGGTTATAAAATGACGGATTGCCCATCTCACTAGGTGTGAAACGCCTGTGTTGAGATGGCAATTTACAGAGTGGTTATCTAAGATTTTGTAGTAATATTATGAAAAGTAAGTAATATATGTATAGATACTTCGCCCCAAATCGCTCAAATAAGTTTGTCCGTTAAAATCAAATGAAATCATGAATAAGAGACGTTTTCTGCGCAAACAACTTAAACAAAATTTAACGCAAAATATTGGAATTATGAATATGAAAATAAAACGATTTCCTTTCTCCCTTAACCTTAAGCAAACACAAATTACTGAAATGAAAAACAAACACAAATTACGAAATAGCTTTTCTCGCATTGAACTAGATATGAAGGCTTAAGAAAATGCTGTACATTTCCATTCTTTTCCAATAAGCTTGGCACCCGGGTAAAATATCCTTCAACTTTTCCATGCGTCAAAAAATATTCCGTTGTGAATTCAAGCGTCCATTTTTCAATTTGAATCCTATTTTCCTCCGCACGGAATATTCCGGTGTCCGTTCTGAATTTGAATGTAGCTCCCGCCATGCCAGTTGAGATTAGTGGCAGGAGCTGGCGGGCATCTAGCTACTCGGTGCTGAGGTCACGTTGTTCAGAATAATTCAGATGTTTCCCGCGGATTCACAATGGGATTTGACAAGACCAAACCCTCAAAATGGACAATGCGCCGCATACGTTCACTTGACTTTTATTATTAAAATTTATTTATTAATAATTTTGTTGATTATGCTTTTGTTCTTATGCTAAGAACATTATTGGAACCTCTGTTTATGTTTTGTGAATTGTTCGTGATAAAGGGAGAAAGAACGAAGCTTTTAAATGGAATGGTTCCATGACAGTTGATCCGGAAACAATTGGTATTTATGTACAATTATTAAGCTTTTGCCCCCGGCTTCTACTTGCAGTATTGGGCCATTAGGGGGTTTGTTTGATTTTATTTATTGCCTGTCATTAATAATCGCCTATAAAAATGTTAACACATTGACCAATTGTAGTAAGACAGTACGCCGATACGATGGAGAGGTTTCTTTGAGAATGGATAAGAATTTCGTGTTTCAAAGAATCGTGAAAATAAAATTAATTTCTGAGAAACGTAATTATAATACGTATTATAATTACTTGATGAAAGAATTAAATTTATTAAAACTCTCAGATCGAAGAATTATATCCGACTTAATATTTATGTTCAAAATTGTAAATGGTAGAATAGACAGTCCTGATTTAACTAAGCTCATCGAATTTCGTATAGCCACTAGAGCAACTCACTCCAAAATCTTGTTTCAATGTAACAACAACAGGACTGAGTACACGAAACACTCGCTTTTACCTAAATTACATGACGTTAGTAATAGATACGCAGATGTGGCGGATCTATTTAACTGCACAGAAGCTAGGTACAAGAAGGCTATTCTATCATATATCTTCAATCAATATTAATTTTATTTTTACTATAGTATTGAATGTAATTGTAGCCCTTTGTGTTATTTCTTAATCAAATGCCACAATTAACATACATCTTTTTTTAAATTATTTCCTATGTACCTACAACTAATATTTTGTGATATGTAATATGTATTTATGGTATATTTATACCGTTAATAAATAAATACGTAACCATAAAATTTGGAGTGAAAAATATTTTATTTAGTCCATAATATTAGATTTAGAAAGTCAAATACATACATTGAAAATACAAAAAAATATATTTCGTAAGCGCTTAAGCCGTAGGCGTAAAAGTTGAGACGGCCGGCATAGTGGAGCGGTAAGTCTCTTGACTCGCAATCGTGTTAAATAAATTTTATTTGATTAATTTGTTTTATTTCCATATTAATTCTTTTAAAATAATATATAGTAGGTATATTTGCGGCACGTTCCAGTGTGGAAGACACTCTCAGTATCGCCCTGGTGTAAGACCACATTCAGAATCGAAACGTTGCTTGAAATGGCTTTAGCCGTGTTTGGTGACCAGATCTGAATAGCCAGGTACTTCCCCACCTTCCTCTTCCCCATCTCCTTCCCCTCCCCACTACCTTCAGCCTCACAACATACCCCAATTGTGGATGCCATAGTCTCATTGGCTCCAGACGGAAGCAGCTGGGACTCTTGTGAGGTATTAATATTTTTTTATTAAGGAGAATTTCTGTTCAACTAATAGATTTTTGTATTATTTGTGTTGCATATTTTTTCGTTGTCCCTTTCTAAAAAAATATATTCTCTTCTATAGCCATATCTAAAATTACCTACCCACCATTCAACATCTAACCTCATCTAGATCTGAAATTTGTCAACTTAAATAAAATGTATATGTAGGAGTATATAAATTCACCTTCCTTCTCTCCGTAATTTGAATTAAAGAACTAGAACGCCCATGAAGGGTGAAAGCTAGAAACATTTGAAAAAAAAACTAACATCAGGATTGAACCCGTCAGCAACGTAAGCAGATATTATATGCGTTAAAATGACTATAGCAGTCAAGTACAATAAGCGTGTTTTCACGTCAACGCGTGTGTCCTCACATAAATCGTTGTAACTCCGTTATTGTTTTAGTGACATCCCTAAATCAAAAAGTAAAAGGTCGATGGTGAATCAAGCTGTACATCCCTATTCAAGTTGTCATAGAAATACAAAAAAAGACCTCTTCTGTCAGACATACGGTTGACATTTATTTTACCCGCCAAATCGCCTACGGGCCGCTGGACAGTGTTAATTTTTATTAAATACTAGCTTTTTCCCGCCGCTTCGCTCGCATGGTGTAAGGGGGGTTCCCACTCCGCCTCCTTCACCTCCCCCCCTCTCACCGCCTTCCCTCCCCCCTCCTCCATTCCTCCCACCCCCATTCCCCCCTCCCCCCTCCCCCTTCACCACCCCCCCATTCCCCCCCTACCCCCCCTCCCCCCCCCCGTCTCTCCATCCCTCCCGCTTACCATATATTTAATCCCAGTACATCCGTTTTTTAAACAGCCCGGGTGCCACCTTTTACAATTTTTATTCAAATTTCCATTTTTCATGTAGGTATATTAAATTTGGTAACTAACATAGGTACCTATTTAAAATATCTAAAATTCTTGATTCGATTCAAACTATTAGGGGAGTACCTACTTTAAATAAATTTATCAACTTAAAGATTTTCAAAAATAGAATCCCGATTTAACAATCATCGTTTTGCAAAATGTCATTCTCAAACACTCGAACTGTCAAACGTGCGATAGTCGTTAGGTTTTCTGAAATTATCCAATTTTCTACGCAATTTTCTTATTTTTTCTCTCCGTAAGAACCATCCTCGTACCTACTTCATGGAATATTCTAAAAAAAAAATTAGCGAAATCGGTTCAGCTGCTCTCGAGATTTGCGCTTAGCAACACATTTTGCGATTCATTTTTATATATAAGATTTGTTTAAGAAATGATAAAAAAGTGAGGTGATAAAATTGTTTATTATAAATTTAATGTATTGTTTTTTTACGTAATCAGTGATTTTAATACCATTTTCACATAAAAACATCACGTGAGTCATTTTTACATTTTTTTACGTTTGCATTCTAAATTTTAATATTTACAAATGTTAATACTTATTTGTAATATGACAATTTGAAGGCTTATTTCATAACCTTTCAAAAACAGTTTTTAGTATTTGGCTACGTTCAGAAATGTTTCATTTATAGAGCTTTAATTGTGAAGCGGAAATAACACAAAGTTTTTGTTAAAGTGACATTTTGTTTAAGACCAAAAATGTGCATAGTCGCAAATTACCTCAGGGGCGAGAATAGACAAATGAATACCTATACACAAAAATATTACGTTGAGCGTTATAAGATTCAAGAGCAGAATTCTGTTTTGTTTACTTAGTTAGTTGCAATTATTGAAAATATAACAATGTAGATATAATTACTATTTAAAATCTATTAATCGGCGCATAATCCAAGTCACGAGATTTCTATACATTACCACGTGTTGACGCTTATCCTTAGCAACAACCGTTTGATTGGAATTTTCGTGGAAGATGGACAATATTCTAGGTCATGTGTCGCATGCTCCCTACCGCCTAATATCCGACACGTGATTTGCCCCGCTCGCTTGGGAGCGCGAGAAACTTACGCCCCGCGGGCCTTTGCGTGTTATGTAAAGGCATCATTCCCACTGAGCACTGGAAAATTTTCACACACTTCTCTCCAAAAGTTTAATGACGATAATTTTTAATTTTGAAATGAAAACTTCTTAAGCACCGTTGTGATTTGAAACTCGAGGAAACGGAAGCGAGCGACTCTAAAAAAAGACAAACACATACATCTATAAGATTTAGCCTGCGAGAGAATGAGATAGCATTAAAATATTTATTTTATTCACGGGTACTCGGTACCAATATAATACGGTAAATCCATGGTCCCACACAGATCCCCTTTAGCGTAGTGGTATAAAGCGCCTGACTATCCAGACATTCAGCCGACCAGGGGTCGTGCCAAAGAAATCCAAAAGAATTAAATATTTTAATTTTTGTAAAGTATATCCAGTCTTCAAACCACTTCAAAATGAACAGGCAAAAGAAAACGACATCTAGCGGCTCCGAAATATTAATAAATATTTATTTGAAATTAAATTTTTTAATGTTTATGTTTCGATTAACAAAACCATTTTTAAATTTCGGACCATATATCCATTTTCAGACCATTTTGAAAATGGCGTTGTAAACCGAAACAGCTGTAACAAAAAAAATACTCTTGTCTACTTTAGTTTTCTGAAGGTTTCACTTCTACCACGGGTGAATTGCACATTCTGATTTTTTTTCTACCGCAATGATTTAGTGAAATAACAACTAAATATGTAGTAGGTAGACGACCTCCGTAGTCCAGTGGGTAAGACTCTTGACTCACAATCCGGAGGTCGCATTTTTAATCGAATTTTATTTGATTAATTTGTTTTATTTCACAATTAATTCATTTAAAATAATATATAGTATATTTGCGGCATGTTCCAGAGTGGAAGATACTATCAGTATCGCCCTGGTGTAAGACCACCATTCAGAATTGAAACGTTGCTTGAAAATGGCTTTAGCCGTGTTTGGTGACCAGATCTGAATAGCCAGGTACTTCCCAACCTTCCTCTTCCCCACCTCCTTCCCCTCCCCACTACCTTCAGCCTCACAACATACCCCAATAAGGAACTCCAGTGAAAAATATTATGGCTTTAAAAAAATATGTTCATATAGACCAAGAAACGCTGATTCTGAATATATGTTTTATTTCATAATATTAAACGCAGAGTTTTTAAAAAATTATTAAAAAGTTCATTTTTAAACCTCTCCTCAAAACACAGCGTTAAGTTGGCATTACTGAAATGGTTAACGGTGACGTCACTCTTAACCTGTCACCTGGTGATAGTGTGTATTGTATTGACATTTGAAATGACTTGAGGTGCACACGTACCTATGCAATTCAACATTTCGTGTTTTTGGTTTATTTTCATACTGTTTATAGAGATTTAGATAAATAATAGTTATTGTGTTTATTGAAACATAATTTAGGCCCTCAACGATTTACGAAAAGGGCTATATTTGCGGACAATCTGCAATAAATTTTGTCTATTTGAGGTTAAAGTCGTGTCATATTTTGACATTTAGTTTATGTATTTTCAAATTGTTTTTAGTATAGGGCTTTTTATTCAAGTTGTTACACACTTGTCATGATCAGTGTATTATAAATACCAGTGTTTCTGTATGTGTTATACATAAAACAATGTACCTACAAAGTAACGCCTGACACAAAACACGATGTCACATGTATTTGCAATGAAAGAGATGATTTATTGTTTTTATATTGCACTTTGATTAAATACAATAACAGTAGCGGTGAAATGTGGACATTTTACCAATGTTTTTCTATATTAAAAGCAGTTAATCTTGAATAAAAAACACACCTCACACCTAAAAGTGATTACAAAGCATTCCGCCATGATCGCCATGATTCTTCATTCAAACAGGGATGTTCTGCCCAAAAAAATTATTTCCCTCGATTTCGAAGTAAAATTTCCCTAGAATTTCACATTTACGCAATTACCTACGTAGCCACCTGATTGTGTAACACTAATCCTGTTATATGTTAATTAATATGATAATTAATTGGAAAGATATGGGAACTTGGTAAATATACTAATAATACCGTGATTTTCCAAATAAAACACTTTTTGCTACGTGAAGTAATAATTTAAAAGTACGAATACACTCACCACTGAATTAGAAACTGAATTCCAAAACACACTTATTTACACTTTGCAAAATAAAAATCATAAGCAAACCGCCGCTTATTTGTACCAAGCGTGGTATTTTGAAGACCCGCCCCCCCAAACGTGTCACGTAGTATGGGTACGTTCCCTAATATCATTTTGAGTTGTCAGTGTTAAAAATAACATTGCATGTAAGTACATGAACAATAATTAAGATTCATAGGAATTCCAAAAAATATATATACGTATATATATACATATAAATAATACCAGCAATATTGTCATATGTAATAAAAATTTTGCTAGAGTTCGAAATTTCCCTAGATTTTGTCCTGATTTCCCTTATCCCTAAAAAATATTTTTCTCCCCTGGATCTAGGGAAATTTCCCTCGACATAACATCACTGATTCAAAATGACAGCTTAAAAAGTAAAAAAACTATCGGTGGGTGAAGGCCACCATAGATACGGTGCGTTTATGGGAGTCTTTAAAAATTAAAACTTTGACAATTATTTTAACTATTAAAACTAACTATAAAAATAAAAATAAAAATGCAGTTATTTAAGTTTGAAGGTCTTTATTCATTAAAAAAATTAAAAAACTTGGACTGGAGTTCTCTATTGGGGTTGCCATAGTCTCACTGGCTCCAGACGGGAGCAGTTGAGATTCTTGTTCGGCATTCACTGTAAAAAAAAAAAGGTACTTATTCTATAAAATAGCACATCAAATAGTTTCGGCACAAAGGCGGGTATGGGTAACGCAGGGCCCAAATGTACTCTACTTGAAAGTAATTTGGGAGGCGGTAATGGGTACCGCCGTCCCGGGAACCTTTATTGGATAACCAACACCCCTGCCTTAGGTCACCCCAAGTGGTTCGCTACGTTCCGTGACTTCATAGGGGTGCCCGGGTCCTTGAGACTGATTGAGGTAGAACTAACCTAACTAGACCTCTCCAGTCGAACACTATTGACCCATCGCCTCGCACCGCAGCGGGAAGCAGGGATTCATACGTTCTGGACATATTGACCCCCAGATTTCTACCCACCCCTCACACCTTTTCCTCCCAGAAACTCCTCTCCTTCCTTTCCCTAAAAAGACCCCCCGCACAACAACCCGAAAGACGACATAAGCCCTGAGTGTTTTTTTTTTCTCAGGGCCTCCAGTGTGGAGCTAATGTAAGAAGGTGATACTAACTATATTGAACGAATTAATTAAAACAAACTTAAAAATTATTTTCTTATCCAATTTCTTCTTCTTTAGTCGGATCCTCGTCACTCCAATTTCCATGGAGGACAAGGCTCCTCCATTCTTCGCGGTTCTGCGTTGCGTGTAGAGCCAAGGACACCGCCATACTGGACGACAGTGGTCGACAATGATTGTTTTATTGACACTCTAGCACCGTGGTCGTCAAAGTGTGGCCCGCGTCAAATATTTGTGCGGCCCGCATCTGACGCTTTCTTTTTAAATATGTTTTTTTTCATGTACATTTATATTAACCTGTTTTTTCAAATATTTTGTGTACGTATATCCTTATGATTTTAAAACGTTGATTTTAATTGATTGTCTCTCTGAAACTCTCAGCTGGTTTTTGAACACATCATAAGTCGATTTTAAACGCGCGCATAATGTACTTTATAGGTTCTCAACGTGGGCGATAACGCCCCCTTGTGGGCATTTGAGACTTTCAGGGGGGGGGCAGTAGAAGACCCGGAGAAAATAAGAGAGCGTTGAGATGGCACAGTGAGGACGTGGGCAAAAAAATGCGGTCTAAAAAAGAAACACGCTAATCACGTACCAATAAAGCAAAATAAACTTTAATATTGGTTAATTTTTGTTATTGTAAGTGTTGTAATAATTTTTATCACGTGTGCGAAAATTCATATATTTGTAGTTCGGGAATTGGATGAAAATTGACTTGCTAAACATAAAGGTACAACATTTTAACTTGCTTAACATAAAGGTACATCATTTTAACTTGCTAAAACGTTTCTAAGTCTGTTCTAATTTCTATTTCACCATTAATGATAAATATTTTCAGCTTGCAAATCACCTAAAACATTAGAATTAACCCTTCTTTCATCATACTCCCAAAAACGGAAAGGTTTGTCTGTGTAATTGCAATGATAGAGAACTTTAGACGATTGAACCCAGTGCTTCTATGAATGTGGGCTTAGGTGTTACATTGGATCAGTTAAAATTTGCCTCGGTAATAATAATAATTTAATCAAATAAATGAAGACAATATAAGCGAATCTCAATCGAAAATCTGGAAACAGAAAAATCAGAAAAACATATTGACACCTCTGGGACTCGAACCCAGGACCTCTTGCTTTCCGGGCAAACGCGCTAACCACTGCGCCACGGTGTCGATATGAAATTCGGTCATGTTTAACGGTACCATACTTCGACTAAGAACCACCTACATTATCTTCATTTTCTTTAACGCATATATTATTGGCAACTATCTTTATCGCGTTTGCCCGGAAAGCAAGAGGTCCTGGGTAGCGCGTTTGCCCGAGGTCCTGGGTTCGAGTCCCAGAGGTGTCAATATGTTTTTCTGATTTATCTGTTTCTAGATTTTCGATTGAGATTCGCTTGTATTGTCTTCATTTATTTAAATATTACAATTTGAGGTTTTACTCATAAAGTTAAAAATTAAAAATGGAATAATTTAATCATTCTAATTCTTAGTCATTTATCGATAATAGTTTTTCTGGTATTCGATCCAATGAACAAAATGCACACCTCGACAAACAAATTCGGCATTCGGGATTCTAAAACAACAAATTGTAAATTAAAAGAATTTTAATTTCATAAATATGTAATGTCTAAGATATTTGCTTTATTTAATAGGTAATTTTATGCCATTATTGTTTAAATATGATTTCGGCATACGAGCGCCACGGCTAGCTCGAATGAAGCGTAATCAAGTCCAACTTTATCGAGCAACTGGGGCCATATATCGGCAATAACACGGCGAATGTTGACTTCCAAATGGTCCAACGTCTCTGGTTTATCAGCATAGACTAGTGACTTCACATACCGCCAAATAAAGTAATCTAATGGTGTGAGATCACACGATCGTGGAGGCCAGTTCACAGGTCCATTACGTGAAATTATGCGCTCACTAAATGTTTCCCGCAATGAACTAAATAAAATTTAAAAAATAAATAAACGCAATAAAATGAATTTGCACAGTTTGCAAGCACTGTTCTGACGTCAGTCTATTCATGAAATGGCAAAACGTACTGACTACAAATCAACTGTCAAATTGACAATCTGTAGAAACAATGTTGCCAGTTTAAAAACCAAACCTCTAAAAAAACACCATTATGTAAGGCTGAAGTCACACGGTTCACTCGGATGAAGGTTTACTCGATGAAATGTTCCATTCTCGTTTCACCGCGTGTTCAGACGGTTCCTTTGAAAGAAGAGTTCACTCGACATTCTCGCTACGAAGTCGTCGAGCGTAGTCGCGGCGCGCATTGGAATTCGTTTGGAAGTCGTCGAAATAAATGGAATATTAATTAACGTATTCAAAAACTAAAAACTGTTTTGGAAAGGTGATGAAATATACTTCCAAAATTTATTATGAAAAATAACCACGTAATTTTTTAAATAGAATAATTTTTAATGTAAACTTTTAAAAGTTTAAAAAATGGCTCTAACTAAATTTATTTAGTTGCAGTCATTCATTCTAACTAAAATTACTGGTAACAAAAAAAAAACACACACACACTTGTTTTGTTAGACAAATAAATTATAAACGTTTCTGTCACCCCTCTTTTTTGTCGTTTTATATAAAAATAATTCATAAAAAATTCACAATATTTAATAAATTTTTTTTCAAATTCGATCAGAAACTTTGGTTCCATAAAAGTGTACATTTGTATTATTTTGTGGTTAATTGTTATATTGAATATATATATATATAACATTATTTTCTCTTTTCAATACCGTTTAAATCATATTTTTCACTACGATAGTAAGGGAGAAACATCGATTTATATGAGACGTGTAGGAGTTATTTCGAAAAGCGAACTAAACGGAGCATTTTTACGTCTAAGCCGCTCCGGCTACTCGTCCTCACGCCAGAACATTCTCGGCCGACTAATTCGCAACTGAAAGACTGTTCACTGAGTGTTCACACACATCATTCGCGTCACGTGATGTTAAATTCCGGTTGCGAGTGAACAGTGCCGAAGGAAGCATTCCAATTGTTGGAATGCTTCATTCGGCACTGTCTCTCTTCACTTTCGTGTTCATACGGTTCATTTCGAGGGAAAGAGGCGGAATGAAATCATGAAATGAAAGATAAATAAACCGTGTGACTTAGTTTTAAGCGACCATACTCTGGACATATTGAGAATAAAGAATCTAAACAAATTTGGTAATCTAATTTGGGATCATCTTTAAGTTTATAATAATACAAGTTCTGCATAATCATAGTGATCCGATAACCAAAATAAGTTTTAAGATTTTCACGGCCAAAAGCATTTTCGTTATTTGTTTTTGGGGTGTTACATCTACCGGATCTGCCGGATCTGCCCTGATGATGGACACTGCAACGATGTCCGAAGCGTTGGCTAAAGAAGGAGGTAGCGCAACACGGCATAACACCCCAAAAACAAATAACGATAACCAAAATGTTTATTATTTTTTCTCTCGTTTTGGGGTGATGAAAGGGATTTTGTGTGCTTTTATAACAAGCGTGTTAATGTTTACGAATGCGTAAACAGTGTAGGTGTGTATAATTTCATATTAATACGTTTGTTCTACCAAAAAATTAAGACTCAATTACAGGTGTGCGTACATTCTTAACGAACGAAATACCACAATCACTCTTTATTGCTAATGGTTTATTTGTTTTGCAAATGAATGTCACATTGTCGGGCATGTGATTCGGCGGGAATTACAATTATTAATTAATATTCGACAGAGGAGGTAATGCGTCATTGTGGAGACAAATAATATTAAATAGAGATTTTAACAAGCACTTGGTTGATTCGCGTACCATATTGTGTTTCTGTACCATATTGTGTACGGAGAATAATCTTTAATAGTGACCCCACATTTCATCACCCGACAATAGGCCACTTGCATGGATTTCATAACGACTTGGAAAAAATCGTGTGGATAGATCTTTTTACTAAGATTACGAAAATGTTAGTAATTTTTTTTAGAAATATACAGTTTTTTTATTTTAAAATAAATAAATCCATTATTTGGGCTCTAATGGCACAGGAGAATAACGAGGCATAGCAAAAATATTACATCTCATAAATATGTTTTCCTCTTGATCCATCTTATTGATCATAAATCATTATAATGTACAACGTATATATTACTAAATCCAACGTAATATACTTGTACTTGTAAATTATAATAATAATAAGGATATTGTAAAATTTGATTTTGTTAAAATCAGTACCATAACCATTATACCTCTAAAACACGTACCGACTTCTAAAATGTACGGGGTTCTCTTCAGAACATCTGTCAAAAAGTGAAACCAAATGATAAGTTCGCAGAAAAGAAACAATAAATCCAGTGAACGAATTAAAAAATTCGCCTGAAATCAAAGTGATGCCATATTAAAAAAATAAATCATTGTAGAATTTTACAAAATTAATAGGAACATTTTCGGAGACGGGACATTTTCATGTAGTGACGTCATGAGCCTAAATAATGGATTTATTTATTTAAAAATAAAATAAAAACTGTACATTTCTAAAACATTTTACTAACATTTTCGCAATCTTAATAAAAAGATCTACTATACACACGATTTTTTCCAAGTCATTATGAATTCAATGCAAGTGGCCTATTATTTTATTTACTTGATCCATTTGAATAAAAATATGTTTTATACTGTGTTATTCCACGGTACATCATCTATCAGCACCCTTCAGAAACACTTTATAGTTATATTTTGAGTAAATAGGTATAGGTACCGTACTTTAATTTAAACCAACTGCATATTGTATATAACAGGGGTTCCCAAAGTAAAGAGGGGCGCCGTGAGCCGATCCTCTATCATTATCCGAAACCACAAATATTCGCGGGTACCTATAAAGCAACAATTCCTATTTTGAGTGCTCGCAACTTTGAAGAACATAGGTACATACTCGTCGCCGTCGCTCACTCGCCGGAAAGTTCCTACGAGCTTGAAAACCGTTGATAACCGCAAGGCAACAACACGCACATTCTGAAACTATCGGAGAGAATTGCGGCGTTTAGGAAGAAACTGCAGTTGTGGATAAAAAAAATTAATGAAGGCAGCGGTCAAGATTGCTTCCCGCAATTGTATAAATATGCGGCATCTAATGAATTGGTTATCTCACAAGACCTGATGGCCCTTTTCAAGAAATACCTATCGAAGCTCACCGAATGGTTTTCGAAGTACTTCGCAGATGATGATGTCGAAAAATTTGCGTGGATCCAAGATCCTTTCCGTGCACAAGCTCCGCCAGGATTCACAACACAAGAGCAAGAGAGTCTCCTTGAACTCTCTTGCGATAACAGCCTCAAAACTAAATTCACCAGTTCCGATTTGGTGTAGTTTTGGTTATCAATTCAAAATGAATATTAATTTAAAATGAAAGCTTTAAAAATTTTCATTCTGTTTGCAACATCATATTTGTGAAGCTGGATTTTCAGCTGAAGCTGTAATCAAGAGCATATATCACTCAAAGATCAATGTGGAGCAAGAAATGAGAGTAGCAGTCTTAAGACTTATTCCCTGCTTTGAAAAACTGTGCAGAAATCATCAAGCTCACCCGTCACATTGATTTGACCGAGTAACTATCTATTTTATTTTTTTCTTAAGTCTTTTTTTGTTGTTTTCTGTTCCAATTCTGAATTATAACAAAACTCAATTTCATATTGTGGATGTTTTAATTTTTGTGCCTGTCTACCTAACTACTGTTATTGTAGGTACCTATGTATTTCTTTCGACTGTAGATCTATATATATATAGTCGCTATATCTATTCCAAATAGCTTACTAAAGTAGGGCGCCGTGACAAAATACTAAACTTGTAAGTGCGCCACGGGCTGAAAAAGATTGTGAACCCCTGGTATATAAGTATGCCGGGGGACCAACTATCATGAAACAATCTTCAATGTCGTATAACATTTAGAACTGTTCAGGACATTATTTCTGGAAATGTTTGTAGAATGTAATATTATTTTCCCCAATTTGGAAGGCGATAATGGGTATCGCCGCCCGAGAACCATTTATCGGATAACCAACACCTCTTCCATAGGTCACCCCAAGTTGTACGCTACATTTGGTGACTTAGTAGGTGTGCTCGGGTTCATGGGTACCGGTTTATCTAGGTCTTGGAGGCGAATGTCCTGGACACACCGTGTTAAAAATTGAGATACTACCAGCACCTATGGGTTGCTTGAGCAAACTCCCAGACTTTAATATTTCAAACAAATGGTGCGAAGCTTGGCTAGTCGCTGAGTGTTAGGTAGATCGGTAGCAACCTGTTTTAACTACGAATTACATACTATAGAAGAAACCATTTTTTTGTAAATACTTCCGAATGTCAAATGTATAATTGTTGATTCTTTAAATGTGTGCAGGTTTTTACATTATAAAAGTGCTAGCATCTCATTATTATCGCTTCTTCCCAACGCAAGTTTTAACAGTAAACAACTGCCAGTGTTTGGCCCGGTGTGTTGACACCGTAATATAATACATTTATAACATGTCCCAAGTGAAATAAACAGTGAAGTTTTTTGCAAAGAGAATTATTTTATTTAAAAGGACACCCATCAATTTTGAACATGGGCCTTACGATCCGGATTGCAATCAGAGGACTGCAATAATATAAAAAAAAAACAAGAACCAGCTGCCAATTAATACAGATGACCAAAATTACAATTACCGGAATCACAAAGATGAACAAAGGAAGACTGGATTCACATCGGAAATGAGATAAGTTTTTAGTGCCTTCCCACCCGTACCCATTTCCTTTAACATCCATTCAGAACTCATACGTAGTTTTTTTAACAAAATTAATCCCATAAATATTGTATTGTAAAAAATAAAATCACTACCCACGTAAAGATTTTATGCAACTCATGATTCTTAATTAATGATTGAACAATAGGTTCTCAATTAATAATTGCCAGGAATATTGTCGTTGTTGTCTTTCAGGCGGGTAGCTTCTCAAATAAATAAATACGCATTGTCGGAACACATTTTATCAGGGATTAAGCTACGAAAAGGTATTTGTACCCAAAATGGATAAGATCAAATCTTTAATAGCCAAGAGAGGCGTGATTAAGGGGAAATTGACGCGTTTCGCGGATTCTATAAACTCCTTGTCCGCGATTGAAATTAAACTGAGGTACGACCGAATTAAGCCATTGTTAGATCGATTCGAATCTATACAGGACGAAATTGAAATTTTATCGGATGAGGAACTGGAAAATTCTATTCAGCGCGAGACGTTTGAAAATCAATATTTTTCAGTCCTTGCGACTGCCAAGGGGGCGATTGACTCAATTAACGAGGGTAGGGTCGAAATCAAACTTCCAACTCTCCAATTGAGAGAATTCGATGGGAATCAAAAAGATTGGGTAAATTTCGTTGAAACCTTTAAAACTTTGGTTCATAATAACAGTTCCTTGAGCAACGTTCAAAAATTCTTTTACTTACAATCTGCGCTGAAAGGGAACGCATTGAAAATAATTGCTAATCTAGAAGTTTCGGAATTAAACTACCTATCGGCTTGGGAATTGTTGCACGACAGATTTGCGAATCTCAGGGCTACCGTACATAAACATATCCAAACTCTATTTCAATTAAAGGATATGAAACATGAAGAGCCTGTAGCATTAAGGTATTTAATTGATGAAACTAATGTCAATTTGAAAGCGTTACAAAACATCGGAGTTAAAGTAGTTCATTGGGATCTTTTGATTATTTACATAATTTCAAATAAATTGGATATAGCTACCCGGAGAAATTGGGAACAATATACATTGCAAGGTAAATTACCTACATTAAAGGAATTCATAAAATGTTTATCTGCTAGGGCACAAGTATTGGAGCTTATGAATGCTTCAGAGAAAAAATCTTCTAACCTACATAAAATGCAAATAGGCAACAATAATAACAAAAAAGATTCATCGGTATTCTTGGCAATAAAGGCAAACAACTGCATTTATTGTAATGATAAAGGTCATCAAATTTATTTTTGCAAAAAATTTCTAAAATTAAAATTACAGGATAGGATTGATGCTACGAAATCAATCCGGGCGTGTTTTAAATGTTTGAGGTTGGGTCATCAAGCACAGAGTTGCAAGACAAACCTAACCTGCAAAATTTGTGGCAAGTATAGCCACAATACTCTATTACACAAGGAGGTACCTCCGCCGGAGACCTCAAATATGGATGCTAATAACGAGGTTATAGTGTCGAATTTTTCTGCATCGGAAAAGGCAGAAAAAATAATATTATTGTCAACCGCCTACATAGGAATTGTGGGGGCCAACAATAAAATGTTTACGGCTCGCGCCCTGATTGACTCTGGTCCGCAGAGTAATTTTATGAGAGCTGAATTTGCTAATAAATTAAATTTACCATGTGAATGGATAAACAAACCCGTGTCTCGGATCCATAATAATATCACACACATAAAAAAGAGAATTTCAGTGGAGATGACTTCGCTTAATACGGATTATAAACGCGAAATATCATGTCTGATTTTACAGGAAATTACAACCAATTTACCACAAGTGACAATGGCGAAAAAAGAGTTCAAAATACCACCAGGACTGGAGCTGGCAGACCCGAACTTCAATACAGCTGCACCCATCGACATCCTGTTGGGCGCGGAGAGCTTCTGGGAAATGCTAAACAACGATAGATTGAAACTCGAGTCAGGACCAACGCTTCAACGTACGCAACTGGGATGGATTGTGTCCGGTCCTATCAACGTGTACCCCAACCAAAGGCCTGTATCAGATTTTTGCAGTTTATCTATAAATAAGTTGAGTCATCAAATAGAAAAATTTTGGAAATTGGAAGAGATTAATTCCACTAAAATTCAAACTCAAGAAGAAAAGGCTTGCGAAGCCAGTTTTGTAAGTACTCATACTAGAGAAGATGACGGTAGATATGTAGTAAGTTTACCGCGTCGGGCATGCATTGATCAGTTGGGAAACTCATTGCTCACTGCCGAAAAAAGATTTAAAAATATAGAAAGAAAATTTGTGTCACATCCCGAGTTAAAGACACAATATGTAAAATTCATGCGTGAATATGAAGAACTGGGACACATGGAGATGTGTGACCAGTCAAAAGGGGATCGTGACTCCTATTTTTTACCGCATCACGCTGTAGTGAAAGAATCCAGCACTACTACTAAAGTGAGGGTCGTTTTTGACGGCTCCGCCAAAACCTCAAATGGAATTTCCCTCAACGAAGCCTTGATGACAGGACCTGTTATACAAAAGGATCTATATAACCAACTATTGCATTTCAGGAAACATCAAATAGTCATGACTGCCGACATCGAGAAGATGTACCGCCAGATTAACATGTGTTAAGATGACCTGGACCTACAGAAGATAGTATGGCGCGAGTCGCCACAGGATGTGCTCAAGCATTATCGTCTGAAGACTGTGACTTATGGACTGGCACCTTCCTCCTTCTTGGCCACAAGATGCTTAAAGCAAATTGGTATGGATAATAATTTAATTTTTCCTAGAGCTAGTCAGGTCATAGAAAATGACTTCTATATGGATGACTTGTTAACGGGAGCAGATGAGCTGGAATCCTGTAAAAAGTTAAAAGAAGAATTAATCAGCATCTTGTCATCTGCGGGGATGACGTTGAGGAAGTGGAGGTCCAATGCGTTGGAATTGTCAGCCGAGTCGGGCCAAGCTAAGTGTGCCGATTCAGGCGATTCCGACAAAATTATTACTGACAATCCAAAGACTGAGAAAATATTAGGATTAACATGGAACAATGAATCTGATTACTTTTCTTATGTAATAATGAAGCCATCAGGTCCAACCGAGAGCAAACGAGAGATATTGTCTTGCATCGCATCAACCTTCGATCCATTGGGACTCCTAGGGCCGATAATAGTCATAGCCAAATTGATAATGCAAAGGCTGTGGCAGTCCAAAACAGCATGGGATGATCAGTTACCGAATGAAATATTAGCACCCTGGAGGACCTACCTGCAAGATTTAATTCAGCTAAATGTGTTGAAAATACCAAGAAAAATTATTTGCAAGCAAGCAAAAGAGCTACAGCTACACGGTTTTTGCGATTCGTCTGAGAAGGCTTTCGGAGCCTGTATTTATATGGTGTCAATGGACCACAGCGGTAAGTGGCATTCACACTTAATAACATCCAAATCAAGGGTAGCACCATTGAAGTCTATTTCACTGCCTAAGTTGGAGCTGTGTAGTGCTGTACTACTGGCAAAATTAATGAAAACCATAAAACAAGCATTAAATATAATGAAGATCAACACATATTATTGGTGTGACTCTACGATAGCGCTGTGTTGGCTGAAAGGTCAACCTACTCGCTGGAGCACTTTCGTAGCTAATCGAGTAGCCGAAATACAAGAACTGAGTGATCCAGATCAATGGAGACACGTATCATCATCCGACAATGCAGCGGATATACTTTCAAGAGGAGCTACTGCGGATAAATTGATAAATTCTACAATATGGTGGAATGGGCCAAATTGGTTGACTGACGGAGTCAACGATTGGCCTATATCGAACATTTCCTGTTCAAATCCTCCGGAGCTCAAGAGTTAACATATTCTTTTATCTACTGATATTCAAGAATGGGAAATATTTGGAAAATTTTCCTCATTTATCAAATTGAAAAGGGTTACAGCATATGTACTGCGGTTTGTGAATAACTGCAGAAATATTAAAAGTAAAATTTCAGGTAATTTAAGTGTAGCTGAACTAGAAGCAAGTTTGAATTGTCTATTGAAATCAGCTCAGGCACATACATGCCTTTCAAAAGGAGTTGAAGACATTAAAAAACCAGGGAAATGTCAACAAAAATAGTAACTTAAAATCTCTTCATCCTTTTTTATGTGATGGTCTTATATATGTGGGCGGTAGATTAAATTTAGCTACACACCTATCGTACCAACAAAGACATCCAATTATATTGCCAGCTAAACATAAGCTAACCGAATTGATTATACGTCACTATCATTATGTAAACTTACACGCAGGACCTCAAGCCCTATTAGCTGAAATAAGATTAAGGTTTTGGCCTATTTTTGGGAAAAATACTGTTAAAAAGATATTACATAAGTGTATTGTGTGTTTTAGGTGTAATCCTCGTACTAGTAACCAAATCATGGGCAGCTTACCGAGCGAAAGAATCACACCGAGCCGACCGTTTGCTATCACGGGAGTCGATTTTGCTGGACCGATTCCAACCAAAAGTGGGCCACTGAGGAGAGCTCTACTCGTGAAATCGTATTTATGTATTTTTGTTTGTTTTTCCACAAAGGCGGTTCACTTGGAATTAGTTTCGGATTTATCTAGCAATGCTTTTTTGAACAGTTTAAAGAGATTTATATCCCGTAGGGGAGAACCTGATAAGATCTTTTCCGATAACGCTAGCAACTTTCGGGGGGCCAGTAATAGGCTCAAGGAGCTGTATACCAGTTTGAGAGAAAACAACGACAAGATTCAAAATTATTTAGCTAACAGAGGTATTGAGTGGAGGTTCATAACCCCTCGAGCCCCTAGTCAGGGAGGGCTGTGGGAAGCTGCGGTCAAGTCAGCAAAGTTTCATTTGTATAGAGTCACTAGTAATTCTGCTTTAACCTTTGAACTTTTGTATACCTTAATTTGTCAGATTGAGGCCTGTCTAAATTCCCGTCCATTGACTTCCTTGTCTGATGACATCCACGATTACCAACCCCTCACCCCAAACCATTTCCTCATAGGCACTAAATCCTCTATCATTCCGGAGAGAGATGTCCGAGCCATACCAGACAACAGGCTGACCCAATATCAGAGAATCCATGCGCTAATGTTATCCTTTTGGTATAGATGGAAGCGAGAGTACTTGATGGAGCTACAAAAAAGGACTAAATGGCAAACCAGTAATCAACGGGCACTGCAAAAGGATGATCTGGTTATTCTGAAGGAAGATAATTTACCTCCACCATTATGGAAAATGGCGCGAGTTATATGTACACATCCTGGCGCGGATGGTGTAGTGCGAGTGGTTACCCTGAAAACCCCTCAAGGAATCTTTGTCAGGCCTATCACAAAGATATGTCTAATGCCTCTGGATCCGGAAGCTGAACCTGTGACGGACGCCCCGGACCCTTCCGTCAGTCCGGACACCCCGGACGACCATGATGAAACTTTTTAGGGTGAAAATATTTTTAAAAAAAGACCCTTTAAAGATACCAATCCCAGGAACAACATGACAACCTATAAATTGATGATTGATTGCACCCCGCGCTGTGGTGCTTATATCGTGGACTGCACCTGGAGAAGATCCTAACCAATGGACTTGAAGAAAAAAAAAATACAATTGTGTTGTGTTGGGTTGGGTTTTATTATAATATTATTTTGTGTTGGGTTGTGTTCTATTATAATAGTATTTTGTGTTAAGTTATTATTTAAATATGTAAAAAAATTTTTGGTTAATTTAAGTTTATGTAATTAGTTTAGGTTAATCACCTTAAAATTCAACTTGTGAATGTACATTTTTAAATAATAGTATAATAAGCAGTGCAGGATTATTTAGTTTTGGCTGCTAATTTATAATAGGTAAAATTATTTGTTAGTATTTGTACGGTATTTAGAGTTAGGATTTGTGTTTTTTTTGCTTTTGCCTTGATTGTCTTCCCCTGTTTTTGTTATGTTTTCTTGAAGGGTTCATAAATCGGTATAGGCGATTTAGGAACCCCGAGGCGGAAGCTATGTTAAAAATTGAGATACTACCAGCACCTATGGGTTGCTTGAGCAAACTCCCAGACTTTAATATTTCAAACAAATGGTGCGAAGCTTGGCTAGTCGCTGAGTGTTAGGTAGATCGGTAGCAACCTGTTTTAACTACGAAGTACATACTATAGAAGAAACCATTTTTTTGTAAATACTTCCGAATGTCAAATGTATAATGGTTGATTCTTTAAATGTGTGCAGGTTTTTACATTATAAAAGTGCTAGCATCGCATTATTATCGCTTCTTCCCAACGCAAGTTTTAACAGTAAACAACTGCCAGTGTTTGGCCCGGTGTGTTGACACCGTAATATAATACATTTATAACATGTCCCAAGTGAAATAAACAGTGAAGTTTTTTGCAAAGAGAATTATTTTATTTAAAAGGACACCCATCAATTTTGAACACACCGAACTCCGGATTCGTACTTACCTCTTCGTAACTTTCTCTCCTTCAATTTCTTATAAAGACCCTCCACACAGCATTCTCAAATATGAGATAGGCCCCGAGGGAAATTATTTTCCTCAGGGCCTCCAGAGTGTGGAGTTAATGTAAAAAAAAATGATTCCCTGAGCACGAAATGTATTTATTACATTACTTATTAAATAAAACAAAAAAAAATTGATAAATCAAAATCTGAAACCGCCTTTCATCAGCTTTCAAGAATAGTATTTTATTTTGAAATACTTCAAAAACAACGAATTTAACCAGTGTATTTCAAATGTAAAGCGAAAATATTTTCCGGAGAATCTGCATTCAGACAGGCCTTAGGGCTTCTCTTGCGTAAAACCTTTAGTGTCAGCTTCAGCATCAGTCAAATTTTACTACAATAAATGCAAGTGATTTTATTAAATGATTCAAAAAATACACACCAGTTTTTTTTTTTAAATAAGGGATAAAATGATATAAAGTGGTGTGCATGTACATCTTAATTATCTGTTATTTTTAATCAATCACTTTAACTTTATTTTAAGGCGCCGTATCCCCGCTCAAAAAGAAGAAGATGGAGATAAATGTAATTTAGAATGTTGGAGAGAGTGCGCTAATATTTAAAACGGTAAAATTGAACCGAAAATTGTGAAAATGTTTAATAAAACACGGCTCGTTTAAAATAGAGAAAAATGTCTTGGGGACCGTCTAAAACAGCATTTAAAGAAAAACTGTCAATTTTTTTTCATACATTTAACTTGTAAAATAACTGAAACAGACGTGAAAATAATAATTTTCCGAACATACTTCGCTATTTTTTTGTATCGACGGAATTTTATGTAATTTTCGTTTCGGCGTGGGGAATGTATACATATTATCTTCAAAAATAACATATGTTTTTTAAGAGCTTAAAAACTTCAAATATTTAAGGGGGGTATGTAAGAAATCGGTAGAAATTCGGGTTGCGGCGGCTTAATGCCACCTCAATCAGTACCTAGCATTTTTTTTTCATTAAGTCCACACAGGAGGCCCCTGGGAAAATAATTTCCCTCAGGACCTATGTCATCTGATAGGCTGTGTGGAGGGTCTTTTTGAGGAGAGGAAGGAATGAACATTGGTCTTGAATAGACCCATGTTGTAGGAAGGAGGAAACACAAAGGCCGGCAAATCGTTCCACAGCCTAGCTGTTAAATACGAATAAGTAAAAGAATAAGTCGAAGAAGCGATCCGTTCTCATGTGACAAGTGTCAACCGCGCACATATGTTGGGCACGCGTTCGGCGTGTTTCCCGACTAGCCCTGGCTTTATTCTGGTCGGTATTTAATTGGTGGGAAAAAGAGATGGCCGGTATTTTTCGAAATCTCACGTTAACGGTGACCTTTCTCTTGTTTTGAAGGTTAAGTGAGCAAAATTTCATCAATCTCGCAATAAAACTGTAATTTTGATTAAAAAAAAACAAGTCACGAAACTACAGACTCTTTTTGTTTTAGTTAAATGGATACGGGTAGATTTATTATTTGGCTTTCAATACACAACTTTTTCCAGAAATTTTTAAAAATATATTCTATATATTTACATATTTCAAAAATTAAAAATCTAGAATTATTATGAAAACGTCCATAAAGGTAGGTAAGAACCTATCTATTGGCATTCCATTGTTTTCTAAATCATAATAGAGAACTCCAGTCCAATTTTTTATTTTTTTTATGAATAAAGACCTTCAAACTTAAATAACTGCATTTTTATTTTTATTTTTATAGTTAGTTTTAATAGTTAAAATAATTGTCAAAGTTTTCATTTTTAAAGACTTCCAGAAACGCACCGTATCTATGGTGGTCTTCACCCACCGTTAGTTTTTTTACTTTTTAAGTTGTCATTTTGAATCAGTGATGTCATGTCGAGCGAAATTTCCCTAGATCTAGGGGAGAAAAATATTTTTTAGGGATAAGAGAAATCAGGACAAAATCTAGGGAAATTTCGAAGTCTGGCAAAAATTTTATTACATATGACAATATTACTGGTATTATTTATATATAAATATACGTATATATATTTTTTGGAATTCCTATGAATCTTAATTATTGTTCATGTACTTACATGCCATGTTATTTTTAACACTAACAACTCAAAATTATATTAGGGAACGTAACGGGGTCTTCAAAATACCACGCTTGGTACAAATGAGCGGCGGGTTGCTTATGATTTTTATTTTGCAAAGTGTTTTTTTTTTAATTTGGAATTTAGTTTCTAGTTCAGTGGTGAGTGTATTCGTACTTTTAAATTATTACTTCACGTAGCAAAAAGTGTTTTATTTGGAAAATCACGGTATTATTAGTATATTTACCAAGTTCCGATATCTTTCCAATTAATTATCATATTAATTTACATATAACAGGATTAGTGTTACACAATCAGGTGGCTACGTAGGTAATTGCGTAAATGTGAAATTCTAGGGAAATTTCACTTCGAAATCTAGGGAAATATTTTTTTTGGGCAGAACATCCCTGTTTGAATGAAGAATGATGGCGGTCATGGCGGAATGCTTTGTAATGACTTTTAGGTGTGAGGTGTGTTTTTTATTCAAGATTAACTAATTTCTATAGTCCATCATGGAGGATACTTGATTTTAACTTTGTGACACCAACAGTACATAAATCAAATGAGTGGTTATAATATTATTCATAAAATCTTATAAGACATGTTTCTGTGAAATATTTGTAAAGTGATTCTTCATATGTTTGTGTCTGTATGTTGCTTCTGTAAAATGTTTTGTAAATTTTTTCTTTATGTATTGTGTCTGCATATTGGGTTGGGTTGGGTTTATCTTTTCAAATGTACCAATTGGCGATTCCTTAATGAGTTTTGATAACTCTTGGGAATGCAACTTCGTTGTATGTTTTATTTAAAAAAAAAAAAAAAAAAAACTGCTTTTAATATAGAAAAACATTGGTAAAATGTCCACATTTCACCGCTACTGTTATTGTATTTAATCAAAGTGCAATATAAAAACAATAAATCATCTCTTTCATTGCAAATACATGTGACATCGTGTTTTGTGTCAGGCGTTACTTTGTAGGTACATTGTTTTATGTATAATACATACAGAAACACTGGTATTTATAATACACTGATCATGACGAGTGTGTAACAACTTGTATAAAAAGCCCTATACTAAAAACAATTTGAAAATACATAAGCAAATGTCAAAATATGACACGACTTTAACCTCAAATAGACAAAATTTATTGCAGATTGTCCGCAAATATAGCCCTTTTCGTAAATTGTTGAGGGCCTAAATTATGTTTCAATAAACACAATAACTATTATTTATCTAAATCTCTATAAACAGTATGAAAATAAACCAAAAACACAAAATGTTGAATTGCATAGGTACGTGTGCACTTCAAGTCATTTCAAATGTCAATACAATACACACTTCTTCTTCTTCTTTCGTATGGTGGGGGGTCAGAGGGGGACATCTAGGTCTGCGAGCCAGTCTAGGGCCTCAGGCGTTGCCCTGTGGACCTCATCAATCCCACCGGGGAATGAATGGAGCGGGCATTCGTTGACCACATGTTCGGTGGTCTGCACCGCACCGCATTCACACGTCGCCGACTCTTTAAGGCCCCATCTATGCATCATATGAGCACAACGGCTATGGGAGCACCTTATCCTATTGATGGCAGTCCAGAGTTTGCGAGGCAATGAGAACCCAGGCTGTCTCTCAGTGGGGTCTTGCACGAGATGGGCGTTTTTGACGTTGGCTGATTGCCACTCAAGCTTCCACCTATCTTCTGGGGTGAGAGGTGTTCGAAGGAGTCTTTCTCCTTCCGTCCAGAAGGGTTTATACAATACACACTATCACCAGGTGACAGGTTAAGAGTGACGTCACCGTTAACCATTTCAGTAATGCCAACTTAACGCTGTGTTTTGAGAAGAGGTTTAAAAATGCACTTTTTAATATTTTTTTAAAAACTCTGCGTTTACTATTATGAAATAAAACTTATATATTCAGAATCAGCGTTTCTTGGTCTATATGAACATATTTTTTTAAAGCCATAATATTTTTCACTGGAGTTCCTTATTTCCTTAATCATTTTCCCTGATCATAAGTGGATTTTGTATGGAATGCCTGTTTACATACACTATTTTGAATGCGGGTATGGGATAACCAACACCCTTTCCATAGGTTGTGATATATGTGGTCTTCCATCGCCTTACACCGCAGTGGGACGACTGGATTCGTACGTCCATCTTGGACACATTGACCCTCAGATTCTAACCCACCTCCCATGCATTTTAACTTCTTCCCTTTACTTTCCTTAAAAAGCCCTCAACACGGTATCCATAAAGGTAACGGTTCCATGACAACTTAGAATCAACTAAATTCAACACCTCATTAAATGCTATGAAAAATAAATTGGAAATAGCCCATAACCTAACACAACGTAATCTACGAGTATTTAACCAATTTTTTTTTCTGATATGATTTTAGATTTTAACGGCCAAAACTATTTTTGTCATTTGTTTTTGGGATGTTACGCCGTGTTGCGCTACCTCCTCCTTTATCCAACGTTCCGGACATCGTTACAGTGTCCATCATCAGGGCAGATGTATAAATGTTAGTGGTGAAATGTGTGCTTAGGTACTTCGAAGCAATACCTTGTTGCCAGCTCCATTCCACTGCGAGCTGGCATTACAGTATACTTGAAGATGGTTTTCTGCATTTAGCTTTGGTGTAGCCGTCAATTACCGGATACCAAGAACTATTGAGCTTAGCTCCGTCGTCTCTATTAATGTTAATAGGATTTTTATGAATTTCAATTGCCTCTGTAATTAGGCGTGCTCTATAAGTTTTGGGTCTTCCTAGGACTTCAGGAACAAATCCAAAGTAATGAGACTTGCCATATTTTGAAAAGGGCCAAAATACCCCGCCCAAACATCACAAAAGGAGAGTTTGCGGCTTTAAAAGAATTGCGCGCCAATGGGGAAATCTTAGTTCTGCCTGCCGACAAAGGTAATGCCACTGTGGTGATTAATACGGTAGACTATATTAAGAAGATGGAAGACCTCCTGTGCGATGCCGGCACTTACAAGAAAATTAAAATTAACCCCACCAACAAGATTGACCTGAAGACAAGAGAGCTAGTTAAAGCTTCCAGTATTAGGAAAGAGGATTGATCTGGGCTTTTCGTAAAAGCCTCCAGAACTCCTGCCCTATATGGTCTTCCAAAAATATACAAAAAGGATATCCCAATGAGACCGATTGTCAGTGCTATTGGCGCACCTACTTACGAACTGTCCCAATACCTCTCTAGACTACTGCAGATGCAAACTGGATAAACTGAATCTTCTATTAAGGATTCCACAGATCTGATCAGTAAACTTAAGAAGGTTAAGACATATGAAAATGATATTCTTGTTAGTTTTGATGTAGTTTCTCTTTTTACGAATGTGCCTCTGGAAGACTCCATGACAATGCTCAGGGTGATTTATGAGGAAGACATTTGCAAACTTTTTGAACACCGTCTCAAAACAGGATATTTTGCATTTCAGGGTGAACTTTTTGAGCAAGTGGAAGGAGTTGCGATGGGCAGTCCGTTGTCGCCAGTGCTAGCTAACTTCTTTATGGAGAAGTTTGAAGAAGTGGCACTCGACACAGCTCCGGCAGTTCCAAAGGTATGGTGGCGCTATATCGATGATGTCTTCGCCATTTGGCCTCATGGAACAGAGAAACTGAACGAATTCCTAAACCATCTTAATTCACTTCACAGTAAAATTAAGTTCACAATGGAGCTGGAAATTAACCACAAAATCCTGCCTTTTCTAGGTGTGAAGTGATGCGAAAAGAAGATGGTAGCCTAGGACACACAGTGTATAGGAAACCAACTCACACAAATCGGTATCTACATGCTGATTCGCATCACCACCCAGCGCAGAAGAGGGGACTTATCCATACGTTGGTAACCCGAGCGACCAGAATATGTGAAGAAACTAAAATCGGAGCGGAACTCACAAAGCTCACCAATGCACTGGAGCGTAACGGTTACCCGGCAAGGCAGACAAGGCAAATAATAAGAGCCAAATCTACACCAAACGAAGACAGAATTGAAGAAGAATCTAAAGGCTGTGCTTTCCTACCTTATGTTCACATGTGATAGACAGAATTTCCAGACTGTTGAAGAAAGAAAGCATCAAGACTGTCTTCGGAACCACGACCAAAATTCAAGACCTACTGAGGTCTGCAAAGACTAAGTTTCCTCTGGAAACAGATGGAGTATATAAACTCAGCTGTTCCGGATGTGATAAGGTCTATGTGGGCCAGACAGAGCGGACGATCTCCAAAAGGATATCGGAACACTTTCGAGCGTGTAAACTTAGCCACCCTGACAAATCGGCAATCGCCGAGCATTTAATTGAAACCGGCCATTACTTTGGATTTGTTCCTGAAGTCCTGGGAAGACCCAAAACTTACAGAGCTCGCCTAATTACAGAGGCAATTGAAATTCATAAAAATCCTATTAACATTAATAGAGACAACGGAGCTAAGCTCAATAGTTCTTGGTATCCGGTAATTGACGGCTACACCAAAGCTAAATGCAGAATACCATTTTCAAGTATACTGTAATGCCAGCTCGCAGTGGAATGGAGCTGGCAACAAGGTATTGCTTCGAAGTACCTAAGCACACATTTCACCACTAACATTTACCCATCTGCCCTGATGATGGACACTGTAACGCTGTCCGAAACGTTGGCTAAAGGAGGAGGTAGCGCAACACGGCATAACACCCCAAAAACAAATAACAACAAAAAAAAATCTATTTTTTATCACTTTTAATGACTTTAAAGGAGGTGATGAGTTGAATTGTCCGGTCGCCAAAGATGACATAGGCCCTAATGGATTTTTTTCCTTCATGACCACTAGTGTGGAGCCAATGTAAAAAAGTATATCCACTAGAGAGAGACAATAACTAAACCCGTGTAACAACTAATCTCAATAATTTGACTTACATATTGAATTGAACATGCATATTATTTTAAAATTTACCTTGAAAAACGGAAAGAAAAAATAAATTATTTGAACCATCGAAAATTCCGATTGTTTCCTTTTGTTTTGTCGATTATTATTTAAGCATCAATCGACAGAACTGGAGGTTAATTCTAATATTTACACAGAATGCTCCCGATGACAACTTAAAGTTAGGACGAGCACTTTTTTTTTAATTCCATCCATTTGTTAGTAAAAATACTCAGCTAAACTTCCGCATTACCGCGGATGTTTATGTTCGGAAACGATTGTTTAAAACAACTCTTATTTATGCTTGTATCAACGAAAATATTGCAATCTTCTAATAAACACTCGTGTGTTGAACATAATACATAATATGACCTTGTTGGGACCCTGAAAACCCACTCAAACCCACAAAAAATGCTTTTCAAGCGAATAACCGAACGCAACTGAAAATAAGTCATTTTAAAATCAAATTCTATAAGTTATCGACTCTTTTCTACAAAAAAGATATAAATTGATTTCGAAAGATTGTTATTTGAGTTAGTAAAGTTATGTTTTAAGTTTTGAAAAAATATATATTATTATCGTATATTGGCAGATTTGTAAAATTTCAAACAAAATATTGTGTTATTAACACCCCTTTCAAATCATATAATCATACAGTAAAATAAATCAATAAATTATCTAGAAAACCTTCTCTGAATTTTATTTTTGGTTCGAATAAAATCATTAAAAAAAATCCGCGCATGTGTTTAGTAACGAAAATACTTCAGTTTGTCTATTTATTTGTGGTTTTACAAACTGTAAATAATGTAACAATTATTATAAGCAATAATTATCAGCCTGAAACACTCATCCACATTGAAAAATCTTCCTAGAAAAGATACATGACGCATTTTAATATAATTCATAATTCTATTTATAATCCAATTCTCTTGGAATGCTATTGTTTATTCGTTTCTGCAAACTTCTGCCGTAGTCGTAGCCGCGACTTGTTCAAGATACCACTAGACAGAACAGATGTTCTAGCACAACACAGCGTGACAAGAGAATTGTTGCAGTTGAATGATTTTTTTTTAAATAGTGAATATTTTAATTGCTCTTCGTGTATTTAACCTTCAAATTTTTCGAATACCTATTTTTCCAAATGTTAATAATGTCAAAATAAGAGATCCTTGTATCAGATTATCAGATATTCTAAAAAATAAATAGCCAATAATAATATTTTCGTTATTTGTTTTTGGGGTGTTATGCCGTGCTACCTCCTTCTTAAGCCTTAATAATAATATATTTGATAATAATACATAGGATACATAAATCTAAACTGATATACAAGGGACATACTTGACTTACTTTAACCAGTGATTTCTGACATTTTTTTAACTGAAAACAATAAAAAAACAGTAGGTATTGGGCAGATAGGATTGGGTTGAGGGGTGGTGGCTACTCGGTTGAGTGACCAGTGACGATATGTGAAAGTTTTTTTTTTTGTTTGATTTAGACCAAAATTTCATTTCCTTTTTTAATGCAAAAAAAGGCAGAAATCACTGGTTTATGTAAGTCAAGTACGAGCCTTAATATCCTGTACATCTCAGAAGTATAAATAAAAAGGAAAGTATACGGATAAACATAGGACTTCATGAAAAATCGACATTATTACATACCTATATAAAAATATATATACATACACCTATAGTCACGGAAGCACTATTGAGTAATAATATCTCGTAAAAAACGTGTTCCACTTAGCAGTAGCAGTACGCGGGGCCGTATTCGGTAGTTTCCTGTCGTTCGGCGTTAGAGCAATGTAGGTCGGATTGAACCAATTGGAGGTAAAAAAGTGGACCCAATTTTCTCGCTTCGTGTCTCATCTAAACGGGATAATTCCTTCCAATTTTGAAAATGGTAATTAAAATAATTTTCTTTTAAAAATATTACAATTAAATTAGAGGTAGGTAATAAAACTATTAAATTACAGGTAAGTACTTTATTCAATTCTTTAAACAAACACTTTCAATTTCGAAAATTAAACTTATATTCATAACAAAAATTCTGAAATTGACTACACTCTAACTGCCGTTCTTCTAAAATTGCAATAAATATTGTTTTAACGTAAGGCTGCGCCTTGTCTGATGTAATAAACGTAACGTATTTATTAATTGTGAATTTTGGGAAATTTAATTGGATTTAATATTTTTTCACAATAAATAAACCTCATCAATTTTAATTATATACCTAAATTTTAAAAAATCAAGGTCTTCACGAACTCCGTGATGGAGCAGTAAGCCTTTTTGGCTCTGTTCCAACAGATCGCGGGTTCAAATCCCAAAGCGGGAATATAAAAATACCATTCAGTTTTGAAACCCGTGAGTTGCGTTGATTGAAATTCCGGTGCCTATATTTAATGAGCAGATTTTAATATACGTGTGATTTCCAATATTTATTTCATTGTTTCACTACATGGGGATAAAGGGGACTCCTATGGGGCATCATTATTTTTTTTGCACCTAATTGCGTAGTGTAAAAACGTGATGCAACTAGTGTCGCAAAAGTATTTCATCTGAGCGGACGTCATACTTTCTTGTAACTGCGTGAGAGTTGTGTATAAAATATTGTGTAATAGCTGAAATCCCCGGCGACGCCCGACAGATTTTTCGAAATCAAATGTAGACATTGACCTTCCTTTGCATACATATCAAATCCACACCAACCGCTTCCCAGGCCGCTCATCCACCACATACAGACATTCTCCTTTATATATTATACATTTCAACCAATTTACCCAAAACCTTGACAAATTATATACCTAAACATTCCTCATGGATCATGAATCACTCTATCTATTGGTGAAAACCGCACGAAAATCCATTCAGTAGTTTTTGAGTTTATCGCGAATAAACAGACAGACGCGGCTGAGGACTTTAATTTATAATATGCAGAGATTGCAGAAAAAAGCTTTGGTGTTGATGGTGCCATGGTTACTGTGAAACTGAAGGTTGCACGACACTAAATTTGCGTAATGTGAATTCGATTTTTTACGCAGGTATACAATTTCAAATTAGGATTTTTTAACAGTTTGAAAAATCTGAAATTATATCTAGTTATCTCACGTGCTCACTTTGAATGTCACGGAGTAGGTACCTACTGACTACTAACTGTAAGCCAAATTGATGACTGTGTGCCTCGTGAATTCGCGTGCCACTGCTCCCCGGCATCAGCTGCTCTAAAGTACAATGCCGCGAGGTGATAGAACTCCCAGCCTCGTAACCGGACCACTGTTTACAGTAGCTGGCCGCAAGTGCTAATGTGTCGACACGGTCGAGCCACTGCTGTGAGTAGTCGCGTCCAGGTGACGCGCAAGGTCACGACGCGACGCCTGATTCACACTTCTACACGGCCTGGAACTCTAGAATGTTGAAATCGGTAACTTTACAATATTGGATCCATAGGCGTAAATTCCTATTAATTTATATCGATATCACTAACACAGTTTCACTGTTGATAGCCGAACCGATATTGACAGGGCATAAATAATATATCGATATACATTGGCAACACTAAAGGATCTGTCCATAAATTCACATTCCGAAACGTCAAACGCCAATCAATTACGTAAAAATATTAATAACTAGCTGGTACTGGCATGCGTTGCAATGCCATTCGCCGTTTCCCTCCCGCGATCCCCTTCAACCTTTCCCGCCTTCCCCCTCCCTCGTCATCCCTCCCGCGAACCCCTACCTCTTCTGCCTTCCCTCCCTGCCGCTAAAATATATGAAAAACACACATTTTCAAACCAACCGCGCACCACCCGCAATAATAGAACTTACCATTATATATAGAAACCTTCGCGGGCGTGCGCACAACTAATCACCAAAGTTTCATCGCAATCGTATGAACGGTATGGCAGCGCATAAAATGTGAACAAAAAGTATTATTTTTACATATAAACTAGCTGGTTTTCGGCATGCGTTGCAATGCCATATTCAAAGAAATAATTTGTTTCTCCCTGCATGTCCTTTCCCGTGCGTCCCCGTTCCCCTCCCGCATGCCCTTCCCCTCCCGCGTTCCCCTTCCACCTTCCCCGCCTACCATCGCACTTGTCCCGTTCCACCGTCCCGCCAATCCTCCTCCCATATTCCATATATTCATTCCTAGTACATTCAGTTTTCAAACAACTCGCGTGCCACCTATTTCAATTATTTTATTCAAATATTCATTTTTGTATATTATAAGAACAATCAATAAAATCTGGTCCCTAAATCTGGCGCCTGCTAAATTCAATTTCATCAAACGCGCGAACTATCAAAATTGCGAAATTAAAATAGTCGTTAGGTTTTCTGAAATTATCCAATTTTATGCACAATTTTCTTAATTTTCTTAAACCTTCTACAAAGTATTAGAAAACTTATTTAAAAAAAAGATTAATGAAATAGGTAAAGTCGTTCTGAAGTTATGGCGTGACCAAGAGAAACAGGGATTCATTTATATATATATATATATATATAGATATAGATTTGGCAATGTTGAATTGAAATACTAACCTATATATGCGTTGGCAGTCCTCTTTTACTTTTTGACCTAAACGGAAGTTAATTAGTTAATCATTTTTTTAATCATATTTCAACCACTTTAGTTTCTAAAAACCGATTGGTATAAATTGGTCGCGACTTAGTTGAATTATTTAAGACTATGAATCGCGTGTACAAAAAACTTGGTTAGTTTTGCTCGTATTTATTTAGCCAGTTTTTTTGCATAACGAACTACAGTTTTTATTATTACTGTGACTATTCACGATCACAATTCACGAAAAGGGCAATAAACATACGATCCTAATCACAATAATGCTGCAGCTCTTTCGAAACATGAGACACATATTGTATTTATGCATCTCTATGACGAACGGTGAACGTACAATCATATCATACATCTCCGTCAAAAGTATAAAGATAATGAAACATAATACCGTTACTCCAAAGGAAAAAAATAGTACTTTCGAGGCAAAAGTGACGCGTATTTTGTGTGTCTCATCTTTTGTCTCACTTTTGTCTCACCATTATTTAATATGTAAGAAAGAGCTGCAGCATTATAGCGATAAGGGACATGTTTATTGCCTTTTTGCTGTCACGGTACCGGAAAAGGTGGATCGTCACGGTAATAAAAAAAGGCGTCTAATGGTGGATCGTCACGGTAATAAAAAAGCCGTCTAGTGGTGGATCGTCACGGTAATAAAAAAGACGTCTAATGGTGGATCGTCACGGTAGTAAAAAAGACGTCTAATGGTGGATCGTCACGGTAATAAAAAAGACGTCTAATGGTGGACCATCACGGTAATAAAAAAGACATCTAAGGGTGGATCGTCACGGTAATAAAAAAGACGTCTAAGGATGGACGCCACGGTAATGAAAAAGCCGTCTAAGGGTGGATCGTTACGGTAATAAAAAGACGTCTAAGGATGGATCGTCACGGTAATAAAAAAAACGTCTAAGGGTGGATCGTCACGGTAATAAAAAAGACGTCTAAGGGTGGATATTCACGGCAATAAAAAACGTCTAAGGGTGGATCATCACGGTAATAAAAAGGTCGTCTAAGGGTGGATCGCCACGGTAATGAAAAAGCCGTCTAAGGGTGGATCGTCACGGTAATAAAAAAGACGTCTAAGGGTGGATCGTCACGGTAATAAAAAAGACGACTAGGGGTGAATCGTCACGGAAATAAAAAAAGACGTCTAACGGTGGATCGTCACGGTAACGGTGGATCGTCAGGGTAATAGAAAAGTCGTCTAAGGGTGGATCGTCACGGTAATTAAAAAGTCGTCTAAGGGTGGATCGTCACGGTAAAAAAAGACGTCTAAGGGTGGGTCCTCACGGTAATAAAAAAAGCGCTCATTATCCAAATAAATGGTATATTGACGTTTAACCAAAATTTATCTGATACTGTGGAGGCCGGGCTAAAAGTTATCAATCGTCGCGCGTCGGTCGGAATACCTCTTACCGATTGTCGACCGTGATCGCAAATATTGATAAGTAACCATAAATGAGGCCGTATCAATGATACAGGGCGCCGGGCCTACAGGGGCCCCTAACGTGTGTAAGCAAAAATTGGTAAAATGTTATCCACAATGCCACTTAATCTCGTGTTTCCAGGGAAAAAAGTGTCATACGTGCCTATAGAGTTTTCACTTCAGAAATGACAAAAGTCAAAAAAAGCACTCTCTTTTTTTCCCGGGTTAAGCGTGCACTCAAAAGTTGACATCGGTTATTGCGGGATTTCCCCGTTTAAGTCATTCCCTTAAAAGGGGGAATCCCACAATAACCGATTTACAATGACAAACCAGGGAGAGCAATATTTACACGATTTATGTCATTCGGTTTCAAACGTTATTTTTTACATTGTAATACAATACAATCTTGTTCTTTTGATTATTTATTGGTTAATTAGTTTGATTTGTGAAAAGAATGAGTGAAATGAAAAGAGATTATCCCAGTGGAGCTATGAAAAGAAAAAGTAAACAGAAAAGGGAGGAGCTTATAAAAAAAATGCCCAAAATTTCTTAATTTTTTGAGCAATCAGCTTCTGTGAGTGATTTAGATTGCAATGGTAAGGGAACGTACCCATACTATGTGACCCGTTCAGGGAGGGGGTTTCTTCAAAATACCACGCTTGGTCACAATGAGCGGCGGGGGGCCTAGGTTTTTAGTCACCGGGAGGAGGGGGGGGGGGTTAAAAATTGCAAAAAGTGGGTCACGTAGTAAGGGTACTTTCCCTAAGTACTACCTGTTTATCTACCAGTAGCGAAGGGTGAATTATGTTTTTTGAAAAAACAATTTGGGCCCCCAACTAATTTTGATACAGGACCCCTCCAACGCACGCTACACCACTGGAATACAGGTAGGTAGTAAGTCAAAGGGATGTGAAATTTTTGAGGTTTTTTTCCACTCTTTTTATTTATTTGTTTGTGAACATGGACAGTTTTAAATTAGTCGTGAACAGGGGACCTCGCGTCGTAAAAATATATTTTAATTTTCTCTTATTTTAAATAACAACCAAAATTTCTTCTGAAATCCTAAGATTTTTAAGTGCTTACTTTTAAGTAGACACATACCTACTTACTTTATTAATAAACCCGACGATTTCACATTTAAAAAAGTAAACGTGACTGCTTTACACCAAATTTCCGTCATGGACCAGTTGATTCTATTTCCGTTATTATTTATTTTTTTTTTTTCAAAATGATGTTTTTGTAAATTGTATGGTACGAACCAGAATTATATACTTACCGTATATACCGTATTTATATACTTTTCTAGCTGGTTCCCGGCATGCGTTACAATGCCTTATTCAAAGAAATAAATTGTTTCTCCTTGCATGTCCTTCCCCATTCCCCTCCCGCATCCCCTACCCCTCCCGCGTACCCCTTCCACCCTCCCGGCCAACCCTCTCGCCTCTCCCGCTCCCCCGTCCCACCAACCCCCCTTCCGTGTTCCATATATTCAGTCCCAGTACATTCATTTTTCAAACAGCTCGCGTGCCACCTATTACAACTTTTTTATACAAAGTTTAATTTTTCATACATACCATAAATATTCATTTTTGACATATTATTATAAGAACAACCAATCAAATTTTGTATCTAACATAGGTACCTATTTAAAATGTCTATAACTAGCTGGTCCCCGGCAAGCGTTGCAAAGCCATTCACAGAAATAAATTTATTCTCCCTGAATGTCCTTTCCTGTGCGTCCCCGTTCCCTTCCACCTTTACCGCCTTCCCCCACCCTCATCTCTTCTCTCTCCACGAACCCCACCTCCCCCGTTCCCCTTTCCCCTGCCTTTCCTCCCTTCCGCTAAAATATATAAAATACCCACATTTTCATTTTTACAAATTTCATAACGCCAGAGGCTTACCATTATAGCCTATATGTTATTCTGATGTATGAGATATATTATTGTAAAGTTTCATTAAAATCCATTCAGTTGTTTTTGCGTGAAAGAGTAACAAATACACATATATCCATACAAACTTTCGCGTTTATAATATTATAGTAAGATTGTATTTTTCCTTTGGAGGGGTGCAGACATGCATTCACCGTTTGTCCCATTTTCGACTGTTGATATTTAGTGTGTAAGAAAGAGGGGAAGCATTAAATGTTTAAGAACAAAAGCAAAACAATCAGGGCATTGATATTTGACGCTTTTGAATTTTTGGAATTCACTCACTACTCACTAAGTTTATTATAATTAGGCGCATTTGAAGTGAAATAATACAAAACTGCGCTATATAAGTACTACGTTATTTTTATAATTTATTATTATTATTATTATTACTTATTACAATATTCCAAAAAATGAGAATTCGTTCCAGGAAAAAATTTTCTTCACAATTATTTTTTTTGTTAATTTTTCCGGTGTTTTAATAGCTATTCTGCTATTCGGGCGGAGACAAAACCAACAAATCAAATATCATAAAAATCGGCCCAACCGTTCTCGAGTTATAAATGGTGTAACTAACCCGACTTTGTTTTATATATTAAGATTTTAAAAGTTCATGGACAATTCTGTTGTCACAAAAAAAACAGATGCTTGGTAAATTCAATTTCATCAAATGCGCGAACATCTAATACGAAAAATAGTCGTTAAGTTTTCTGAAATTATCCAATTTTCTGCGCAATCTTCTTAATTTTTCCTTCCGTAAGAACCTTATACAAAGTTTAAGAAAACTTAAAAAAAAAGATGAATGAAATAGGTAAAGTCGTTCTGAAGTTATGGCGTGACAGGGGAAACACGGATTCATTTTTATATATACATATATAGATAGATAGATATATTATCCAACGTAACAACTTTTCCCAGAACAGCTATTTATATTTAGAGAGATTATTTTTTGATGGTGCCTATCGACTTCTGGGGAGCACATGTTTAAATGCCACCATATTTAACCGGAACCGGAAGGAAATCACAAAGCCAGAGTTTAATAACGATTTATGAATTCTACGTTCGGAGTTTGTTGATCTAGAAAGGGGTTGGCAACCTTATCAGGCTCAACGCCCACTTTTCAAGTATAATTTTAGGTCATAAAATTTTTCATTAGAGTTCCTTATACTACGGTTGTGAAATAATTATATTAAGAAAGGGTCAAAATTCCACAAAGATTTAATAACAATTTGAAGATACACGCTCAGTCCGCGGGGGCGAGAATACGAACTTAATGAACTTTGATCAACGCGAGTTTTTAGGAGTCTAACGTTGATAATAATAAATTTGTAGGAGTTTTACGTAATTGTAATAAATGAAAATTGTGAACTATTTTTGTCACGATGTTTTTTTTTATATTTTATCTCTCTCTTTTTCCCTGCCCCTCCATTTACCCCACCCGCTCCCTTACGCCAAGTTCATCCCTTTTATATCGACTGTTTATAGCAGTCTGCGTATCTACTCGTAGCTTGACTTTCTATTTTCTTCAGCTTAACGTGAAAGCACTACGTAGATTAATCTTTATTGCAAATCGGTTTATATACCAAAAAAATTATTTGAATAAATTGAAGTTTTTTCTATTTTTTCGCTTGAGTAGAATAAAAATAAATTTGTTAATTACTATATTAAAACTGTAAGTTTAAACTACTATTGACTACTACATGAAATGGGATATCCACATTACTAATGTTTGTAAATGTCTACGGTCTATTGTGGGTAGAATTTATAAAATAAAATATTTCGCGTCTATAAGTACTTTAAAATTAATCTACCTATTTTTAGCTGAATTCACAATCCGTTATGGAATCACTTCTTGGGGACATTCTTGTAAAACTAATATATGTTACTAGTTGACCCGACAAATGTTGTTCTGCCATATAAATTATTTCTAGTGAATATTTTGGTTATTAAATAAAAAATAACGAATGTATTGTAAGTGTGTGGGGATGGGATCTATTACAAAAAGAGGAATGGAGCTCTGTAGACGATGACCGCCCATAAAAACAAAAACACCAACTAAAGTAGGAAATTGAAAAAAAGAAAATCAATATGAAATTCGAAGAGCAATTGAGTGTAAGATATTTTTGGTCAGTCCGTCTTTAGCGAACACAAATAAGATCGATGGTTTTCCCACGCGAGAACATGATGCCGAATGAAATATCAAAATGACGCGACGCTTCTCGGTGTGAATATCTTGCGCGTGTGTGGATGAAAATTTGATGAGGGTGACATAGCGCCATCTTTCATTCAAAAACATAAATAATTTCGTTCTGTTTGAAATACGAAAGACGGTTAAATTTGTTCATACAAAAACACTTAAATCGCGATTTAAAAAAAAAGGAGGTTGTGGGTAGAAGGGTTAAAATTTGGGGTTATAGGTATTTTTTGAAGCCAAATAAAAAAAAATTATTGTAAAAAAAAAATGTTTTTTTTCTGGATAGGGACACCCTAATCACCTAGCGGTATGAAATATACTTTAAAACCTATTCTCATACCTACCAAGTATACATAAAAAATTTCATAAAAATCGGTTTAGACGCTTCGGAGGAGTGCGACCACAAACACCGTGACACGAGATTTTTATATATAAGATATCCAAACATTACAAAACTTGGATACGTTTTAAGATTTTCACGGCCAGGTAAGGTTATTTGTTTGACCCTCCGTTTCCGGTATTCCAATTTAATGGTTCAGTAACGATTTTTTTTCAAGTGTGATTTTGCATGTTTATTTGGACAACCTTATTTGCATTTTTTTTTCAATATTATAGTTTCCGTGTATGTATTGTATGTATCTTTAGGTAAAGGTGCACTGGAATTCGACGACAAAAATAAGGAATAAATCATCCGATTAGATCCATTCGATCCTGGCCGTCTAAATGTCTGCAAAAGTTCGTCAGGCGCTTTATACCACTAAAAGGTACTAGGACCGTGGGTTTATCGTATTTTATTGAAACCCGTGAATTAAATGAATATTTTATGGTTATCTCATTCTCTCGTAGGCTAAATCCTGTAGATGTACGTGTTTGTCTCTGTTTAGTGTCGCGCTTGTTTCCGTTTCATAATGTTTCAAATCACGTTCACTTTAAAAAAACAAAAGAAAAGTGAGTTGTTTTTGTTTAGCACGTATATTCTGCGGGCCTAGCTTCTTTCTAAATTATTCGTAGTTTTCTTGAACCGATTTTCATGAAAAGTGTTTGACACGCGCGATAGAATCAGTGCAATTTGTTTTATTTTGCGAATTAATTTTACCTTTGTCCGTTTTAAAGTTATGTTTGATTTTTAAAAAATATATTCCAAAACGCATTCAAAATTAGTTGGAAGTTATACAAATCGTAGAAAGCTTCACGTGTTTAGGTTACACCGTGTCATAAAACTTCAAAATAGTTCAAGTATGAATTGATATATTGTGACAGGCTAAACAAAAAGTGTATCCCGAGATTCCAGAGCGGCTCTCAAAGCAGAAGATAAGTCCTTTTTTTCCATTTTTAAATAACACAATTTTAACAAATTAATATTTATTGCTTTCAGATTTGAAGTATTTTGTTTCGTTTCACAGATACGACCTCTCTACAGTACACTTGAGTTCTCTCAATTTATTGCCGAGAGAGGTGCGCATCTTAGAGTAAATCATCGATTATAATTGTGAGACATAAATTGTTGACATGTGCCAAGAAACATCTATGGATTGAGTCGAGAGTTACTCCACTTACAGAATTGTTTGTTTTTATTTCAGTCGGTTTTTATTCATTGCATTTCAAATGAATGTCCTTTGTTCTTACACGGATTTTATGTATGGATAAGATATGTTGATTTCCTGGTTGGATTTTGGTTTTATTGAGGTATTTGACGTATGACTACAAAGGGGGGGGGGTCTGAGAAAGGATCGTTCGATTTATCTAAATGTTTGAAAACAGTTTGAAATCGGTACTTTTAGTGTATTTCAGAAATTAGTTTAGTTCTCTTCTCGTATACATTCAAACGAATGATGTGGGATTATTTGGGAATTGAATAGTGATAATAAAGTGCGCAATGAGACGAGCCAAGAAGAGACCAGAAGAGACTCGAAGAGACAAGAATGAACAAGAAGGGTTGGTAAGCAGTTGGAAGACTCAAGAAGAGACAAAACGAGCCAAGAAGGGGCGAGAAGATAAAAGATGCAAGAAAAGGCAAAAAGATGTAAGAAGAAACAAGAAGAGCCAAGAATAGCCGTGAAGAGATAAGAAGATCTAAGAAGGGGCAAGAAGAGGCGAGAAAAGTAGAGAAGAGACGGGAAAATCCAAGATGAGACGTAGAGACGAGAAGATCTATGAAGAAGCATGAAGAGCCAAGAAGAGACTTTAAGAGTCGAGAAATAGCAAGAAGATCCAAGTTGAGCATAGAAGAGACAAGAAGAAGTAAAAAGAAGAAAAATCCCAGAAGAGGCGAGAAGAAGCAAGAAGAGCAGAGACAAGAAAAGCAACGAAGGGTCAAGAAGAGCCGAGAAGAGACGAGAAGATCCAAGAAGAGACAATATTAGGCATCAAGAAGAGGCAAGAACAGCCAAGAAAAGCTAGAAATAGACAAGAAGATCCAAGAAGAGCTGAGAACAGGCAAGAAGAAAGAACCCAAAAAAAAAAGTTTTTTTTTTAAAATGTCAATGCTCAATCCATTCCTTTATTCCTGCCCTTCCTAAATTCCAATATTGGCTTATTAGGTTGCCATGTATACCGGTCGATTAAACTCCAACCTCCTTCCTATCCTCAGAGCACGTGTTCCTAGTCCTAACAAATCAGTGCCCCCTGGTGTACCGGTCTCACCGGGACAGGATTGATCCTGGCTGGGGTGGTACAATCGTATCGTATCGTTTCATATGTAAAGAGTCAAAGTAGAGGCCATGTTACCAACCTCCTACTCCCTACATCGCGTCAGTTCAATGTAATGTTAAGTCCACTCTCCAGTAGGTACCTAGTTGGCTAGTATTACAACTAATGACCAACACAGGGGAATGGGAGCCATCATGGTGGTCTAATTATATAAATATTTGGGTTAGTGGGACTTGAAATACTTCGTCGAATATTGCTCCTAGTGAGTCACCCCGAAATAAACACCTAAAAGCGCTGTAGTTGAGTAAGATATAGCAGAAATAATCAACAAAGACGAATGTATAATGTTACTTACTGTTTATTATTTATTTTCAATTCCATGATGGGCTTTTAAATGATTAGTCGATTAGTGTATGATACAGAGACAATGTTCTCCCGCGTTCTCCTTCCACCTTCCCCGCCATCCCGCGTCCTCGTGTTCCTCATCCCGCCAACCACCCTCCCGCGTTCCATGTATTCAGTCTTAGTACATTCCGTTTTCAAACAGCTCGCGTGCCACCTACTACAATTTTTTTATTCAAATTTCCATTTTTCATATATTGCAAACATTTATTTTTGTATTTTATTAGAACAATCAATCAAATTCCAATTCAATCATAATATTTCTATGTTATGTTTTATTAGAACAATCAATTAAATTTAACAATAAAATATCTTTAATTCTTGATTCGCTTCAAAGTATTAGGCGAATACTTCAAATAAATTCATTAATTTAAAGAGTTTCGAAAATTGAATTTTGATTTAACAACCATTGTTTTGCAAAATGTCAATCTCAATTTTAACATTTTTGACAGTTTCACAAGAGTTTTTGTAATGATTAAAAAACTTTTCTGATGTATTGTCATGTGGTTGTAATAATCCAGAAACCTTCGCGGGGGTTTAAAGAATGTATTTGAAAGATCCAAACATTTCATATGCTTAATGACATCTCATATACCATATACCTACGCATAGTTATAATTGTAAATCTTAGTTGTAAGCCAGTAATATAAGCAGCTATAAGTCTTAGATGTAAGTCACTAGTTCTAATTGTAAATCTTAGTTATAAGTTATAAGCCAGTAACATTAATTATTTTATGTATTTATTTGTACAGCGCCCTTGAGGTGATTTTCCACGAAAACGGCGCTATATAAATTAGCAAATTAATATTACTTTTATTATTATATATCTCCCCTCTCCCAATCTCCTCTCCTGCTTCCCCCGTCCCGTGAACCCCCCCTCCCGAGTTCCGCTTCCCACTCCTGCAGTCTCAATACATTTAGTTTTCAAACATATCGCGTGCCACCTATTGCAATTTTTTTATACAAATTTCATAATGCCAGAGCTCACCAGCATATATAGAAACCTTTGCGAGCGTGCTCACAATAACTCACCAAAGTTTCATCGCAATCGGATGAAGGGTTGGGCAAAGCATAATTTCATGACGCCAGAGCTCACATCAAATCGCCAAAGTTTCGTCACAATCGGATGAATGAATGGTTAGCAACGCATAATTTAATGTTTTCAGGGCTCACTATTGTATATAGAAACCATCGCGGGTATGCGCACATCAAATCCCCAAAGTTTCATCGCAATCGGATGAATGGTTTGGCAATGCATAAACATCTCATGTATAATATACTCATATATATATACCTACACCCAAGCAAGCATATTTTACTTTTTATATAGATATATAGATAAGTAAACAGAAAGAAATTTTTTAAAATTTTTTTTAAGTTGCAAATGGCATAAAAATAATAATATCGTGCAGGTTAGGTTAGGTTAGGTTAGCATCTTCAAAGATGATATAGGCCCTGAGGGAAATTATTTTCTTCCGGGTCTCCTTGTGGAGTTAATGTAAAAAAAAGTTAAGAATACAAAATTCAGGTGAACAATACATGACAAAGTTCATGATACAAAAAAGAAAATAGAGGACCAACTTTTTACATTGTAGATAAGTAGAAAGAATATACGAACAAATTCAATAGCCCCTCGTAAAAATGATAATAATCATTGGATAATTTGTGGAGCGCCGTCTTCGTGGAAAATATCAAGGTGTTTGTAATCAAATCCGTAAAAAAATCTAACAAATTTCCTTGCCTTTGATTTAGACCATACATATTTATGACTATCGCAGACTCGTGAAAAATCACGGGATATCATAATTCCAATTTTCAAAAAGGCAATTGAAATAGTTTAATTATTGTTTGAATTTGTTCACACAAACATTTCCAATTTTGAAAATGACACTACAATCAAAGCAAAGAGTTCATTGAACCCATGGACATATGAATATATCTGGACCTGCCCTACGTGTAAAAATGTTTTGTAAAAGTGTCTCAACTAAACCCGGCAACAAAATATTCCCGTGTGAAAAAGGGCGAACTTTCTTTTGCCGATTTCGACTACGCAAATATGATAATAACGTGGCGGGCAATTCGCGCTCCCATGTAAAAAGGTCTATTCATTAAAAAGCAGTTTTGCTCTTAAGAACTAAATGGTGATATTATAATGCGAGATGCCCATATACTGTCAGATTGATTTTTTAACAAATCACAGTCATCTTCCCAACTTCACCCTCCATAGTTTGGTTTTACCCCTCATCTGTAACTTCTGGTCTATTAAATTTGGATGTCTATGGTTGAACCGAAGTTTTATACACAACCGAAATTAGTTTCAAAAATGCTGCTATCTAGTTCCTAGTTTTCATTGAAAGGTGAAATTTAATTAAAAATCTAATCGTCAATGGATATCAAAAAAGTATCCAAAGAGATGAATTCGAAAATTATTTCGATTTTCTTTCACTAGATACTTTTCAGAAACTTGGAAATTGGATATTTTATAATATGATGGGCATAAATAACTATTGTTCTCATCCCATTTTTTTGTAATGATTTATACAGGGTATAACAGCATGTACTGATGTAATGATTTTAACCAGCAATTCCTGAGTATATTTTGAGTAAAAACAATTTAAAAAATTTTACGTTAATTCCACACAGGAGGTCTGAGGAAAATAATTTTCCTCGGGGCCTGCGACATCTTTGAAGATGAGGTGTGGAGGATCTTTTTGAGGAAAGGAAGGAGTGAACATGGAGGTCTTGAAGAGACCCATGTTGGAAACACAGAGGCAAATTGTTGCACAGCCGAACTGTCGAACTCAAGAACGAGTCGTAGAGGCAGAAATGGGTACTGTTTGTTCCAGAATGCGATTTCTTCTATTTAATTATAAGTAAAAATAACAATTAGTTCGTAAGATTCGTGTAAACGAAACATCGCCTAAAATATGCAAACAAAATATTATCCCTCGGTTTTTCCAAAGAAGGTCTGACCCTCGAAGTAGTTTAAATGGCTGGTAATTGTGTAGACACATTGCTTTACCGATTTGTAAGAAATTGTTTATTCCTTAAATTGTTTATTTTTAAGTAGTTATGTATACCTGTACAGTTCAAATAGAACCCATAAATATTTATTGCAGCCGCCAAAATAGAAAGGGTTTGCTGGAGGCATATTTACCTAATAATAGGAACTGCCCTATTATCATAAAATTCCAATATTTGTTAATCCCCTAGGTTTAAGATGTATCTTTATTGATGTGCCCGTTTTGGCAAAACTTTAAAAATAATTTAATTGTTTTATTATGGGTTAAGTTTAAAAATTCGAGATATGGGAATATTTAATCTTAGTCCCAAGCATTTCTATATTTAAGTGTTTTATGATGTACTTAGTTTTATGGGTGGCCCTTTTGGGCTGACTTTAGCGTAATTGTTTTATTGCGGGATTTTAAAATCCCGTGGTGGAAGCAGCTTAAATATGCTGTCTCACCATTGTATGTTTTTCTTTAAATATTGTGATTTTTGGAACAGAGTTTAGTCTTGCTGTTAGAGTGAAGCAGTGTGGTTGTTGTGGTGGAACTGGAAGATACACGAGGTGTATCTTCAGTTGAGCACAGGGAAGATAGGCCCTTTGCGTTAGTCTCGCTAGTAGAGTGAAGCTAGAAGGTACACGCTGTGTGCCTTTATTTGTGTAATTATACTGAAGCTGGGAGGTACGAGTTGTACCTACGGTTCAGTATTGGAAAAACTGACAATAGAGAGATCGAAGTAGAGACTTCGATATTTGTCAGTGTGGTGTTGTCGTGGACCACCCGAGTGAGGGTAGATAGACCCTCTTGTAATAATTGTATTTATTGCATTAAATAAATTGTGCTGAAGAAGAAGAAAAATAAGTGTTTTCCTGCCAACTCCATTCTGTTGTGTTCTCGTACCACGATAGTAGAAATAGGTACCGTATATGGGAACCTTTATTGGATAACCAACACTTTTGCCATAGGTCACCCCAAGTGGTTCGCTACGTTTGGTGATTTAGCAGGAGTGCCCGGGTTCATGGGGTGAGGTTTGTCTATATCTTGGCAGCGGATGCGTTTGCCCACCTACTGCGTGGCGGGCCGCATCAGGTGAGACTGGTTGACGGAGATTCCTACCCACCCTTTAAACCCTTTTCCTTCCCAGAACTCTCCTCTCCTTCCTTTCCTTTAAAAAAAACCCCTCCACACAGCATCCCCAAAGATGACATTGGTCCTAATGTAAATTATTTTCCTCAGGGCCTCCTTTGTGGAACTCACGTAAAAAAAAACGACCCGTTCTCATGTGACTAATGTCAGCCGCATACAAATGTTGGGCGCGTGTTTGGCATTTGGCGTGTTTCCCGTATATGCACCGGTTGCGAGGGGATCAATGACGCTAGTTCCTCGGAGCATCTTCCATTGTATTATAATTTTGTATCCGATGATTTTTTTTCAATTAAAAACAATTAACATAAATTTTCCATCACACATGTAACAAATGAATAGTCGGGTATATTCGAAAGGGTCACGTGATAAGCACTACGACTCGTTCCAGTAGCACGGTAACACACAAAACAGCGAGCGCATCACGTGATTCCGAAACGAAGTGTAGGAGTGTGATCGGTGGCGTGTTTTAATAGAAAATATCAACCGGAGGAAAATGACGTCTATTTTTTGTACAGGAAATATGCTCATGAATCGCTGGTGAAAATCCTTCGGGTACGTGCTAGTACACCGATCACGATTTCTTAGATTATGCTACCGGCGACAGTTTTTCAGAATTTTGAATGTATTTTTACACAGTGATATAATTCACCCAGCCGTATACGAAATTATGAACGTCATTTGATGATGTTTTCAGTTACCAGAGTAATAAGCCCTATCCGACATTATTGCAAATTGTATAATACAATAGGATACGAATCCAAATTAACATTTGCCAGATCAGTCAGGTTCTCCCAAACTTCCTCAATGGTAGTAGCCCAATGGCTCCGGACTGTCGTGTGATCATTAAAGAGAGATAAACAGCTCATTAAAGTTTCTACTTTGATTGAAAGCAGTTCAAACACCACAAATATAATGTTATAAGCCATCAAGGTTATTCTCATCGACCAGTCTTTAGTACCTCTGTAGGTCAAATACTTACAATGAAAGATGACCTCAGCGGTGTGACTGAATTTAGTAAGTGCCTGTTTGTAAGCATTCTTGATATAGGGTCAACGTTTTCTCTATTTTGCAATATTTAGGTATATGTACCAAAATTTAAATTTAAATTACATTCAAAGGCTTTCAACGTGTCATCTAAAAGCACAAAAAGCTAGTAATTCATTTTTATTATTTATTCGTGATATCCATAAAACGGTTATACACAAACATTATTACGGAGAACATCACAAATTTGACAAGTAAAAAAGAATCTTTACGGAACCATAGATAAAGTCATTTATAAAAATAAATTTTGGTTGAGGCTCTGTCTGTAACTCTGGTTCGATGGACTCGAGATCTTGGATTTGCTTTAAAATTATTTCAAAATTGAAACTGTTTGTGCGAACAATTCAGACAAGCGATAAAACACGTTCCAACATATTGACAAAAATATGTTTTGTTAATAATTTGTTATAAGTTTGATTTTTTTTCGTTTTGTGTTTGAGGCAAACTTCTGTTATAAATGCTTTCAACTTTGCAAATCCTACAATTATAATATCTCTTAATTTTTCACGGATCTGCGCTAGTGATTTAATAATTTGAAAATAAATTCATTTTGCCAGTAGATATCTTTTTACTTCTTCAATCCCAATATTCTATTCATTTAAATCGGTATCTCTTTCACTGTTGCTACGCCAATATTTCTCAGCTGATATCGATACTGGTTCTTTCAATGAAATAATGATAATAGTTCTCAGAAACAAGTATTGATCTTCCAAGAAGTTCCGTGACTTTTGATTAACCCAAGTTCTGCGGAAACTTTTAGCCTTGGGGGGTTATTAAGCCTTCGTTGTTGGGGAAAATTAAGATTAGTTCTTAAGAAAATTCCCCACTGTTAGCGACAATCATATCCAGAAGTTTTTACGTTACCCTTCGTTAGATAACGAAAATATCGATACTTGTTTGATGTATAAAATAAACATCCGAAATACGCTTAGTACCTATCATAAAAAAACCATTGGTCTAATAATAACTACCTTTCCACCTAGAAACGATATTGACTTATTTTCAAATTATTTTAAAAGATCGTCAAGGATCGGTAAATAAGAAATCATCCAAGTGAAAGAAAAACGCTGTAGTGCTATATAGAAAAAAACTTTTTTATTTATGTCCGGAAAATTGTAGTACAAGCAGGAAACTTATGTATGAATTTTAAGAATGTTGATAATGATTATATTTATTTGACGGCCGGCGTAGTGCAGCGGTAAGGTGCTTGACTCGCATTCCGAAGGTCGCGGGATCGAATCCCGGCGTGGCAAATAAATTTTATTTAATTAATTTGTGTATTTCACACTTTATTCATTAAAATAATATATAGTATATTTGCGGCACGTTCCAGAGTGGAAGATACTCTCAGTATCGCCCTGGTGTAGGACCACCATTCAGAATTGAAACGTTGCTTGAAATGGCTTTTAGCCGTGTTTCGTGACCATATCTGAATAGCCAGGTACTTCCCCACCTTCCTCTCTTCCCTATTTCCCTCCCTCCCCACTACCTTCAGCCTAACAACACACCACAATTGGGGATGCCATAGTCTCACTGTCTCCAGACGGGAGCAGTTGGGACTCTTGTGCGGTATTCATATAAAAAAAATATATATATATACATATATATATATATTTTTTTTTACAATTTTTGTGAATAATGTTGTAATGCCAGATTGTACATGGTTTTGTGAATAAATTGTAAATATGAAGTTTTTTTTGGTAAGCATGTTAATTTTTTAGGTACGTTATTTGTATCCTGTTGATTGGTTTTGAAACATTTGATAAATTTTATTAATTGTTTATGTGTTTAATTCGTAGAACGTTTTTTCGTGTTTTAAAATTTAACTTAAATCAAATTTAATATTTTTATTATTAGATTCTGCTAGTATTTTAGTTTTTTTTTATTATTGTGACAGCTCTTTTGGCTTGCGACGCCATTTTTTTTAATTTTAAAAAACTAAAAACGGGCAAAACTTAATAATAACATTATTAAAATGGATGTAAATTTAAAAATGTTAATATTATTATTTAAAATTTTGTATCAATTTTTGAATATTCAATGTATTTTCCACCGTTTTTGAAAGGGTGGAAAACACATTTTCTACACTTATTTTTCTTGACCAAGTTAAGACAAAGGTGAAGTTAACAGAAGAATAAAAACCTTTAACGATATCAATATTCCTATCGTTTATTTTCATAATTTTCAACGGCGTTTTAAAAACACCTAACGATAGATACGAAATAACATTCGCGATCGATCGTTTTGTCACCCGATCTACTAATCAAAAAACCTTTCTTATTTTCATGAATGTTGTTAGGAAAAAAACCATACGAAGAGTTTTGACACACTCAATGCAGGATACTGGAGGGGTAGTTAGTTAAGTGGGTACTTGACAAGAAATTTAAAGTATCATATTTTATTAAAACTTAGTACTTCCTTCACACTATGTGTTCATCGCCCGCTAGAGAGCAAAAAAAAAATTCAGGTTTTTCGAAAAATACAAAATCTTACAAAAGTTACGACGAAAGTAACCGAACGCTAATATATTATAATAACATCAACACTTGTGACACCCGTTTTAAAAGCACTTAGGACACCGACACCAAAAATTATGCACCTTTTATAATTTTCTTAATTCTGGCAAATTCGCAAAACTCCCAGATTTTACTTGAAAAATGCTTTCTTTTATTTTTGGATCAACCTAAATTTCAACTTATTTTTACAAACATTTTCCATGGTAAATTTCCATTTATACTTTTAGCGATTGCTCACTTATTACCTGCGAATGTTTGCGAGCAATTTTTGGAAATTCAACACTTAGTTTTCCCCTGATGCTTTTTTTTGCATTAACTCCGCACTAACGAGGCCCTGAGAAAAATAAGTTCCATCGGGACCTATGTCAACTTTGGGAACCTGAAGAAACTGGTCTTGAGAAACCAACGTTGTATGAGGAAGGAAATTCAGAGGCCGGCAAATCATTCCCTTGACGAGGTGTTGAACTAAAGGACTAGTCGTAGAATGGCCCGTTCTCGTGTAACAAATGTCAACTGTGCACAAATATTAAGGGCCTTAAACCAGCCAGCTGCCGAAAATCCAGATTTCGTCGAAAGACGTTCTTACGATGGTACAGGGCGCTTCCAAAGAGAAAGATTAATTATTCTCCGTACCAGCTTTTTAAAATTATAACTCAATATCGATTTTATTTCATTCCAAATTTGCTTTTATTTATACGTACATCCAAAAATGCTGAAAGGCGGGATGATAAAACTATTAAAATTATGTACTTTTATGTAATTATTAGTTGATTATAAGTATGACGACCTCCGTAGTCCAGTGGGTAAGACTCTTGACTCACAATCCAGTGATCGCGGGTTCGAACCCGGCATGCGCAAATAAATTTTATTAGATTAATTTGTGTTATTTCACAATTAATTCATTTAAAATAATATATAGTATATTTGCGGCATGTTCCAGAGTGTAAAATACTATTAGTATCGCCCTGGTGTAAGACCACCATTCAGAATTGAAACGTTGCTTGAAAATGGCTTTAGCCGTGTTTGGTGACCAGATCTGAATAGCCAGGTACTTCCCAACCTTCCTCTTCCCCACCTCCTTCCCCTCCCCACTACCTTCAGCCTCACAACATACCCCAATTGGGGATGCCATAGTCTCACTGGCTCCAGACGGGAGCAGTTTAGATTCTTGTGCGGTATTCACTGTAAAAAAAAAAAAAAAAAATCATTTTTCAATATTTTCTAAGCAAAATAATAATGTAAAAAAATCTTAAATATATTAATTTGTAAGACCGTAAATCGATAGACAAAATAGAGAATTTTCGTCATAAATAATGTTCAGATAATTTTTTTTATGATTTTATTTGAAATAAAAAAAAAATTTTGAAACATGCGTTTACTAGATAACGTATTGAAATATCTATTGTAAAATAAGATTTTTCGTTTGAAAATTTAACAAATCTACCAACGACCTATGGTATAACCTTATTATATTAAAAATTAACATTTTTTCTCAAAAATTTAAAACATGCAATTACTAGATAAAAAAATAATCTTTCGAAATGAATATAATTTTTTTAATCTTTTGAATGAATATAATTTTTTGTGGAAAAGAGTCAATACGTCTAGAATTTGATTTAAAAATGACATATTTCCGGTTTTCTCTTGTTAAACCCTCTTATGCGCGTTCGGCGTATTTCCCAACTGTGCACCAGTACCGAAGGAATCAATGACGCCATTTCCTCGAAGCATCTTCCATTGAAATACCTTTAGAACAAGGACAGCATTCCCAACCGACGCCTTTGCGTTAAAGACTTTTGATAAGATACGAGAATCTATCAAACGAGACAACCGTTTTTGCACAGAGTCAAATGTTTTTTTCGGGTATTTTGGTGTCCCAGACCAGAGATGACTGCGAAATTTAACAGTGGGGAGCACTTGGGATTTGTACGGGGTTAGCAGTTGTTGAAAGTTATTAATAGTTGCGAATATTGTTTAGTACCTGAATAATGGCTTCCATAATTCTCTTTAATTACGAGCACGTAGTTAAAATATATTTAAGTGATTTCAATAAAGAATGTGTTTTGGCAATATTTCTTAAAATTAACGAGTGGCAGAATGATTAACATTTTTGGCATGCGTTTTAGTGAAATACCTTTGGTTTCGTGTTATAGCTGTACCTGTATAATGTACGCGTGTTACTTAAAAATATACCGGTAGCAAGAAACTCGTTTTTGAAATAAATTGCATCTTGTAGCGTTATAGACTGCCAATGGTGAAAATTGAAAATAAGATTATTTGTTCTTATTTAGCCTCAGTCTAATTTGTTCAGTTTTCGGAACAACTCATACAGGTCTCATAGAAATCTTATAACCGTTAGTAATATGATTTAAACAGTGTTGTTCTATATTCAACATTTAATCAAAAGTTAACCGCAAAACGATTGAAATATACACCTTTATGAATCCAAAGTTTCCGACGCAATTTGAAACATTACATAAAACGACAAAAAAGTGAATTGACGATAACGTTTATAATACATTTGTCTAGTAAAATCTGTGTGTATTTCTATTTTTCTTTTCGTTATCAGAAAAACATAAGAAGAGCCATTTTTTTAATAGCCAACTTTCTTTTTTATACAGAATGAAACAAGTTCTTTGTTTAAAACCACTTTATTTTGATTTGTCAACCGGTTTCGGTTGACCTCAACCTTCTTCAGAACAATATACATATAAGTTCTCTCTTCCACCTTTGGTCAACGTAGCTTTAGATACTTTGCCACAAAAATATTCAACATTCTCCCAGAAAACATCAAACTGAGTCAAACACAGAGAGAGTTTAAAAAATATGTTAAAATATGGATACATTCTAATGATCGAGCCTATACTGGTGCCCTCACCCAAACGCCCAGTCATTGACAGTTGTTATTGTAGTAATAACCTTGCAGTTTATGAATTGTGTAGGTATATGCAAACAATAATGTTAACTAAAATAAAGTTTTTGCTGTATGGAAACCTACTTTACACATTTATAAAAAAACCATAGATAAAATTGCGAGAAACAATTAACAAAATTTCTGCCTCAATACAGGTTCACCTAGTGAGGCAGGCAATGCACAACTAAAAATACTGTATAACTATACTACTCCTGTGTAACCTTTCTTACATTACTTTCTGTTTGTTAATTTTTCTGTACTGATTGATGTAATCTATTTGTAAACTACATTGAGTATGTAATTTTTTTTATTTTTTTTAGTTATATTGTTGTTATTTCATTGAATAAAGATTATTAAAAAAAAAAAAAAAAAAAAAAAAAAAAGTTTGAGGTTAACTGAAACCGGTCGACAAATATAAATCAAAATAACAAAAAAAACCGACTTCAAAAAAATAAATATTCCAAAACAAAATAATATGTACTAAAAAGTAAAAAAAAATAATTGCGTATTCTTCTACAACTTAACAATCTACTTACTTTTTTCTGCTCATCGATTTGTAGGTGCGATTGTTATTTTTGGAGTCGGTGTCAGCCAAGTAAGTTGATTATTAAGTTGTAGAAGAATACTCGGTTTTTTTGTTAAATTTTTTGTTTATATTTTGATTTTTGGTGAGACCTACTAAACGTGCTGCTCATATGAGACAGACATTACTTGACCATAACGACGTTACGGTAGGTGACTCAAAGATCCGGATAGCAATCGTTAAATTGCTCCTAAAAATTGAAGAGTTCCGTTACTTTGGCGTGATATTGAGTTATTCGTCCATTTGTCGCGCACACACTTAATGCAAATTTAAGACTTAGATGGTTTTCTCATGGATGCCATTGTCAGAACTGGTCCAAATTGAAATGGACCACGCGGGAAGCACCAGCTTTCAAATAAAAAAGAATCATCAATATCGGTTCACCCAGTCGAAAGTTCTGAGGTAACAAACATAAAAAACGAGTGTGTTTCAGACAACACGACTGAAGTAAAACCTCACTAACTTATATCTCTCAACTTCCGTTCGCCTCGCCCGACCGTTCGCCTCGCCCGATCACACTTTTCATAATGCTCTCGTCACGCATTCACCAGCTTACTCCCCAAGTCAAGCGTGCGTAAAGAAGTTTTACTTAAAATAAAAACAGTCGAATTGAGGACCTCCTCCTTTTTTTAAGTCGTTTAATAAAATGGATTTAAACAAAGAACTTATTTAATACTGTGTGATGTCAAGCATAGTGTAAAATTTCGATTTGGGAAGCGGGAACCAACCACTGCCATAGGTCAACCCAAGTGACAACCTCCGTAGTCCAGTGGGTAAGACTCTTGACTCACAATCCGGAGGTCGCGGGTTCGAACCCGGCATGCGCAAATAAATTTTATTATATTAATTTGTGTTATTTCACAATTAATTCATTTAAAACAATATATAGTACATTTGCGGCATGTTCCAGAGTGGAAGATACTATCAGTATCGCCCTGGTGTAAGACCACCATTCAGAATTGAAACGTTGCGTGAAAATGGCTTTAGCCGTGTTTAGTGACCAGATCTGAATAGCCAGGTACTTCCCAACCTTCCTCTTCCTCACCTCCTTCCCCTCCCCGCTACCTTCAGCCTCACAACATACCCCAATTGGGGATACCATAGTCTCACTGGCTCCAGACGGGAGCAGTTGAGATTCTTGTGCGGTATTCACTGTAAAAAAAAAAAAAGTGGTTCGCTACGTTTGGTGATTTAGCAAGGGTACCCGGGTTCATGGGGTGTGTCTAGGCCTCGGAGGCGGGTGACCGGGACACACTGCACCCCAGATTCCTACCCACCCCTCAAACTCTTTTCCCTCTCAGAACTCTCCTCTCCTTCCTTTCCTTAAAAAACCCTCCACACAGCATTCCCAAAGATGAGAAAAGACCTGAGGGAAATTATTTTCCGCGAAATTATTTTCCAGAGCGGAAATAATTCGACCTTCAGACCAAACATGGTGGTTCGATGCTCGTTAGGGAACCCACTTGCACAGCGCGGGTGTAAACTGTGCGCCCTAAAGTTAATGTTTCGACTTACGGATTTCAATACTTTGTTTGTGTGGAAACACTATATGATATGAAAGAAAATAGCTAGATGCCGGGGGGTTAGGATTTAGGAATATAACATTAATAAAATTTATTTTCAATTTTTAACTTCATGAGTAAAATCTCAAATTATAATATTTAATTAAATGAAGACAATATTAGCGAAACTCAATCGAAAATCTGGCTCCACTGGGACGCGAACCCAGGACCCTTTGCTTAGTGGAGCAGTGGAGCCAATATCTTTTTCTGATTATTCTGTCTCCAGATTTTCGATTGAGTTTCGCTAATATTGTCTTCATTTAATTAAATATTAATAAACTTATTTATATTTTCATCGTCCTATATTTTAAAAGTACCATTTAAATATTTGAGAAATTCTTAAATCCTTGAAAATTTTCATCAAACTTTGGAAATATTTTATAAATATATTTCATCAATGGATACGCTTTTCTACGAGGTATTTTATACCTATTTCCTTTATCTCTCCCTTAAGATCCTTGCTTGGAACCATTTCTCATGTGAGTAGTTATGGAATATATTTGGATAGTATACCGTTCTTCGTGAAATCAATTGAAAGATTTAATCTTCAGAAGGAAAATCTCGAATAAATAAATTCAGCCATAACTGAGAAGTAAGCAAAACCAGAAAAGGTCTAGGATTTTTCGTCGTATTTCCCGGAATCAAGCACCACGATACAAATAATTTAGTTATTGCGTGGAAACAACAGAAGTATTCGTGAATATTCTACGAAGATAAGATGACATTTTCAATGCTTTTCTTCCCGTAAACTTCTTTGAATTGATTTTTTCAGTCTTCAATTCATCTTTGTTCGTTCAGAATTCAGATTAAAATTAAAATTGATGGTGAAATTATTAAAAATGTTACTGAAATGAAATACTTAGGAGTAATATTAGATTCCAAACTAAACTTCAATAGACATGCTGAATACACCCAAAAGGAAATTGGCAAAAAGATATCTTTTTTTGGAAGAATTCGGCCAAAATTTTCTAGAAAAACTGCAATCACCATATACAATTCAATTATTGCTCCACACTTCAACTACTGCTCAAGTATACTTTTCTTATGTAACGAAAGAGAACAAAATAAGTTACAAATTCTCCAAAACAGGGCAATGAGAATAATTCTTCGACGAAACAGATTTTCAAAAATAATTAAAATGTTAAAGGAACTAAATTGGTTGACCGTGAAACAGATGCTGACCTTGAACACGATGGTATTTATCCACAAAATATTGAACAACACGTTACCAAAATACTTCTCAAATAAAATTTTATACAATAAAGACATTCACAGATATAACACAAGGACGTGCAAGGAAATTGGGCTACAAAAAAAGGACAAAGCGAATACGCAGAACAGTCTACTGTACAAGGGAATGAAGTTGTATAACACACTACCAGAAACTTTAAAGTCCACACCAATTGGAAAGTTCAAGATGTATTGTAGGAGCTACATAAAACTTGAAAAAATATAGTGAATATGAAATATTATTATCAATTAGAAATTTGTAAACTTAAATGTACAAATTACTAAAATAAAAATTATTATTATTATTATTAGAATACCTTCAAGTTTGTTTAATGAAAACAAAAAACAAAACACTCTTATAAAAGAGTATTGAGGCAGTTACTAGTTACTATCCGGCCTATTCTGATTTTTTAAACTACTTAGCTAGCGATTATTTGCGAATAATTTCTTATTTTTTTTATTGTTTTTATTCCTTGCTAGAACAATCCCGATGAGTTACAGAACTCATTTTAGGACAGGAGGAACATAAAATTCATGTGTGGGAGGAATTAGTTACAATTTTACATAGGAATTTAGATATTAAAAATATAAGTTTCATATACAATATAGACGAAAAATAAAAGACAGGTTGAGGAGAATAAACAAAAATAGAAAACAATTAAAGGAAAAAAAGGAACAAGATTATACAAATATGAATGATTACAACTAAATGGAAAAGAAAAGAAAAAGAAACAAGACAATTGAACATGACAAGAAAATTACATAGTTTTATCCTTAAACGTACTTAAAAAATATTCCTTTAAAGCATTACTCTGAATTTTTTTATTTTGCTGGATTCCCTTGTACATGGAAGCGAATTATATAGTGTATAGGCAACATAGTTCAGAGATTTTATCCTATATTTTGTAGTGTGTGTTTGAGGTATGCGGATTTTATTGCTATTTCGAGTATTGTGAGTGTGGATGTCTTGATTGTAAAGTGGCATGATGTTAGCGTGAGTTGATTGTTGAGTAATTTGTAGGATGGTGCTTGTGATTTCATGTTTAGGGTGGACTGTGATTGGAAGAACACCGGAAACTGAATAGATGTCTCTGACATGGATGCTCCATGGAAGTCCAAAAACATTTCTGAGAGCTCGGTTTTGAACCACCTGCAGATCAGCTATCAATTTCTTTGAGGCAAATCCCCAGATACAGCAGAGATGGGAAAGTTGTGAATGTACTATGGCATAGTACACTGATGTTAGTAAAGTTAAATATTTTAAAAGTCCACAGCGACAGAAAATACTTAATGAATTGTTTCGTTAACTTAGTAATTCCACACGAAAAGATCTATCTAAATCAGAGCCAATCGTTCAAGTATAGGTACCTACATAGTTATTTTTTTAAATAGGTACGTAGTAATTACAGCTTTTAACAAACAGATTTTTGTGCATTGATTTTTAGTGCTTGAAACTTTTTATTTTAAAAAAAACAATTTCATTATTCTAAAATATCTAAAAATCACATGTGTTGCAATTACAATAGCACACAAGCTGTTTGAAAACTGAATGTATGGAATGCGGGAGGAGTGAGGGGAACTCGGGAAGGGGGAGCGGAACTCGGGAGAGAGGTTCGCGGGAGGGCGGAGGCGGAGGGGGAACGGGACGAATGGGAAAGAACACGCAGGGAGAAACGATTTCCTTATTAAGTGGCATAGCAACGCATGCCGGGAACTCGCTAGTCTATATGTAAAAATCAAAATATGCTTCCTCGGGGATATATATTTATAGGAGTATATGAGATGTCTATGCGTTGCTAAACCATTCATTCGATTGCGATGAAACTTTGGAGATTTGATGTGCGCATGCCCGCGATAGTTTCTATATACAATAGTGAACTCTGATGTCATGAAATTATGCGTTACTAACCGTTCATCCGATGGCGATGAAACTTTGGTGAGTTGTCGTGAGTACGCCCGCGAAGGTTTCTGTATATACTGGTGAGCTCTGGAATTATGAAATTCGTATAAAAAAAATTGCAATACGTGGCACGCGAGCTCTTTGAAACTGAATGTACCGGGACTGAATATATGGGAGGGAGGAGGGGAACTCAGGAGGGAGTTCGCGGGACGGGGGAAGCGGGAGTGGGGAGTGGGGAAAGGGAAGATGAAGTGGGAAGGGGACGAGGAGATGAAGGGGAGGCAGGAGATGAACGGGACGAATAGGAAAGGATAAACAGGAAGAAAAAAATATTTATTAAGTGGCATAGCAACGCACGCCGGGAACTCGCTAGTCCTCAGTAAAACAGATGATTTTATAATTTTTCAGAAATTTCTATTTTAAAATTTTCACACCGTGCGTATTTTAGTTGTAGTGTAGAAAACTCTTATTAGATTTCTCACAAAGTAAAAATCTATAACAGGAACGGTGAGATATTTATCAATTTTGTTTACTTTGCAATATTTTAGCAAAGCGGTTGTTTAATTTTTTTCTACGAAAATTTCACTATCACTAGTAGTAAGTAATACATAAATCTACTTGTGTTGGGGTTTCAGTAGACGAAAGTTTATTATTAATTTAAATAGAGGAAGCAAAATCAAAACACAGACAGATTTCCTGAAAAGCAAACAGACGTGATTTAAAATAACACCTCATGGCAGAATATGAAAGATATAAGATAAAGAATGATTATTACTGAATTTATTATAATATCTTATGAAAATGCAAAATGGCTTGAGGGCATGAGGAACAATTTTAAGTAGGACATGTGGGAAGACGATAGCACCTAATTCTAATAACTTTTTTCCACGAATCCACAGGAAACCTGGTACGATGAATTTGATAGAAATATTTTATTTTTATTTTATCCCACACATGTTATTATTCAAATGGGTAGGTATGTAAGTATGATTCCTACTGGTCAAAACCAGAATAAATATTGTAACTAGCAGTTAAAAACCTGCTCCGCAGGTTTTTCCTCCTAGCCCCTGCGGGCGGCTTTTGGTTCAGCTTCGCCGAGTTTGAGTGTTGTGATATAAATCCGATAGAAACTGATTTATTCCGTTTATATTCGTTTTCATGTGAAGTGCTTATTTGAGTTTTATCTATTGTTATTTTTATATTTTCGGGAGATAAAGTTAAAATTATAAAAATATTAGTTTTTAAATTAATAATTTAAATATATCGTTTTAATAAGAAACCATCTATATTCGTCTTACTCTTTATTTCTTTAGGACTAACGACATTTCGTCGCCTTAGTTCTTAAGAGGGTATTATCAGAGAAAACCAGAAATATGTAATTTTTAAATCAGATTTTAGATGTATTGACTCTTTTCCATAAAAAATTATAAATGGATTTTGAAAGATTGTTCTTTTATCTAGTATTCGCATGTTTTAAATTTTGAGAAAAAATGTTTTTTTTAGTGTAATAAGGTTATACCATAGGTCGTTGGCAGATTTGTTAAATTTTTAAACGAAAAATCTTATTTTATAAGAAAGACTTAATACCATGTAATCATAGATTATTGTAAATCAATACGTTTTCTAGTAAACGCATGTTTCAAAATTTTAATTTTAGTTCAAATAAAATCATTAAAAATCTACTTACGGTCTTACAAATTAATATATTTAAGATTTTTTTACATTCTTATTTTGCCTAGACATTATTGAAAAATGATAAATACTTATGATCCAAAAATAATTACAAAAAGTACATAATTTTAATAGTTTTATCATCACGTCACTTTCAGCATTTTTGGATGTAGGTATAAATTAAAGCAAATTTGGAATGAAATAAAATCGATATTGAGTTATAATTTTAAAAAGCTGGTACGGAGAATAATTCATCTTTCTCATTGTAACCGCCCTGCACGATCGTAAGAACAACTTTCAACGAAATTTGGATTTTCGGCCGCTGGCTGGTTAAACGCTCTTAATTGTCCAAACGACCATTAACAATTTTTACTGGAGGGGAAGGTTTTCTTTCATTATTTCAATTAAACATTATGATAGGTGTTTAAGATAAAGATATTTACATAAAGATAAACGTATCATTAGTTTAAATAATTCTTATTAAAGTGATTGAAATTCATTTTTAATCACTTTATTTTTATTTTAATGTGGAGATTGAACAAAAACTAAAACGATCGTTTGGACAATTAAGAACTAAGGCGACGATTTCACAAATGGGGATTCAAAGTTTCACTGGCTTTCCGGCCATTGGGGTTCTTGAAGTTTATTACAATACATGAAGAAAAAATGACAACGATAATTAGCAGAAAGTGATAATATAATGGTCATTTTCAAATATGCAATGCACAATTCTTCCCGAATTTGAATAATAACTTTTGAGAAAACTGCCTAAAAACTTTTCAAAAAATTTAAATAGCCTTTAGTCATATAGAAATGCACGCCACTGTTAAGTTGTAGAGCATATTTTTTAAATATATTACAGTGTCTTCCACGCTAATGGGTACCACCGCCCCGGGAACCATTTAGCATTTATTGGATAACCAATATCTCTCCCATACGTATTCCCAAGTGGTTCGCTATGTTTGGTGATTTAGCAGGGGTGTCCGGGTTCATGGAGTGAGATTTATCAGTGGCAGGCCGGATTGGGAGAGACTGGTTGACTTTGGCTTCTCCAGGAGGACTCTCTCGGAACATCGGCTTGCACCGCAGTGGGAGGCATGGATTCAAAATTCTGTCACTCCTGGACACACTGATTCTCAGATTCTACCCATCCCTCATACCTTTTTTCTTCCCAGACCTTCCTCTTCTTACTTTCCTGAAAATACTCTCCACAAGACATCCCCAAAGATGACATTTGCTCTGGGAGAAATTATTTTTTTTGGGGCCGCTAAATTAATAAAATATTTGCAGTAGTTTCAAAATCCAAATAGGATATTGTGGTATACGTTTATATGAAAAAAAAAGCCGCCCGGTTTTCTCAAGGAGTAAATACAATCATTCAAGCGACTATAGGAAAAGAATAATTAAGGGTCGACCGAGACAGGATTTTCGTTCTCGGCCGAGACCAAGACCGAGGCCGAGAATAAATTAAAATCTCGGCCGAGACCGAGAGCCGAGACCGAGAATAGATAAATTAAGAAAAAAAAGCCCTATTTTTGCATAATATGGTAAACTTAAGAATGGAATAATAATTTGTTGTAAATAATTTTATTAATCAAAATTGAACAACATGATGTTGTAACACATAAAAAGCAATTTTTCTGCGTTTTCACCCTTCAAAGAGTGTCGCCTCATATTGTATAATTGACCAGCACTGCAAAAGAGCTGTTCACATGCTACACTATAAGGCGGTGCTGACAAAAACTTTTTTGCTGCAGGCCTAAGTACTTGATATCAGTGGCGGTTCGTGGTCTTTTTAACAGGGGGTTCAGAAATTCAAGAGGAGATATATCTAATCAAAATTTACATTTAGAGGAATTAAATTGTTTAATGTTTTTACAGCAATGCACGTTGCTAATTATTATTGTTTTTACAAGAAGAATAATTACATTGAATATATAAGTGGACGCGGAGGCTTTTTATTTATAATTTCCAACCTTTTTCATTTATATTCTTAGCATTATTTTTTTATGTACACAACACTGTATTCAGCGATTTAAAAAAAAACATAACAGAATATTAGCAACAACCTATAAACGCAACCATTTTCATTTTGATATCCAAAACAATACTGAAGTAAGTTCAACACAAAATTACATAACTAGCGACTTGTCAATGCGACATTTGCCGAAAATAATATAAAAAGGGGAATATAAACGCTAGAAATATTTTGATTCTCACGCCTTCAAAATTTAAAATCGAACGTCTTTTTGCACGAGGCAAGTACGCGCCAAAGTGGTTTTTATTTATTTTGTGCATAATTTTATAAGAACGAAAAAAATTTTGATCATAAAAAGGTCAAAAATAGTCTTAGCCATAAAGGGGTATTTTTTTAATTGTTTCTCATATTACTTCATAGTTTAAGTCATGAAATAACGTTTCTTTAGTAGTTTACGCTTATATTTTTTGTTTCGTAAATAATAATTTTATTGTAATTCCAATCCATACAAAAGAAAGTAAAAGGTTCAATTTATCCGTAGCATATTTTTTGATGTTCATTCGTATTAAAGATTAATCTAAATAGTATCTAAATAAGATTTCGAGAATAGCTTCATCCGGTGCAAAGGCAATGGTCATGTTGCGACGAACTCGATCGGTACAACTCGTGAAATATCGGAGATCACGTGGTATCCATGACTCGTGATCGACGCACCAAGCGTGCTTGAATTTGGTAAAGAAATGCATAGTTTTGTTCAAGTCACCGTTAGAGGGATCTGTATGGGCCAGGATATTTTTCAGTAGAGATTTTTGTGCGGAACACATCTCGCACAAAATGGAAATAGGTACTGATTTCGACGCGGTGCCGGTGGCGCGAGTTTTAAATACGGAGCCTTATTTATAATGTGATTGTGAACTTGTTTTATAATGATTACAAACTTGTTTTATAATAATATTATATGTATATTATTATAAAAAAAAGTTTCTTTTATTTTATCATCTTTTTAATGGGGGTTCTGCTCACAAACGCACTTTAGAGAAAACTGCCACTGCTTGATATGGTGACATTATTCTATACCGTACCTATTTACAACGGTCTCGGTTACAGCCCAGAATCTCGGTGATTTTTTGCTGAGAACCGAGACAGAGTTCTCGGTAGAATTTGTAGCCGAGAATGCCGAGACCGAGACCGAGACCGAGATCTCGGTCGACCCTTAAGAATAATGTTTCCAAATATCAGTCGACTTTCGTTGCATTTAATTTCTGCCGTTTAATAAGTTATCGACATTTTAGTCACAGACCGTAAAACTGGGGTATTAATATAGGTATTTTACGGAGAAATTATTGAGATGTGAAACATGTATAAAATGTGTTTTACAGTTTTACCGTAATAATAACTGCACTATAAACATTAATTGAAGTCATAAAGGTAGCGCACGAGTTTTAAGTTGTATGTACTTAAGAGTTTGAAGTTTTACGATCGAAACTATTTAAGTTTTGAATGAAACAATCCTAAGAGTATGGATACTAGAGAGACGGCATGTAAAGTGTGCCCCACTGCCCAAAGCATGCCTTTTCAAAAATTTTACCGAACGGTTTTTAGATGGCTGACATTGGCTTTTACACCTCGGTCGCGCATAGAGCTCCCAGAAAAACGTTCATAAAACATAGAAAAATGGTCCACTGTGCCGTAAAATTGTGTAAAAGTAGTTCTATGAAGACCTTTAAGAAAAAAGACGGTCTTACCTTTCACATGTAAATGTTTAAACATAGCTTAAATATACATTTTGTAATTTTCGGCGTGTTCATTTCAACCGCCATCGCCATGAGCCCGATGTTATCACGTGAACTCCGACTGCCAATGGGCCGAATCAGTCAACTTAAATTATAATAATTAAAAATTACCAAAAAACTTTTATGTTTTTATTAATCATGTCATAGGTATATGTTTTTTATCATTTAGCTTATTCATTTTTAAAAATTTTTACTTTGTCTTTTTTGCACTGTTATTTTTAGATTTTCTTCCTACTAATTTACCACTCCTTTTACATATGTTTACAACGTTAATTCAAAGTTTATAATCACTGTATTGTTATGTAAAAGTCACATTGACATGCCCTCGTAGCTGAGGGGTAAAGCTCTTGACTAGCAATCCGGAGGTCGCGGGTTCAAATCCCGAAATAAATTTTATTCGATTGATCTGTGTTTTCAACATTTTATAATTAAAAACATTATAAAATATATTCCCGGCACGGTCCAGGTGGAAGACATTCTCAGTATCGCTCTGGCGTAGGTAAGACCACCATTCAGAATTGAAATGTTGCTTGAAATTGATTTAGCCGTGTTTGTCGACTAGATCTGAATAGCCGGGTACTTCTCCAGCATTCTCTCCACCATTTATTTCCCCTCGCCATTTACCTTCAGCCTCACAACGTACATGCTAGAGACGGAAGCAGTTGGGATTCTTGTGATATATTATATGGTATATCTCTACATATTATAAAACAAAGTTATTAGCCGCGTCTGTCTGTCTACTATTCGCGATAAACTCAAAAACTACCCAAACGGATTTTCATGCGGTTTTCACCAATAGATAGAGTGATTCATGAGAAAGGTTTAGATATATAATTTGTCAAGGTTTTGTGTAAATTTATTGAAACATATAATATATCTGGTTAAGCGGCAGCGGGCAGCGGGCAATGGGCTGGAAAATGGGCGGTGTGGATTTAATTTAACAGATGGCGTTGGTTATAAAGGTTGGGTAATGGCGTGGAATTTTTTTACGTTAGCCACAGCAACGTGTGGCCGGATCTGCTAGTATAATCTAATATGTACATTATTTTTAAATAAATTAATTATGAAATAACACAATTTAATCAAATAAAATTTCTTTTCCCACGCAAATAAGTCAAGCAGTGTTTGTTCCTATCACTTATTTTTTTTGTTATCATTGTAAAACTGTAAATACAGTTCTTTTATAAGATTAATATCGAGCACTCCTTTCTTAAAACTCAAGCACCAGTATACATCAGAATAGAACGCACAAAAATTTTCACTGCAAGTCTGTTGATTTTATAAAATACGTATAAAAAACCATACTTACTATTTATATGATAAATTAAAATCTATTTCAAACTGATGAGTTAAGCAATGATAGCACCAAGGAATTGCGCCTTGAGTTACAGCGAGTTCATAACACTAGTTATTTTACCCACTTGCAATTGTCAAGTAAAAAGTGAGGCCGATGTATTTCGACAAGCGCTTCACAAATCTTGATTTCGCAAAAAATGAGTTAAGTACGTCCTAGTAGATAAAGGTAACTTAAAATGACTTGTATAGGGAACAATAAAAATTAAACAACACATAAGTCTCCAGTCTCCTTGTTACTACCCTTTCCTCATTTCATTACTTATTTTTCAATTAAGCTATTATATTTTATGTCCAAAATTTAAAAAAAAATTAACGAAAGTTTAAAAAATATAAAAATAATTATGATTCCCATTCACAGTTCGGCCCTTATCTCCAGAGCGCCGCCTTCCCCCCGCAAGCTAGCCACATTCCCCGTTTCTATCCCCTCCCACTAGACGGCTACAAGTTTGCGAGCTACACAGGTTTTTCGCTTATCCCCGTAATATTCCGAAAGTATTGCCGCTTCCCTTCAATCTTAGTTCCATGAAACAATCACACAATGTCTGGGCACGCGTACTGAAAACACTTAGAAATCTAAGTTTTACGTCTTATAAGTGAGTCACATACTTTGAGATAATTATATGAAAAACTAGAATTCACGTGGGTAGGCGGTAAAGTTGTTTTATAGATCGTAAGACTTTATCACAAGTTCAAACGTCAATGTCCAAAGTATCCAACCGTCATTTTGTCAGAGCAAGGTGAATTTCTTTTTATTATTTATTAAAATCCACGCCCACGCGCGAAACTTTATTTATATTGCCTTTTACTTTCTTTCGGGCAAGATAATATAACGTCCATTTTTTATTTAAATTTACCATTTCAGATTATCTCTTTTTGTGCCTGCACGTCTGACACGAATAATTCGGAATTTTATATTATTGAAACAATTTTATTTCTTTTTTCTAAAATCGTTTTAGTTGTACCGGCGCAAATTTCAATTTAGTCTTTTTTATAATTATAATACCATATAAAGTACTCGGCGTTGCGTGTCCGGGTTTTTGCAAAAATCTTCGAAATCAGATGTAGGCAGTAATAATTTTCCTTTTTTAAATAAATGAAGACAATATTAGCGAAACTCAATCGAAAATCTGAAAACAGAAAAATCAGAAAAAGATATTGGCACCTCTGGGACTCGAACCCAGGACCTCTTGCTTTCCGGGCAAAGCGCTTACCACTGCGCCAAGGTGTCGATATCAAATTCGGTCATTTTTAACTGCAACATACAAACTTCGACTAAGAACCACCAACATTTTCTTAACGCATATATATTTATTATTATTTTTAATGTATAAACTAACGTTTAGACAAGATTTTTATGCATAGCACAAAGGGTAACAATTATTAAAAGCAATAATTATCAGCCTGAAACACTCATCAACATTGAAAAATCTCCCGAGAAAAGATACTTGCCGCCAACGGGACTTGAACCCGTGTCCTTCTGATTGCCGGTCAGCTGCTCTTGACCACTGAGCTATGGGGGCTTATCAAATACCCGTCAAATAATTCAATATTTACTAGTGTTTCATTCAACAATTACTGCTTATTATATTTTTTCCACCTGAAAACAACAAACTTTATTTTTGCGAGAGAGACATTGTAAGTGTTAAATCCCTCGCTAGGTGGCGTCGAGACAAATTATGACTACATTTATTGGGGATATACTTAAACTTGTCAAATATTAATTATTATTTTTAATTTATAAACTAACGTTTAGACAAGATTTTTATGCATAGCACAAAGGGTAACAATTATTATAAGCATCAGCCTGAAACACTCATCAACATTGAAAAATCTCCCGAGAAAAGATACTTGCCGCCAACGCCAACGGGTATTTGATAAGCCCCCCATAGCTCAGTGGTCAAGAGCAGCTGACCGGCAATCAGAAGGACACGGGTTCAAGTCCCGTTGGCGGCAAGTATCTTTTCTCGGGAGATTTTTCAATGTTGATGAGTGTTCCAGGCTGATAATTATTGCGCATATATGTTTGCTCGGAAAGCAAGAGTTTCTGGGTTCGAGTCCCAGAGATGAGATTTTCGATAGAGTTTCGCTAATATTGTCTTCATTTAATTAAATATTGCAATTTTCGGTTTTACTCATAAAGTTAAAAATGAAAATAAAATAATTTTCCTCTTATTTTTAAAGTAAAGTGTGCAAAAATTTCGTCAGGAAGCATCAAAATTCTGCTTTAAGGGGAGCGAAAGGGATGGAGGTAGTTTTCTAAATCTCATCTAAGTAGTGAGTGACCTTTCTCTTATTTTGAAGGTCAAGCATGCGAATAAAATCTTGGAATAAAACTGTAAATTTATAAAAAACACAAAGTCACCTACTTTACATTTCTTTCACACTTCTTTATATGTATATATTACCATCAGAAGTCCCCTGCGTTGCCAGGGCTTTACGCATAGTAGACAGTGACCTTTTTCTTATTTTGAATAACAGGTGGGCAAAATCAATCTTGGAATAAAACTGTAAAAATAATATGTTGACAACAACCAGAAATAACATGTTGCCAAAAAAAATTTTATGTTTTTTTGAAACTTCGAAATTGTTACATTAAAAATGGCGATATCATTTGATCATTGTTTATTTGTATATTTGTTTGCAAAACTATGTAAGCCAGGAATCAGCGGTTTTGCTACATAATTTGTTTGTAAATGGTGACATTGAAAAGGGTCTTTAAATCTAGTGAATCGAGTAAGTACTCTTAAATTAACTACACTCAAGAGTTCGTAGCAATCGAGCTCCGAATTTACAATTTTAAACAAGAAACATATCGCTTATCCTTCGTCGATATTTGAATGTTTGTGAAAAAAATCTTATTTGAAGGCTTTTAATTTTTTTCTATTATTATGGGGTAGATAAAACTAAAAGTATATCTCAAAATTTGTTGTTTTGGAGACTTTTGCCTGAAAGGCGACTATTTATATTATCAGCAAGAAAAATAAAATTGCTTTTGCTTAATTCACTTTTTCTTCTTGCTCTAAATTGATTACTAAAAACTGTTTTTTAAACCAGTATAAATTTTTTTTTTTCGTTAATTGTTTTTGGGGTGTTATGCCGTGTTGCGCTACCTCCTTCTTTAGCCAACGTTTCGGACATCGTTGCAGTGTCCATCATCCGGACACATCTACCGGATCTGCCGGGTCTGCCCTGATGATGGACACTGCAACGATGTCCGAAACGTTGGCTAAAGAAGGAGGTAGCGCAACACGGCATAACACCCCAAAAACAAATAACGAAAATGCTTTTGGCCGTGAAAATCTTAAAACTTATCTCAGTATAAAATAATTTAGCCACAACTCAATAAATACGTAACGCTCATGTGTCTACGTGTTCAGTAAATTTAAAAGAAAGACAGTTTGTTAAATTTATTTCGTAGATTTGTTAAAAGTCTAAGAAGGTGTCTTTTCTACTAATTAGTGACAACAGAGAATACCTAAAAAGCTAAAAAATCTTCAACAACTCCCAGCAACATTAGATTAAAGCAAATTTTAAGAATCACGTAAACTTCGGAGGCAGTGGCGGATTTGCAGTCTTGGCCGCCCTAGGCCCCAGGCCATATAGTAAGTACCAGCCGCCCCTTTCTCAGTTTCCATCACCAATCTACAACTAGAAATTAATAATTGCACTCCGAACAATTAGTTACACACAGAATACGCAAATGATTTTTATCCGAATTTTGCAGCGTGCGCATGCACCTCGAATTTAAAGCTTATCTCGAAACTGGTCTAAATTTAAGAGTGAATCTGTACGCAGGAAGTGGTTTTAATCTATATTTAAAAGTCCAAAAGCCACCTCTAAGTGGAGAAAAACCTTCTGTATGTTCCTTTATTGCAATTATATATTACATGCTAGAAAGGAGACTTTAAAAACCCATAAGTTTACACATGGTAAAGAAAAACCATTTTCATGTTCCGACTGCAACTATTAATGTTCTCAAAGGGAACATTTAAAAGTCCACAAGCCGTATCGCAGTAGAGAAAAACATTTATGTTCCGACTGCAACTATTCGTGTTCTAGACAGTGACAATTTAAAATCCACATGCTGACTCACTGTGGAGAAAAAAAAATTATGTTCCGACTGCAACTATTCTTGTTTTTAAAAGCAACATTTAAAAGTCCACAGTAAAGATAAATCTTTTTTATGTTCCGACTGCAACTATTCATGTTCTCGAAAGTCATAATTTAAAATCCTCATGCAGACTCACTGTCAAGAAAAACCTTTTTTTTGTTTCGACTGCAACTATTCATGTTCTCGAAATGAACACTTAAAAGTCCACAAGCTGTCACACAGTTGAGAAAAACCTTTTTCATCTTCCGACTGCAACTATTCATGTTTTCGAAAGTGACTATTTAAAATCCACATTTTTTTGTTATTATTAAGTTAAAAGAAATATAATATTTCGTGTTCTTAACTTAAGTACAGAGCGTATATAGTATAGTGATACAAGTATAGTAGTAATATTTTAAATTTTGTTCCAACATCCGTTTTTAGGTTATCTGGGAAGAGATTATATATGTGAACTCCCTCGTGGCCAATACCAATAATAATTTTTCCACAATGAATCACATGCTGATTCACTGTGGAGAAGAACTTTTTTCATGTTCCGAAATTTTACAAATAATGAAAAAAATTACAAATAATGTCTTAACACAAATTTGAAAAAATTGTATGATAACGTGCGATATAATACCGGTCCGCCGGACCAGGGGTTGGGTAATTGGGGACCAGGCAAGTTTTATCGAAATCGATTGAGAAATTTAGTTAACTATAATAGCTGCTAGTTTGTAATACTTGTACATTTTATGTGTACGAAATTATTATTTTACATTATATTTTATTATTCATTACATTATACATATTTATATTTTATACATAAACTGTTGAAAGTGATTTAGGAAGATTATTGTTACACGATGCAATGCAGCGCGGCCCGTTATAATGTCCGCGAGCCTTTAGAATATTTAGCTACTCTTGAGTTATTTCGTGTTATCATCAGTGACTTTTTATGATTGGCCGCCCCTAATATCTGGCCGCCCTAAGGCCCTGGCCTACACGGGCCTTAGGGCAAATCCGCCACTGTTCGGAGGGAGATAAGTTAAATGGACTGCTTAACCTTGTACACTAATTTACTATCACACCATTTCCCAGAGGGGGTGGGCAAAGAGGATATACTGCCACATTACTCGGAAGTATATAAATATTCGGGTCAATTTTATTAGCCAGCAAAGGGAAAGAATAAAATTGAGTGAAGGAAATTCAGAACGACCAACTTTATCAAATTTATTCATTTTCTCAAAAGCAAGAAGGTACTTCAGAACTTTCGAAAAGGTGTTTAAAAAAATGGGTACCCATTTATTTTTTAATTAGGTACCTACCTAATATGTAATCACATTTTATTTCATTTTAGAAATAAAACTTCTTTACGCACGCTTGACTTGGGGAGTGAGCTGGTGAATGCGTGACGAGAGCATTTCGAAAAGTGTGATCGGGCGAGGCGAACGGTCGGGCCTTTACGCACGCTTGACTTGGGGAGTGAGCTGGTGAATGCGTGACGAGAGCGTTATGAAAAGTGTGATTGGGCGAGGCGAACGGTCGGGCCTTTACGCACGCTTGACTTGGGGAGTGAGCTGGTGAATGCGTGACGAGAGCGTTATGAAAAGTGTGATTGGGCGAGGCGAACGGAAGTTGAGAGGGAGAAATAAGTTAGTGAAGTTTTACTTCAGCCGTGTGATCTAAAGCACACTCGTTTTTTTTCTTTTAGATTTTTAATTTACTCTTTAATATTATTAATAACTAGCTGGTCCCGGCATGCGTTGCTACGCCATTAAATAAATAAATTGTTTCTCCCTGAGTGTCCTTTCCCATTCGTCCCGTTCCCCTTCCGCCTCCCCTTCTTCTCCTGCGTCCTCTTTCCTTCTCGCGTTCCTACTCCGTCCCCTCCACCTTCCCTCTCCCCACTTCACTCCCCCCTCTCCCCCCGTCCCGCGAACCCCCCTCCCGAGTTCCCCTCCCCCCTCACACGTCCCCTTCCCCTCCCGCGTTCCCCTTCCACCTTCCCCACCTTCCCTCTTCCCTTTCCTGCTCCTTCGTCCCGCCAACCCTCCTCCCGCGTTCCATATATTTAATCCCAGAACATTCAGTTTTTAAACAGCCCGCGTGCCACCTTTTACAATTTTTATTAAAATTTCCGTTTTTCATGTATATTAAATTTGGTACCTAACATGGGTACCTATTTAAAATATCTAAAATTATTGATTCCTTTCAAACTATTAGGGGAGTACCTACTATAAATTTATTTGAAAAATAGAATCCTGATTTGAACAATCAATGTTTTGAAAAATGTCATTCTCAAATACGCGATCTGTCAAACGTGCGATGTTTTCTGAAATTATCCAATATTCTGCGCAATTTTCTAAATTTTTCTCTCCGTAAGAACCATCCTCGCACTTCAAGGAATATTCTAAAAAAGAATTAGCGAAATCGGTTCAGCCGATCTCGAGATTTGCGCTTACCAACACATTTAGCGATTCATTTTTATATTATAGATAATAATATTTGGATGACTGTATAGCGCTGTTTTTGTGAAAAATCACCTCAAAGGCTCACCTATTATATTATATTTGTTTATGAAATATGGCAGACTAGGATTGCACTATCCTCCCAGTCCAGCTGGAATAAAATCTTAAATTAAATTAAATTAAATTTAAAAAATTACCGATGCTCACACTTGGAGCGGGTTCCATGACAGTTGATCCGCCGACAGATGCCACCCGGCATACTTATATACAATATGCAGTCAGTTTAGGGAAAACTAGGTATACCTAAATACACCAAATACAACTAAGTGACCCCGAAGGTGTGTGCAGAGAGGATGTGCCGCCGAATAACAAAGTATAATACATATTTTCATTCAAATGTATCAAAAAAAAATCTAATTGTTCATATACTGTTTATACTATCGCATTTTCTCTTATCTGTGGTCGCATTAGTACAAAAAATTGAAAAAGTCGATTTTACGTTTGATATGGGTAAATAATGCAAAAAAAATATAATTTTATGGTAAATGTCATTTCGGGGGGCAGTTGTCGGCGGATGGCGGATCCACTGTCGGGTCATCCCGGAGCAAATTCCCCGACTGCTGCCAACCGTCTGGAGCAAACGTAACAATGGTATCCCCAATTCGAGACTGAAAATAATCAGAAGGGGAAGGTAACGGATAAGAGGAAGGTGGATTAGTACCTAGTATTAGTGTTCAGAGTTGGTCACTAAACAATGCTAAAGCGTTTTCTCTAGCAATGTTTCAATTCAATATGGACCCGCATTTAGAACTATCGGAAGTGTCTGGGTGTCATCTCGTTAGACTATATAGAAGGTTGCGTGTTCACATCACGTCGGGGTCACCAGTTTGGGCAATATAATGTATTGTTTAAATGTTTTAAGGTCTGACAGCCTACAGAACTTGCCCACGTCTGTAAACTGGATGCGTGTTTAAATATGTGCGGAGGTGTTTAAATAATAACTCTTGATATTAACGCGAGTCACAATGTATTTACAACGGAAACTTTATGATACAATAATTTGTACAAATTTAATATTATTCTTGCTTAGAGGTTAAGCAGGTAGAGAGGGGCTATCCGGTTCATGTATATTTCTCTCAGAGGGCGAACACTAGAATCGGAATGAATTTGCAAATGAAAATTGCGTTGTAACGCACCTAGCTGGAGAGTGGTGACCGGTGATACCACAGTGCAAAAATGATATTTTATGGCTGTTCGCTGCCTCGCTATAACATCCTCAATTGGGGTATGCTATATTATAATAGAGACACTGCTGAATACCAGCTGCATTCGGGAGAAATCCTGAATGTATAGCTGAGCGTTGACCTTTTCTCAATATCAACGATAACTAAATAAAATTTATAAAAAAATTTAAATCTATTGATAAATAAATGTTTTATTATTTTTATGAAGCTGAAAAAAGAGCAAAGTAAAAAGTAAGAGATTGGAAAGAGGGAGAAAGGACGGATCGCCAAACAACTCGGTCTTGGCACACACTTCTTGCCTCGTTCACATTCATACATCGTCTTATACATGCTCTTCTATTATTCTGACTCTTGACATGACCCGACTCAAGTATCTGATTCACTTGGTCGTGCCATGTCTTTCTCGGGCGCCCCCGACTTCTTCTACCATTCACATTTGCGTCATATATTCTCCTTACACTTCTTTCCTCGTGCATTCGCTCTACATGCCCAAACCATCGGAGCGTTCCTTTCTTAATCTTACTCATTACGCTTACATCAGCCTTGCATTATTTGCGGATCTCCACGTTTCTCATGATTTTGCCACACGTACGCCACAGGGATCTGGCTACTCAGATCTGGTATAAATACTAAAGCCATTTCAAGCAACGTTTCGCTTCTGAATGGTGGTTTTCCACCAGGGCGATTCTTTTTACTAAGGTATTTTACGAATGCCAGTTTCATCTAATTGTGATTTTTATTGAGGGCATACATTAATTACGGGACCAGTTTTTCTTCCAATCTATACCCCCCCCCCCCCCCCCCCCCCCCCCGCTCCTTGGTGAGATAAATTTCTTACTAGTTTACCTTATTAAATTGTATCTTTCGGAAAGTCACGTTTTTTGTGATACACAGTCGCTATGCGAAAACTCGTGCAAAACGCTTTATTTTTCAGGTTGCTGGGTACATTTTAAACATAGTCTCGTGAGAAAGACGGTTTGTATTTTGTTATATTTTTATCATGTAACCGATATGTCAAGCACACAGATTTAAAGAAAATGTGGCGGTTATTCCCGCGGTGAAAATGCCGGGGGATTTTTAAAGGGCAACGGTCATCTCCGCGTTCATAGATGGCGTCTTCCTGTACTGGTGATCACGTGATAAGGGTTGGGTCTCCGCTATTTTTCTCGTGTCCTTCCTTACCTTTCCAGATGGTTACACTGCTATTATGATTTCATCGATTAAAATGCTAAGCCCTGACAATCACTTCCAGAAAATCTTGGTTTATTTCACTGACTTGGAAAATTGACCTATGAAATTTTTTTATGATTAATAGTAAATGATAATACTAAATGATTTTATATTACTTCATCTGAGAATTCTATTCTGTTTTGAATTTCTATCTTCTATCTTACTTATAGGTATGTAATAGAAGAAAATCAACGTACAAATAATTAATAATTATATCGTAATTAATAGAATACGAGGTTTTTACTTATCTTATATATAAAAATGAATCGCTAAATGTGTTGCTAAGCGCAAATCTCGAGAGCAGCTGAACCGATTTCGCTAATTCTTTTTTAGAATATTCCTTGAAGTACGAGGATGGTTCTTACGGAGAGAAAAATTAAGAAAATTGCGCAGAAAATTGGATAATTTCATAAAACCTAACGACTATCGCACGTTCGACAGTTCGCGTGTTTAAGAATGACATTTTGCAAAACAATGATTTTTAAATCAGGATTCTATTTTTGAAAATCTTTAAGTTGATAAATTTATTTAAAGTAGGTACTCCCCTAATAGTTTGAATCGAATCAAGAATTTTAGATATTTTAAATAGGTACCTGCATATGTTAGGTACCAAATTAATATACATGAAAAATGGAAATTTTAATAAAAATTGTAAAAGGAGGCACGCGGGCTGTTTAAAAACTGAATGTACTGGGATTGAATACATGGAAATCGGGAGGGGGGAGGGAAGGGGGAGGGGGGGGAGGGGAAGGGGGGAGGGGGAGGGAGGAGGGAGGGCGGTGAGGGGGGGGGGGAAGAGGGGGAGGTGGAGGAGTCGGAGTGGGAACCCCCCTTACACAATGCGAGCGAAGCCGCGGGAAAAAGCTAGTTGTTTATAAAAATCAACATATTTGTTTGTTGTCGCACTCCTCCGAAATCAATCCTCCCGATTTTTATGTAATTTTGTATGTATATTTGGTAGGTATGAGAATAGGTTTTAAATTATATTTCATACCGCTAGGTGATTATCTAGGTCCCTATCCAGAAAAAAAATCTATTTTTTTGGCAAAAATTTTTTTTTTTTTTGGCATCAAAAAATACGTATGACTTCAAATTTTAACCCTCCGACCCCCACACTCCCATTTTTTTATCGCGATTTTAGTATTTTTGTATGAACAAATTTAAGCGTCTTTCGTATTTCAAACAGAACGAAATTATTTATGTTGTTGAAAGACAGATGGCGCTACGTCTGCCTCATCGAACTTTCATCCACACATGCGCAAGACATTCACCAGAAGCGTGGCGTCATGATATTTCATTCGGCATCATGTTCTGGCGTGGGCAAACCATTGAGCTTATGTGTGTTGGCTAAAAATGGACTGACAAAAAATATCGTACAATCAATTGCTCTTTGTTTCATTTTCCTACTTTAGTTAGTATTTTTTTGCTTTTATCGGCGGTCATCGTCTACAGCGCTCCATTCCTCTTTCTGTCATAGATCCCATCTCCACACACTTACAATTCATTCGTTTTTTGTTATTTAACAACCAAAATATTCACTAGAAATAATTTATATGGCAGAACATTTGTCGGGTCAGCTAATCTTCTTATATATAAAAAATCTCGTGTCACGGTGTTTGTGGTCGCACTCTTCCGAATCAGCTTGACCGATTTATATGGTTTTTTTAATGTATAATTGGTAGGTATGAGAAAAGGTTTTAAAATATATTTCATATCGCTAGGTGATTAGGGTGTCCCTATCCAGACAAAAAAAATATATTTTTTGACCAATTTTTTTTTTGTACTTTTTTTTATTAAGCATCAAAAAATACCTACAACCCCAAATTTTAACCCGCCTACCCCCACCCTCCCATTTTTAATCGCGATTTTAGTATTTTTGTATCAACAAATTTAACCGTCTTTCGTATTTCAAACATAACGTAATTATTTATGTTGTTGAATGACAGATGGCGCTACGTCCGCCTCATCCAACTTTCATCCATACATGCTCAAGACATTCACGAGAAGCGTCGCGTCATTTTGATATTTCATTCGGCATCATGTTCTCGCATGGGCGTTTGCGTTTGCGTCGAGCTTATTTGTGTTGGCTAAAGACGGACTGACGAAAAATATCGTACACTCAATTGCTCTTTGTTTCATTTTCCTACTTTATTTGGTGTTTTTTTGCTTTTATCGACGGTCATCGTCTACATAGATGAACGTTCCATTTCTTTTTCGGTCATAGATCCCATCCCCACTAGGGTTGCCATACGTCCGGAATTTTCCGGACAAGTCCGGAAATATAGGTCTTTGTCCGGAATGCGGGGGGAATTCTAAACAGCCCGGAATTTCTACAATTAAGTGGAGAATGATATAAAAAATGAAATTAACCAAATTATTTTTATTACAAATCAAAGTAAAAACATCACTTCTGATATTTAATGCTCCCAGAAATATTGTTGAATACTTCCGAATCTTTAAAAATAGTTTTGCAGAACATTTCGCAAGTCATATTTTTTAAATTACTATTTTTAATACTGTATTATGAGAATCGACTTGACAGACTGTACAGAAAGCCTATTCCTTTCTTTTGACCCCATTGGGCACATTTGTTATTAAATTTTATTTTATTTCTACTAGAAATTTTTACACGTAATGCCCAAAAAATACAAAAAAAGTTTATTATATGTAAAAGGAATACCTACCACTTTCCAAATCTTTATTCAGTCCCCCCCCCCCCCAGACGCGGGTTTTGACATGCCACGATGCATAACGACATTCATGTTATATTTACAATAAAGTCCGGAATTTTTATCAAATGTCAGGAATTTTCTCCGGGTTTATGATTTTTTGATTTGGGAACCCTAATCCCCACACACTTACAAAACATTCGTTATTTTTTGTGTAACAACCAAAATTTTCACTACAAATAATTTATATGGCAGAACAACATTTGACGGGTCAGCTAGTAACTTATAATATTCAAGGTTTGTTTTGAAACTATGAAAAGCAGCGTCTTCCACAGGATTACCTATTGAGTAATCTCCTACGTGACTAAGAAGTATTATTTTTTATTAATAGAACAATTTCGTATCCAAACCAATCTATATAAATAGCATCTACATTAAGTTACCCAATCTTTTCAGGATCTTTTCTTGAGGATGCGTATATTTTTTTCATAAATAAAATCAATTGACAATTTTTCTTCAAAAGCTTTCTGGCTTCAAGCTTTGGACATATGGGCCTTCCTCAAATGACTTTTGTCGATATACTCGTACAATAGTTTTGGGCCTGCAGTACTTTTTACATAGCAAGCCTATACATATCACTTGATTCTTTTTCCAAATCTTGGACATTATCTTGGAATTATGTCGATCATCTTAAGTTAGTCAGAAAAGTTCGTTCAACTGCTAAATCTGTATATACAAAAATTAATCCCTGTTTCCCTTGGTCACGCCATAACTTCAGAACGACTTTACCTATTTCATTCATCTTTTTTTTTTAGTTTTCTAATACTTTGTAGAAGGTTCTTACGAAACGAAAAAATTAAGAAAATTGCGCAGAAAATTGAATAATTTCAGAAAACTTAACGACTATTTTAACTTCGCACGTTTCGCAGTTCGCGCGTTTGATGAAAATGAATTTAGCAGGCCTTTTTTGTATTAAAAGAATTGTCTATGGATTTTTTAAATTAAAGATATTTTAAATAGATATGTTCATATGTTAGGTGCCAAATTTGATTGATGGTTCTTATAATATTATACAAAAATGAATATTTGTTACGAAAAACGAAAATTTTGGACGGGGGAGCGGGAGAGGTGAAAGGTTGGGCGGGGAAAGTGGAAGGGGACGGTGGGAGGGATACGTTCACCGTTTTTCTCATTTTCGACTGTTGTTATTTTGTGTGTAAGAAAGATCTGCAGCATTATAGGTTTAAGGACAAAAGCAAAATACTCTAAATAGTTTTTGGATTTTTGGAATTCACTCACACTTCAATATTATCTTTGTAACTATATTCCATACTTTCAAAATTATTGTCACGGCTACTCTGTAGACCCCTACACTATTGTACATAAGGCTCTACGTAGACGTTACGAGAGAGATGCAAGAAAATAATTACTTTTTCCTTTGGAGGAAACAGACCTACGTACATCGTGTATCTCATCGTTTAAAACAGCTGCAGCATTGTTGTGATAAGGAACATATTATGTGTGTCGCGGTACCGTAATCGTGGATTGTTACGGTAATAATAAAAACGCTCAATCATGTGGGCAATATCGGAGAATGCTTAGAAAATCTAGCGCATTACGTAAAATTAATTTTAAGTTGCTGGTAAAATAAATTTTAGATTCGTGTCTATCGAGTTCAAAGAAAATACATTTTCTAATGAACTCCCCATTCTTCATTGATAAATAGAACTACCGATATTCCCAGTACTAGCGACTAGCGAGAAATGTGGGAATGGTTTCTGAGTAATTCTATTCCCCACCTGTTTCTACGTCATGGCTACGTCATCAAGTTAGCCTGAATGCTGACGGACAGAAATCACTCCTGGGTATTGGTTTTTTTATTCCCCGTGGGCGCTTTTCGTTTTTCAATTGCGTCAGATAATCTTTATTTAAATATTTTTGCTTTGTTGTTCATTAGAAATCTCTTAATAAAAATGATAATCGATATTTATATAATAAATGGTGGTGGAAATTCGAACCATAATCAAGTTTTCTTATTATATCACTATGTTATCATCGTCAACGCCTCTCCAAAAGGGTAAATTTATGGTTGAATATTGAAAAAAACATCATTTTTAGCTTCTCTTTGATAACAATATCAAACCAACTCAAAACTGTCAGAAAGCCTAAATTTAATAAGGTGTTTTACAAAACTCGCTGTTTCTGCCGCTGTCGCTATTTCCCCTCTCGAATACTCAGCGAAAGTGATAACATATCCTCAGAGCTGATTGTTCCTACCCCAAAAATGAACCGATTTTTAACTTTTTTTTCACCAACTGTATTAGATGTAAATATTATATAACACTGTACGTTTTGATTTTTTTTTTTATATTTTATGAAATTTTTATACTGAACGTCTGCTGATGGCGTTCAAACACACGCAATTTTTTGGGATTTTTTGAGCGTTCACTCATATAAGAAGTAACTTAACAAAAAGGCAAAACAGTGGGAGTATGCTAGTGGTTATGCCGATATTTTATTGTAGTAATATAAACTAGAACTAGTCTTAAAATATTTCAAATTATATAAAATCTGACGATTTTCAAAAACAAAAACAAAAAACTGCAAATATTATAAGCCCTTTTTTTCATTGTGTTTAAGTCTTGTTGGTTACCTCAAAACTTAATATTTGGAAAAGTGTTTGTAATGTAGCATACTCCCACTGTTTTGCTTGTTTGATAAGTTATGAGTGAACGCTCAAAAAATCCTAAAGATATAAGAAAACTAAAAAGTAGATAACAGTGGAGAGAATACGAAGCACCGCACAAAGAGGAGACTGACTGTAATATCTCATTCTCTCGCAGGCTAAAACGTATAGATGGATGTGTTTGTCAAATCACAACGGTGCTAAAGATGTTTCCACTTCAATAAATAAATAAAAGATTGGCGGACCGCACATTTAAAACTTGGCTGGCCACAGGAAGCAGCAGGGCTGCATTACACGATCAAGGGAATCAAATTCTTGATTCGGGCCATGTTAAGGATACCTTTACATGAAACGACGTATGAATGTGAATGAAGCAAAAGTTTCAATTTAGGAGGCGAGTGTGGGTACCGCCGCCACGGGAATTCTTTATTAGATAAACAACACCTCTGCTATAAGTCATCCCAAAGTGGATCGCTAAGTTTGGTGACTTAGCAGGGATGCCTGCATTCATGGGATGTGATTTTTAAGGTAGCGGCGGATTCATTTGCCCACGTACGCGTGGCGAGCTGGAAAGAACGGGTTGAGGGAAACCATTTAAACTCTCCAGCAGGAATCTCTCGACCCATTTCCTCGCATCGCAGTGGGACGAAAAGATTCATCCGTCCCTCTCTCCTGGACACACTAACCCGGAGAGTCCTAACCACCCATCATACCTTTTTCCTTCCACTATTTACTTTCTCTAAAATGACCCTTCACATAGCATCTCCAATGAAAATTTGTAAAAGTTACCCAAAAATGACAGTGGATGAGTTTGTGTATTTGAGAAGTATGTTTACGAGAGATTGGGAGGCTTGTAGAGATATTGAAAGAAGGGTAAATGCAGGTAACTCCGCATTTATGGAGGACTGAACGCCGTTGGCGCTAACAAAAAAACTGTCGAAAGAAGCGAAGCTAGCAGTCCACAATGGAGTGCTGGTACCAACTCTGATGTATGGCAGTGAAGCATGAAACTGGCAGAGGAAGGACTAAATGCTATAGAATTGAGATCACTGCAGTGTATGTGTGGTAAAGCCATGTATGATAGTGTGAGAAAAATATGAAAAGAATGCAAGGCTGATGCAAGCGTAATAAGTAAGATTAAGAAAGGGACGGTTAGATGCTTAAGACATGTAGAGCGAATGATTGAAAAAAGATTTTCTTATATTTAGGGGGTCAAGGGGGGGGAGCGCACCCCCCGCGCCCCTCGTATGTATCCGCCACTGTTTTACCCGTATACCATACACATGTTTGAAATGTTCGAAGCAATATAAAAATTTCATAATATTTTCAGAGTAAACAAAACAAAGACATCGGATTCCGTAACGCGTAACAATAAAATGTCCTCAACAGGAGACTGCCCTCGGCTATTCGCTCCAGATATTATACACCCCCATCTCATTCCCTCTCATTCCTCTCCCATCCTCCCCATTATTCTGTCATCTGTCTCCCATCCCTTTCTCGTCCTACCCCATCACTCCCCCTTCCGTCCCGTGGCCACACCACATTGGTGCCGGGGTGGCCCGTATCCTGATTGACGATAGATTAACTTGCACGTGATATACAGTCATTTGTTAGGGATTAAATTTTGTCTCCCTGAGCGGGTTGTGACGCAGAAACTGTTCCAATGACGTTAATATCTATTTGACAACATTAAAGAGCTTGCAAAATGTAATTCATTCTTTAATCCTGTGAACAATCGAAATGTTGCTTGAAATGACCTTTTCTGGGTTTGATGACCAAATCTAAATAGCCAAGTATTTCCTCACCTTTCTCTTCGCATCTGCTTCTCCTCCGCATTAGGTTTAACCTCACAACATACCCCAATATCACTGGTTCCAGGTGGTTGCGACTTGGGACTCTTGTGCGGTAAGTGCTAAAATGAAAAATAAATAAAATAAGAGTGAACAAATTTTACAAAAGATTTTAATGTACCATTAAAAATAATCATATTGGTTGTGCGTCTGTCTGTAACTCTAGTTCAATGAACTCAAGAATGCTAATTTGTTTTGAATTTAAGTGTCATTTTTGAGTTTAACAATTAAAAATAATAATTAATATTTGACAAGTTTAAGTATTTCCCCAATAAATGAAGACATAATTTGTCTCGACGCCACCTAGCGAGGGATTTAACACTAACAGTGTCTCTCTCGCAAAAATAAAGTTGGTTGTTTTCAGGTGGAAAAAATATGATAAGCAGTAATTGTTGAATGAAACACTAGTATATATTGAATCATTTGGCGGGTATAAGATAAGCCGCCATAGCTCAATTGGGAGAGCAGCTGACCGGCAATCAGAAGGGCACGGGTTCAAGTCCCGTTGGCGTCATGTATCTTTTCTCGGAAGATTTTTCAATGTGTTTCAGGCTGATAATTATAACTTATAATAATTGTTACCCTTTGTGCTATGCATAAATAGCCAACAGCCAAAAATCTTGTCTTAAACTTTAGTTTAACAATTAAAAATAATAATTGTCTTTTTTGAACTGAATTGCAACTGATTGTAATATTTCGAATATGTTCCTACCTACCCATAATACATAATACTAGTTTTTTTAATGTAAATTTCTTTAGCACCATTAAGCACGTACTTATGATGTCGACCAAAAAAAACTTTATTATATTTTAATCACAAATGGCTACGTTTCAAATGTGTATTTCTTTTGTGTAATTTTCTTACGGTTCTTTTTATTGAAAATTTTTGTACAATACATATAATAGGTACATAAAATAACGAATTACACCATTTCTGGATTGCTGTTAACAAATAAAGATCATATACGTGACCTCGGGGTTCTTTTGGACTCTAAACTTACCTTTGATAAACACGTCGATAAAATTGTCACCAAAGCAACAAAGAGTCTAGGCTTTGTACTAAGAACATGCAAATTTTTCAAAAACACTAAGACTTATCTGATTCTCTACAATTCACATGTTCGTCCTCACCTGGAATACTGTTCACAGGTTTGGAACCTGCATTATATTGTTTATGTCAACAGGTTAGAAAGAGTTCAGGAGCGATTTCTCAAATTCCTCAATTTTAAATCATTCAATGTATACAACTCTTACGATGAAATCGAGAACCATTTTCGAATCACGAAACTGCTCGACAGGAGGCTTGTCGCTGATCAGATGCTCCTGTACAAAATTATCAACTCGAAAGTTGACTGCCCGGAGTTGCTAAATTAAATAAATTTCCACGCGCCGACTCGATATAGCAGACAAAATACCCTTTTCTACATTGATAGATGCAACACCAATTCCAACCAAAATGAATTTATGCAAAGGACGTGTAACTACTATAATATTAAATTTGTACGTTTAGAAACACTTGCTGACATGTTATATATAACACAAATTCATGATGATTAAATTAGTTGTACGTAATATTTTTTAATTACTGTCCTCCCCTTACCAGTCCCAATCCAAATACCTGTTTCGCATCCTATTTTCTTTACAGTTACAATCGCATTTATTTTATTGCTGTGTTTTTATATTTAGGTTTATCACTTGTTGAATCTACACCTGTATTATATATATATATATGTATATACATTTTTTTTATTGCTGCTTTGTCCTGTTTTTTTTTTCTTTTCTTAAATATTCTCGTTTACATTCAGTTACTTTTATGTTTCTAAATACCTATCTGTGAACATTAATAATTGGTCTTCTTTGTTATCCTCTTATGTATATTATGTTATTAAGACTGTTTATGTTCCTTAAATAAATAAATAAATGAAAAGTATATAAAAAAGCTCAATATAATAAATGTATGAACAAAAAAATCCCACAAAAATCCCAAAAAATAAATGTATGAACAAAAAAATCCCACAAAGGCAATGACTGTGCACGGGTATAATATTGATTTTTTACTTTTATTTTTATTTCTATGGTTATAGTGAATATTTTAAGTATAATAATATAAGTTAGGGATTTAAAAAAAGCTAACTGAATAATCTTATTTGTAAGTTTTATAAGAATAGATGTTACAAGTGCAATTTAAAAACATTAAAAAATTTATGTTATTAATTTAGCGTTAATCTTGTCAGGCCAGGTTACATGATTTTCCGCGAATCTGCGTTTTTGAAAGCGTTATTTTACCTAACTATATACGTTACTAACATGATATTTTTCACGGGTCTGCGCTAAGTTTTTCCTGAAGTCGAGAAATTATAATTGGAGATATGTATTAATAGAAACGACTCTCAATTATTCAACTTTTTAGCCAGCAACCCTTTCCTGCTCACGGTAGTTAGTTAGATGGAGAGCAAACGCTATTCATATGTCGTCTGACACTTTTCTAATTGTGTTTTTTTTAAGTGAAAACTTCTTTAGCAACGTTGTGATTTGAAAGTCGATGAAACGAAAAAGCGTCACTAAAAAGAGACAAACACGTACATTTATAGGATACTCTGTGCAGAAACGGGTGGTCCGTTTGATAGATTCTCCCATCTTAACAGACGAATTGCAATCTTTAGAGCACAGGCGTCGAGTGGGAATAAATATTCCTTTGAATTTAATTTAAGAAAATGTGGAGACAGAAAAATCAGAAAAAGATTTTGGCACCTCTGGGACTCGAATCTAGGATCCTTTGCTTACATTTAAAGTGCTCTACCAACTGTGCGTTAAGAAAATGAAGATAATGTTGGTAGTTCTTTTTTTTTGTTATTAAACTAATAACAAAAATATTTTTGGCCGTGAAAATCTAAAATCGTATCTTGGTAGTTCTTAGTCGAAGTATGATACAGATAAAAGTGACCGAATTTGACATCGACACCTAAGCTCAGTTGGTAGAGCACTTGCCATGTAAGCAAAGGGTCCTGGGTTCGAGTTCCAGAGGTGCCAATATCTTTTTCTGATTTTTCTGTCTCCACATTTTCGATTGAGTTTCGCTAATATTGTTTTCATTTAATTATATATTATAATTTGAGGTTTTAATCATAAAGTTAAAAAATAAATATTAATAGTGGTTTTTTTTTTGAGTGGATGATTTTATAAGAAAGAAAAAAGTTGATCTTGGGAAACTGTACATAATCAATTTGTAATGAAATAAACCAAAATTTTAACAAAACCAAAAAAGACTTCAATAAATGCACTAAAAAGTAAAAAAATAATTTCACGTTCTTCTACAACTTAATAATCAACTTACTTTTTCTACTCATTAATATGTAGGTACGGTTGTTATTTTTGGAGTCGGTGTCGGTAGCGTACTGTTAATTATTCAAATATCAATTTTTAAAATATATAATACTAGCTTTTTCCTGCGGCTTCGCTCGCATGGTATTAGGGGATTCCCACTCCGCCTCCTTTACCTTCCCTCTCCCCACTCCACTCCCCCCCATCAACCCCCCTCCGCCTCCCCCTCCACCCACCCCTCCCCCACACCACTTCCCCCATCAACCCCCCTCCCTTTCCACCCACCCCTACCCCCACTCCTCCCCCCCTACACCTTCCCTCTACCCACTCCACTTATCCATCAACCCCCCTCTCTACACCACCCCTTCCCCACCCCATACTCCTCCCCACTCCACCCCCCCCCCCCTCTCCTCCTCCCCTCCCTCTTCCCCTTCCTTTCCTCCCCCCTCTCCCCCCTCTCCCACCACAATCCACCTCCTCCACCTTCCCTCTCTCCACTCCACTCCCCCCATCAACCCCCTCCCCTCCCCTTTCCCACCACCCTCCTCCATCCTTCCCCTTTCCCCTTCCTTCCCTCCCCCCCTCTCCCTCCCCTAACCCCCTCCCCCCCACCCTTCTCCCCCTCCCCTTCCCCCCACCACAAACCCCTCCCAACACCCCCTCCTCCCTCCCCACTCATCCCTCTCACCTCTGGCATTCCACACATTCATTCCCGATACATTCAGTTTTCAAACTGCTCGCGTGCCACCTAATTTTTAATTATAATTTTTTATACAAATTTCTTTTTTTATACAAAACTCATAGTTTTATACAAAATAACGGACAAAAAAAATAATTATCCTATTTGGTGCAGTCGTTCGGGTTTATGCGCGCATACATACATTTCTGTGATTCATTTTTAGAGATGGTTATTAAGTACGACGCCAACAAAGCACTCTTTTTAGGGTGAATTGCCTAATTAAAAAAAAAAAAAACATCGTTTCTAAGGCTACAATTGGTTTGCTTTTTTCTGACGTTTGCAATAAATCGATTTTGTTAGGGACAGAAAACGTATGATAACTAATTTCATAACGTCAGAGATTATTCATAACGCCAGAGCTTACCAATATATATAGCCTATGGTACTTGCAAATGACGTAGCTTTCTATTAGTGAAAGAATTTTTAAAAACCATTCACTTGTAATCATACATCCATACAAACTTTCACCTTTATAATATAATATAACATAATATAATATAATATAATATAATATAATATAATATAATATAATATAATATAATATAATATAATATAATATAATATAATATAATATAATATAATATAATATAATATAATATAATATAATATAATATAATATAATATAATATAATATAATATAATATAATATAATATAATATAATATAATATAATATAATATAATATAATATAATATAATATAATATAATATAATATAATATAATATAATATAATATAATATAATATAATATAATATAATATAATATAATATAATATAATATAATATAATATAATATAATATAATATAATATAATATAATATAATATAATATAATATAATATAATATAATATAATATAATATAATATAATATAATATAATATAATATAATATAATATAATATAATATAATATAATATAATATAATATAATATAATATAATATAATATAATATAATATAATATAATATAATATAATATAATATAATATATCAATCATCCATCAGCAATAGCTATCCATATTATAAAATGACATGCGCATACAATCAGAGTGCAGCTCCTGTATGCATTTGCTCTACTTTATTGGCATTTTCCAATATATTTCCATTCTGTCTCAACGAGCTTTATACGAGTACTCTTCACACATTAAACTATATATTTTCATTATTTGTTTTACTGTTTTTTGCATTGAATTATGGTGGAACAGCTAGCGGGACACGTGTAAGAGATTGTGAAATTTCAAACTTTTGAACCAAACAAGACTTGTCGTATAAATTAATGCTAACACAAACTCATAAGATTTTCAAATAAGTGTGAAAGTTTTGCAGGTTTTACAAGAATCAACATTATCTCACGTGATTATATTAAACAAAATATGCACTTTGGAGAATGTTGTTATGCGGAAAAATGCGGATAGGGGGTATGGGAAATATGTGAAGAATACGAATAATCAACTAAGCAAAACAGCATTTCAACTACACGTGTTGGTCATTCATGTGCAAAAGAGGTAAACTATTCAGGGTGTTAAGGGACGTACTTGACTTACTTTAACCAGTGATTCCTGACATTATTTGGAGTAAAAAATGTAAATGAAATTTAGGTCTCCTGAGACATTTTTGATTTTTTTTTTGTTTTTCTACAAAAACATTAAAAAATGGTAGGTGTTGGACAGTTGGAGGCGGGGTAGGGGGTTGATCGGTAACTTTGCTGCGTGACCAGTGACGACACGCGGAAGATTTTTTTTTTGTTTGATTTTGAAGAAAAAAATTTTGAAAAAAAAAAGTGTTCAAAAAAGTCACCGGAGACCAAAATATCATTTACATTTTTTACTCCAAATAATGTCAGGAATCACTGGTTAAGGTAAGTCAAGTACGTCCCTTACCACCCTATTCTATACACCCAAAGATAATGGAATCATATTCTATTATCTTTGTATACACCGCTTAGCGTAGATTCAGTGGTGTCAAACCTCCGTCGTGGTCGAGGGGTAAGACTTTCAACTCGCAATCCGGAGATCGCGGGATCGAATCTCGGTGTGCACAAATAAATTTTATTTGATTTATTTGATTTATTTGTGTTATTTCACAATTAATTCATTTAAAATAATAGATAATGCATTTGCGGCAGGTTTCCGAGTGGAAGATACTCTCAGGATCGCCCTTGTGTAAGACCACCATTCAGAATTGAAACGTTGCTTGAAATGGCTTTAGCCGTGTTTGGTGAGCAGATCTGAATAGCCAGATACTTCCCCGCCGTCCTCTCCCCTGTCTCCTTTTCTTCCTCTCTAACTTCAGCCTCACAACATAACCATATTGGGGATGCCATAGTCTCACTGGCTCCAGACGGGAGCAGCTGGGATAACTGTGAGGTTTCACAAAAAAACACGTTTGTTTGCAATAAACAGAAGTCATCTAGATCTTTAGGACATTTATAATTACAACAAAATATTAGGTATGTAAAAAGAAGACTAGTATATTTAAATACCATGACGATGATGGTATCCGTGGTCCAGAGTAAGACTCACGACTGTGTATCAGGAGGTCGCTGGTTTAAATCCTGGCGTGCAAAAATAGTTTTTTTTTAATCCATTTGTGTTGTTTGACAATATTTTTTTTATATTAGCTCCACACCAAAGGCCCTGAGGAAAATAATTTCCCTCAGCTCTTGTGTCATCTTAGGGGATGCTGTGTGGAGGATTTTTGTAAGGAAAGGAAAGAGAGGAGGTTTTGGGAAGGAAATAGGTGTAAGGGATGGGTAGGAATCTGGGGCTTAGTGTGTCCAGTAGTGACGGACATATGAATCCATCCCATCTACTGAGGTGCAAGGCGATGGATTGAGAGATACTGGCTGAAAGGTAAAAGATCTCCCTCAACCAATCTCTAATTCGTTTAAAATAATATATAGTTTACTAGCAGACCCGGACACACGTTATTGTGGCTAACGAAACACAACGCCATTACCCAACATTTATAACCAACGCCATCTGTTAATTTGCGTACATATCAAATCCACACCGCCCGCTTGCCAGCCCGCTGCCGGCTGCCTGAATTGAATCTTTGAATTTCTCGGCTTTTCTCCACTAAATATGCATGTATTATACAAATAAACCTTCCTCCAGAATCACTCTATCTATTGGTGAAAACCGCATAAAAATCCGTTGCGTAGTTTAAAAGATCTAAGCGTACAGACAGCTGGTGCGACTTTACTCTATACTATACTAGCTGACCCGGCCACGCGTTGCTGTGGTTAATAAAACACAACGTCATCTACTGGATGGTTATCCAACCTTTATAACCACTGCCGTTTTTGAGTTTATCGCGAAGAGACAGACAGATGCCTCGGAAGACTTTTATTTATAATACGTAGAGATGGTGTGAAAGATTATAATAATGTGCATGAAATGCTTGGGGTAACTAACGTATTTAAATTAATAAGGATTAATACTGTATCCATCTAAATAACTTTTCAATTACCGCAATGTACGTGACCATTTTTTTAGAAGATAGAATGGGTTTAGTAAGCTATCCGTAAAAGATAGACACATGCCTTCGCGGACTTTTTTGTAGATCTATAAAAGAGGAATATCCCACCATGCATTGTTTTGTTATATCCCAAATGGATTAGGCAGCGTTTTCGATGAAAGCTACCAGGCGGCTCGATTTTTTCCTACACTTCTAACAATTATCGTGATGTTTCAACCAATTTACACAAATTCTTGACAAATTACATACCTAAACCTTCCTCACGAAACAACCGCATGAAAATCCGTTCAGTAGTTTTCGAGTTTATCGCGACCAGAGAGACAGACAGACAGACGACGCGGGGGACTAGATATGTAGAGATAATGATGATTTGCGGCACTTTCCAGTGTGGAAAAAACTCTCTGTATCGGCCTGGTGAAAGAGCACCATTGAAAATTGACACATTGCCTGAAATGGCTTTATCCATGTTTGTTTACCAGTTCTGAATAGCCAGGTGCTTCCCCCAACTTCCTCTTTTATATCTCACTCCCCTCCCCATTACCTCTAGCCTCACAGCACTGAGCACACCCCAATTGAGGATGCCATAGTCTCACAGGCTTCCAACAACAAAACATTTCAATATTGTCATGGATGAAAATATTGAAATGTTTTGTTCTGATTTTGCTTAGTCAAGGAATGAACGTTTAAAGTCTGAGTTTTGTGATTTTTTCACGGGTCTGCGCCAGTAAATAAAATCAAAGTTGTGATTACTTTGAGGCAGAGTAGGTCACAAAACTTTTCACGTCCCAAACGGGGGTTCCGTTTACGCAATTATTTAAAAGAAAAATGTACATAGCTCCCAGAAATACAATTGGGTTAATAATTATCATTATCGGTCTCTGAAGGCATTGTTGGGCAGCAAAATAACTTTTAACCTCAATAACAGTACGGGGAACTCTGTGACCTTTCCGTGACGGATGTTAATTTATTTAAGGGCTGGTGACTGGTGACACCGATATTTATTATACGATCCCCAAAAAACAAATTTATTAAAGTGAAAATTTCTTTAACACCGTGGTGATTTAAAACTCGATCAAACGAAAAATAGCGACACCAAACAGAAACAAAAACATACATATGTAGGATTTAGCCAGCGAGAGAATGAGATAGACTAAGCGGTCTTCTCTTTGTGCGGTGCTTCGTAACTTCCTCACCCTCACTCTTGTCTCTTTAGTTTTCTGAAGATTACACTTCTACCGCGTGTGAACTGCACACTCCGTTATATTTTAAATTTTCATTCACGTTTATTTATTTATTTATACTATTATACGCCTGTACGGGCTTTTACAAACAGTTACATAATAGTTTCGTGGAAAAGTAATCATGAATTAAAATATCCTATTTAATTTACATAGGACCCACGCAGAAGAATAGTATTAAGCTAACATTGATTTTTATTATTATTTGGGGTACTTATTATTGTAGCCTTCTTATACTTACTACATTCCTTGAGGTTGACTAATTAAATCCTTCTGCTAATTCTTCCAATTTTAAGTGAAATCATTTTACTCGATGGCCAAACAAGGGCCAAATGTCTTATGATAAAAAAAGCCTTCAGAATGTTTTTATGCATTACATTAACATGGTAGGTTGGATAAGGTGATTTTTTAATAATTATCATTAAAAAATTGCCCAAGTTGATTATTTAATTAATTATTTAATGACCTACATTTTATAAATCAAAACATTAATAAATAAAGAACGATAATTGCGAAACCTTTTGATTGAAAAAAATTATTTTCAGTTTGATTTAGTATTTTGGCCTCAAAACCAGATTTAAGTTTTGTATGAAAAAGGCCGCTCGTCCATTCCTCTTAATGATGAACGATAGTCTTTTACAGATTACACGTACAAGTATTACGCTGGTAATAGGTATAACTGTACTGAAATGTAATATGACAAAAGCAGCTAAAAGGTGCTGAAAGTTGCTGAAGGTTTCTAAAAAGTATTTACAGTAAATGAAAAAAAGTTCTTTGGCATTCTAAAAACTATATAACAGGACAGTTTCAAGAATGTTTCTGCAAAGTAGGGGGTTCAGATGTCACGGGTACCTACTGTACTGAACGCTTCTAGAATAGACCTTCTGCAATCTGTTTCTAGAACGGACCTTCTGCACTAAACTGTTCTAGAATAGACCTTCTACACTGAACAGATCTAAAGCGAACCTTCTGCACCTTATGCATAATATAATATTACGAGTTAATTGCATTCTTATTTATTGCTTTATTGGTTTTGTAACACACATAATTAATATTGTAAGTAAAAATTTCCTTTGTTTATGTTATACTTTATTTTACATACTCAAGCTTATATCATACTGAATCATCGTATGGTTATTTTGCTAATTTGCACAAAATTTTATTATATACATGTGTGTTGTTTTCTTACAATTACTACAACTGCATTTATCTTTTTACACTTAATTACAATAAGCAATTCGTAAAATTTTCATATGAAAGCCCACTAGGGCGTAAATGAATATAAATTAATAATTAAATGAAAATATCAAACTTTGTTTACCCCACCATTTAATATACATTTATATATATATATATATATATATATATATATATATATATATATATATATATATATATATTGTGTTCTGATAAAGTAACCATTGGTTTTAATCATGTTGATAAAATATATATATATATATATATATATATTATCAACATGATTAAAACCAATGGTTACTTTATCAGAACACAAAGTATATTAATTAAAATGACTCCACAAAAGGAATTTTCAGTTTTGAAGAACGTAATATAATTATTCAATTTTTCCAAGAATTATTTTTTGTCGCTTCTAAATCACATTGGATTACTATTGAAGAAGGTAATGTCAAAAACTCTCAATAAATATGATAGAGATAGACAGTGAAAATAAAAAGGTGACGGTCGCTTCTGAGAATTATCACGTTAAAATTAACGCTACATAACTATTACTAGCAAGCAGACATGTTTTTAGAATTCAATTTTTTTAAATCAATTGTTCGAAATCGAATTTCAGCAATCGGACGAAAAACGTATTTTTCGAAATTGTTAATCAACTTTTGAAATTTATATTTCACTTGCTTATGACTAACGAGACTCTGTTAGGTTAGGTTAGGATATGTTAGGATAGGTTTGGTTAGGTTAGGTTGGATTAGGTTAGTTGATATTGTCCATCCTACAATAAAATACTCTTGTATGTACTGTATACATACTTATATCAATTCGAAAAACTAGTTTTTCCGTCAATTGATGTTCGAAAAATATGTTTTCAAAAAATATGTTTTAGAAAAATTGAAGTTCGAAAAATTGCACTCCGAACAATTGAATTCGAAAAATTGATTTCGAAAAATTGCAATTTGGTCAATTTACCTAGGCACCTATTACTATTAAGGGTCGGGTATCAAACCGCGCTGACACTGCAGTTAGGTATTTCTTGTACTTGTAGACAAACACGGCCGCAGCCGGCCGCCTGCGTTTGACTAGAGGAGATGTGGGTATACTAGACACTACGGACTTAGGAAATAAAAATACACTTGCCTTATAAAATTTAGTTCCTACTATAATAATGGATACAGCTTAACATACTAAGAATCATATGGTGGAATAGCGTGGATAGCTCATAGAGACATTTGCGCCTGGGTCAAACTGCCCATTCACTGCAGTTAGGTATTTTTGGTAGTTGCAAACAAGCTCGGCCGCCGCGATCTACTGTGTATTTCGGTTAGATTCAGGCACGGCTGCTCAGCATTTTGATAAAATACGAAATAAAAATACACTTGCTTTGTGTAATTTTAATTTATTTCTAACATAATTGATACAGCTTGACAGACTATAAATCATATTATGCAAGGGCAAGGATACATAGACTTTTTTTAGTCCCTGGACCTTTACAGACGTCTTAGTTTTTGACTCAATGTGACATAGAATCTAATGGTGTTTTGATGTGGAAAAAATTTCTGGTTCATATATGGTTTGTATAATGTTATTAATTTTTTTATAATTTTACCAGAAAATAATGGGTGTGAATAAGTTACGACAACCAGTTTTTACTCTGTGCCTTAGAAATTAAAAAACAGGTAGTTTTGTTTTTGAAAGTTTATTTATATGCATACAGTTTTTTTTTTAATACGTAGTAAGAAAGAATATATTTTACAATTTATCTTTGATATACATAAAGTAGAACGAAGCACATTTAGAAAAAAGACAGTAAAAAATATAAAGAAGTTCAGACAAATTTTTATAAAACAACTAAATGTTTTATTTTTATTTTTATGTAACTTACAAAGTCCCAACTGTTATCAATCGCCTAGGGCCAGTGATTGGGGTATGTTGTGAGGCTGAATAAGGTGGGAGGGGAATAATATAGGGGAAGTACCTGGATATTCAGATTTGGTCACCACACACGGCTAAAGCCATTTCAAGCAGCTTTTCAATTCTGAATAGTGGTCTTACACCAGGGCGATACATAAAGTATCTTCCACTCTGTTTTTTTATAGAAGGCTATTGACAAGTTTTTTTTTCTTTGTGTAAAACACGCTGTAACTCGTGTTGTGCGTGTTACAGGTAAAATTGCAAATGTTATATGTAAGTTCAAAATAAATTAATTATTACCCACAATTATTATAGTTATTTCACAGCATTATCCAAAAATAACAAAGTTACTATTATATACTTGTTTACTATTATATAATTTTACAATTGAAAAATGTCCTGCACAACACAGGTGAATTCCTAGCGTGGAGGACATTAGACTATACATTTGTAATGTAAACTTATTAATAAAAAAATACAAAACAATACAGAGTGATAAGTGTTAGCCCCTCATTTATTCACAAGACTGTCATTTTGTAATGACATCATCCTTTCTCCCGGTCTATTATCGATAATTCATACAGCGCCCTTGAGCTGATTTTTCACAAAAACGGCGCTATATAAATCATCCAAATATTATTTATTAATTCTAAACATTCACAAAAAGTGTGGTAGATCATTCATTATAGCAAAAAGTTTATATGGAAGGCCATTACTCAGGCCGCTTATGTTTATTTAAAAAACTTACATGTTAACTGATAGTTTCTGTTATAACGACGTCATTTATATTGCTTCTGCTGCTTTTCTAAAAAAACATATAAAATAAATTTATTTGTACTTGTATTTGTATTTGTATTTGTATTTGTAGATACGGCCCAGAATTTACCCAACATCGAAATTCATTCGATTTATCAATGGATCTGACAGTCGTTGTTTTCAATAAAACTTAGTGACAATTTGAACGGAATCGGTAGAGAACTCAAAATGGTCGTCGAAATTATGCATTTTGAAATTAAATTTTGTTAAATTTTGTTAAATTAAATTTTGATATTAAGTTCGTTGAACCCCAAACTCCTTTAACCTGATTTTGAACCAAATCGTCAAAGTACTTAAGATATTCAAGATGGATGCCGAAATTTTGCATTTTGACATTAGATCCGAGTTCAGTGCACGTCCAAACGCCCTAATCCTGATTTTGAACCAAATCGGTAGATAACTAAAGAAATTCAAGATGGATGCCGAAATGTTGCATTTTGACATTAGATCCGATTTCAGTGCACTTCCAAACGCCCGAATGCTGATATTGAACCAAATCGGTAGATAACTAGAGAAATTCAAGATGGATGCCGAAATGTTGCATTTTGACATTAGATCCGAGTTCAGTGCACGTCCAAACGCCCTAATCCTGATTTTGAACCAAATCGGTAGATAACTAAAGAAATTCAAGATGGATGCCGAAATGTTGCATTTTGACATTAGATCCGATTTCAGTGCACTTCCAAACGCCCGAATGCTGATATTGAACCAAATCGGTAGAAAACTAGAGAAATTCAAGATGGATGCCGAAATGTTGCATTTTGACATTAGATCCGAGTTCAGTGCACGTCCAAACGCCCTAATCCTGATTTTGAATCAAAAAGGTAGATAACTAGAGAAATTCAAGATGGATGCCGAAATGTTGCATTTGGACATTAGATCCGAGTTCAGTGCTCGCCAATACTCCCTAATACTGATTTTGAACCAGATCGGTAGAGAACACGAGAAATTCAAGATGGATGCCGAAATTTTGCATTTTGACATTAGATCCGAGTTCAGTGCACTTCTAAACGCCCGAATTCTGATATTGAACCAAATCGGTAGATAACTACAGATAAATTCAAGATGGATGCCGAAATTTTTAGATGTCAAAAAGCAAAATGACTTCAGTCTACCTTCAAACTACCCTTGATAGAAATCAGTAAAAAAATTAAATTTTGACTTTATTACCTTATTCTCCTATTCTTCCAGTGGGAGGGTCTATTTTTTATGGCACGGTAAGCAAGAATTCCTTTATTTTTACCCATTTTGAAGGTACCTGAAGTTTAAAAAAAAAATAATAATAAAATATGTAAAACTGTAAATCAAGTTAAAAATAATTTATTAGATAACAATAAATATATTTTATTTCTACTTACCCGGTTACTGTAACACCTATCTCCTCAATGATTCCTTCAAAAATCGAATAAACAGCGAACAAAATTGCTGCGAAAAAAATATGCGTGCTGTCGCCTTGACTGCTATCTCACAACTGAATGAATTCTGTGAAATTCAACCGTTATATAAGACATCGCGCGGCGTAATATTTTGCCATACATTTTTGTATGGCGGAGAATAGTTGAAAAATTCAGAAAGTTTAGGCGAATTACAATAAAAATCTAGATACACTGAAGAGCTTTTAATTTAATAGCTTGATTTAACATAATGTTTACTCTGAGATTACGGAAGGATTTTTGGTAAAAATGTTTACAACAGGTTCAGGAGAGATAATCGCGAAGGCCTTTTTCAACGTTTTAACTAAAGTTGCAGTATGTATAACTTATAGAATTTGTAAGATTACAGTAAAAAAAATTTAATCACTAGTAACTTTACACATTTTTCTAACTACCTGTATATAATTTTCTAGTATTGCTGCTACGAGACGCGGATGCTACTGCTAATGCGGAGCGATGTTTTCCAAACCCGACCCTTTTGTTTTCAGCCCACGGCGACGATTTAACGATTGGATATAAAAATCATAATTTAATGTTCTGTATAATGTCATTGTACTTTATCAACAATCGAAAAATGTTCCATTATCAAAGTCGATTCATCTTTTATGTGTTCATATCACACATGTCATTACAAAATTAATCTCAAACTAAAATGACGTTATATAAATCATAATCAATCTGTTATTCGTTAGTTATTCGTTGTAGCGTGATAAAGGCTAACACAGAATTTTTGTTATTGAAAATTTAAACGTATGAAAGTGTTCATAATCACTGGCGGTAGACGTTACGTATTTTCTTACCAATTGCAAATACGTTATGGTGTGTTTTCTATTTTTTCGGAAAATCTTCATTCATTATTGTACGGAGAGACATGCTAGTTAATTGCACGATAATTACATAATTACTACACGTATACTTTATAGTTTTTATTTTTTTTTTTTTTTTATTATTTTTTTTTTTTTTACGTTATAGTTTTTTTTGTGTGATTGTATATTTTTTTTAATAGATTAGCTTTATTCTATCAATCAATTAATTATAGTTGGATTGGTTGACATGGCAACGGTCAGAATGTCAGCTGTCTGGATATTTAGTCAGAATTTGATTTTACAGAAAAAATCGAAAAACGCAGATTGAGTTCGACTTTTTTTGTAAAGAGGTGATCAGCGATCACAGGAAATACTTGGGGATGCTTAATATTGAGAGAACTCAGCGAACATAATGCAAAAAAAAATTAAAAATTGCAGTATTTTATGCATTTATATTCTGTCTGTTGATATTTTGTATAATTGCCAAACGTTAATTGATTCAACTTTCGGCTTTCGTCATCACAGTTTCGGTGAGCTGGTAAGGTGGAGAGTCAGTTATGCAGTTGTAGCCGAAAATTATTTTTAATGATTTTTTATTTAGGTGGCTTGAAAAAATCCATACATACAATAAAGTTTTTCAAAAATAAATAAAAATCATCATTTCAAATCGAATTTTTTAATCTTACCATTCTAGGTCACTCAAAATTTCGTATATCGTAAATGTGGTGAACGTATGTCTTGCGGTATGAAAGAGACATGCGTGCCCGAGGAACATATAAAAGGGTGTGATTTTTGTCCATTGTCCTGTTTGCCATTAGACTTCCTACGAAGCACCATTGTACAATATCTCGGAATAAACGTCAATAGTCTACCTACGACTTATTATTGCTACACCCTGTACTGAGATCATCAGAACATATTCAGAGGATCTGGATCCATCCAAGGGGAGTCCAGATACATGTTGATAATCGGCTACGGTCATCACAGTAAATGCGTTCTCTTTGGAGAAGAAACGCAAGATTCTTTAGGAAGTGGTTTTTTTTTAGCGGACACCAAAATACTTTTTTTTATTTATTTAACGCACGAAAAAAAAATCAGCTTAAGGCATACCTTTCAAAGATTTCCTATTTCGGGAAATACTTTAAAAAATGAAATCATGAAACTGATTTTAGAAAAAAGTAACAATTTTCACGTAATAGTGTTATTTTCATCGTGAGCAGGGTAGGTTCCAAATTAAAAAAAAGGAAAACTGCCATGTTGTTTGTTCAATAAAGTTCAGTAAAAAAAAATCTATATATTATTTAATACAATATAAAATATTAATAAAATTTTGAAAGTCCGACGAAACCGGTTACTAGTCGATATAGATTATTAGTCCCAATTGATTGATTTTTAGAAGAAAAATTATGATTTATGTTACAGTGAGAAGGAATAAATAAAATTATTAGTTACATCTGCGTTATTTGGAGTGTTTGAAATATTATCAGGTTATGTTGTAAAATTGTAACACTAAAAATATTCCAAACAATAAATAAATCAATTAAAAAGTTAAGAACTCTAAAAGTAAGTGTATAAAAATATTTACTTATTTTGCAATTGAAAATAATATTTTGCCTTTGTTTATTTTATATTATTGTCATTTCTATTATGTATCAAATCATTTTATAATCTTTAAGCAAATGTTGAGCAAATGGGGTATTATTATAACTACTAGCTTTTTCCCGCGGCTTCGCTCGCATGATATTAGGGGATTTCCACTCAGTCTCCTCCACCTTCCCTCTCCCCACTCCACTCCCCCCATCAATCCCCCTACCCCGCCCCACACCCTCCTCCATCCTTCCCCCTTCCCCTTCCTTTCCTCCCCCCTCTCCCACCCCTAAACCCTTCCCCCCACCCCCACCCCCGCCCCACCCCACTCCCCCCACACACCTCTCGCCTTCCACACATTCATTCCCGATACATTCAGTTTTCAAACTGCTCACATGCCACCTATTATAATTTTATTGCTTTATGGAATAATTTTTTATACAAATTTTATAATGCCAGAACTCAAAGGTAGTTTTATAAAAAAAAAAACGAACAAAAAAAAGTATTATCCAATTTGGTTCAGTCGTTCGGGTTCATGCGCATACATACCTATATTTTTGTGATTCATTTTTAGAGATTGTTATTAAGTACGAATTATTATTCTTCTTTTACCAAAAAAAATCCAGTACGGCTGTTTTATACTTAAAAAATGCGATACCTGTCTATCCAATTAAAACAATAATTGTTGTGTGATAGAAAATGTCCAAATTTGAGAATGACATTTTGCAAAACAAAGATTCTTAAATAAAAATTCTATTTTAGAAAATATTCAAATTAGCGAATTCATTTGAAGTACCTACTTCCTTAATAATTTAAATCGATTAAAGAATTATAGAATCGTGCCACTTTTTGTAATTTTTTCATACAAATTTAGTAATGCCAGAGCTCTGAGCTATAGCCTATATGTTTGTATTATTGTAAAGTTTCATTAAAATCAATTCAGTAAAGTAGGAATTAGTATTTTGTACATATTTGAATTTTAACATCAAAGGGATGTCCATAGTAACCTAATTAAAAAAAAAACATCGTTTCCAAAGCGACAATTGGCGTTTGCAATAAATCGATTTTGTTAGCGACAGAAAACGTATGATAAACGTATGAGATTATTCATAACGCCAGATCTTATCAATATATATAGCCTATAGATCTCGCAAATAATTTAGCTTTCTATTAGTGAAAGAATTTTTAAAATCTATTCAGTAGTTTTTGCGTGAAAGAGTAACAAATATACATCCATACAAACTTTCACCTTTATAATATTAGTAGGATAAAGCTCCAAGTATTCTGTTAAGAACCAAGTAAAATATTTCATCAGTATTTTAGTATCCGGGGGAATAAGGTTCACTCTCAGGGGACGCAAGCCATTTGCTTTCAGGAGTAATGGATTTGGATTTCAGAGAACAGGATGGCCTAGTTACACTCAACAGGGGTTTCAGAGAAAACGGCAACAAGTTAATCAATATAATGATGATTAAACATCTCTTAAATTTTGTGCTGAAACGATTTATGGAATGCTATGATTGATGAAAGGGGGTGAGTGTAAACTGTAAATGGAAGAGAATGGTTGGAAAGTACAATGGCTATCAGATCTGGTCATTAAACATACTGCTTTAACAATTCTGCCACAAAGGTGAAAGATCACAAGACAGAATTTCCACCTTAGAATGAGGTATAACAATCCAGTTTTTTGTGAACATCTCGCAAGAGCCAGCTGCTCCTGTCTGGAGCCAGTCAGACTATGGCATCCCATCTCAGGTATGTTGTGAGGCTGAAGTTAGTGGGGAAGAGAAGGAGGTGGGAAAGAGGAAGGTGAGGAATGTACCTTGCTATTCAGATCTTGTCACCAAACACGGATAAAGCCATTTCAAGCAACGTTTCCATTCTGAATGGTGGTCTTAAACCAGGGCGATACTGAGAGTATCTTTCACTCTGGAAAGTGCCCCAAATATACTAAATAATATTTTTTTAATTAATTAATTGTGAAATTAATTAATTAATTTTTAACAAATTAATCTAATAAAATTTATTTGCGCACGCCGGGATTCGATCCCGCAACCTTCGGATTGTGAGTCAAGAGCTTTACCCCTCGACCAAGGAGGCCGTCAGTTAGATTGGGGCTCTTGTGCGGTGTCAAAAAAATCTTCTAGGAGCTTTTTGTCCATTTTCTAGAGTGACGAAATGTATGCAAAAATTGCCTTGCTCTATTTCATTTTTACGTATACAGTCACGAGCGGAGTAATTAAAGTACATATTTTTCCAGCTGATGAAAATTATTAAAGAAAATTATCGCCTTTCGCTAAGCGGTCAAGGCAGTACGAAAGCTGTTTATTCTGATAACCCATAGATATAAATCTAATCTATTCGTATTATTCAAAATGAAAATTAAATAATCGATTGTATCATTAATGGAAGGAATCCGATTTGGTAATTAATGTTTCAGAAAACCTGAGGAGATGAATTTCCTCAATAAACTTGACCATAACAATCCATGCATCATATTACCTAGGAAAATTAAATGATGGTGTAAATGTGCTATTTTGTTTACAACTTATTACCAGTCCAATGTTCAATGAAGCAAACCTCGCTAAATGAGTGGAAATGAATGACTCAATCGTGTGCAACTTTATCGCTTTTGCCCGCATTTCATTGTTAACATCGAGTCATTTCCTTTGTAGGATATTAACATTCGCTACCAAGAAACATAATTGAAGTACAATCTTATCCGTGTTCTGAATTCCAATTCCATTGATCGTGAATCCTGCGTCGGCTTATCGTTTCCGGCAGACGCCCTCTCGCGGCGGCGTCCGTCGGAAAACTGCGGGAGCGGAGAGCGTCGCGACGCTCCCAGGCGCTGCATTCCTGAGACGTGCACTTTCTTGCTATACCTCCATTATGTAGATACAGCATTTCAATAGAGTCGAAGCGCCGAACTTGCTGTAGACTTACCTTCACTTAGTAACGCCAAATTGGTCGGGTGCATGCACCGTGAATTGGATTATTCGAACAGACATGAAACAGACTTTCTTTCGAATCCAATAAATTCTTGATCCGAGGAAACATCATGCTGTAAGAAATAATACATCAGATTTGATTTACTCTTATAAATGCCTTTTGAAATTCCATTTCAACTAGTCAGGTTGTACAAAAATCTTTGTTTTAACAAGTCGCTCTTATTGATATATAAAGTTAATTTATACCATGGCTATCGGTTTCTACTTTTATAGCTAAGCGATATCTGATTTTCAATATTCAACTTCTAAGATAAAACAAATTAATATATGTTTCGTGAAATATTTAACTCAAGACAGCCACTTTCATAAAAAAGTAGAATACTCAAAAGGGGTAGGTAATGCGTAATTATGTAATTGCGATAGTGAGCAAAATTAAGAAAGGGACCCTCAGATGGTTTGGGCACGTAGAGCGAATGAACGAAGAAAGTAGTGTTAAAAGAATATATGACGCAAATGTGAATGGTAGAAGAAGTCGGGGACGCCCGAGGAAGACATGGCACGATCAAGTAAATCAGATACTTGAGACGGGCCATGTCAAAAGTCAGAATAATAGAAGAGTATGTATGAGACGATGTATGAATGTGAGTGAGGCAAAGAGTGTGTGCCAAGACCGAGTTGTTTGGCGGTCCGTCCTCTCTGCCTACCCCTGCGGGGAAACGGCGTAATGGTTAGTTAGTTAGTTAGTTAGTAATTGCGAGTGTAAAATTTAAAAAAAAAAAAAACAATTTTAATGTAAATTCTCATAAGACCTTACCAACTTGTATTGCAGCCTTAAATGTTATTTTTAAAATAAACACCAAAAAGACAAATAGCCGAAAGCAGGAAAAAAATAAATAGATACCTGACAAAAAACTATGCACACAAAAATATTGCTTTTCTGTAAGAAAACATAACGTTGATGGATTTTTATATTGCGATTATTAAGCCCCAAAACTATTCGCTGTGTGAAACTAAATTTCAACAAAGAAACAAAAAAAGGACACCATTTTACCAAATTCCTACAAAATCTGACACACTGTAAATAAAGTAATTATCGTGTAGAGACTGTAAGTGTTAAGTGTAGAGGATATATCAATTGGCATTTCGTTTCAAGATAATTTGTTTCGACCAGTTGGAGTATGTAGATGCGGTACCGCGAACAAGTTATGGCGAATCGGCGCCGGCGTCGCGCATGCGCCTCTCGGCCAGGACGTCCCGACGTCTTTATAAATATGACTGAAACCAGCCAACGTCGGCTAGTGCAAGCTTTAGTCGCGATCTGAAAGGTTGTTTCAGCAAACTTATTTGCTCACACCAATCTCGTATTGATAAAACGTGCTTTGTACCAATCGTAAAACATATATCAGCGCATCTTGCCCGAGGACTGAATTCTGTTTATTTGTGAATAAAATTATGTTTCTGACATAAGATAAACAAACTGACAGTGAACATTGACATTTGTGATTGTTGAAAATATTTTTGTGATGAACAGTTGGAACAATAGTGTTGGATAAGAAGTTTTATTTCATTGCAATTTGGAGACCATTTCTACTGTTTACTGGATCTTAAACAATTGGTAAGTCTATTTCAATAAACGTCCAAACATTTCATACAACATCTCATTCATAAATTCTGACATTTGACGAATGTATGCAAGGAAACTGGATCGTGAATGACATTGTCAAACATTCTCAGATTCGGGACTTCATCATCTGTTGGTATCATGTTTTTCTTCCTGAAGCTTCAGATGCTGCCTGTCAGTCTCAGAGAGATGAATCACTGGTAGGAATTTGATAAAATAACATTGGCCAACAACCAATTTAAGATTTCCCAACGATGTAATTTGATTTGGTTGTTTGACTGATTAGCCTATAAATCTAACATATATATTTATTCAAACACAAATAAACATCGTAACATTTAACATTAATATTTTTCATCAATTTAATTATAATTAATTGCAGGTGTACATCGATTTTCATAAAGGGGATTTATTTTAATATTTTATAAAAAGAGCATAAGTTTAAATTGTTCAATATCGGTGAAGCTACGTATTACGGGGGTATCTGCTGTAATGAGTTATTTTTCTTTTTATTTAAAGGGTTCGGGAATTTCTTTAGAAAGTTTTGTTTTACCTGGCAACAAGGTAAAGCTCTAATGCCTACTCGTATGCTAGGAGGATCATCTCAAAACTTTCTGCTTGTTTGTAAAGTCATTATTTTTCACTTTAGGTTTTAGCTTTATTTTGTTATTATTACGACATTACGATGACTTACACAGAAAACTTCCAAGGTTTTATTTTACGTAATGGGATGAAGTTTTTTACTTGTCCTTTGATAAAAATTATGAAATACAATTTAAAGAAATATAACATTTAGTTTCTCTTACATGGAATTTGAGGTGATTTATTATAAATATGTTTTTCAATGGAATCATAGCTAAAAGAAGATTTTGGAGCTTTTAAATTGTTATTATTTTTAATTCCTTATGTGATATGTAATAGAAAATGTTCGAAAGTTAGGAGAGCATTTTTTCAGAAACTTTAAACCAATCAATCATTCCACGTATTTAATACTTCACACATTCAATGCTCAATAACATGTTCAAACAAATAATGATTATCTGTAGAATCCAAAAAAAAATTACGAAAATTTTTATCTTTGGCCAAAAATAATTAGGTAATCAACGTTGCAAAGTTCTGTAATATTATATGTTCGTTACCAGATATCTTACTAGATAATTCTTTACAGGGATTTTCGCTAAGATTTTTGTACACTAAGAGACTATGAATAAATATGTTGGATCCCTCGTAAATATTGATGTGTATATAGTAGGTATATAGACTACTGCTTCATTTTTTAAATTTGTATTTGCCGTTCGTAATTCTGTTAAAAAAAATTCATTGGAGAAGAAAGATCGGGTAAGTTTCAATTGATTCGCGCTTTAAAAAAATGACTAATCGCATCAATAATAATTCATCATCTTAACGCCTTTCAAAATGTCGTAACTCTGTCAAAACGTGGTGGAAAGATTTATTTCTCATTATATAACCTTGAAAATTCTTCGCACTTTAAGTACGTGAAACACTTCATCAATTTGTTGAGCGAAAAAAATCAATATCAATCAACACGAAAAGTGCTCAAATTATGTGAAGCTATTAGTAAAATTGAGAAACCTTGTATAAAAATCTAAATAACGTCTCCTGAATAAACAATTTGAGTGATAATAAATTAAGGGAAGCATAATATTCACTTTAGCTTGGCCCAATAAATATCGACTTAATCGTTTGAAGCTTTTTTCCTGGCACCATAAAAACAAAAAATTTAGAATCAACATACCTGTGAAGATAAATAATTTGGGTGTAAATCATGATTTTCGGCGCCGACGAGCGACGGGACGCCCGGTCCTAGGGCGTCGCATTCCGGGGCGCGTTTATTAGCCGGAGTTTTGAGGATCGTCCGTCTCTCCCTTTTACCCCTTCCCAGTGTCCCGTGACACTCGCGGCAGGCTCGCTAACAATGCACAGCCGCATACCTGCGCTGGGCCGGGCTGGAGCAAAAGGGAAGTCTCATTTGTAGACGAGACGAATGCATTCCTCAGGAGCGTATTTGTATACGGGCTAATCTTGGTCACGTCCTCAGGGAGATGAGAGGAAAGGAGTTTTCCACCTGGTAGAAAAGCGACTCATAAAATTAAGCAAGAAACAAAAACTCAGGTGAACAGGTAGATAACCTAGTAAAAGTTAGCCAATAATCGTCGCACTATTCCGAAAAATACTTCAGCATCACAGTAGGTATCTACAGTTTATATTTACTTTATATATTCAAACTTTTTTTTAAATTAGCTTCTTCACACAGGAGACCCTGAGGAAAATAATTCCCCTCAGGGCCTATGTCATCTTTGGGATGCTGCGTGGAGAGTCTTTTTAGGATAAGAAAGGAGAGGAAGTTGTCAATTTGTCCAGGAGTGACGGACGTATAAATCCATCTCTCCCACTGCGGTGCAAGACGATGGGTCGAGAGAGTCTGACTGGAGAGGTCTAGGTTCAACCTGACTCTTCCGATCCGATCCTCCACGCGCATTCGCCACCAAAACCTAGACAAATCTCAACCCGTGAACCCGTGCACCCCTGCTAAGTCACCGAACGTAGCAAACTACTTGGGGTGACCAATAGCAGGGGTGTTGGTTATCCAATAAATGGTGCCCGGGGCGGCGGTCCCCATACCTGCCTCCCGAATTGTAATGAAAGATCATCATCTTTAACTTGCCAGTATTTTTCAAATCGAGAATAAAACCGCTCTATTTCCCATTAGGATACAGTAGACAAAGTCTCTAAAATCGTTTGCCTCATGAATGAAGAATTTGATTTTACTCCAACTTTCTTCTATTATATCTTTCGACACTATTATTAAGCACGGTTTTTGTGTGCCCTGTAATACTGGTGTGAGAATAGAGAAATGAGCTTTTGTCAGGCACAAAAAGATAACAGTTGCGCTGCTACAAACTTGTGGCGCTCGTTAATTAAGCCCAGCGCTATGGAGGCATCCTGTTATTGAATTCCTGCGCTGTCTTTTTATAAACGCACCTGTTTACTCAACTAATAATATCCATTTAGGATTCGATGTTGTTTTATCATATTATGTTAGACTATTCAACATCGTCGTAATATGTGTTGACCTCGTAAACATGATAATCCCGTAAGTTATACACTTAAAATTCACAACAGAAAGCCATTTATTGTTCTTACTGCGCTTCAAAATTTCGTCAACTAAATTCATGATTTCTGTTGAAATCGGTTGCACTTTTTAACATTTTTCGGTTGGTTTGAATGATAGGAATCATAAATCCGTGATTACAAATTGCCCATTAGGAATTACTCGGTCCAAATGAGATCCAACTTGACAGACCATCGCTTTATGTCCACTATAACAAATCCGCGCAAATGCTCTCCCCGAGGTCAGAAAGATGCGTCGGAATTTGCGGGACTTAATGTGCACAAAGAGTTATTATCATTTTGATATACAATATCGTAACAAACAAGCTGAAATCTGTTGAAAATAATATGAAGTATCTCGTCTGACAACAACAAGCAGTCTATAAAATACTTCAAACGGTCAAAATCTTGAATAACATAATAACTATTAAATCGTGAAACTCTAAATAAATATTTTCGTTTATAATATAGAATATCAATAATCAATAAACCTATTCGGCATTCATGATTCATGGTACGTTGATAGAAGCAACGCGTTAAACTGCCCGATGTATTGCTCAATGGTAGGTCAAAGTGAATCAAAAGGTAATGGTTTCTTTAACACGGGATGAATAACACATTTAATGTGATGTTTGCTTACAAAAACGGGTAAAACTTTTCAGGAGCAAAATAAGACACTTCTGAGCTTCCGGAAAGCTATTTATGTTGCCTACTACCTTACATTAATGGTGCCGAAACCAGGGAACCTTTTAAAAGGGCGTGTGAACTATAAATTTTCTTTTTCCGGTGCCCTCTCATATCGGGGCTTGCCCCAAATGACCTGTACCATCATTCATATGAGTTTCAAAGCATTAAAAAGCGTTTTTTTATGTTATAACTTCAATCTATCTCTTCTCCTGGAATTAATAGAGTAATCTTATGCTGGTAGCTTTTTTCGTGATTTTTATTAAACTATTGACTAACTAAAGTGCACGTACGCAAATTTTAAAAATAGTTTTGATAGACTTGCTTAGATAGATTTGGTTGGCTGCATTCTACGCCACGCACAACATTATGAAAAGTGTGTGTTATTATTATGAAACAGTGCTGTGCATCCCAACTATTTGGTTGAATAGGCCGTAAGTTAGAGTGGCGTCGCTATGACAGAGTGCGCGTCACGACGGCGACGCTGGTAAATGAATGAAATATCCTCACATGCCCGGTTGGTGACAAATTCACGGAATACAACATATCGAAGAGCAAATAAAACTTAAAATAACATTATAAGGCGACATGACATTCGCGGCAGAATTAATCCGAATGGCGCCAACACAGTTTTTTCTTTGTTTGAAAATAGGCTTTTGGTACTTCAAGCGACAGGACAAGCCAGATTTGTCGAATCAATTTAATTTTAAACTTGCTAAACTTAATCTGCTGAAATAATCATTGCGAGTTTTATACAATGCATAATATAACGCAATTTTAAAGTACCTTCTTCCTCTGGCATCCTCTGCTATCGAAGGATAATTATCAATTATCACCACGTAGTCTATCTTCCTTCCTTCATATCCTGGATTATCGTATGTATCTCCTCTCAAAATGTTACCAAGATATTGGTGTCTAGTAGTTACAATTACGCTTTGGCCGATCTTCGTCCAGACACATCATACAACACACGTGACAAGTGTGCCGTTCCCAACTAGTAAGTAAGTTAATAAATACTTGAACATTGATGGAAATTCCCGAATACATTATTATAGTCACAATTGATTTCATACGCTTCATTTTACCCTTTTAACTCCTTAATTGTATTTTTTTTTATAAACCACATTACTTTGGGCTGAGCTTGTTCCGAGATTAATATTTTGGATGGCTAGTTAGGAACGACTCACGCTTGTTGTGTGTGCAATGTCTTGTCTAAACGGTTGAAGAATTTTTATATTAGTCACGTTTATTATGAATTCTAAAAAAACTGAATACTATTTTTAAATAAAAATACCACGGGAAAATCAATTAAAAGCTAAATTTTCATTCGTGTTTCTTGTTATTCGAGGCTAGGCCTATAAATAGTTCTAGCACACACCTACGTGGTTTAAAAAACAACAAAAAACTAAGAAAATGTTTTACTGATTGATACAATACACAAATAGCCAGGTAGGTATCGTTTCAGCTACTACGAAATCTATTTCAGATTTTCATTGTATTCTTTTCATTATGCAAGGTTTCAAGAACAACACGATAAGAAATATTTTGTTCTGCCGTAAACTATTATTGATTTTAAAAATTCAAAATGATTCACAAGCCAAAATAAAATTTCGCATGGGGGCAGGAAGAACTGGTTTATTTATCTGTTCGTATAACCAAATACAACCTCGGTCATATTTCAAAGAGTTAAAAGAGTCATGACCATGAAACAATTACTTTGAAAAATCGCTTTCAATTGAATCGAAAAATATTGTTTTATTTATATTTGTAAATTATTGCAATATCTTAGGAAGTGTTAGGAATCATCTAAATACTCAATATAATAAAAACGCAACAGATGTACTAATAATCATTCATCTGCCCACGTACATTCCCATCAGGCCAAAAATAATCATTAGTTTTCCATTATTTGTCAGAAGATGTAAAATTAGAATCTCCTGCTATTTTCGTAAAATCAACTACGGGCGATCACTTGAGTCGGATTTGTTTATTAACCAGACCTGACTATTTTCAGCTCCTGGTTTAAATTTAGTTGAAAGTAAACTCATTTTATATTTAGGGGCATTATTGCATTCCGAATGACATAATAAATTTAGGTGACTTTACAGAATTAATAAATTAATTGACGGAATTTTAGCTTAGGGTAACACTTATTCTAATGCCCTCGACCCCATCATTAAAGCACAAAAACTAATAATAAAAATAATTCTTAAACTTCCTCTCACTACCAGCACCGATACGATCTTCAATACTTTCAACGTTATGGACATTAAACAGCTATACGCAAAATCCATCTTAGTTTACTTACATAAAAACAACAAAATACTATACAAACCAACACAAATGATACACAATACCCGAGCCAAAAATAAAGAACTTCTCCAAACTCCCTTTTCTAAAACCACCTTTGGACAAAAACACTTTAAATACATAGCTTGCAAACTACACAATACACTTCCAGCTACGATTAGACAAACGGAATCAATGATTAAATACAAACAAGGTTTAAAGAAATGGATTATAAGTATTGGACGTCACACTACTCCTAACATCTGTAAAATAGATTACAAATAGACAGAATTACCATCTCAAGTATGTCCTTACCCTTATTAAAGAACTTAAAATAGTAAAATCCTATATGTATAATATAACTCCTTATATAGATTCGACAGGATTTACTACTTTATTCATCTCTTCCTTCACCTATATAATGCTCTCTTTATGGTATTAACCCTCAATTTAAATCATATTTCTGTTTGAATTGTATAAATCAGTATGTATCTTACCTGAAATATTCTTATGTTATATTTAAATATTCTCATGTATGATACTCATTTATGTACCTCTACGCCTGTCTCAACACAGGTATACCCTAGTGAGACATGCATCGAATAATGTAATGCAAACATACCTTATATAGATTTTTAAAAAATAATAATAATAATAATAACACCTATTGTCGCACAAACTAAATATTTTATTACTTTTGCATATTATCCTATAATCCAAAAAATCATTCATCGTAGCCATGAGTCCAGTCTAGTTGCAATAAATTCATTTCGGGAAGGACAATAACTTTAAAGCATTTAAATTCAAATATAAATACCATTAGCTTATTTTATGGCACATAAATACCAAGAAATAGTAAAGAGTAAATTTAAAATTACATTAAAATACAATAAAATAATATCGTTAATGTGTTTATGCTCGTATATTTAATGTATCTTTGCCAAAAAAGAACTGGATTAATTCATTATTAACGCAATGCTTTGGTTTTTCTCTCTTTCATTTATCAATGACATGTTTAAACTTTGTAGCGAACCTACAACATATAATATGACAACTGATTCATATGATAGACTAACTATCACACGATTATTGGATCATACACGTGTATAATAAATAAAAGAGCTAGTCCTTCTATGTATTGTGAATGTCGTCCACCGCCATAGAATCAACATTGCCAGACGTCACTTGAGCGACATCTTCAGGTTTGTTCTGTCACCAGGCGGGGGCACCAGAGGCTCATGCCAAAACAAGTTCAGACATATTATTCCAGATATAATTAATGACATTCCTGATTCCATATTTAATACTTCCAGCCAAACAAACACTCCTTTCTTGAGACAACTCAGCGAGGAATGCGATAAATCCATGTAATAACTCGCGGGCGTTCCTTTTTACGTGTGTGTATGGTTAATATCTTCATTTTATAAGGAAATCTGGTTCAATAACATTTTAACTTTTTTTCAGCATTTCATTTCATTCCCAAAAATTTTCCTAATCTCCTTATTTTTCAAGCAAATATTTTAGTCTGAAAACACAACAGTTTGCTGTTTCAAACAAAGAGATTTTGAAGAAATGTGAACAAAGGTTACGTTTTGGAAAATTATTCAATTTTTAAAATATTTGTTAAAAAATCAGTTCTCATTACTCTTTCAGAAACTTTCTCAAAGCAAGTATTTTGCGCAATTTAAATTAGAGCAAAAGGAATGAAACGCCATCTGCTGAATGTATCTGAAAGCCGCCCCCCGGTGGCGCCCCGCCACGTGTTATTCGAGCATTGAAGGTTTTATGATAACGCTGACTGTACTCAATCTGCTTGACCGGCCTTCAACCACTCTCCAACTACCCACAAAGCTGAAAAATAGCATAATCTCGGCGACAAGCGTCTTTACACACTGCCTGAACGCGAAAATGCACTCCACTGCAAATAAATGGAACGATGACTCTTACGAACAAAAAACACACGCGTGTAAATGAGACATTGCAAAAACAGATACCTGGAAATTATCGCTGTTTGTTGATGGAAATAACAAACTATAATTTTGGAAGCAAATATCCCTTCTATATTATGCACTCCGGATTAGCATTTTGTATCGCTTATAAAATAATAGGATGTTGTTTTATTTTTCACAGCAACATAATATGAAAACATTTTATTATGTTTATCCAACTTCGTATGTAAATAATTGATTGTAATAATAATTTTATTTATTTTTTACAGATGATGAAGACTGAAGAGAAAAATACAAATATCCCCCGTGTGCGGATAGCGGTGCTAGGAAACATCAATGTCGGAAAATCAGGTAATTTTTTCCTCATTTACTAGTATATTGCGAATATTTGACAAAGTACCACCCTAGTTACGCACTGAGCAAGTGCGAAGCGTGCTTTCAAAAGCTTTATTTCCTTCCGGTGCTTATTCAGATAAATAAACTTTGACAATCAGAAATCTGGGGCGGTTAATTATGGCGTCTGTTCCAAGGCGTTGGCGTTGGTTAGACCCACTTGCTCAGCGGAGGTTGAAGAGGACATTACTTAATAGCTTTTGAATAATTTGACAATAGTAATTTGAATTTATACATTTTAATTAGATATCAGACAGTGCTAATTTAGCGAAATAACAGAGACACAAGGATGTCTACAGGATAGCATTATGATAGAAAAAATTACGCCCTATTTAACAGTGTATTGAAATCAACAATTCCAGTGGGTGTTTTGTTTGTACTAACGCTATTATTTTTTTTTTCAGCCTTAACAGTCCGATATTTGACGAGACGGTTTATAGGAGAATACAGATCTAATACTGGTAAGTTTTTATACAAAATCATTTTAGTGTTACAATTTTATAAAAGGAGCCAAAATTATATAGAATAAATATGTGTTTAGTAGATACTTATCTATCTTCAATAACTTAAGTCTCGTGCATCTCAAATAAGTGGTAAACAATTGTGGCTTGGTGAGATTTATTTTATCGTTGTTTTATTTTATTCTGCCAAAGTTTTGTTTTTGTTATGAAGTTTAGTGTTCAATATAGAGTTAGTCAAAACAATGTGATTATGGCATTTAACAACTAGTTTACACACGTGCATCGATACCTACAAAGAATTTATTATGAGAGGTATAAATAATCTACTCGTGGAGCCTTTACTTATGGTAATTCATTTCACACTTCAGTTAATGTTTAACTCATTATGTTATTAAAAATAACCCTGTGTTTTTTTAAATAATACTTTACAGGGTCATTTACGCGTTTTTACATCTCCTTATATCTCGTATTGGCAACAGTCTAATCTGAAATAAAGAAAAGACATCAAATTTCCGCTCGTAAAAGTTTGTTTAGTCGAAAACGTGTTAAGGTCTGAATATTCAGCTGAAGAAAAAATAACATAATTTGATTAACGGTTGGCAGGACTACCTTTGCTTTTGTATGGAAAACTGTTTGTTTTCCTGAATTCAAGGTTATATGCCCGCCATCTGGTGAATGTTACTCATTCAATTTGTCGGTATTTCCGGATTTAACCAATTCATAGATTGAAATAATAAACAAAGACAACATCCACAACATCCTCTGTCTTATGACTTCATCCCTCGGGTACGTCTGCTCGCTTGCCTTAAAATTCCAAGGATAATTTGAATTACGCCTTTTTGCGTGCAAGGGCGTAAGATCAAAGGGCCAGGGACATAAAATCCTCGACACAGAAAAGCTCTGAGTATTTAATGGTTATCACGATGACATTAAGTCTTTACAAGTAAAGTGTCAAAAGCCAAGAGCTCGAATGATAACGTGATATGGGTTTTTCATGGCAATTAAACATAAGCTTTAATGACTTTAAAGGGAAGGTGTTGATTTAATATTAACCTGTAGATGTTGAGACAACATGTTTCAATGTTGTACATTGTAATAATACAACATCAGGAAATTAAACGTACTAAATCATCATTGGGCAAAATATGTTCGGATGAACGGAAAAGCATGTTTTTTCTAGAAGAAAAATTTGCTGAAAAACAACAGTAAATTAAATAAATGTGTTTATTTTTCTTTGCTTACACTACAACTCACATGTTTTTTTTATTTCTCTGGTTCTTTACAATATTATTGCTTCATCAAGAAAATTTACGAATCCAATTAAGAAGGCACTTGTATGTATGTATGATATTAAAATGTGTACAGCCTAAGTGCGCACTACTCAAAAGTGAACTAATAAGTGAACCACTTTAAACCAGGTGAGATTCTTAGAACAGCTTGCTCGGATGAAAATCAATTTATTCAATTAATCACGTCCGATTTCGTGAGAATTTTTAAAAAAAAATACTACTGCTAAATACATTATACAATTACTGTCACGTACATTTAGGTGATAATAAATGAGATGTTGATAATTTCGTTTGCTGCGGAGAAGCCTTGTGTGGTTTAATGATATAAAACCCAGCTGCCGTTTTCTGAATTGGCAGTACCAATGTGTTATTGCTCATAATCCAACGAAACCGATCCCGATGTTGATTTTAAAAGTTTCGTGCTTTGAGGCACAACAACGCTCTTGATTTGAAGTTCACTCGGGCAATTAGTCATCTACGTTGTGGAATAAGTCATCATTCCACACATTATTGACATTCTTCCGAGCTTTAGTGTTTTCCTGAAAATTTTCTTACTCAGAATTTAATAGCATTTTCCCGAAAGGACATTAATCCCGACTCGATTATCTGAAGATGATAATTCTGATAAACAGATGAACTTGATCTTAGTGATGGAAACCTTCAAATCTTTTGAAAGTAGATATCTTCTACAGAAATACAAAAGCTCGTGCATTTCGTGGGCGAGCAAAACGAATGGCGCCAAAAAGAAATCGATACTTGTGCCCCAATTTTGATTGAAAATTTCTCACTTCCTGCTTGTCATATTGGAATTTTTAACTTTCCTTGAACAAACGTTAAAGATTTATTTGTAATTGAACTTGCGTGACGCTCTTAAAATGTTGTCCCTGGATTGAAAGGATTACAAATAAAAGCTGAAACTTCGTAGTGAGAAATAGACTTGAAATAAAAGTTACATCTTATCCGGAACAACGCAGTAGGTACCTACCAAATTACTTATTATTAGGTCTTAAAATTATTTATTACAAAAACTTTCTTTAACTTCCTCACCCTCGGGTACAGAACTAATTAGTGTTTCATTCATTAAAGGAAAAGGTAAACTTAATTCACTAATTAACTATTTCAAGGCCTTCAAATTAAATTCATTTGTTATTTTCAAAAAAGCGAAGGTATAAAATTCTTATAACGGTTTAACGCGTGTAAATGCGATGAATCACAATTTACGTAACTCAATGCATTTCGACCAAAGGCCACAAAAGTCGTAAAGTCGAATACAAGAATCGCGCACACATTCGACAGTATTTCAGTGCTTCCATTAAGAGGAATCACGGTCTGCGAGAAATTTGAATAGTTGGTATTTTACCAAACTGTTGCTGTCACTCGTTGAGCTAAAGGAACAACTGCACCTCAGGCTGATAATCTTATATATAAAAATGAATCGCTAAATATGTTGCTAAGCGGAAAACTCGAGACTAGCTGAACCGATTTCGATAATTCTTTTTTTAGAATATTCCTTGAAGTACGAGGATGGTTCTTACGGAGAGAAAAATTAAGAAAATTGCTCAGAAAATTGGATAATTTCAGAAAACCTAACGACTATCGCACGTTTGACAGTTCGCGTGTTTGAGAATGACATTTTGCAAAACAACTCTATTTTTGAAAATCTTTAAGTTGATAAATTTATTTAAAGTAGGTAACTCCCCTAATAGTTTGAATCGAATCAAGAATTTTAGATATTTTAAATAGGTACCTATGTTAGGTACCAAATTTAACATACATTCTACATGAAAAATGGAAATTTGAATAAAAATTGTAAAAGGTGGCACGCGGGCTGTATAAAAACTGAATGTACTGGGATTGAATATATGGAACGCGGGAGGAGGGTTTGCGGGACGTGGGAGCGGGAAAGGGAAGAGGGAAGGCGGGGAAGGTGGAATGGGTACGCGGGGGGGAAGGGGACGTGTGAGGGGGGAGGGGAACTCGAGAGGGTGGTTCGAGAGGACGGGGGAAGGGGGGGGAGTGGAGTGGGGAGAGGAAAAGTGGAGGTGACGGAGTGGGAACGCGAGATGTGAAGAGGACGCAGGAGAAGAAGGGGAGGCGGAAGGGGAACGGGACGAATGGGAAAGGACCCTCAGGGAGAAACAATTTCTTTATTAAATGGCATAGCAACGCATGCCGGGACCAGCTAGTACTTAAATAAAATCGTCATTATCGAGGTTTTGTCTTCCCCATTTTTCTCCTCCAAAACCGGACCGATTTAAATTTGATTTAACTTCTTTACCACCGTTGTGATTTGAAACTCGATTAAATGAAAAATCGATACTAAAAAGAGACAAACACACACATCTATAGGATTTACTATAGAACGAGATAGAATAATCGGTCTCCTTTTTGTGCCGTGCTTCGTAGCCTCCCCACTCTTGTCTACTTTAGTTTTCTGAAGGTTTCACTTCTACCGCGTGTGAACTGAACACTTGTCATTTTTTTTACCAACTGTAATAAAAGAAGAATAAAACGAGTATGCTTTAGACCACACGACTAAAGTAAAACTTCAATAACTTATATCTCCATCTTAACTTCCGTTTGCCTCGCCCGACCGTTAGCCTCGCCCTATCATACTTTTCGTAACGCTTTCGTCACACATTCACTTACTCCCCAAGTCAAGCGTGAGTCAAACCGACCTAGATTATTGAAGTAAAACTTCTTTACCCACGCTTGACTTGGGGAGTAAGCTGGTGAATGCGTGACGAAAGTGTTACGAAAAGTGTGATCGGGCGAGGTGACCGGCCGGGCCTTTACGCACGCTTGACTTGGGGAGTAAGCGGGTGAATGCGTGACGAGAGCGTTACGAAAAGTGTGATCGGGCGAGGCGAACGGAAGTTAAGAGGGAGATATAAGTTAGTGAAGTTTTACTTCAGTCGTGTGGTCTAAAGCACACTCGTTTTTTTTAAATACATTGTCTAGTTGTATGATGAACGTCTGTGGATGGCCTTCGAACCAGGCAATTTTAACGATTTTCGGAGGGTCCTAAACTCCAATAAGAAGTAACTTATAAAAAAAGTCAAAATGTACCGACACGCTAGTGGTCGAGATCTATACCATATTGAACAAAATATTTGTAACAGTATTAAAATACAAAGAGGAAATCGGGGAATACCTTTGTATGCACAAAGCTCTGCCCGGTTTCCTGTTAAATCGTCAAATTTAAAACGTTAATTTTATCATCCGCGAAATCAGCGTATGACGTTGACAATGATATCGCATTCTAGCCGCCATGACGTCGAATTCTCAAACCAACGTCACGTAAATATGCTTCAGAACGTGCCATTTCCGGATATGCACCGAACTGACTAGTGTTATACAATTATTGTCAGGCTGTCGGCTGTCATCTGCCTTGGCTAGAGATGGTGGCATTGGGTGCATACACTGCACACTCTAATTATCGCTATTCCCGTAACGCGAATGCGGCGGAAGCCTAATGCGGGAAAATAATGCAATATTGGAAAACTGCAAGCCTCGTCACGTTTGCGATCCGTATCAACACCAAATATAGACATTTCAAATGCAGTTTCTGCCACCCTGACAAACTATATTTAGAGTCTTTAATATGCACAGAATGATTAGGTGGATCTACTGAAACAACACATTATTATATTTAACATTAAAAAATATGCAATATAAACTTTTTTTCAATTATTTCTGACTTTCCTCTTCAGGGGCGTTCCAGGACATCATTTAAAATTACAGAGAAAGGAAAGGTGAATTTATATATTAACTTTAATTAAATGTGCAAATTTCAGAACTATATGGAAGATTGGATTCGAGTTCAGACTTAGAAGAGATGAGATGTTTAATGGAAGGGAGACAATTTTAGATAACGCTTGATAGAAGAAAGGATATTTATTTATAGAGGGACAACGAATATACCTAAACATCATTATATGACAAATATTGTAGTGATTTATTTTTGTGGAATTATGCTATGCGCTACCTCCTTCTTTATCCAACTTTTCGGACAGCGTTTCATTGTCCATCGTCAGGGCAGTTGTGTAATTGTATTGTAATTATACTGTAATGCCCTGATGATGGGCACTGTAACGCTGTCCAAAATGATGGCTGTAGAAGGAGGTAGCGCAAATACCTCAAAAACAAATCATTAAAATAATGTTTATTTTGCATATATTATTAAAAATAAAATAATATTAAACTTTTTCGCTGTTTACCGAAATGTTTGAACACAAACATCAATCATCTAAAAGGGTAACGAACCTACGTAAAAAAACAATGTTAACATTAAAATAACATAAAACGTTCCCTCCATATTATCATAGGTACTAAAAATGTTATTCTGAACTGTGATCTTTCCTTTATAAGGTTACAGCGGAAAATATTGAATTAGCTTTTATCATGTTCACGAATAGAAAAAAAAAGAAAGTGATAATTCCCATTTGAAAGGAATATTTTCACCCACGCATTTTGAAGTTGATAATATTCATAATTTAAAAGCTTCAAGTGCTTACGGGAAGTGGAAAAAGCATTTTCAAAAAAAGTTTTCGGTGGGTAGAAGAAATTTACCACAAATTCTGTAGACGGTTTCAATTAATCTAACGGGAACACTAGGTTCACACTTTAAATACTTTTTGCATAATTGTTCTACTGACAGTCTAGCACTTTCCAGAGCTTTACGAATAGTAAAACAATGATGTTCTACATATGTTTAAAACCCGTTTAATCGCAGGAGACCAAATTTGTCCCAGTTCACATAGGTCTCATATAAATCGCTGTAACTCCCTTATTATCATAGTGAGAATTATGTTCTAATTTAGAACATAATTTTGCCTTTCTTAGAAAGGCAAAACACCACGATTTATATTTAAATCCAAAAGAATAACCACCAAAAAAGTAAACTGCACACCTTTATGAACCCAAAGGTTTGAAAAGCAATTTGAAAAAAAAAATTAATCGTTGGGAATTATTATTAATTATTTTCACATAGAACGACTAAAAAGAGAGGTGATAATAACGTTTATAATGTAATTTTAGTTAGAAAAAACGTAAGGTGAGCCATTCTTAAAATTTTTCTTTAATTTTGGTATTCAAAATTTTTATATTTCAAAAATTATTTGTTAATTTTGAATAATAAAATTTGTAAGCGTTTTTTACCACCTTTCAAAAACAGTTTTTAGATTTGTTCAGAAATAAGTGCATTTATTTGCATTTTATTGTAAAGCGGAAATATTTGGACCATCTGAAAAATACGCCAAAGTTCTAAAGGGTTAAAGGTTAAAGCTATAGAACATATGACAAATCTGAACTTTGCTATTCACAAAGAAATTTATACTCACATATATCTGAAACAATAAACAATGTGGAGTTATTTGCGTGTTAAAATATACTAAAGTATGACGCTTAGGTAACGATTCGGGTGCAATATGAAAATACACAACAAATAGATTGGACTATACTCTAAGATCCCGTTCAACACATCCCATTGACGTCATCGTCTTCTGGTCAGACAGTGTCACCAGTATAATGCCGCTTCCGTTTGTTTTTTGCTTTTACAATATTTTATTATTTTGGACTCAACTAGTATGACTGCCAGCAGCACCGGTTTCTAAAACAGCGCTTCCGAAAATGTGAAAATTGAAAAACCCAGTCTAATTAGATTAAATAAATCTGACAAAAGTACAACTATCGTCAAACAATTATTTTCAGTTTATTTAAAGAAATTTTTTTCATTTATCAAAATATTCAATATTTCTTCCGAGTGTTTCATGTTCCTATCGGCTGCGCCAATTGTGATATTTCAAAAAAGGAGTGTTTAGCTAGATTGTACGGAACCAACTGATGAAAAGAGACAGATAGATGCGTTCATACAATTATACTACGTCATTCCCTCTCGTTTGCACGCTATATCTTTCATGCCCACATTACAGAACATCTTCCTTTTGAAAAACTTTCAAAAATTTTCAGTCTCGATCAATCAATAAGAGAGTGCGTGTTTTCAAAATTTCTTCATCAGAGCTCCCGTCACTCGAGGCATTGTTTGAATCAAATCTATTTGAAGTTTATACCATCGGTCGTAAAACATTAAAGTTTACAAGCCACATCTGGACAGTCGCTTGTCTATGGCTCGTTGCTTGGCTTTCTACAAGAATCCTCTTCCTACGCGACATTGAAAATAAACCGGGGAATGCTCTCGCGCGAATCTTGCATACTCACCCAACACTCTTCCAACTACCAACCAACTTGTATGTCCACAAACAGAGGGGAAAAGTACTGATTTATTTCTAATTTTCTGACCCATCTCTGTGATAAATTCTCGCGTAAACACTTTTAAAAACGTGATTAAACGTTTGCCTAAAAAATGAACAGAAAATTCTAGGAATTGAAATGTGTGCAGGCCCTCAATGGTTAAAAGTACACAACGAGCTTCAACGAGTTCCTACGTCATTTTATTGTTTTTTGGTAAGAGGTTTTGTTTAGAAAACCTGGTGTTATAATAGAAGCATGTGCATACGTTTGGAAAATTGCGTACGCAGTTTGAAAGTGACGATGCTTCATAAATTATTTATTTATGGTTCAGTATTACGAACATCAGTAAGTTTCCTAAATCGCTTACGAAAGTATTGCACGAACAATCAGCTTTCAAATTTTATTAATCGGCCAAGTCTATTTTCATGGCATTCAAGCACATTTTGGGGAAACACTTTCAGTACAAACAGACAACAAATCTTGAAGTTTATACCTGAAATTACGCGTTAATCTGGTGCAAAGCTGAGTGCACTTGGAAAATGTATAAACATGAAAGTATAACCCACTCTTTACGCGGCGCCTGAACAATCGGATCTTTCAGTGCTTCGGTACTACCAATGCCAAATAATGCTCGTGGCACAAAGTGAAAGCTATGTGACCCAGAATGTTAGTGTGACAGTTTGTATGACAGAGAATATAATATAATAAGAAATGGGTTCCGACAAGTAATGCTTACCTATGTTACTATTTCAGAAACACCAAGCTTTCAGCAGCAAAATTTTAAAAATAACTACCACAAACTGAGAATCCAAGAATTTTTTTTAAATTTTAGTAATGAATAGTGGAATGAAAATAAAAAGAAAAATACCGACTTATGTGCAATAAAAGCACTGATAATTGCGAAAACTCTCATGCAAGCATTTATTAATATGTAAGTTTACAAAAATAACTTGTTTTATAAGCATCACGTTTCGACTTTTATTTGGCAATATCAATATTATTAACGACATCTGCAGACTCTCACGAGTCAATCATAACAATAGAATGTAAACAAGATAATACAATAGACCTTATTCCTGTATTGTTTTCTTGATAAATTTTCTTAAAAAGTTGTTTTGATAAAATAAAAAATTTACGCACAATATTCAAGTGTTTCATGCGAACCCACAACAATGGCGTTGTTTACTTGTAACAGCACCCAATCTAACAAGCCGAGTTTGAAGTTCACGGCGCACATCGGGCTTTATAAATTTTGAATGGGCTTATAACGTCTGAAACCATGTCAAAATAAATACTAAGAAATGTTTCATTTCAAAATTTATTTCAAGATAAAGTTTTTGATTGGGCGAATCATCAACAGCTCAAAAGACGGTGTACCTATGTCTGAAAAAAATATTCGCATGGACATTTTTGAAAAAAAAACCTTTGAAATTGAAATTGTAAGCTAAAATTAATATTCTGTTTTATATGAAAAACTTGTTACCTTTGAATGTTATACCCATTAATGTAATGTATAAATCTAAACGAAATATGAAAAAGAACAAGACACGGAATATAAGATTTACGGTTGAAACTGGGTATCGTACCCAGAATCTCTTGTCTTATCGGGTTTTGTCCCGGTAATACTTTACCGGTACAAAAACCGGTATAATTTACCTTTTTGTTTTTCTGCGTATTTTTTTTCATATTTCGTATAGATTAATTAGTAGGTATTATTTTTTAGACTATTGCAGTGAAACAATGATTAATTTAAGGGTTTAAAAGATAATCAAGTTCACATGACTTGATTTTACCGTTGGGCTCAATGTATTTGTGCTTATTCATTATACGATTTCGTGGAAATGTTTGTAAACTGAATAAGAATTTAAAAGGTTTGCTAATGTAAATAGAACCACCTACTATATTTTTGTGCTTCAAATATACGTGATTCATTATCACAATGAATCTGTTTTTACACACATAAAGCTCACGTATTTTTAAGCCTTGCCAAACTAGAAGCACATTTTTGTTATTTATTTTTGGGGTGTCATATTTAAAGAATTCTTAATTAGGAAATCAGTTTTGCCTTTAAGGTCGATTCTTCGGACGATCTTGATCGTGAAACCAATAAAATAATTCCAAAAATAGTTCTAAGGTAATTAAATGTCTCAACAGCAATACTGAATCATATGTCAATAAACTTTGCACTCGATCTTAAAATTCGCTCACCACAATAATCATAATATTGCGAGAGCATTGCCGCGACCCACTTTACTGAATATTGCTTCGAGTTTCCATTATCAAATCATAACTTAGAAAACCAATTTGCAAAATAGGGGATGCAAGTTTTAAACTAGGCCATGTATTTGCGCTGCTACCTGTCAAGTTTTTTTTATAATTTTCAGATGCATAATTAGATAATTAAAAAACTCTGTGATAATCATCGTGGAATTTGCCCTGAAAATTTGAATGCCTTTATATGAAAGCGTGGCATTTATTTTATTAACAAATTACCTATTGAGTTTATTTGCGGAAATTTATTCAACCCACTTCTCCAGCTAGCTAAGCAGGTTTACTACTTAAGTTTTAAAGTAGCCCAGGCGCATGCACATTATGCACACTACACAAGTGCATAGTGCATACAGTAAAACGATATACATACGCACACGACTATCGGGCAAAGCCTAACATTAACACACGGAGCAATTCTCCTGTACCAAATGTGTCACAGTTTCCCGCTTGTTGGAGTGTGCGTACTGAGAAATGGGTCGTGTAGTTCATCGGGAACTGTGAGCAACCTGCTGAAATGCATTATGATAACTTCTCAACCAAATTCAACTTTTAATAAGACCAAGCGATCTGGTTAGATACAGGTTAAGCAATCAAACGATAGCGCTTTTATTGCTGCCATCAATTATCCACAGCGGCCAAATATTTCAGATGATTTTGGCATCCATTTGCTGTTTCTACGAGCACATTTTTTGATGTTCTTCTTTTTCTTCGATGGCAATAGAGCCCATATCGAGCTTTGGTCTCCTGCAACATTCGCCTCCAACTCCTCCTGTCCTCAGCGGCTGACTTCCAGTTTGGTACCTGGAGAAGCTGTGCTACATCCCCTCTTACCTCGTCTTCCCACCTCAGTCTGGGTCTTCCCACTTTTCTCCTTCCATCTGTCTGTCCAGTTATAATTTTGCAGCACATTTTTTAATGTTAATTAGAACATTTTGCAGAAAAGTTTGAAAAGATTGTTAGATCGAAAAAAACCGTGAAATTATTCGTTTTTTTGTACATCAAGGTAGTAGGTACGCATCATAACATAGCATAAGCATTCCCAATATAATTGCAGCAGATGTTTGCAAATAAGTAGTGGTGAGTTTTTTTTCATTAACCTATAATTAACAATGCGTTGTTTATTTGAACTATTTGCAGACTAGAAATTTTAATTTCAATTTTTTTAATAATGTAAATTCATATCAAAAAATCTTTGGAAACCTTCCAATCAAATGAGCTGGAATGCTAAAAACTAGTCAAAGCAATGTACAAATATACAGAATTCACAAAAATATTTACTTGTGACTGCTTACTAAAATATTTAGGTATCTAAGTACCTGAAAATATAATACGAAAAAAGTGCCTACTTACTGCGTATTTTATTTTACTGCGAAGTGGACAAGCTTTTTTTATTTGATATTTCCAATTAGGAATTCTGTTTGTATATCTTAAAAAAGATATAAAAGATCAATACAAGGCAGATGCGAAGGCCGAACCATTATTTTTCCTTGACTCCCCAATAATCTTAACGTATAAAAATGATTGTTTCTTTGTTCGTTTCTTATGTGTTCCTAAATCATCCATCCGATAGCAATGAAACTTTGGTGATTTGTTGTGGGCACGCCTGCAAATGTTTCTACGTATAATGGTGCTCTGGCGTTATGAAATTTGTTAAAAAATGTTACAATAGGTGGCGCGCAAGCTATTTGAAAAATGTGTGTATTTCATATAGTTTAGCGGCAGGGGGGAAGTCAGAAGGGGAATCTGGGAGGGGGGAGGTGAACGAAGGAGGGGGATTCACGGGAGGCGAATGCGGGAGGGGAACGGCAGCGGGAACGGGGATGCATTGGAAAGGACACGCAGGGAGAAACAATTTATTAATTTGAGTGCCATTGCAACGCATACCGGGAACTCGCTAGTAATATTTAAATTCTTCCTTCGCGTCATCATTCGTATTTCACTCTGAAATCTTTGTAATTCGCTTCTTATTATAACGATAGCAATTAAAAAAACATGGTCAGAATAATAATTAGATCTGATTTCAAGATAAAATGACACATAAGCCGATCGTTTACGAATAATTGTGATATATATTGAGCGACTTAAGAGCATTGAGTTTGGGAGGAGGGATCGTTTATTTGCTTGGCACTCTGCCGGGCCTAGGCAAGCCCATCACAAAGAATTGCTGCGAAAATCAGCGACACATGTTCACATGCAGACAGATAGACTTGCCCTGTTGGAGCACACTCAATCTGTTGGAATCTCCTACATTAGTCGCGCTAAGTCTCGGAATACACTCACTTCGACACTCCTTTATTTAACTTCATTACATATATTTAAACGCAAAGCCAAAACAATTTTTAAAATAATAATTCAATGTTGAAAGGGTTTAACTTTTTTTAATGTTAATAATTTGAGCTAATCCTCTCTCTTACAAAGTCTCTAATTTGGGGTTTGTCGATCTACCGAGCAAAGATACTCGTTCATTAAATGATAAGGAGCTAGTAACGCCTGGAGCCAGTGAGACTATGGCATCCCCTATTGGGGTATGTTATGAGGTTGAGCAAAGTGGAGAGAGGAAGGAGATGGGATGGAGGAATGGGGGAAAGTACCTGGATATTCACGTCTGGTCACCAAACACGGCCAAATCCATTTAAAGCAACGTTTCAATTCTGAATGGTGGTCTTACACCAGGGCGATACTGAGAGGATCTTCCACTCTGGAATGTGCCACAAATATATTATTTATTATTTTTAATGAGTAAATTGTGAAATAACCCAAAGTAATCCAATAAATTTTACCTTTTGCAGGAATTGTTTTCATTTCATTGAACTGAAATGTAGGCCAAAAGGCCTTCCAAATAAATACCATACAACAATACAATACGCATGTCTATTGTAAACCCATACCAATTAATCTTTGTTTAGAGGTTTCCATTCAAGCAGTTTGCTAAAAGCTTAATTATCTGGTTTTGTTTAAGTTGTACTCGTAAACTTTCGCTTTGACATTTACTATCTGTAATACGCCGCATATTAAACTTTAATCAACTTGAGAGCTACCGATGTCATTTTCTTACAATCGCGGATGCAAAACCAATAGGCTTTATTATTTTCCAGAAAATTAATTAATATTGTGTGGGCGCATTTTCTATGAGTTACTCCTTAACAAGCTTACGTCCGTACCCAATACCCAACAGAGATTTCGCAAACTGACCTTTAATGGTAAAAGATAAGGTTTCGGGGAAAGTATACCTTTACAATATGTTATTAAAGTTGGTGTAATTTATAGCATTTCTTAGACCGTTAATTAAAAGCTGGAATATAAGAGATGTTATATTTTTTCAAGCAAGCACATTGCATTTATTAATTACAGTTACAATTCATGTGGGTTATTGTTGTACTTAGCAAGGGATGGGATGCGTAGGATCTTGTGTGGAATTTTACCCACGCTTAGAGACCACAAGATTTAATATAAATCTAAAAATATCACCACTATAGATCGCTTTTATATAATGCCGTGAAATAACGCCTATAAACGGTGGATTCAGCTACAGAATCAACGGATTATTACATGCTGCCAACTGTTTATGATGAAGCTGTGAAACGGACGAGATGATTGATACTAATATAATGATGCATTCAATTAACTTTTACCTTCGCAAAACGGATCGAAGATTTCGTTACAGTGGGAACCTTGGCACCATAACGCATCACGCATGAATGGGGGCTACCGTTTAAAACAAGACGTGAGATGTCAATATTTCTGTACAATCATATTCGCATTTCAGCGAGACAGCTGAAAAAATACATGGTTCCAGAAAACAATCTAATAAACCGTCAACGAATAAAATTCATCGCTGCAAAATATATTAGGTATATTTATTATTCTTGCCGTGACCCATTTTCTGAATAAAGCAAAAAAAATCAAAATTTGTATTTCAAACATTTTTAGTCAATTAGCAACATCTATGTGCGTGACCTTATTTTTCTCATCATTTTTCATCAAAATTGGCAGAAGATATCATGTAACACTTCAAAGAAACAAAGGCAAAAAATCTCAGACAAAGGTAGCCATGTTTCAATCAAGCGGAGTGCCTGAAATCGAGCTACGTAATATCCGGAACTCCCGAAAAATAATATAATATAGTAACATCGTGAGTCTTCCTCATACTCTATTCTACCAGTAAATGCTGTATTGTTTTGCCATCGCGTTGAAAAGGGGTCTTGGTACTTACTTCATCTCGTTGAGAGAAGCATTTCACAATGTTGATATTTTGAACAAGTGCCCAATAGATTCATGAACCCAAATCATGGCTGGCGCCAAGCTGGGATATACTCCTCAAGCTCAAAGCTTTTCTCAAACAGCGAAACACAAAAGCTCCTTTTGTAAAAAGGTGAAAATCTTTACGAACTGTATTTCTTTTGCACAGATCGACTGATTTTTATTTGCTTAGTTCTTTTGGAGCTTTTACATAAAATTGACTTGATCGGGCTGGCGCGGCGTGGCGCCGAAAATGTAAATTCGATTTGCTACTTTCTAGTAATACGAGTATAATTCTGAAAAGCATTAGTAGACGAAAGAATAAGAGAAATTTCTTGAATCATTTACATAATTGGTGCGTTCGTAATATATGTTTATCGCAATTTCTAACATCAATGGAGGCATAAATTTTTCCGAGACACATAAATATATTCTCGTGGCGTCGGATTAACATTCAAATATTCTGTCAGATTTTTTCTTCAAGATTTGAGGTTGGGACGCCTGAATATCAAACATGTAGTGCTGATGCAATCACATTCCTCATCAGAGGCATCATATAGTCTTGACCTCTGGTATAATTACTGTTAAAAGCTTTTCTCTGGATCTGGTCGATTTGTTTATGATTTTAAAATGTTGTCCATAAATATATCATCGCTTTAGTCTGCGAGAACCTAATTTCACTTTGCAATTCCGCATATTTCTCACCTCATCATGTCGATAAAATGCCAAATGTAATTATTATGAAACTCTTTGCCCTGACAACTTGTACCACGCAAATTTGCCAAACAACTCATAAATTCATTTTTCAAAAAGAATACTAACAGAATTCCTGAAGATTTTTCAGCGTGAGACATGTGCGAACGAAGAGATAGTTTCTGATGATATTTTAGTTGCAGTGTGGATATATTTAATTTATTTTTTCATATTCCAAACAAAAACGCATTCTGCCGAGTCTGCAAGTGGAGTTTCCGCATTTTTCAGCCGCGCGCCCGGCGCAGTCAACGATCTTTCTTCTTTGCTTTGGCGCCCATGTTGAAAAAAACAATAAATCAGATAAACCTCGACATTAACAGCGAAACCTTTGCAGCTCTATGCACCACTTCGAAAGCACTAATCTGCAGCTCTTGCGTAAACTAAATTTATATAGTAGTGATAGGGTCGAGTATCAATTTAGTGGGCTCAGAAACAAAATACAAGTATCTCGGTACGATAGTTTATTTTACAAGTTCACAGAATATAAGTTAATGTTTTTTTTTTTTATAGTCTCACATGACGCTTCTCAAAAAAACTCCTATCTGTCAAAAAAAGAAAAATGAAACAAAACAATTCAATTCGAATTCTGGTGCGTTTAAAAAAAATGGATTTGTGTAACCACCGTACGAAAGTACCTAGACTACACTGGGTAGCTCGATTCGAGCCGTGACTGATTCCCTTTTGCGTTTATTTTTTAGTGACGGGGTTTTGGGTCACTCTTCATGCTCGTATCAATCCACCCGGTCTTCTTGAGTCAAAAACTCGTTATCTTGATCCTCCACCCGGACTTCTTGGATTGTTGGTACCCTTTTTAATTCATCTGCGTGGATTTTAGTGGGTTTACCTCTTTTGTCTACCCAGTATATATTACCTCTTCCACTTTTCATGAGGATTTTGTAAGGTCCACTCCATTTAGGTGCAAACCCTGCGAAATTTCCTTCTGGAGACCCAGATAATTGGTGTTCCTTTACTAACACCTCTTCTCCTTGTTGGTATCTAAGTAAGGCTTCCACCGCTGGGGCGTACCTCTCTTGGTACGCTGCTTGATTCCTTCTTATTTCCTCATCTGCTGGTTCTCGCTGATGGGGTAAAACGATTGCCTCGTTCGCGTTTTCTGGGAAAGCTTGCCACTCTCCTGGTCGCGGTATATCGTATCCCAGTAGTGCTTGACTGGGTGATACGCCTGTCGCTTCGTTCTTTCTGTTTCGGGTCGTCATTATTACTCCCGGCAGTTTCTCATCCCATTTGTTGTGAGGTGAATCTCTGAGGAGAATTCTCAAGCCTTTTTTGATTTCCTGGTTTCTCCTTTCCGTGGGGTTTGAGCGTGGGTGGTATATAGCTGTTGTCCAATGATTACATTGCCATCTTTCTATTGCGGCTAACCATTGGCGGTGGATGAACTGTCGTCCGTTATCCGTGAGAATGCGTTTCGGGTAGCCGTACCTTGGAAATACTTCAGTTTCTAACTGGTGGATTATGGTCTTTGCTATACTAGACTTAATCGGAAATGCTTCCACCCATCTTGTGAATAAGTCTGTTACTACAAGAATAAATTTGTTTCCTTGCAGGGTTCTTGGGTACGGTCCCATGACGTCGGCGGCGACCACTTCAAATGGTCTATTTGGTTTCGTGCCTCCTTGAAGAGCCGCGGGTCTATTTGGGCCACGTTTTGATGTGGCACATGTCATGCACTGGCGTACCAGTCTTCGGATCTCTTCGTTCATTCCTGGCCAGAAGTAATGTGCTGATATTGCTCTCGTTGTTTCTGCTGCTCCCGGGTGGTTTGCGGTGTCCGAGTTGTGGTATTCTTCCAGAACTCTTGGAATTGTGCTTCGAGGGACGAACAGCCGGTCCATCTTTCCTTCGTCTCTTTTCCAAAGTATTCCTTGGTGGACGTTATACCTTGTGTAGTGATTTATATCGACGGCATTGTTTAGGATTTCTCTGTCGTTTAGAGTGTTCCATCGATCTATTCTTTTCCGTGTTTCCCGATCTGTCGGTTGTCCTGATTTTACCGCACTTGCTAGGGTTTGTTGCTCTTCCTCCTCTTCTGAGTCTATTTGGTTTATGCCGTTATCTCCGCCGACTTCCGGATAGCTTTCTCGGGTGTTTCCGGTAACCGTTTCGAGTATCATTTGCGTTGGTCCTGGGTTTCTAGACAGCGCGTCGGCGAGCTCATTAGCTTTCCCCGGACAGTGCTCTACAGTAAAGTCGTGGTCTTGTAGGAGTAGGGCCCATCTTGTGAGTTTGGCTCTTTCGTTCTTTGCCTCGTTTAGCCATGTTAGAGCTCGGTTGTCTGTGATGAGCTTAAAGTGCCTCCCTTCTAGGTAAGGCCGGTATTTCTTAATTGCCCATATTGCTGCCAGTGCTTCCTGTTCATTGCTATGGTACCTTTCTTCAGCTGGTGAGAACCGGGTGCTCGAGTATGATATCACATCTCGTGAACCATCTTCATTTTTATGGAAGAGTACTGCTGCGGCTCCTAATTTACTTGCGTCCGTTTGTAGCACGAATTCCCTACTAAAATCAGGTCTCTTGAGTTCCAGCGGCCCCGCCATTGCATTTTTTATTTGCTGCATGGCTTCTTCGGCTTCTCCGGTCCATTGGAATTTTATCTTATTTCTGGTAAGATTTGTTAAGGGTGCTGACATTTCAGCAAAGTTTGGTATGTATTCCCTCAACCAGTTGCACACTCCTAGAAAACTGCGAAGTTCTTTTCTGGTTTGAGGTGATGGTGTATTTTTAATGGCTTCTTCGTGTGGCCTCTGGGGAGTGTTGCCCGTGGCACTGACTGTATGTCCCAAGTATGTGATTTCATCTGTGGCGATGATACATTTTTCTGGAGAGCATTTTAACCCAAACTCTGCCAATCGTTCTAGGATGAGGCGGAGGTGTCGTAAGTGGTCTTTTAAGTTTTCGGAATATACGACGATATCATCCAGATAGGCCATGGCAAATTTTCTAAGGAACCCGGCTAATACTTGCTGGCTCATGGTTCTTTGAAATGTCTTGGGTGCACCTTTTAACCCGAATGGCATTACTCGGAACTGGTAACTGCCCCCATCTGGTGTGGTAAAGGCAGTCTTTTCTCTGTCTTCTGGTGCCATCGGCACTTGCCAGTACCCACTTTTAAGGTCCAGTACTGTGAATACCTTGGCTGTGCTCAGGTCTTTAAGTGTTTCGTGGATGATTGGCAGTGGGGAGGGTTCAGTTATTGTTGCTTGATTCAACCTTCTGTAGTCTATGCAGAATCGTCGCCCTTCTTTTCCCTTTTTGGCCACCATTACTACTGGGAAACTGTATGGGGATCTGCTGGATTCTACTACTCCATCCGCTAGCATCCCTTCCAGTTGTTTGTATAAATCCTTTTTCTTCTCGTCCGAAAGGCGATGTGGTGGAACGCAGATTGGTCTGTCGGTGTTCAGGTGGATTCTGTGCGGTGGTACTTTCGCTGTGCCTGTCAAGGGGGAAAATACTTCACTATATTCGGATAATAGATCCGTGAATCCTTTTTTCTCCTGTTCTGGGACTCGATCTAATAGTGGCCCGTGGACATCGTTACTATTTTGTCCCTGGCGAACGGGCACAAAGTGGGTGGATGTCCTGATTGAGCTTCCGAAATTTAAACAGTTCCGCATGAAGTCTATTGAAGCTTCCTCTTTGGACAGCCAATCGCGTCCTAAGATGATTTCCTCCCTTAGGTTCTCTCCCACGAGGAAGTTCCATTCCCGTGTTGTATTCTGGATGTCGAATTTTATCGATATCATACCCTTTATTCGCATCACGTTTCTTTTGTTCGCCAACTTGAGGCATGGAATCGAGGATTGTTGTAATTTGGTACTTTGGGCGATGCCCATTCTTATTATAGAGTGTGAAGATGCAGAGTCTACCAATGCCTGATAGGTTTGCCCCTCTATGGTGACTCTCACCCTTGGAAGGAAAGAACCTGCTATTGCCGTGTGGCACTCTGCGGTTTGTTGCGGTTTCTTCCTTCTTTGCCCGGGTTGCCGTTTTAGTAACGAGCTCCCGGGCGGTACCGGTTTCCCGAGTTTCTATCTCTTCTATTTTGTTGAGCTGGGGATCGCTGGGCCGGGGGATGGCGGTATGGCGATTGGCGATTCGGTGAACGGCGTGGCGGTGATTGACGCTGAGGTGAACTGCGCTGAGGTGAACGGTGACGCGGAGAATATTGTTGAGCTGACCGGCGAGGAGATAAATTGCTTCTTGTTTGGCGTTGGCCTAGGATCCTATATCTGCCTTTAGAATTTTCAAACCTCATGGCCTGGTTCATCCACTCTTCCATGGTGGTGGCATATATGTGTATGTACTGGGGTAACATTTGGCTATTACAAAACGCAGGCACGAATACATCTAACTCCGATAATTGTTTTGCCGGGTGGAGTCGTGCAAACATTTTTTGTTTATTAGCAATAAACTCTGCCAAGGATTCCGTGTTCTCTTGTGTTTTATGGTAGATCTGGTTTTGAAGTCGGAGTTCCACTTCTGGTCCCTCGTATTCCCGAAGGAAAAATCTTTTAAAAATCGACCATTCTGGGTGTTTATAAGTATTCGCCCAGTCCTTCGCTTTGTCCCGGAGCTGGGCCGTTGCCACCCTCGTTTTGTTTTCCTCGTAGGTGTTAGCTATTTGGAAATACTCTTCGCACCGTTCCAGGAAAAGTCGTGGAAATTCTTCCAGTCTCCCAGAAAATATTGCCTCCAGGCGAGGCTCCCTTTGACACACGGCTATGTTAGCGAGTTTTGTTACTAACATTTCAAGGATTCGTGTCGTCTGGGTGTCTCTCGTAAAGGTTTCTCCATTTGGTACATCCGCTGAGGATTGAGCTAGAGGACTGTTATCCTCATTCTCCACTGTGGTAGCGTTGCCCGCTGTTGTGCTACATGTTTGTGGCATTTTCAGTGTTTTGAGCCCACTTTTGTTCGGTTTGTTGCCTCTCTTGTCTTTGAATTTATTCGTTAAAACTCATTGATCTGACAAACACGTTGGGCGCCAATTGATAGGGTCGAGTATCAATTTAGTGGGCTCAGAAACAAAATACAAGTATCTCGGTACGATAGTTTATTTTACAAGTTCACAGAATATAAGTTAATGTTTTTTTTTTTTATAGTCTCACATGACGCTTCTCAAAAAAACTCCTATCTGTCAAAAAAAGAAAAATGAAACAAAACAATTCAATTCGAATTCTGGTGCGTTTAAAAAAAATGGATTTGTGTAACCACCGTACGAAAGTACCTAGACTACACTGGGTAGCTCGATTCGAGCCGTGACTGATTCCCTTTTGCGTTTATTTTTTAGTGACGGGGTTTTGGGTCACTCTTCATGCTCGTATCAGTAGTATCGCTACTTTTTTACATATACACTATCCGTAAAATTGAGCAATAGTGTAAAGGGTTTTCTTGCTCCCGATGCAGCGGAAATTTTAGAGTGCCGTTTGTTTATAAAACAATCAGTAGAATAGATTTATTTAGATTCGTGTTGGAGAATATCCAAACATATGTTTATTCGTCGCATCAGTCTTAATGATATGGGCCATAAAAAAAAACAACAAAAAAAATATATGTGCTGGCCCAAATGATTCAGATTCTTATTTTCCTTTAATATTGTCCACATTTTTTACTAAAACAGCCTTGAGAAACGATAAAATATGTGTGATATTATGTTAACAAAATTATTATAAAACCCAGATGAGAAAATAATTAAACGATTCGACCACTGTGGGCCTCTCTAGATTTAGAATTAATAAAATACATTGTGTAATGAAGTTAGCTAAGGTGCCTACTTATCATGCAACTCAATAGAATCCTAAAACGTGGGTGTCCCTTCAGAAAAGTACTTCCCTTTAGGGAGTTGGTAAGTACCTAAAACAGCCGTTATACTCTCGCTCCACGCCAGTTGATTGGATGGATTCGAATAATTCTGGGATTTGAAATGTTCTATCCTAGGAAAACATATTCTAGGAAAGATGCTTATCGTGAAATAGTTAGTGAATGAAAGCACGTGGAAATGAATGCTGTAATAGCGCGGCGGCTAGAAAGTATAAACATTCTGGATGACATTGGCTCGGAATCAGTTCTCAGAAGCTGGATGAGTCCGCCATAGTCCTACGATGGAATGCATGTCGCAGACGGCATTTTCCTCGGCCCGTTTCGTAATCGTCGTGGGCTCTTAATATAAATAATAAGATGGCCGCCAGGGCACAACTAGCTGCCAGCAAACTTTGCACGTTTAATTGTGCGGCTTCACTGCGGTTTGTTATGATTTTAATAAATCACACGAATTTCTTATTTATCTAAATAGACAGTAACTAATTGAAAAATAAATTATGTTACAAATTTAAGTTTAAAGATTTTGGTACACTTATTATTTCATTTTTAATCCTTCACATGCTTTCTTGTACCTACATAACAATACATTTTTTTTACTCACATTTGCAATTGCGCGATATTTTGAGAAATTTATCAAAAAATGAAACAACAAAAATTGAAAGAAAATCCTTGAATCACTGAGCCCTGATTAGAGCCGAGTTGACCAACACGAGCTTGGAATTCGTTACCGCGTCCCTCTCTAGCACGTGCATGACTGTACCTGTGCATCTCCTTCTGCGGGCTATCCCATCTCGGTGGCGGTAAAGGGCAGCAGATGACACATCCAATTTGAATTTCCCGCGCAAGATAAATGGGCGCCATGTTCCGCAAATAATACGAGGGTGAAATGAGCGACAAATAATGGCGACAAACAATTTATTAGAGCAAATAAATCGACGTATTCAATTCGTTATGCAGCTTTCAGTAATTTTACAAGCGTTATTGAATAAACAAACAAATTATTTTTAATAAAATATCTAGTGACTAACTTAATCTGTTTTGATTTAATCCAATCAACCTTGAAAAAAATGCTCTAAGAGTCATCGTATTGACGAAAAATATTTCAGTAATCTAAATATTTTGAGTATAAAAAGTTCATGGCGGGTTACTTTGCAGAGATTTTTATTAATGGACGATAAAAAAACATATTTTAGTAGCGGCAGATACCAGGCTAACAGACCGTAGCGAGAGATGTAGGACCGCCTTATCAGAACAACGTCGCCGCGCGCTGAACTGCGAGTCCGAACTTTGGAAAATGTATTAATTTTCCAAACAAACTACGTAGCTCTCGTCTCGAACGTTATAACATCTTTCAGCGTTCGGACTTGAAGCTTGAAGTGAATGAACCTTTCTCTGAACTTGCGGTTTTCTCTGGTTAAAAGATAAATGCTGTCGTATATTGGTAGACGTTTTAAAATGTGAATGACATTTCACTTGGCGAAAGTAACAGTTCAACCATCTCTGAAAATCGGTTTTTACTGAAATTTGGTTTGTTGGATCGAAAGCGACAATTCACGCATGCTTGTTGATATATATGACAAAGTTTCTCTCCCAAGACTTGAGGTCTCAGTATGCCATTCACCCGGAGCGTTGTAGAGCACTTTTTTAAAATGGAGATCACACGAGACTACAAGCTCAAGAAGGATTACTGGAAATCACCTCATGATTCTTGAAAACCTGCCTGAAATTTCAATGTGCAAAAACGTTTCAGTAATGCAAATTCAGAATGAGTTTTATACCATTTTAATACGTGGGAAGGTAACTTGAATACTTTCAAAGGGAAAACTTTGTTTCAATTTGAAAGGTTTTCAAATAATTAATATTTCCTTTACGAACACACTACTTTTATGATCATAAATAATGTCCATATTTTCTTCGAAAATTGTTACTCGGAACTTTCCGACTCATTTGAACATTAGCTGAGTAAAATGTAGACAATTTGTCTCAACTTTCAGATAAATTGAATGAAGAGAAGCTTCCAGTCTTTATCCTAGGGGAGAATAAACCCTAGATATTTAAAATGGTCATAGCAACCAAAGCACTAACAAAATAACATTTCTCACTTATTTTAAAAGGTTTCATTTTGGTATTGCTTCGAGACTAAGGATTAATTTATTTATTATAAAAATGATGTCTAAATTCCACATTTATATAGATAGGTACATTAAAAAATACTTGTTTTTTTATGAAAATTACACATTTATTGTGTTACGCGAATATTTTTTACTCGCACAAAACGAATTATGTTTACCGCAAATTATGTTCCGGTTGGCGCTTGTAGTATTTATAAACATTGTTGTTGGTGAGTTAAAATGGGTCCAGCCCTCACTGTAACAAGGTTCCCTCGCATTTCCTGTAGTTCTCTATCCTCTCAGGCCGGTACTAATACAAGCCGCACTTCGAAATGAGGTCAGATAAATGAATCACTAACAAGCAGGCACAGACTGGGCAACTCCCAGATGGCAAAACACCTATTATAATTTTCATTATGCCCATTGCCCATCTAGTTCACTGAATTCTGTAGGTACTTTTCCACAACTCCTGTCGATACGTTCCAAAACAAACACGCTACTCTAGTATTGTTCTAACAGGAGTATAATACACGTAGGAAGAGAAGAATAAAAGGATATATAAGTAGGAATAGTAGATCCAAATTAATCATTAAAACTGCCCATTTGTACGTGAGAGTGAGTTAAAACGAACGCATTTAAAACTCGTACATTATTTTTTTATTACACTACTTTGACGATTTAAATCAAAAATCAATTTCGCATTGACCCTTATTATTTGGGCCAGTTCACAGAAATTCAAATGTAACATTGTCATCAGATGACAATGTTACATTGTCATCGATGTCTCCGTTAAATGCCAATTCTAGGTGCGTTTCAACTTTCTATCAAATTGTAATAAGCTGATAAACTGACAACATGATTGTGTTAGATCTTCTGCTAATTAAAATTTGTTCAAAAGCTGAAACAGACATGGGCCTTTGACATCTCAATTTGGTTGAGCGGTTATTATCAACCTGGTTGAGTTAAACATAAAGTTGAACCCTGGAGGTGCGTTGGTTATCACTCAAAGGTTGACGCGCAACGGATGAACCAACCTAATTGAGAAGTCGCTAAGGCGTATAAGGATTGTCATTTTTTTATTAAAAAAACAAAATGGCGCTGAATGGAAATTTGATTACAATGTTACATTGGAATTTCTGTGTAAAGCTTGTCCTCTATTACTGTAATTTTTGATAGTTCATATTTTTTTCTGTAAACTTTTAAATAAGTACGTTCGCAAGCACAAATATACCACACCATCATTCATCACAGCTTACGTGTCTTCATCGAAAAAACGTTTTTTATGTTTTTCTTTCTCAAGTATAAAATATTAAGCATGTTTACAAGAAAAAAATTACGTCGTAAAATTTAATATAGTCGTTTTCTTAAAAATACAGAATTATCAAGAATAACAAAATATGACAATACGGTGAAAATAATGATTTCAGTAAATCATTAGCAAAATATGTTGACAACTTAGTCTAAGATGACCTAAATAATATGAACTCGGACCCGGACCGAGTCAGACCCTGTACAGTGTACAGAAGTAAGTTGTTAAGCCATTTGGTTTATTTTTACGGCAATTCGGACAGGTAGGACTACGATAAATTTTAATAGAAGTGAAAAGTTGGAAAATTTATTTTTACTTTCCAAATCTCTCTGTGATGATTAACGTCAGCAATAAATCGGCAATTTGGAATTAAATTATAGGACACATTTAATTTCGTATAAATTATTTTGGAATTATTACAAATAGGAGCCATAAAACTATCAACGCTTTGGAATCTTATCAAATTTATGGTCTGTGAGCAAATTTTAGGGTCTGTGAGATTTACCGGTTTTATTATAATATCATTATTTTGTATCATTGAAGGCCTGTTATCCAATGGCTTTGACTTGGCTTTGACCGACCTCCGTGGCGCAGTGGTTCAAGCATTTGACTTTGAGTTCGGAGGTTGCGGATTACTTTTAATTTATTATTATTACACTCGAAACACGCGCTGCCAGGTCTGGGTGTTGTCACATTGATTGATGGACGTTACAAAAACATAAACAAAAATCATATGCTTGTAATGGTATCGTTGTAATTTAAGTATAGTATTACAGTTAACAATGTAAAGAATTAGAGAAAAGGGTATTTTTAAATATTAATTTTAATAATAAAAAAATTAAAAATAATATATTAAATGACAATGATGGGGATGATATTTGTTTTTAAGTTTAAATCCGGTGTTAATAAATTAATTTCTAACTTTTTGTGTAATTAAGACTTTCAGAAAATTTAATGCTAGAGTTAAGGAGCAACTATAAGTTGTTGAATAATAATTATTATCAATTTGCTAAACATATTTTGGAAAAAAAATTTACGTAAACGTACGCAATGGTTTAACAATTAGATAACTTTGCAATTTTAGAAATTTAGAAAGGCTGGTAAGCAAATATATTGTTCGTAAACTTTTTTTTAAATAGCCATCCCTTAAATGTGTTTTCATAAGGTTTAGGTTAATACTCTTATATTGATAAAAAAAAATTATTTAGACATCTTGGTTACTTATTATTTTGTGCTAATTTATGAAAGTTTTTAATATACCTATCCATAAATATTTTTTTTATTTATTTTATATAATTATTTTTTATGATACCTTATAACTAATTAATCACAGTTCATTGTAATGTTTTCGTCTATAGGAACTTGTTTCTCTCTTCTTATATTTGTTAATTTTCATTATATGTTGATTTTGGTCGATTATTTTGATTAAATAGCGGTTTACACAAAGTTATTCATTGTCATTAAAATAAAATAAAATCATTTACAAAGTCTGGTGAAAACAAAATCAAATATGTAAATGTATCGTAAGATAATATAGATTAAATTATATCTCATTCGTATTGACAATAGAAACACTGCATTAGCAACTACATAATAATACGAAGTTATTATTTTAGTTTCAAAGTCACCCAAAGTTAACTCAACTATATTATTTTAATTGTGTTACGATGGCATCATCTGGGGATTCTATAAATGTATAAATATTCTAATTTAAGTTTTACAGTAGCGTGGTTTTGACATCTTTATACAGCTTTTTTATCCTTTGAAATATTTTCAAGTATTAATTACACCGCAATGCAAAATAGTTATATTATATAACTAAGTAATAATGTCTTTCATGGGCGTTAACCGTAAAAATTTAGAGGGACAGTTTTATAAATCTCTCAATACTTTCCAGATGAATTTTGCATGTAACAGCAGAATTTTTAATTAAGTCGAACACTCTTTTTATAATGAGGTGGAATTAAACTCGAAGATAAATCAAAGGAGCTGATATTTTTTACTTGTGAAATTGAAATCTGTTTTGGTCAAGTGCCTGCTTCAGGTAAAGCTTGGTAGTAGAACTGAAAATCTTGAACCGTTTTCAACGAGACGAGCCTGGGGTATTTTTCTTTATGATCAGCGAACATAATTTTGATCTCAATATATCTGAATTTCAAATTTATACATGTATACATTCGCTCTCTTTCTCTGACGAAGCAACAAAGCTTTGAAAAAACCTGCGAGAAGTTATCCCCCATCTTGTGGGGGTTAGCATTATGCAAAAATTTGAAGTTTACGTAATGTGGTGCTTACAGACGCGTAAACGCTAGATGAATATTAAGAAGGGCGTCTAGCATAGCAACAACGCTAAAATCCCCAACGGTAGACTTTATTGTGCGGCTTCTATACCTACCTATAAGTTAAGATTATTATAAACCTACCTATAGAAATGCCTTTTGCGATCAAACAGAATCAGGTAAAAAATGGAGGGATGATTTTTTTACGTGTTTTTAAGCTGGGATTTGACTAATAAAATCAATCATAATGTCGGTCGATATACCTAATCAGTTTTCTAGTAAATACAATGTTTTCTTTCTTTCCAAGTTTTAAAAAAAAAAAAAATTTCATTTGTAAAATATTTGAGACAGTTGTGGTATAGAAAATTCCTTTATACTCCATTGTTACATACTTTCTAATCATAAAGGATATATAAAAAAACACCAGTAGCTAATATAATGCTAATAACTTGGCTCGTATAAAAGCTACCTAAGCATAAGTGATTGTCATGTATTATGTGAGGCGTGAAAATGATACAAGTACCTAGACGAGTTTATTTTCAACCGCCTATAGGAAAGAAGTAACAAGCAAACGGATGTCCCTGCTGTATCATGTTTGTTATCTCCTTAGAATAATACGTCAAGTCGGTTACAGTAAGTGTATTGGTTTATTTTTCATTTCTCTAGAGAGGAAACACTCGCCAGCTGCCCTTAGTTACTTCTTTTAACCCACGGGTAAGTAGGGGAAGTAGCCCAAGGTAATTTACCCGAAGGTGTTTTATGATTTGCTCTAAATTCTCCGCTAAGATCAGGGAAAGCCAAATTGATTTACGACTTTCTTCTTACATGCGGTATCACTTGCCTTGATTGATTCGGAACCTTATTAAAGCTAATGAGAAATCAAAATTTATATCTGCCGGCCCAAGGATGCGTAATTTATTATCTCAAACGTAATTACAAACGTTTTTACTTCAAGGATTTAAGAAAGATTTCAGCCATGAATGAATCCTTTTTTTCTTAAATTTCAATCAATCATTTGAGTACTTTATAAAACGGACATCGCAATTTCTACAGGAGGTTACCTGTACCTATCTATGAATATGGAAGAGTAATATTTTCAGCAAGGTGTCTCCTGGTGACCCCGAGTGAGATATTCGTTGATGGATTAAGCGCCGCGACGCTTCTCCCGTCGGCGTCCGGCGCCGTGTGCCTTCACCTACAAAACTACTGACTTTCGTCTTGATTTGTGATAGATTTCGCTTCCTGTGAGATTAATAACTTTATAATGACTAAAATATCTATCACCAGCTGTCGTTCTTTAATACTTTTCAGTTTATATTAAAGAAAATGTTATTAATTCTGAGTTACGAGAAACCACTCTCGCATGTCTAAAATTCTACAAAATGGATCTACAAAAACAAGTGGGTGAAGAAATGTATACATGAACTTACGCTCGATTACAAACAATCGCCTTCTTCTGATCATATTAATAGATAAACCGTACAATGTCGTATTTCGAATGATTTCTTGGGTAAATATTCCCGAGAGAAACCCTCGCTTTCTCAAAAAAATACGGTAGCTAAATGAATGTTTGCTTTTCCTTTAAATATCACGACAATGTGACCCGTACATCAATTTTATTCATGGATGATTTACAGAAACCAATAAAACTTCGGTACAATTTTATCACCGTGCGACGAATTTCTGCGAACCGGATGAACTAGTTACATTGAAACATATTAATCAGTTAACATTTTGTGTAAGTTGTTAGTACCTACGCCATGAGGGAAAGAAAAATAATGGGTGTCTCGTTGATTTACTGGAAAGCAGCTGATGGGCCCGCGATGGAATTTTCAACGTGGGAATTTTTTTGAATGGGCGACGAATTTTTCTAATAACAGTAAATTTTACGATAAGTAATTGTGAATTTGAAATACAAATTGTTTTAAGCACGTAGATTCTCAATGTTTGAGTTGGGATAGAACTGATGGTCAGTTGTCAAGAATCTTTATAACTTTTTTCCTGTTAACTTAAAAGCAATTCATATTCTACTCGTTCATGGATGATGGTAATTTAAATATTTTAGGAAAAAACTCTTTTTTTCAAATTGTATAAAATAATAAGAAGATGAACATTGTTTGTTTGCGCCCGTAAATATGCAATATAAATATGAATAAATAGTTTTGTCCGTATAAAAACGCAAATCTTTCAAGAAAGTATGCAAATACAATATTGTAATTTTTTTTTTACATAGAAAAAGAAAGACGAACATTCCCGGGTTACGAATAACCTGACGATATTTTAAAATCTCCTACTGCTACCACAGTAAGCGAAAATGTTACTTGTGAAGTGATGGAGGACTTAGCCAGCCGAGGAATTGAACACACGACGCTTGGGTAGGACCCCAACGCAGTTCCAATTCAGCCACTGACCGGTAAAATTTCGATTGTATGACTTTCTTGAAATAATTGTGTTTTTATTCGAACAAAACCATTTATTCATATTTATATTGCTCATTTACAGATGCAAACAAATAATTCATCTAAATATTTAAAGCATAACTTGCAAAAAGGGTTTTCCTAAAACATTTAAATTGTCTCCTATGAACGAGCAGATTAGTTCAAAGCAAAAGCTATCGTGCATATACATTATACGTTCATAGGTATATATATGATTTACAACGTCAAATTATAATTCGCTCGTTAACTTCAGTTTAAATGCAAATATAAAAGGTTATCCAAATGTTTGTTTGGCATTTACCATTGAACAAGTTACTACCAACGTGGATAAAATGTATTTTGGTCGATGAAAGTCAAAGAAAACATCGTTTTCAATGGAAAACGATAAGATAACTGTAAAATTCAGAACGTAAAACGGTGAAAGATAAGTTTTTGTGAATAAACCTTCAGAAAACTAAAGTAGACAAGGGTGGGGTGACTGCGAAACAGTTTTTTATCAATGTGAAGGATGATTTTTTTCCATATTTTTGTCGTCGAAATCCAGTTCACCTTTTCCTATACATTTGGTAATCTTATAAGTATTTGTGTTTTCTTCTTCGGAGTCTCTAGCTGTCGCTTTCTTTTGCCTGCTCATTTTGTAGCGCTTTGAAGATTGAATCGAAAAATAAAAACTTTCTTTTTATTTGATTTCGTAGGATTCGATACTTGGTCCGCTAAATGTCTGGAGAGGTTTGTCAGGCACTTTATACCACTACACTAAAGGAGACTTGCATGGGACCGTGGATTATTCGTATTATTTTGCAATCGAATACCCGTGAATTATACAAATATTTTATTGCCCTCCCATTTTCTCGCTGGCTAAATCCTATAGATGTTTGTCTCTTTTTAGTGTCGTTAGTTTCCGTTTCATCGAGTTTCAAATCATAGCGGTGCTAAAGAAGTTTTCACTTCAAAAATAAATTGTACCCTTTTCATAAAATATCAAATATTATTATATAATATATCATTATATTATAGTGTTTTTATTCCAATCGATTCTGAGTATTTTTCTGGTTCAATAGTCCGCAAAATGGTAATTTGCGACTACCAGGTAAGTTCTGTTGTTTAATTACCCTATAACAATGATGTTTTTATTAATAAACTTCGTTTCACATTAATGTAAAACCATTTAATTAATTAGCAAAGTACTTTACTTCAAAGGAAAATAAATCCTGGAGGGCGGGGAGCTTTTACTTCAAATATTAAAGGTTTATTTTAGACTGTATTTTAATACGTAAAATAATCGGAACTGTCGCTAAGCAAAACATTTTCATGAATTAATCCGCAAATCGATCATATGACATAACTTTATAATTTTTGTATCAAATTACATATAAATAGAAAGCTTCTTTGATTTCGAATATCTTTTAACAATAAATAATCATCTTTTAATAAAATAATGCGATTATGCGTGGCCCTAAATAAGTTAAGACAATATTTAACTAACTTATCAGTCATATCTTGAGCATGATAAATAAATCACAATGTGAGCTACTTTCCCTTCGTTGTACCGCAAAGTTAAACTTCTTTGTTCGTTACTTAAACTCATAAATTATTCCGTGGGAAGTCACTGAACTCTGGGGAGAATTTATGGTTTTATTAGGGGAAGGCGTGACAGCGCCGGCAGAGCGCTATCTTATAACATTTAAGGGTGTGAAAAGTGTGAAAACTACCTGCTACTTAGCGTGCAGTATGCTAATCTTCATTCAGAATATTTCCCCCTGCGAGGAGCGACGGATTCCGAGAAAATCTAACTTATGCCTTCACATTGAGGTCAACTTACAGAACTTCTTTAAACAGTGCAATAAATTACTTAATTCGTTGGGTTCATTGACTTCTGTGCGAAAATTTAAGTTGGAGAGAAAACTGACTATATTTTACGCCGATTTCCTTTTAACATTATTAAAGGCCTTCTTTTATTGAGGGATGAATGCGAGGGTTAATACTCTGTTACCGCCTTGCCGTAAATTAATTATAATTAGAGTTGGATTGTAACCCGCTACAATTATTCTCAGTAAATTTACGTACTTATGTGGGGACGGTACCTATTCAATAGAACACTTCACAGCTTTTGAATATGTAATTATTTTATAGACGTGTAAGTTGTGGAATTTTCTCTAACCATTTTCATTGAAATAAAATATGCTTTATGACTGTCCGTGTACAAATAACTTAGCGAATTAATCATAATGGAATTCGAAAGAAAGCAAGAAAACTGACGTTTCTTTTAACTCCGGGAAGACAGTTTCCGTTCGGTACTTAAATTCCTTCGGCCGGCAGTTACCGCGGATTGAATAACAAATTGGTTGAAGAATAACGGCGTTCTTCAAATAGTACAAAACATGTACTCGATGTGTTTACACGCCTTGAGAGATTTCATTCAAATCATGTACCAAGTGCACCGGCGAAAGGTCCGGTCCACCTTATGAGTAAAACAACAAAAATAGCCTGACGAAAAAATGTACCTTACTGCCAAGAAGTTGTCTTCGCAAAACTTTTTTTTTAAAGACGTCATATTATTTTTAAATGTTTTGCTGACGATTTTCAGCAACGCTGACATACTTCACCTAAGAAATCTTTATTTAGATGAAAAACTCTTGAATTAAGTGTGGATGAACTTGGTTGAAAATTTTTCGTTTGAGTTAAATAATTATTATTTAATTAATAATATTATTTTTCTTTTTTTCTCAGATCTTCTATACAGACAGACCATCACCATCAACAACAGTCAACTGGAAGTGGAAATCATCGATGTGTCGGGAGAAGGGGAAGATGGCTTCCCAGTAGAACAGGTAAAAATAATTATAAAATAAATACTTTCTTAATAAAATGTACCAAAGTCGAGTCTACGAAAATATGCAGACATTTTGCATAAGATTTTATGTATATACGCATTCTCTGAATAAGATTTCTTTCAAACATGATTTTAAATTAAGAACATTCCTTTGAATTAAATGTAGAACGAAATTCTTTCTCTCTCAAGGTCTTTGGAGAAAGTATTTATTGGTTGTTGAGTACTGAAAATTTTGTACTTGTTACATTATTATTTCTGGTGCATACTCTCGTGCACGGCGTAGTTAAAAAACATCAACAAAATCTTATAGACAACTTAAATCTATAACACGGGTTTTTGTGTAATTGCCTTGTCTTTAATTGTACAGACAGGGGGCGTTCTTGAAAGATGTGACATGAAAAAAAAATTATAACAATGTTTTTTTTTGTTTATCAGGTGCAATGGGCCGACGCTTGCCTTGTGGTGTACGCCATCACAGACAGACGCAGCTTCCAGCACGCCGCCGAGACCCTCGCCGCCCTGCACAAGGTGCGCCAAGGGGCGGGCCCTCTAGCCCTGCTGGCTAACAAGGCCGATCTGGAACATCTCCGACAGGTAATAATTACTACTCTCATTACTAGCGCAATTACCTGGAATTCGTTTTCGCAACTTAGCAATTAGATAGCTACTAACTCTTGGTTTTCATTTTGTATGGAATTCATTTTCATTTAGCAATTAGTTAGCTACTAACTCGCGGTTTTTTCCGCTGGAAACCGTGTTTTGTGTTCTGTTTCAATCGCCCTGGAGACGGTCAATAAAGCTTCAATCAATATTCTATGGATGGTTTATTACACAGAATCTGAAAAATTCATCAAATTTCAGAGCTAAAATTAAAGTTCTGTTATTATTTTATCATGGGAAGGTTGTTTCACAGTTCTTGTAACAATAATAAAACTTGAATAAGACATTCACACTTTTAAATTTGATGAATTGTTCAAATTCTTTTAAACAGCCCATCGTTTCCCATCGCTTCAACTGCCTCTGTAAGCTATTTATTTGATCGTCACCGTCTCCGTCTCTCTTGAAGAGAAAGTGAGAGAGGTTTGAAGGGAGTCCTGCCGTTGAGAACTCCGTTGTATTTTCTCTTTTCGGTGTTCATTTATAAGAATGTTAAGGTTTTAAATAAAATAAATTGCAACGAACATTTCAGTGGTACGCCTAAATACCTAAGTTGTTCAAATATAAGTAAAATTGTAGAGCTTTTAGAACTTACGTTGTAAATCTACGTTTGGAAAATTGTTTGGAATAATTTAAGTTACTATGTCCATTTCACTGCGATTTTGATAGAAGGTATCATTGATCCATTTTTCCAAGGTGGACTTATTCACCTAAAAAGACGGATTTAATAATGAAGTACCTACTTTACAAACAAATTAAACATAAGAAGCATACTTAGAAAATCTAGGACGCACTATTTCGGGTGGGAAAAAAATAATATGCATAGTCCAATTTTCCTTATACACGACTCGTATTATTATAATGTTTTATAATAATGTGTATTCTGTAATTCTGTTGTCTTAACGATGGTAAAGTTACGCAATAACGGGTGAGATAGACTATAATGGGAACTTGAAGGGCCACATTCCTAGAGTCTGCTCTGCATAGAAAACAGGAAGTCGTTTATAACGATAGTTCCTCAAAACGGCTGCGGGAATCGTGCGTTTGTCACGTTCGCCCTCTATTCTCCTTAACAACATGTAGAATCGTATAAAATAAAACGATAATGAGAGCACTTTACTAGATTATTTCATTAATTAACGGAAACGAACCCTCACTAGTTTTTCAACTGAAAGGTTATAATCAAACGATGCAATCGCTATTTAAAGAATTCCTTTTAATTCTGTCTTCAATTAATTCTTTTGCAATTTACGCAGAGCGATTACTAGGTATTTCCATTTTTGATACTGAAAATAATTAGTTTTTTCGTAATAATACATATATTTTTATTTCTGATTGTTCCCGGTTTCAGTTGAGTGGTCTAACAATACAAGAGTAAAGCATTTCATAAATAAACGGTAACTAAATCGATGAAAAAAAAAACATTTTAAATATGCCTTGATGCTGGTAATCTATAATACAAAAATGAATCGCTGAATGTGTTGCTAAGCGCATAATTTTCGAACGACTCCACCAAATTCGATAATTCTTTTTTTTTTGTGTGTTCGTTATTGTCAGGACAAAGTTTTTATAAAACTTCCGGTGAGCTCTGGCATTATGAAATTTGTATAAAAAAATTGCTATTGGTGGCACGCGAGGAAGCGGCTATTGCTATGGAAAGCGGGAGGGAGGGAGAGATGGGGGAGTGGAACCAGGGAGGGGGAGGGGAACCTGGGAGGGGGGAGGGGGACCTGGGATGGGGGAGGGGAACTCGGGAGGGGGGGGAGTGGAGTGGGGAGAGGGAAGGTGGAGGTGACGGAGTGGGAACGGGAGAAAAAAAGGGGAGGCGGAAGGGGAACGGGACGAATGGGAAAGGACACTCAGAGAGAAACAATTTCTTTATTAAATGGCATAGCAAAGCGTGCCGGGGACCAGCTAGTAACAAATAATTGGATATTCAGTTGTGAAACACGGCATAGCAACTAAGAGTGGAAAACCATATGATTTTAATAAAATCATTGTTTATATCCCTGATGCCCCCTCCCCAAATATTGTGTGCGTATTCCAAAGATAAAGGAAAAATTGTACCGGTCTGAACATGACCGTGACAGGCTGAAAACGGTCATAAAAAAGGGTTCCTTAAAATCGTTAATATAAAAGCATTCTGTTAAATTTTCCTAGAAACTTTTAATGCAAATTTCATGCAGCACCAACCACCCCACTGTACTGTGACAAGGTCTACATATGAACGTATAACAAAGGTCAAAACTTACAGACCCACATATATACATTATGTAAGCTCATTTTCGTAGAATTTTAATCAATAGAAAACGTTAAAAGCTGAAACCTACTATGTTACGCGTTTCACGGAAACGGTAATATAGTCTAATTAAACGAAATATTTTTTCAAATGTCAAATGCTTATCACAAAGATATTTCCACTGAAAACGAAGCAAACAGTTGCGCAAGTATTCCGGAAATTGGTTTCACTAATTAACTTTACGGGAGAATTGCGATATTTTTACTAGTAAGTACATTACATAGACATATAGATACTCATTTCAGTTGTGTAAAGTAAACCGTGACCCTGAATTCGAAAGTGAAACAAAACTTTGTGTTAAATAGGGTGATGAAAGCGACAAACTTGTGGTCGAAAATAATTACGCCTGGATACAGACTTATTGAATTAATTAACGTGGCCACTGTTTAATTCTAGGAAACCATAATCAAAGCCTCATTCGTACTATAAATATTAAGGGAATAGTCACGCAACGTATTTCCAGCTAACGTTGAATATTAACACCGCATTATTTCCATCCTATCGAAGACTGCTAAGTGCTTAAAACATTTAATTTAATATTTATAATATTTATATATATATAAAGCACAAAGCATATATATATATATTTACCAAAAAATTAAAATTGCTTTCTGGAAAACAGTCGGAAATTCATACTATTTATACATACCTAGCTTACTATTTCTAGGTCGTACTCGTAAAAATGTTAAAGAAAACCTTCACGTGATGTGTAACTTTAGGTTGTTTGAATTTAACTGAGAATTTTAAAACCACATTATGTCGTAAAAATATTTTATATCCCGCGTACTTAAAGTATTTGCGTCCAATTTTCATAACCAGCTAAAAGGGTAATAATATACATTTCTTTCATTTATAAGCATCGTTAAAGTGAAAGAGTGATCCTAAAATCCATACATTCCCATCTTTTTTATAGCCATAAAAAACTTAACGGTTTTGCAATAAGCAGGAGATCATAAAAATCTGAACAGTTTTTGTTTATTAAACGTTAAAATATACTTATCTTTGGATTACGCATAAAAGTCCAAACTAAACAAACTTTCTTTCTATTCACCAACTTTTGACTTTGTACAGAATGCGTGCAACATAAATAGATGATATTTTTTAGCTGGCAACATATTTAAATGTGTTTTTTTTATATTGTAGTGCTTCTGAATTTGATTTTAGAATGGAGACTTGAGTAAATGACCTCCCCTATGAGGTCGAAGTTATATAAAAAGAAGGACCAATACTCCATAAATTCTATCAATATTTCTTCGGTTTCTTCACTTCGATAACCAGAAGAGAGCATTAACCTTTTCTTCGTTGCTGTTACGTTCACAATGAGCTTTTCAACAAAGTACCCAGAATTTTTAAAAATTAAAAGATCGTTTTGCGACGCGATTTGAATAATTTAATTTAAATAAATTGGAAAATTGTTTCATTTGCAAAAGGGACGCATTTTCCAATTGGCGAGCCTCTTTTTTCTGGAAAATAAAGTCTGAAGTCTGCAGTATTACTTTGGTAATTTACGGGTTCAATTTGTAACCGCTGCAAGATAGGAAACTCGTAGAATTGTGTACGCTTTCCAACACCTTATCACGAAATTATTAATAAGGAATACATTCGCCTAAACCAATCAACATTCTGAGAAAATACCGCGGAAAATCACAAGCGCACATCGAACTATTTATGTAAACGCACTTCAAAATTACATCGGTTTTCATTGGAATTATTATTCGTTACAATCGATTTGTTATTATTGCAATATACTATCCAAAACGAAACTTATTATAAAGGAAAATGAGTGTTTCTTTGTCTGCCGTATGACGTAGAAAAACTCGCAAACAGTGAGTTGGGGGGCATGGTAAAATTAACAGGTTTTTTTCTGGGGATGTGTATATTATATAATACCTACGTATTCAATGGATATTAGGTAATATTATTTAGCAAAATACGATTAGGTTAGGTAGAATTGTATTACTTAATCAATATCGACTAATGACAATATAGCTGTGTTGTGTGTTGGTTCGTATAAAGTGCTATAAAGGGGACTGCAGGGGGGCTGCAGGGGGCTGGCTGTCGGATTCAGTTGTTGTCAGGCATTCCCAGTCGCAGTTGTCTGGAACAGAAACAATACCTAGTAAATTGCTAATCAATTTTAACGATGGTTTAGTTCTATTATTGGGTCTCCAGCCTTGGCTCCGACTACTTCTATCTTTTACACAATCGTCGGTATTATTTATGTAAACATAATGTATAACAATGTTGCAACCGCCGTTGTAGTTTTAAGAGCAGAACACAAACTGGAGCAGTCTCGGTTTGTCAACGGATTTGTTGAGTCGAATTTACGAGCTTTTCGAGATCCAGACGTTTCAAGGCTGGCAGAGAGAGATCCTATCTTATGTGGTAGGTACAATGATGACGAAAATTCATTTCTAACTCAAACTCGCCAACACAATGATTTGGCGGTATTAAATATAGTCTTAGAACTAAGACACTCCCTTTGTTTTCTCGGTATTGTATTATTTTCTAGACTTCGAGAGCTTGAATGAAAAATATCAATGGACTTTCTGCTCGGAGTTTTTATCACCTACAACGCGTAACCTATACATTTTGTTTTTCGCAGTTCATGATTGACATACTTAATAGATTAGAAGTAGATATCCGGTCAAAGTATTTACCTAATGTTTGAAAATAAATTTATATTCCAGACATTTCTAAACATAGATCGTAAGATAATTCTATAAATACAAACAATTTTCAATAACAATTTTTTACTTTTGTTTCAGGTTGATGAAATTGAAGGTCGCACCGCGGCTATCCAAAACGGCTGCCCTTTCTATGAAGTGAGTGTAGCGGAAAACAGCTCCGACCTGTACCAGGCCTTCGAGTTCCTCGTAACAGAATGCCGCACCCAGCAAGCCTCCACCAAGTCCAGAAAGTTCTCAGTGTCCAAGATGATCGGCACCCTCATCGGGGGTAACTCCACGGGCAAGGCGGCCACCAACGGCGTCCAACAAGGCGGCACCGTGGTGGTCTGCCACAAGTCCGATCTGCACCGCAATCGGGTTCTCAAGAGGCGCCAGAACTTCACAGCAACCGCTTCACTGTGACTACCAGCGGGGGCCCATAACGAGAACTGCGCCACTCCCGTTCCTTGAAGTGGTTTCTTCCATCACTGATCCGGTTCTGTTCGCGCGGGCGGCACCCTGCCGTTCCCGACACGTTTGGGCTCGAATGTCGGCTAAACAAATCTACAAAAGATTTGCATTTCGCTGTACAGTTCAGATTCTGGCTTTGCTCAAATATTGATTTTATTATTTGCGTCTACGAATAAATTTTAGATGTTGTATCCGTCGTTCAAGCACGGATTTCGTAGGCAAATAAGGACATGTTTGAGAAAGATCGCGCCTCCGACCCCGTCATATTGAAGGGATCTCTAGAGGCTATAATGGCGAGGTGATAGATAAACTGAAAGACTACGGATGAATAGAAAAGAGAAGCTTTAATGAACGCGACGAAAGTAAAATTAGTTTACCACAGTTTTTCCTTTGCATACGGCCCCCCTCGGATAAAATCAAAAAGGAAAAACTAGTTATGATAAATTGTGGACTCGAAAATTAATGCTCTGAGATTTTTTTACGAATATGTGTAAGAAATTTAGCTAATAAGTTTAGACCAATCTGGAAGAAGATTAATCCTTTTTGTGTGAAGATATAAAAATATCTACCGCATCATAAAAAAACTGATTTACAAACCTACCTACTTGGCTAAATAATTCATTAAATTTACAGAAAAATTTTGAATAAAACAAATCATTAGATACTTTTCCCTCCACATGTTATTGCACTTTGTGCATAATATGCAGATTTAGTCACCCTCAAAATAAATAAAGGAAAAATCTTACGAAAAACGTGTTTTTCGTAATCCTGAAGCTACACAGCACAGTCCGTGACAGATATCCACCTCAGTAATTCAAAATAAACTATTTCGAAAAGACTTAGCGAGACATTGAGACATTTAGATTAATTATGTTTGCATTGAAAAATCGCAGCTGGACAACTTTTACTGGAATTAGAGAATCCAGTAAGATAAAAACTTTAATTCCTGACCGTGTAATAAATTACTATAAAATAATACTTTTCCTCAGGGATTTATTTATGGGTCTCCGTTAATAATTTTTCTCAACTGGAAATAGTAAACCAAATAGGTAGGTGTGTAATCCCAGTCCCAAATTCATATCACAATATTTTTTACAATGTTGATGTTTAAAAAATAATGATGCATAGGTACTTCAATGTAACCAGAAATTTCCATGTTTAATGTAAGTTGTTTTAGAAATGTTTAGCTAAAGGCAGGTGACCTGCGATAAATTGTTTTAAAAACTTTGAAACATTTACACAAAAAAAATGTTTTTCATCGGCCGCGGAAAGCAAAAACATTGTGTATGCATATTGCATACACAAATGTGCATGGCAACGCCCTAATGGGTATGTTTGTTTCAATGATTTCAAAACATTTTGTGCGCAGGAGTCTTGACTTAACTGTTCATTTTATGAGCCTAATAATTATTGGTGTGTAGTGTCCATGTCCATAGTAGCGAGGATTCTCAAAATTTGTATAAAAATTAATAAACACAATTATTTCGTGATAAAAATATTTATTAGCAAATGATGCAATTTGTACATAAGAGAACAATACATGTTGATAAATGACCTATTTATTGAAATTTTAATAAGGCTGTGATTTAATTTTAGTTTGTATAAACATTATAACAATTATTTATACCTAGATAGATATGTTACAAGGCAAGGCGTTTTGTACTAAACACATAAATATAGTTACCCTAAATGAAAATGTATGTTGTAATTGAGAAACACTGTATTATGTTCAACAACTGTTTACCGTCAGTAAGACACAAAAAATTTTGGCAAATGTAAATTCCTTAGTATCTGCCCAGGCATATTATTAATAGTAATGTGTTAGCAATCATCCCACGTATTCAATGTTATTTGCAACAAGTGAGTAAATGTAGCCTGCCACATTATCAATGTAATAATTCTCAATAAAATGTTTATAACAGAAAATGAAATACTTCGTTATTATTATTTATAACCCTTAAACTATAACTATTTACACAATAGTGTACAGGCAAATCATTTTAAAGAGTGCATGTCTGAACGAATACAGTACAGCTCTACATAAGCAAGAATCTCTTTATTCTGATTTACCTGTACCTGCTTTTCAACCAAATTACAGAATTGGAGCTTCAAGGTATATCTTCTGAATAAGAAAAAAAACTACTTGAAAAAATGAGGTATCAATTACAAAAGAAGAATAAAGAAATAAAAAAAGAATAAAAAATAGTCGGTTAGCTGTAAAATGGTTCAACGGCAGTTGGCCCCCCGACATACTTATCCAATAGGTCTAGAGAAAATATGGTATACCGACTCACACAAAATGTAACTAAGTGTGCCGAATAATAAAAGTATAAAACATATTTTCATCCAAATTGCATCAAAGAAAAATCTGCTTCTCTCTATACTGACTGTGTGTACCAGATTCATATTCATACCAACTTATTATTAACCCTTTGTACTCGACATCGACATTGACAGCGGCGACATAAATACAGTCGTTTTACAGGTATACATAGGTTGTATTCAGTTTTATACAATACCCCCTGGGGATGGGTTGTGCTTATTGATCTGTTTTTCATTCATAACAATAACTAAGCATTAATTTCATTTGAATAATTTTTACTTTGCAATAAATATAGAGGAGAATTTTGAATTCAGTGGTAGTGAAGACGAGTTTGCTTTCGAAGTGCAAAGTGACTTTTCCGATGAAACTTCTATAGAAAAGGGCAGAAAAAGGTGACAAACGGGAAACCTGTGAGTACTGTGACACGTGTCCTAACAAGCCACGTATGCATTTGGGCGGCGACTGCTTTCTAAAATACCACAAGTTAAAAAATTATAAAGATTTGAATTTGCAAATTTTTCTTTTATTAACAATCTTACATGATAATAAAAATATATTTCACAACATAACTACTACATCTTCTTAATTACTGCCTTATCAAAAAATATATTTTTCTAAAAATATGATAATTTTTCCCAATATTTTTACATTACCACTCTATGGAGGGTAGTAATGTAAAAATATTGTGAAAAATCTTAATGTCATATTTTTTTTAAATTTGAGTACAAAGGGTTAAGGGTATTTTTTCAACATAAAAGAAGTCAGACCTAGGACACAGATTTCACATAAATTTCACACCTACATACATAATATTAAAATCTAAAAAAAAATTCACCCCAAAAAAAGGTTTACAAAATTATATTTATGAAGGAATGGATATAGAAAACAAAATATAGAATTATTAGAGCCAAAGTTACGGACAGCATTAAAAGTGTCCATCATCAGGACAGATGTGTCACACATCAGGACAGATGTGTCACACATCAGGACAGGTGTGTCCGTAACGTTGGCTATACAAGCAGGTACCGCAAAATAGCACATTAACCACGAAAATAAAATAAATCACGATAATACTTTTGGCCGTGAAAATCTAAAATAATATCAGTACTCTATCTCTTTGAAGAAATCAAAATCGCAGTGGGAAAAATTATTATTTATTTTATTATTATTACCTGTTTTACAATCTCGAGGAGACAAACCCGAGGGGGCCCAAAGCAAGATTGAAGTAGAAAAGTTCTCCTCTCATCGCCTCATTGGCAAACTATAATAAAACAACTTACAACAGCACAATAAGAGAGTGAAGAGGTATATCAGTCTCGGTGAGACATTTCGCCAATAATGCGGTACAGCAGGCATAAATATATAACATAATAATTTGTGGTTACGATGCATCGAAATCGCAATCCTTGCATCACTAATAGTTAATTATTATTGTCTATGCTAGTGTTTAGGATTTAAAAACCACAGTCTCGATAAACTTTGGAATATTTTCAAAGGTGGGCGCAATCACTGTCTTGAGCCAAAACTCTTTATCAATATCTTCCATGTCTTCCGTCATGAACGAGGCAAAGGCAATGTGGTGCTTGATGTCCAGGAGTCGGTCGTATTGGGCTAGGTGACTGCTCATCTGCTCCTTCAACTTCTGGGGCAGCTTGTTCATCATGAGACCCTGGTGGCCCCAGCTGATTGCACGACCATACCAGAGGCAGTTCACGTAATCAGTGCTATAGCTCTCCGCCAGGGTTATCTGGTATTTGATGGTTTCTTTGCCATAGTTCTGCTTGATTTTGTTGTAGATCTCTCGGTATCTGAAAAAGTTGTTAAATTAATAAATGTATTTTTACAAAAACAATAAATTGCAGATGATTTGGTTACAGTTTGCGTGCAGATGATTCAAAAAGATTGAATTTTGGTGAACAATCATCAGATTCTAAGTGGACTGACAACATAATAGTGATCGCTGTGCAAAGAACTACATATATATTTTGTATTGGATAGAAACCGAGTGTAGATTTGTGCGACTTGTTTAACAATACAGAAGGTATGACGAAGACCTCATATATGTAAGGATACATAAGAATGCTGCTCGGTGGCCTTGGTGGCCTCGGTGGCCTCGATGACCTCAGGGGAGTTCAATCAAAGATTAAAAAGGAAGAAAAAAATTCCACGCGTGTATGAAAAAAATAATAATATATATTTCCCTACTTCTAAATGAATCACAGCCAGGGGCGGATTTAATGGTCAGCATTTCGGAAAATGCTTTTTCAACTCCCTTCACACACCATAAAGGTACCCCAATCGAGAATACCATGCAAAAAACTTTGATTGTTGCACTTATCCATGTGTTTGTTAGAGTTATAATTCTCACTCCATGTACAAGCACTGCCAATGAATAACATGATCTAAAATATATAATATTGATGCATTACATAACATGCAATGCATGTAGCAAAATGCACAAACGCACTATAGAGAAAACCGCAACTGACACAAACATAATTCTGTAAAAAATGTTTGATCGGAGAAGTATATTTGCAAACAACTTACTTTAGGAACAGACCCAATATCCTGTTGATGGAGAAGGGGTTGTATGAACAGAGGATCCCATAGGCCAGGCTCATGGGCACAACGCTCCAAATCGGTTTCTCACACTGCAGCTCCAGGTCTGCGATGACCTCGTAAATGTCCAGGAAACAATGCTTCAACGCAATGCTGTCTGGAAATATTAAAAGTCTTATGATCCTGCCGCTGAGAGCTCTTTAAAATCCCTTATTAGGGATTTTAAGGAATTACGTTAAGAAGGTATTACCAGAGAACACCAGGGGTCCTAGCATGGTCGATCGATATAACCCTATACAAATACGATATCGGTAAAATCCGTCATTTATGGTCAGTTATCAATATGTGCTAGCACGCTCAACAATTGATAAGGGATATTCCGACCGACGATTGACAAAAGCCCGCCAAATCGTATGCATTCTTGGCTGCAACCGTATCACGGTCGATTGATAAAACCCCAATATTAATACAAAATATAAAAAATCCGTTGGCTATGGTCAGTTAGCGATATTTGCGAGCACAGTGAACATACGATTCCGACAGTCAGTTGACAAAAGACGCCGTTTTTACCGTGGCTTCCGGAGTGACAGATAAGCTGTCAATGTACAGATGTTTTAAAATAATGTCGTTTGTTACGCAAAATAACTGGCTAATTAATGAGTAGAGGTGAACTAAAAAAACTCTTAGAATTTAAAGAAATCGTATACGAAACCCATAGACTCAATTAATTCATTTAAGAGGCGATCACTTAATTGCTTTCAAATTCAAGAAACAAAATTTGTTAAAATGTCGTTTAGTCTCAAAAAGTATCTACATGCGAAGCGACAATATTTATTTGAATAATGCCAATTCGAAATTATCAATTTATTGGTATTTTTCATTTTTATGAGGCACATTTCAAATTAAGAAACGAAAATTCATTAAAAGATCCCCAGTGTTGCCATCGTGTGAGATCGTATGTTGATTCCTTATTTATTTCCCTTCGACGTCGGTCTGCCTATCGATGGTGCAAGCGTGCTAGGGCAATCGGTTCGTTATCGATACGAGATTCTGTCCTTTGTTTAACTGGCGATATACCTACACAACTTTATTAATAATGACATTCTTTCTGCATAATTACTGGTTTATTAATGAACGGAGGCAGATTATCGGAGATTGCAGGATTGAATTAAATCAGAATTCAGACGTTTTCGTTTGACAGTTTCGTACTTAAGAATATATCTCGTATTATGGCTAATTATCTCATTGTCCAATTAACTCCTTTTTTATTGTCTAAAAATAAATGCGGACTTCCAACGTATATTAAAGTGTGTGTATTTAATATTATTATGATATCTCAGAAAAAATCTCAATGTACAGTTTGTCAAATAAGAGTAGAAAATATATGAGGGCGCCACTGTTGATCAAATGGCAATACTAAACACATAACTCATGGTGTTAAAAGTAAAGCCGTGTAACCTACATTTTTATTAAAAATTAAAAAGGCATAATAGTGGAAAAAATATTTTTTCATTGCAGTATAGATACCCGCCGATCTCAAAATTAGAATTGCATATAGGTATATTATTATTATACCTTTGAAATTTTGTGTTAACATATTGAAGAATAACTATAATGTAATAAAATATAAAGCACAGTTTAGAAATTGCTCATATTTATTTAATACTAGATAAAGTACCTAGCGTTGCCTGGGCTTTAGATCAAGTCTCTAATTTAAGATCTGAATATATTTAACTCATTCAGATCTAAAAGTAGTTTACTAAACTCACCATTGGTGATTCTTCCTTTCTATCTATTGTTAAATTCAAATTTATGTTAAATTAAATTAAAGCAAAGCGCTTTATAGATCACCTTTTAATCAAATTTATGTCATGAAGAAAAAATGTTTTTTTTAAATGTGGTTTACTGTGTTCTATACATTCAGTGTCATTGCACTTCAAAAAAATATTGGACAGTTAAATTGGTGTTGCCAGTCTACAAATTTAGTAGTTCCAGTTTTTATATTTTCTACTCTTTTTTGATGGACTATAAATGGATCTTTAAATGTTCAAAAGAGAAGATTATTATTAGTTGTCATATTATTACATTAACCCCTTCGCAACGTAAGCAGATATATGCGTTAAAAATATGACAGCAGTCAAGTACAATAAGCGTGTTTACACGTCAGCGCGTGTGTCTCCATAGAAACCGTTATAACTCCGTTATTGTTTTAGTTACATCCGTAAAATAAAAAGTGAAAGGTCGATAGTGAATCATGCTGCACATCTCTATTCAAGTTGTCCATAGAAATACATAAAAAGAACATTCTGTCAGACGCGCAGTCCGACACATAATTTATCCCGCCAAATTTCCGACGGGCGCCCGACATCGTTAATTTCTATTAAATATTTTTATATGAAATGATAAAAAAGTGAGGTGACAAAAGTGTTTATTACACATTTATGTTGTTTACATAATCTGTGATTTTAGTACCGTTTTCACATAAAAACATCACGTGAGTCATTTTCACATTTTTTTAATGTTTGCATTCTAAATTTTAATATTTACAAATATTAATATTTATTTGTAATATAATAATTCGGAAGCTTATTTTGTAACCTGTCTAAAACAGTTTCTACTATTCGGCTACATTCAGAAATGTTTCATTTATAGAGCTTTAATTGTGAAGTGGTTATAACTAAAAGTTTTCGTAAAATGTCATTTCGTTTAAGACACCAAAAGCTACTAATATTCTCGAAAATTCGGAGGGGTTAATGGATTACAATGTTTTTGACAGGTATTATAGACCGGGAGCCTGGCTACACAAACCCACGTCATCGAGTACACAGATGAAACTACTTTGTAGTGATAATGGACATTTAGGGTGGGTTTCTTCATTTACCGAGACTGCTAAATGCAATGCTAATTGTAAAAAAAACGATCGAAATTTAAAATTTAAATGAAATTTCTATGCATTTGACTGTTTACTTTTAAAATTAGCATTGCATTTAGCATTCTCGGTAAATGAAGAAACCCACCATTAGTAAGCCTTAAACATGCTAGTCTGCCGGTGCACCTCTTGGCAGGTTCCACGCAGTCATGGAAATAGTGAGCGATTTTTGAAGTAAAACTTCTTTACGCACGGTCGACATGGGGGGTAAGCTGGTGAATGCGTTACGAAAAAGGATATTATATACATTTTATGCGAACGGTAATCGATGCGAAAGGTGATCGGGTGAGGCGAACGGGGCCCGCCTTTCGCACGCTTGACTTGGGGGGATGGGGATGGGAATGGGGATGGGGATGGGGATGGGGATGGGGATGTGGATGGGGATGGGTATGGGTATGGGTATGGGGATGGGGATGGGGATGGGGATGGGGATGGGGATGGGGATGGGGATGGGGATGGGGATGGGGATGGGGATGGGGATGGGGATGGGGATGGGGATGGGGATGGGGATGGGGATGGGGATGGGGATGGGGATGGGGATGGGGATGGGGATGGGGATGGGGATGGGGATGGGGATGGGGATGGGGATGGGGATGGGGATGGGGATGGGGATGGGGATGGGGATGGGGATGGGGATGGGGATGGGGATGGGGATGGGGATGGGGATGGGGATGGGGATGGGGATGGGGATGGGGATGGGGATGGGGATGGGGATGGGGATGGGGATGGGGATGGGGATGGGGATGGGGATGGGGATGGGGATGGGGATGGGGATGGGGATGGGGATGGGGATGGGGATGGGGATGGGGATGGGGATGGGGATGGGGATGGGGATGGGGATGGGGATGGGGATGGGGATGGGGATGGGGATGGGGATGGGGATGGGGATGGGGATGGGGATGGGGATGGGGATGGGGATGGGGATGGGGATGGGGATGGGGATGGGGATGGGGATGGGGATGGGGATGGGGATGGGGATGGGTACCCGGCATGCGTTGCAAGGCCCCTGTAACCTCGCGGTCAACTAAACTGTAATGTTTCCATTCCAAGTCCAGGGAAACTACATTATAATGCAAGCGCCTGCACTATAGCACGCGTTGCAAGGACACTTTAACCTCGGGGTCAACTAAACTGTAATGGTTCCATCCTATATAACATTATATATAGCGGGTACCCGGCATAAGTTAGTGAAGTTTTACTTCAGTTGTGTGGTCTAAAGCACTCGTTTTTTTTTCGCAAAAATTATGTCATCGGGTACACGAACGGGAATGGTTTCATATGATAAAGGTCGATAAGTAGATGAGAAAATTAGCAGGTCTGCCAACCGGCAGCCTGGCACGTTCGCAGGCAGTCAGTGTTAAATTGGGATAGAAATTAGTAAATTTTACGTCATCGAGTACACGAATGAAACCAACGAATAACTGTAGTCTAGATTCTAAACCATCCCATTGAAATTTTCACTAGTTCCATGACTGCGCGGAATCTGCCAAGAGGCGTGGCACACCAGCTTTTTTAATGCTTACTCCATTATCACTACAAAGTAGTTTCATCCGTGTGCTCGTAAGGTTTGTGTACCGGCTCCCGGTCTAAAACTCCGACACCATAGACATTGTGACCGCTACATAGAAAGTACCTCAAGTGTTGCCAGCGTGTAACAATTTCTATTTGATTACCTTACATTGCCTATCAATATCGGTTCGGTACAAAATCGTCGGTTGTTTTGCCGTGTCGATTCGATATTGTAAAGATAACGATTTCAGTGTGCTAGGACCCCAGAAATATGTCATTTTTAAATCAAATTTTAGACGTATTGACTCTTTTCCACAAAAAATTATAAATGGATTTCGAAAGATTGTTCTTTTATATAGCATTCGCATGTTTTAAATTTTGAGAAAAAATGTTTATTTTTAGTTAAGGTTATACCATAAGTCATTGGCAGATTTGTTAAATTTTCAAAAAAGATTTTGTATTATACCACACCCATTTCAAATCATATTATCATGCAGTAAAATAAATCAATGCATTATCTAGCAAACGCATGTTTTAGAACTTTAATTTGAGTTAAAATAAAATGTGTTTCTTGACGAAAATTAGTCAGTTTGTGTATTTATTTGCGGACTTATAAACTAATATATTTCTTTTTTTTTACATACTTATTGTGCTAAGACATTATTGACAAATCATAAATAAGTTTGAGAGAAAAATAATTTTAGGAAGTATTTAATATTAATTAATTTACAGCTTCGCATTTCACGATTTTTCTCATACCACGCAACAGAGAATTTCAGAGCTCATTCCGCCGTCAAAGCGGCTGCCGCCGGTCGTCTCCGCGGCGCTCTGTATTATAACATTTTGAAATGATGAATTGAATACGGAACTTTGAATAAATACGATTTCCTTGTTTCATGTTGGTAAAATCTACAGGGTTGACCGAACGCAAAATTTCGTGTTCATTGAATACTTTTTATGCAAAAGTTTTTTAAATTTCGAATATTTTTTTATTGTGAATTATTGTTGTGTGAATACCGCACAAGAGTCCCAACTGCTCTAAAATATATATTATATAAAATTTATTGTAAATTATTGCTATGTAAATACCGCACAGGAGTCACAACTGCTCCAAAAAAAATTTTTTAAATTATTGTAAATTATTGTTATGTGAATACCGCACAACAGTCCAACAGCTCCCAAGGGAGGGAGGTTGAAGAAGAGTTGGGATAAAGTGAAGGGGGTGGCTGAGGGGGGGGGGGGGGGGGGGGGTAATGGGGGGGTGGGTGGAGGGGTGGTTATTGGAGGGGAAGGGGTGAGGGGGTGGGAGGGTTGAGAGGGGGTGGGAGGGTAGGCCTTTTTTATATCCATTTTTTGAATTACATAAATAACAAACACGAGTATCGGGTATGGGTACCACCGCCCCGGTAACCATTTATTAGATAACCAACTCGTCTGCCATAGGTCATCCCAAGTGGTTCGCAACGTTTGGTAAGGGGTCGTCCATTAATCACGTGAGGCTCGAAAGGGGGGGGGAGGTTCGGAAAAAATCACGTAATATCACGAGGGGGGGGGGGGGTAAAATGAGATATCACGTGTATTTATAATGGACTGAAAATTTCAAAATACTTTGTACAAAAAATAAATACAATTTGGGGGAGGGGGTTAGTCTAAAACCTCACCACATATCACCAGGGGGGGGGGGGGTTAAAAAGTTGCTAAAAAAACATCACGTGATTAATGGACGAATGTGAGGTTTGTTCAGGTCTTGGCGGTGGATGCGTCTGCCCACCAGCTGCATGGCAGGTCAGATCTGGAGAAAGTAGTTGAGGGAGTCCCTTTGACTTCTCCAGCCTTACTCTCTCGGAACATCGCCTTGCACCGCAGTGGGAGGGATGGATTCATACATCCGCTCTCCTGGACACGCTGACCCCCAGATTTTTACCCACCCCTAATACCCCTTTCCTTCTCAGAAGATCCTCTCCTCCCTTTCCATAAAACGAACCTCCACACAGCATCCCCAAAGAAGAGATAGGCAATGTGTCGAGCGATTGTAAAAAAAAACAGGTCTCTCCCGATCCGGTCTTCCACGTAGTTGGTGGGCAGACGCCACCACCGCCGAGATCCTGACAAACCTCGCCCCATGAACCCGGGCTACCCGCACCTATGGCAGAGGTGTTGGTAATCCAATACATGGTTCCCGGGGCGGCGGTACCCGTACCCGCATTCCAAATTACTGACACTACCTATTGATGGCCGGCGTGGTCAAGAGGTAAGGCTCTTGACTCGCAATCCGAAGGTCGTGGGATCGAATCCCGGCGTGGGCAAATAAATTTTATTTGACTAATTTGGGTTATTTCACAATTATTTCATTTAAAAATAATATATTTGCGTCACTTTCCAGAGTGGAAGATACTTTAGTATCGCCCTGGTGTAAGACCACCATTCAGAATTGAAACATTGCTAAAAATGGCTTTGGCCGTGTTTGGTGACCAGATCTGAATAGCCAGGTAATTCCTCGCTTCCTCTTCCCTATCTCCTTCCCTTCCCCACCACCTTCAGCCTCACAATATACCCCATAGTCATGTCATAGTCTCACTGGCTCCAGATGGAAGCATTTGGGTCTCTTGGGCGGTATTCACATAAATATAAAATTAAAAATTATGCACACGAATAAATATTTCAAAATGAGTAATTTTTTACAATCCAACTGAATATTACTCTTTTTTTTCATGAATACCGCACAAGACTCCCAACTGCTCCCGTCTGGAGCCAGTGGGACTATTGCACCCCCAATTGGGGTATGTTGTGAGGCTGAAGGTAGTGGGGGAGGGGAAGGATATAGGGAAGATGAAGGTGTGGAAGTACCTGACTCTTCAGATCTGGTCACTAAACACGGCTAAAGCCATTTCAAGTAACGTTAACAAAATATTTTTAAAAATATTAACAAATTGTTTTTTCATGTAGGTATCTACTTTATACCTACTGTGTTTCTGTATCTATTTATGTCTATGCACTTCGATACACAAATTACAAATAACTACTACTAATTAAAATTCTGGAAGCGAGAATTCAACATCTTCATCTGAACGGTACTGTAGGCCCAGCTCCGCGTGAACTAGTAGGTACGTGAAACCCGGCTTGCAGCGGAACGAAATCTAGTTCCAAAAATCTCCACTCGCGAGCGCTGATGTGTGAGCGCTAGAGTCGGAATCGGAATTATGATTTGCTGGTTAAACAGTCTTAATTAAGTGAGCAGTTTTTTTCCAATTTAGACCCCTCCCCGTTGAGATAAATATAATCGCGACAATACGATGAAAAAATCACCCCCCCCCCCCCTCCCCACCCCCCCCCCCCGGTTTAAATGAGATTTGGAATGAGATTTGGGTGAGATTTTACTGGATTCCTCCCACCCCATTTTGAGCTCACGTAATTAACCCCTGATTTGCCGGAGACGCACCGGCGCGCGCGTCGTATGCGCGAGAAAATAATTCGAAAATTTGAATAAAATTTTCGACCAAAACTTTTTCTCTTCGATTTCGGCCCTTCTATGTACAGAATTTGTATGGAGAACACGGTCAGAATCGCTTACGCTAACATCATACATGATATAGCCACTAGTTTCATTCACCTTGCAACCCCAGAATATTTTTAAAACGATTATGTCTATGACTTAGAAACGACAGATTTTACCACGAATTTACCCGTCGCAATTTATGCGTGTTCCGCAACTAAAACATCGTAAAACCTATTAATTTACGTAATAAATGCAAGTAATGTTGTTTTGGTAGATAGTTTATTGTTCTAGGAACGTGTTTCAGTCAATGAAATATACGATAGCTCAAAATTAATCAACAAAACATTCAATTCAAAATTCAAAGTGGTGCTTTTTTAGTGATTTTTCGTGAATTTTCGTGAAATGGCGTGGCCTTTGACCGGTTAATGTATGTCCCCTTATATATAGATTAGTTAACATACATTATTAACTTTATTCCATTAATATAAAAGTATCTTTATTCCATTAAAAAAAACTGAAATAAGAAAAAATATATATCTAATATATAAAGTTTATTGTCTGTCGCAGGCGGTGTAGCGGGCAGCGTGGATTTGAATTGTTTTCAATTCTACAGTTTTATTCAAAGTTTGATGAAATTTTGCACACTTGACCTTCAAAACAATAGGAACTGTCAAGTTAGTGTTGTTCACCAAATAATATAAGGGGCAGCAAGAGGTAGAACTAAATAAATATTACATTTATTATCTATCAATAATATTTTTAAATCCCTTTGCAACATTTCTAGTGGTTTTAATAAAATAACAATTTGAAAGCATTGTGGGAGGACAAATTTACCTGGTAAAGTATTGAGAGATTTTTCACAAAGTTCATTGATATAATCTGAGAAATTAGTTAAAATTTCTACATCATTAACACGTGGCAGGCTCAGGAACATAAACTTTCTTTCCGGTGACATCATTTTATGCTGTAATTAACAAAAAAAAATCATTTAAAAATATAGTTTCAAGTGTTTTTATGCGATATTAATAAAAAAATGAAAGCAGTACTCACAATATTTATGTACATTTTTTTCAACATATCAAGCAGTGTGCATCGGTACAAAACATCATTTGTCAAAAACAGGGTATCGATATGTTCTAAAATGAGGTCGTATAATTCATCAAAGGTCTCGAAAGTTATCCACTCCAAGAGTTCAAGAATCTAGAAAAAAAAAACATTATTAAAATAGTGAAAAACTGGACAAGTTGTCTTAATTGCATACATCACACATCCCACAGAAAAGGGTCACAAGTAGGGAATGCAAATCTCGCGAGATTGGGGCTCAAGCGAGATCTCGCCAATTTCAAGATCTCGCGAGATTGGCAGTTTTGTGTGTTTTTTTTTGCAAATAATCACAATATTTGAATAAATTAGGAAAAAAATACAAAAGTACAGGGTGACGCAAAATTAAATTTAAAAAAATGATTTTGAGAAATAGAAATCTTTATTTGGACGTTTAAAATTTTATCTCTTCAAATTTCGACTCTTAAATTTTTTTAAGTGAAAAACATGATATCTGTCAAGTGGCTGCCGCCAGTGTTGATAAACATTTGTGCCCGTTTTATCGCATTTTCCATGACTTTCCCGTAAGATTTCTGGTGATAACTGTTCGCATTCCTGTCGAATATTCTCCTTAAGGGCTGCGATTGTCTGAGGCTTGTTGGCATAAACCCGCATCTTCAAATAGCCCCAAAGAAAGAAGTCTGGAATGGTTAAATCGGGCGATTTTGCTGGCCATACCAAATCGCCAAAACGAGAGATTACGCGACCAGGAAACGCTTCCTTCACAATATCCATTGTGGCTCGTGCTGTGTGTGCGGTTGCACCGTTTTGTTGAAACCACATGTTCACCATCCAATTCCGGAAATAAGAAGTCGTTTATCATGGCCCTGTAGCGTTTGCCAGTAACAGTGACCGTAATGCCAATGGCGTCCTCAAAAAATACGGCCCAATCACTCCTCCCGCGTTAATGCTGCACCACACAGTGGCTTTGAATGGACGTAATGACTTTTCGTGCATCGCACGCGGATTTCAATGCCCCAGAAATGAATATTTTGCTTATTGGCGTAACCGTTTAAGTGGAAATGCACCTCGTCGCTCATGATGACTTTCGACACAAAATCGCTAAAAGCGTTAAAGCTTAAATCGACACAATTATTCCCCGCTCTTGCGGAGTATAGCGCTCCATTGCTTTTCTGTTTGTATTCTGCAGCTGTCTAGTTCACAAATGTCAAATATGATTGACGTACAACGCCGTGTACAAAAATTATAACATCTTCCAATAGGGTGATTAATTTTGCGCCACCTTGTATTATAAGATAAACATTTATTTTCACAAATTTTTCATTAGACTTTTAAGCATCAAACATTGTTTGACGTATTTGTCTATAATTTTTTAATAAACTTCTAAGTAGTAAACTTTGACATACGTATTAGCATGGAGTGAATTTTTTTTTTGAGAATTTCGAAATCGGCATAGTTGGAATAGATGCTCCATATATTAACAATTACAACAAAAATAATTTTAAAAAAATATTTCCAAAACCTGGACATCGCCAAAGCTTTTCATTTTATTATTTTGATGATTTTACCTACAGTGGGTGGCCATATTAATAGGGACACCTTTGAAAAATGTGTTTTCTCACTTTTGTATTCGTACCTCAAAGGTATTTATGATTTTAGTTACAGTTATTATTATTTATTAAGAAGAACATTTAGTTTGGATTATTTGAACACCATTTTCGTCCATAAGCTGCATTTATTTTTATTGTTAAATAATTTTGAAACTTTATCGCACGGAAAGTTAATATTTTGTTATTTCGCCTTTAGCCACAACCACAGCTTGTAAAAGTCGTGGCATACAAGCGCTCTCAATGCAAAACTTTGCATTGAGAGCGCTTTAGCTCAGGAGAGTAATGCCACTCTCGGATGAGGATTTTGATGAGCTGCTCCTTGGTTGTGATCACCTCCTTGGCAATCTCCCTCATCTTGAGCTCTCATAGGCTTTCAATGGGGTTCATGTCAGGGGAATTCCCTTGACAAGGTAAAACCTGCACTTTTTTTTCAGCTAGGAATGCAGTGACAGTCATGGCTTTATGGCAGGATGCAGAATCGTGCATTAATACGTTCTTCTGGCCACCAGGGAACCATTCTCCGACTTGAGGCAGGAACGGATTTTCTAGTATTTATCTGTACTGGTCGTGCCTTATGGTCCCTTGCATAATGTGGAGGCTCCCCATACTATGGGAAGAGATGACAGACCATACCGTGAATAGTGGTAGGCTATTTGATCATCTCCACAAGGCAGTACGGATGGAATTTCTCCACTGGGACGGGCCGGAAGAAAGATGATTTGTCCACCAAAATTTGGAATATGAACTCTACAGAGAAGCATACCTAAAAAACCACAATCAGACGACTGGGATTTTTCAAAAGCTTGAAAACTACAAACATATTAATTTCCTACCCTCCAGTCCTCAACAGTCATGTTTGGTGTGCCTTGGCACATTTTAGTTGATTTTTCTTCATAGCTACCGTAAGGCGAGGTTTTTTAGCTGGCCGATTTTCAATGAGGTTCTCCTCAGCCAATCACCTCTGGACTGTGCTTTCGGACACCTCGATACCTTCGATTGTTGATCTCGTTGATCATCAGAGTCAGGCGAGCTACACTCTTTTTTCGAATTTGGAGTCGGATGTCTCTGATTTTACGGCCAGTACGGGGCGTGCTGATTCGTTTTCTGCCACATTTCCCATCGCGATCCACTTCAATGGGCAGGTTTTGAATTTTTTTTTTCTTTATCCTGTTAACCACAGACTTTTAAATACCTGTTATGGCTGCTAATTCCCTTTGGAAATATTTCGTGTCTAATAATAGTGTCTTCACATCCGCAAATTTCTTTAGAGACGTGTTTGAAAACCAAATCACTCAAAAAACCCAATATTGGGTTCAACATGGCAAAAAACTATTAATTGAAATAAGGAATGAATAAAAACATTACAAAAGTGATAGATAATCAATAATGACTTAAGTTTTCGTGTAGCTGAACTGTCAAAACTCATTAAAATAATTATTACGAATATTTATTTATGAGACCCTCGATTATGTGTTTTCAGAAAAATGCTGGCAACGTGGAAATAACATTACATTTTTTAGAGATATGATACTTTACTAGTGTTTCCACTTGTTAAAAGAGTCAGTGGTGATATCAGCAGCAAAAATAACGAAGTAATGGCCACCATATGCAATTTATTTAGAAGTAGAGGCAATGTAAACTCAAAAATAACAAAATATTGGTACTGTCCCTATTAATATGGCAACCCACTGTAAGTATTTATGGCTTATACACGCGAAACAAAACACACATAAAATTTGTATTTTACCATTTATTTTACAGATAATACGTTCATAGATTGGTAAAACGGAACAAAAGATGGAAATAAAAAATGTACACATATTATTTACCGCATTGAAAAACTGGAAAATTGCAAAAGTTGCTATGAACGGTAATGCATTTTGGTGTCAAAAAGTGGCATAAGGTTTCGTGCCTATAACATTGTTTTTATTAAGTCATCTCGCTTTAAGGGTTCACTGACAGCAGCTGAGGCTTCTGTTACAATTTTCACACATCCCTCTTTGCCTTGAGTGGGCAAGGAAAATTCTTTACCATGACATCGTCAATTATCGTGTGATCGGTAATGGCTTGTCAAATTGTGTCGGCCCTAACAAATTTGGTGAGCGGTGACTTGGTTACATTATCCCAATTCATAACACCAATATAATTATCTACCGAAAAATCAAAAAGCCACTTTGAAGATACGAATAATGTCTGATTGCGTTTTCATTTGCCGGTCTTCCAATATTCTTCTTAACGCCAACTCTCTTAACCATTTTCGGTTGTCGGGTAAGATGGCTAACATTATGTTTTTATGATACCCAAACAACCATTGCGCTGGATTACTGAATTAATGATATATTTAAAATCATTGGACAAATATCGTGAAAGCAATATTGTTTCATGCAAATGTCGAACACTGGAAATACATATTGGTTTGATCTTAACGTTGAATCACATAGGTGCGTAAACTGTCGTTAAAGTTAATAAATTTTCTGATGGTTTTAGGTTAGAAATGTAAAGTCGAACAACCCGCTTCGTTTTAGTGAGCCACCTGGAATGACAAGTTTTCATTGCGGAATCTGGAATCATCAATCTCATCAATCAGTCATATTTTCCATACATACAGTTGAGCTGTATTTAAATCCTGTTCATTTTCAAAATTTCACACTTGCCAAAGATCATTGAATGACTTTAAATTTCAGGATAGGAAGTTGTTACCACTTATTTAAGGATTTTCTAATAATTCCAGTGAAACTTTGCGGTCCAGTCGATGTAGTTAAAAAGTAGTCACAAAATGAGCTCGTTTGCGTGTAACTGACAGACAATCCACTGTAAAGGCCGTTTGAGAAGTGATCAAGACACCAAATTACAACTCTTTGTAGCCCGTATTGACTGCAGTTCCATCGCATTCAATTGCAACAAACAATATCGACGAATATTACTCCTATACACAACATGTATCGTTCTGTGAAATTGAGCCAACATCTTATAATATAGCAGAAAAAATATATCTGCCTAACGTTCTGGCTACGTAGGCTTTCACTGCAGCATGGTCAGCCATGATGCTGAATATTTTTTCTTTATGCTTCATTCACAAAAAACCTCGTAATACATCTTCACAAGTGGGCAAAACATTCAAAGGTAATTCTCATCCAGATGTCACATTGCCATAATGTTCAAAGTTCAAAGAACAGTTAATATAAATCCTTAAATAGCCTATCGAAAAATAGTTGAATATTCTAATGCAGCACATAATAAAAAATACTACGTAAATTGTAACTCGACCGACGCGCACTTTGATAAACAAAAATCATCGAAGAGATGAAGGCCTAACACATACCCCCAATAAACACAACAATTCTCTGAGTTCCTTCAGAATGGAAGGTCCTAGTCTGTTTAGAGCAGTGGTCCATGGACCACCGGTAAGTAAGTAGTCCGCGAGATCTAAAATGTGGTCAGCGAAACATTTGTTCATTTCACTACAAAACCGAATAGAAAGGTGTCCTATGTAAAGCTGATTCGTAACCCTTTTGGTATTAGTGTTGGAGAGGTAGCTGAAGAAGTCCAAGAAGAGCTCATTTTTGTACCATTTGGTCCCTATGAGAATAAATAAATGTCATGGTGGTCCCTGGCCAAAATATGGTCGGGAACCACTAGTTTAGAGGGAAGCTCAATCCGCTAGATATGATGGAAAATTCATCTATTTCAAATCACTGTGTTTGAAACACGTTTGGGGTGGGAGGATTGAGTCTCTTGAGGGAATAGTTTAAATATTGCTACGGTGCTTCTTTATAATTATATCAAAGGAGAATAAGTAAATACATATTTTTTTTTTACATAAATACAAGCGTTTCTAAGAATCTGCAGAACATTTTTGTGTTTTCAATATTTTTAGGAAAAATTGAAAGTGGTGGCGATGTCCTAATTATAAATATTTATTTTTTATATTTTTTATTTAAGATAAGCACATAACGGAGCACCAATCCCGCATATGCCGAATTCTATATTATGAAGAAAAAAAATTCTCCATACTAGACCGCTCCACCCTAATACGTATCTATCAAATAACAAATGAAAGAAACAACCAGTCTTCTCTTCTAATATCAAAGAAAAATCTTTTAGTAATAAAACAGTTCTTTTATAACAAACAAAACAACGAGAAGTCAAAAAAAATTTAACTTAACAACTTCACATAAGAAGCTTTTTTTTGCATAAATAACCAAAAAAAAAATCTCAAATGAAATCAAACTCAATCACGTTACACGTTAGCTAACAACAACTATTAGTAAACAAAACAAATGCACGCTGATGATGCTGCATGCCGGCTCAATTTTTGACCAATCGCACGCACGAACGAATCTGAGAGACACCTCGTCCCACTACCTCAGGCTGCCGCCTCACGCGCACCGAACGAAACCGACAGATCGCAACTCCGTCCGTGTCAGTCCGCGCTTCGAATAAGACGTTTTATGCTCAAGTGCAATCTCGTTAAACTCGCAAGATCTCGCTCTTTTTTCGTCTGAGATCAATCTCGCTAAAAAAAGGCCGAGATCTCGCGAGAACGAGATTGCATTCCCTACTCACAAGTCAAAAAAGTAAATTTTACAGGAGCGTTAACAAATGTTTTTTTAGATTTATTTATTTTATTTATTTATTTATCTATATAAGGTATGTTTGCATTACATTATTCGATGCCTGTCTCACTAGGGTATACCTGTGTTAAGACAGGCGTTCTGGTGAAAATAATTTCTCTCAGGGCCTATGACTTATTAAGGGATCCTGTGTGGAGGTTTTTTTTAAGGAAAGGAAGTTCTGGGAAGAAAATGATTATTTTTTTTATATGAACACTACACAAGAGTCCCAACTGCTCCCGTCTGGAGCCAGTGAGACTATGGCATCCCCAATTGGAGTATGTCGTGAGGCTGAAGGTATTGGGGAGGGGAAGGAGATGGGGAAGAGGAAGGTGGGGAAGTACTTGGCTATTCAGATCTGGTCACCAACCACGGCTAAAGCCATTTCAAACAACGTTTCAATTCTGGATGGTGGTGTTACACCAGGGCGATACTAGGAGTATCTTCCACTCTGGAACATGCTGCAAATCTATACAGTGAAACCTCTATCTATCGTTCCTCAAATAATCGTTTTCCCGTATGTGTCGTTATTTCTTGTAGTCCCAAATTAATTTCATATAAAACACGCAAAATTAGATCGCATTCATCGTTTCTCTTTACCGCATTGATCGTTTACATTACGCGGCAAATTTCGTATATAAATGGTCAATAACATTGGAGAGCGAAAGAGAGATAGAAAGAACGGTTTGTCGCCTTTGTTGGCGGCTGTTTCTGACATGTTAGTGCTAAATTAGGTACCTGCCAACCTACCATTAGGTCCGTTCATCATTTACGGGTCCATATTTATGATGGGTCCGTTAATTGTCGTTAGACATTCAGGCAGAGCGGTACGCGTGTTACGGTTATCTTTTTAAGATCTAGTTTTTGAGCCCTTTAACCATAAAAATTAACCGTCCAGTGAAAAAAGTGCGTACTCTCCAAGAAAGACTAAAAATTGTCGAGGAAGTGGAAAAAAATCCAACAATCACGTGCCATAAATATTCCGATTGATGGAAGCAGCAAGCAGATTTCCTACAGCAATAAAAGAAGCCAAAAACAAATGACGATGAAAGATTTTTTACAGCACAAAGTGTAATTTTTTTGTCTCCTTGGAGCTTCCTTTTTTTAATTTTTTTACAATATTTTTTATTTAAACAAATTGATTTATAACTGAAACGTGTTTCTCTTTTAGAATATGTATGTATATAGGTACACATTAAACCTTTTAATATTAATGTGTTTTTTCTATATTCCCACAATCATTGTTTTAGCGCATTCATTGTTTATTTCAATAGGTCCCTTCAAAAACGATAGATGGAGGTTTCACTGTGGGGTCGTCCATTAATCACGTCAGGCTCGAAAGGGGGGGGGGGGGTTCGGAAAAAATCACGAAATATCACCATGGGGGGGGGTATAATGAGATATAATGTGTATTTATTTTTCGTGATAATATTCTGAAAATTTCAAAATACTTTGTACTAAAAAAATACACGTGATTTGGGGGGGGGGGGGGCTAGTCAAAACCTCACCACAAATCACCACGGGGGGGGGGGGGGGGGGTTAAAAAGTTGCTAAAAAACATCACGTGATTAAAGGACGACCCCTGTATATAAAAATCTCGTGTCAGTGTTTGTGGTCGCACTCCTCCGAAACGGCTCGACCGATTTTATGATTTTTTTTTATGTGTACTTGGTAGGTATGAGAATAGGTCTTAAAGTATATTTCATACTGCTAGCACTAGGTGATTAGGGTGTCCCTATCCAGAAAAAAAATCTATTTTTTGACAATTTTTTTTTTGTAGTTTTATTTTTATTTGACATCAAAAAATACCTATAACTCCAAATTTTCACCCTCCTACCCCAACCCTCCCATTTTTAATCGTGCCCTCCCTTTTTTTAATCGTGATCATATTATTTTTGTATGAACAAATTTAACCGTCATTCGTATTTCAAACAGAATGAAATTACTTATGTTGTTGAATGACAGATGGCACTGAGATTTGGGCATACAATGTTTTTCACACGGACAATTATACGTGGCATGTTCTCGTGTGGGCAAATCATTGAGCATATGGCGAAAGACGGACTGACAAAAAATATTGTACAATCAATTGCTCTTCGAAATTAATATTGATTTTCTTTATTTCATTTTCCTTAATGTATTTAAGTATAAAAAATATTTCACTTAAGGATAAAAAATATATTACTTTTTTCACTTTACATTTAACTTTTAAGAGATCAAACAATGAATAAGTCTGTTACTTTAATGAAATACATTGAATTGAGAAAATGAATGGTTGTGTTTTTTTTTTATCATCTACAGCGCTCCATTCCTCTTTTAGTCTCACACACTTACACAATACATTCGTTATTTTTTTTTATTCACAAAAAGATACATAAGTTACAATAAATTTTATACAATAATTAATTACATAATATATATATTTGATTTACCCCCATAAATAAGCAGGGCTTCTATTATATTGTTTATTTAACAAACAAAATATTCACTCAAAATAATTTATATGGCAGATAACGTTTTCCGGGTCAGCTGGTATACTATATATTATTTTTAATGATTAATTGTGAAATAACGCAAATTAATCAAACAAAATTTATTTGCCACGCCGGGATTTGATTCCGCGACCTTCGGATTGCGGGTCAAGAGCCTTACAGCTAGACCATGCCTGCCGTCAATGAGGGGTGGTTAGGAATCTGGGGGTCAGTGTGTCCAGGAGTGACGGACGTATGAATCCATCCCTTCAACTGGATGCAGGGCGATGGGTCGAGGGATTCTGACTGGAGAGGTCAACAGACCTCCTCAACCAGTCTCCCTCGATCCAGCCAACCGCGCAGCAGGTGGGCAGACACATCGGCCGCCAAGACCTTGACATACCTCACCCTATGATCCCGGGCACCCTTGCTATGTCACGTAGCGAACCACTTGGGGTGACCAGAGTGCAGACAGTGCAGAGGTGTTGGTTATCCAATAAATAGTTCCCGGGGCGGCGGTACCCATACTCATCTCCCACAATAAAAATATGATGAAATAACCGGCACCATCGAAAAGAGAAACTAGCGACATCTCTCGGAAATAGATTGATCTAACTTAAATACATAGATAATCACAATCACTTTACTATTCAGAGATAAAAATACATAAAACAGAAAATTTTGTCTTTCAACCCTTTTATACGAGATATGCGATATGTACAGAAAGGTTTGCCATGCCAAAAATAACAAAAACCCTGATTTTATTACGGAGTTTCAAGTAGTTTATGGTATAAAACATACAAATAAAGCATTACCTCGTTCAAGTAGTCAAACCCATTCCAAGTGGATATGAACTGGGACAGAAATCTTGACACAACGGGAATGCCTTGTTGCAAACGGGCTTCTAATGCAGATATTCTCTTCAGGAAGTGAGTCTTTTCAACGAGGTTCAGATTAGTTTTGGTGGTTTTCAGGAAATCTGCAAAGAAAAGAAAAAGAATCAGCAGTTCAATCAATTCTAGACCTTATCTAATCCATCGGCGGCTATCACGGTATGCGTATGTCAATATGATCAATGAAGTTTAACCCAGGCCTCGAGCCTATTATTCGGAAGGTCAAAATATTTCGGCTTTACAATAAAATTCAAATAAATGGAACATTTCTGAAAGCATCCGAAAACTAAAAACTGTTTTTGAAAGGTGATGATATATGCTTTCAAATTTTAAATTCCAAATAAACATATAATTTTTGAAATACAATTTTTTTTAATGGAAAAATGAAAAAGTTTTTAAAATGTCTTACGTTTTTTCAAACTAAAATTATTGATAACAAAAATATATACTTAAATACGTACGTAACGTATTCGGCAAATGTATTTTAAACATTAAAGTCAACTCACTTTTTGGTCGTTTCATGTAAAAAATAATTCTTATAAAGTTTATAATTTTTTTTCAAATTGAGGAGGGAAACTTTGGATTCCTAAAGGTGTACCTATCTTTTAATTAGCTTATTTTAATTAACTTTTAGATTTGAATATAAAGCGTGGTATTTTCTCTTTCTTACACTGTTAATTTATTTTATTTATTTATTTGTTCGTTTGTTTTTGTTATAAAGAATTCATCAGTACAAAGAAACTTTGACTGTCCAACTAGGAAAGTCTCCCGTTCTAGGACAGTCAAATGACAGAAACATTTTGATAGGCGTAAATTTAATTTACAAATGACCGATTTGGGACACAAATCAAAAAATCATTGCCAAAAAACTTTATCTTACTTAAAACTGAAGCTTAGGCAAAAATATTTAATTACTTATAATGTATGCACAATTTAATTATTTACTAATTTAATTATTATTAATTATTTATAATTATGCACAAGTGTCCTTTACGTGCATGTTTAGATCATAGTTCTAATCGTGATAGTAAGGGAGACACAATGATTTCCATGAAACCTATGCAGGTTATTCCGAAAATCAAACAAATAGACCTGACGGGTAAACAGACCAACCAATCAACAGATTCCTGGAATATATTTTATACGATGATAGGTAGTACTCACTGTTGTACAAGGTATGGTAGAGGGTTTGAGACAGGCGGGACTGCGACTCAGAGTCTGAAAACTGAAGGATGTGGAGTCCAGCATCGTTCACCAGAAGCGAGAGGATGTTGGCCGGTGTCTTTATGCGATTCCCGCAATGATAGACCAACAAATCGTGGGTGCTACAAAACAAACATTGCAGTTGAAAAATAAATTGACATGGACTCTTTACATTTCATTTATAATTTAGACGCTCTCCCGAGGGATGTATTGGTTAACCCCTCAGGCCTGAGGCCTATTTTGTCGGAAGGTCAAAATATTTTCGCTTTGCAGAAAAATCCAAATAAATGGAATATTTCTGAACGCATTCGAAAACTAAAAATTGTTTTTGAAAGGAGATGAAATACACATTAAAATGTTATAATTCAAAATAAACACATAATTTTTTTTAATCTAAAAATGTGGAATACAAACACAAAACGTTTTAAAAATGGCTCACCTTACGTCTTTTCTAACTAAAATTACTGAACGAAATAAAATAAAAACATACGTTTTTCATTAGACAAATCGCTTGCTCGTATTGTATGCTCTAGCCGATGTGGCTGAAAAATTTTGAAAATAGAATAGAGAACTCCAGTCCAATTTTTTTATTTTTTTTAATGAATAAAGACCTTCAAACTTAAATAACTGCATTTTTATTTTTATTTTTATAGTTAGTTTTAATAGTTAAAATAATTGTCAAGGTTTTAATTTTTAAAGACTCCCAGAAACGCACCGTATCTATGGTGGTCTAATTTTTTTACTTTTTAAGTTGTCATTTTGAATCAGTGATGTTATGTCGAGGGAAATTTCCCTAGATCTAGGGGAGAAAAATATTTTTTAGGGATAAGGGAAATCAGGACAAAATCTAGGGAAATTTCGAACTCTGGCAAAAATTTTATTACAATTGACAGTATTACTGGTATTATTTATATATATACGTATATATATTTTTTGGAATTCCTATGAATCTTAATTATTTTTCATGTACTTACATGCCATGTTATTTTTAACACTGACAACTCAAAATGATATTAGGGAACGTACCCATACTACGTGACACGTTCGGGTGGGGGGGGTCTTCAAAATACCACGCTTGGTACAAATGAGCGGCGGGTTGCTTATGATTTTTATTTTGCAAAGTGTTTTTTTTTAAATTTGGAATTCAGTTTCTAATTCAGTGGTGAGTGTATTCGTACTTTTAAATTATTACTTCACGTAGCAAAAAGTGTTTTATTTGGAAAATCACGGTATTATTAGTATATTTACCAAGTTCCGATATCTTTCCAATTAATTATCATATTAATTAACATATAACAGGATTAGTGTTACACAATCGGGTGGCTACGTAGGTAATTGCGTAAATGTGAAATTCTAGGGAAATTTCACTTCTAACTGTTGGCAACACTGTGAAGAACCCAGAATCCAGAATAACCATGGCGGATAATGACTTTTAGGTGTGAGGTGTGTTTTTTATTCAAGATTAACTGCTTTTAATATAGAAAAACATTGATAAAATGTCCACATTTCACCGCTACTGTTATTGTATTTAATCAAAGTGCAATATAAAAACAATAAATCATCTCTTTCATTGCAAATACATGTGACATCGTGTTTTGTGTCAGGTGTTACTTTGTAGGTACATTGTTTTATGTATAATACATACAGAAACACTGGTATTTATAATACACTGATCATGACGAGTGTGTAACAACTTGTATAAAAAGCCCTATACTAAAAACAATTTGAAAATACATAAAAACAAACGTCAAAATATGACATGACTTTAACCTCAAATAGACAACATTTATTGCAGATTGTCCGCAAATATAGCCCTTTTCGTAAATTGTTGAGGGCCTAAATTATGTTTCAATAAACACAATAACTATTATTTATCTAAATCTCTATAAACAGTATGAAAATAAACCAAAAACACGAAATGTTGAATTGCATAGGTACGCGTGCACTTCAAGTCATTTCAAATGTCAATACAATACAATACACAGGTGACAGGTTAACTGTGACGTCACGGTTAACCATTTCAGTAATGCCAACTTAACGCTGTGTTTTCCGAAGAGGTTTAAAAATGCACTTTTTAATAATTTATTAAAAACTCTGCATTTAATATTATGAAATAAAACTTATATATTCAGAATCAGCGTTTCTTGGTCTATATCAACATATTTTTTTAAAGCCATAATATTTTTCACTGGAGTTCCTTATTGTGGTAATAACTGGTCGTACCTGGTAAAATCGAGGCATTTTTTTGTCTCACCATCCTTCATATAAATGACTGATCCCAACTGGAGGTAATCCACGTCAGGTAAAAGGTGAATGATATTTTGATTCCTGAAGTTTTTCTGAAATTCAAGAGGGAATGCAGTTAAATCAATAGAAATACCTAACTTCAATCTTATTTGTTAGGTAAGGGAAAATTTAGACCGCATACCGTTGCAGATTCTCCTGTCCACCAAGTCAGTCTGTTTTCTGATGTCAGATTCAGCTGAACGTTACTGCGAATCTGAAAAATACCAATGATAATCAAAAAGTCAAAGTGGTAAAAATTTGGCATAGCAATATTTGTGTCTCTACGCGAAGTACTTATCTTCTAAGAAATTTTGCAGGAACTAAAGGATCATGTAATATACAGGGTGTTAAGGGATGTCCTTAACTTACTTTAATCAGTGATTGCCGTCTCCCCCCCCCCCCCCCTCCCTTTCTTATTTACTTGTACTAACATGTAGTAATCTTCGGAAGTTAGTGCACATTACCCAGCGGATTCCTATTATTTATCCTTAGTTAAGGAAAATACTCATTCCCTCATTTTAGTTTTGGCATAAACTATAGCGAGTGATATAGCTATTTAGCGATATTCCTTAGTTAAGGATAAAGAAAGAGAATTAGCCTCCTGGACCTTGCATTGTGATAAAGGCAATTATATCCAAGTTTTGCATGTGTATTTTGAAACCACAAAGATTTAATAATGAATGTGTACCTGAGCACCTTCCAATCTTTCCATCAGCAGTTTGTTGGGTTTGGAGAAGGCCACATTTGTTGAGATCATGGGCACATCTTCAGGGACACACTCTGGGCAGTACGATTTAAAAAGGCTCAACAAAACCAGTAAACAGTTGAATTGCTGAAAGAATTAAAGAAATTATTATAAAATCTCAAAGTGCAGATTTCCTGAGAAGACTTAGTATAATCAAAACAAATTATTTTATTTTATGTAGAATGAAATAAATTACCTTGGGGGACTTCATGGTTTCAATGAGATTTAAAATGCTCAGAACTTTGTTTCTGGTAACATCCCGTGACTTGGTGTAACTGTAGACAAACTTGCTTGCCGCTAATAACTGAAAAGATAGAATAATATTCATCAATAAATTACACTAGGAAATAACACAGGAAACGTATCATCGTTACATGCACAATATATCCCGTGTGACGTTTTTGACCAAAATTAGATATTTAGGTAGACCATTCAATTCAGATTTTTTTTCTCCATCATGCGCAATATATCGAATATCAATATTTTATTTGGTTTCCTAGGGCCGTCTGTTTCAACACTCGCTAAAGTAAAAGTAAAACAAAATGCCGTTACTATAGTTAAATTTCAGCAAAATGCGTTTTTCAATCAATTTGACTGATTGTTTTACGTTACTTTTAACTTTTGTACTTACTTTTCAAAAACCGATAGTTACTCTAGATTTACTCCATCATATTGGCATATTTGACAGTTCTGGTCGAAGTAATGTATGGAAATTAGTACGGTATTAAAATATAACTAGCCGTTGGAAACAATAGTTATATTATTTCAACGTCCAACGCTGTTGAAAATAATTAGCGCCAACAGTTGAAATATAATACCTACATGCAAATATTATTCATCGCAGTCAACGATTCAACTGCCTAATAAATAAAAAGGGTTAAGAGTTTGTACTTCGTGAACAACATTACTCGATATTTTAAATGGTCTTTTGGTTATGTACGTACCTACTGCACGTTTTTTTTTTATTTTCCCATCCAATACGGCCGATACGCAGCGCCATGGAACAATCAAATTTATCAACGACAAGCAAAAAAATAACCTATTGATAATTGTCAATGTCGGTCGCCTAACAGTTATGTTTTGTACCTATTGTTTTCAACGGTGTTGGAATGATTAAGTCAAAAGGGTCAAGAGATCACACTTCGTGAACGATATTATACCCAATTAGACATGGTCTTTTGGTAATGTACGTACCTACTGCACTTTTTTTTTTATTTTCCCGTCCAATACGGCCGATACGTAGCGCCAAGCAACAAGCGAATTTATCAGTGACAAGCAAAATATATCTTCAACAGGATAATATTTTCAACACCGAAACCAACAGTTTCAACTTTCAACGTTATTATAGGATTATTATTACGTGTGTGGGGCGTGGGGCATAGAGATAATAATAATTAATAATACATCAATGATTCGGGGAACCACCCGTTAAAAGGGATTCCTTATACGATTTTGATATATTTTTTGTTAGTATCGTGTCGATCTCCTATTATAGTTGCGTCAACGTCGACGTTATTTTCAACAGCTATTTTCAACAGTTGAAAATTGCCAACGATAACGACGTTGGCGTTGGATAGAATTATCATCAACGCCCAGTACTAATGGAAATGGGTGCTTCAACATTGATTACTAATATACTAATCAGTAATCATGATAAATATTATAGAAGAGGATGATAATGATGATGAATTCCTCATCCAATACGTCTTGCAGCGAAAACCAAAACATTTCGTCCCGGCGTCAATAATACGGTTATCTGGGATGATCGCGAATTTCTGGCGCGGCACCGCATGTCGAAAAAATCTTGCTATTGAACAGAATCAATTCTGATATAGACATATTTAGCGTTACCTTTTAAAGACAAGCTCTATTAATGGATGTATCGCAAATTTTACAAGATCTTCAAATCAATATACCTATTGATCATAAACATTACAAAAATATAACATGAGTAGTAGGTTAGACTCATTTCGTATATCGACATTGGCGAGTGAAGCTGCTTTTAAAAGATAAACTCTATTAATATCGCTAGTATAGTTTGTACACTACTTACGTTAATGTAATACTCTTACAAACGGATTTAGAAAAAGCTATAATGTATGGTTTTCTAATATTTTCGATACCATAAATAAATTGAATTGAAGATTTCGTAAAATATGCGACACTTCAAATTCAAGAAGATATCACAACTACTGGAAAGTAAATTACATTCATATTGTATATTATATGTATTATAATAGGTCGTCATTTATTTGTAGAGATTCATACAAATACTTTTATCGGAACAAAGAAGTCAAATCCTACGACGCGAAACAAAATACAACCGGATATTTTGACAGTTGTTCTGATTTAGTTTTGGGGTCGTCCATTAATCACGTGAGGCTCGAAAGGGGGGGGGGGGGGTCGGAAAAAAATCACGAGATATCACGTGTATTTATTTTTCGTGATAATATTCTGAAAATTTCAAAATACTTTGTACTAAAAAAAAAACACGTGATTTGGAGGGGGGGTGGGGGGGGGGTTAGTCTAAAACCTCACCACATATCACCGGGGGGGTTAAAAAGTTGCTAAAAAAACATCACGTGATTAATGGACGATCCCTTACGGTGTTGCCGCATCAGAAAATATTTTGTCACATAATTCCGAGGAATATTCTGCTTTTTAGACTGGCCACACTGACAACTATTACTGCGAAAATACACTTGAAACAGCGAGCGGTCCTATTTAAAGTCCTCGTTAAGGGACGGGTTCGCCACTCACATAGACTGTAACATAGGGGGCCGGGTAGTCTTTATCTGGGCGATGCGTCTCTCGTGAAATCAAAGTCGAGTTCTGGGTGAATTTCCGTCGAGAGATAGTCCGGTTGCAGAGACAGAGAAGTGTAGCTGTCGGGATTCTGTACTAGAGTGCTTGTTTACCGCGGCCGCACCGCTATTTATTCTAAAATCCTTCTTGACCGTGTGGAGGATTCAGTGCGACCAATATTCGTTCAATCGGATGTTTCGAGGGTCGTAACCTCCGCCACGATTCGCGTGACGGGCGTTGCGACCTCTGGAACTACCCTTTCATCTATGTTCTCTCCGCCGACCAAAACCATCTCTCTCTAGCAAGTTTATTCATTCAAATAATTAAAAATACAAAAATATTTGTGGGTCCCTGGGCCTACTATTTTCAGGGGAATTCAAAATATGTCACTTATAACTAGATTTACATTGTTACTTATTATCTAATTAGGCAAAGTGGAGTTCGGCCTACCACCCATTATCATTTATCCATCAAATGATAGGTCAAACTCCTGTAAATCAAAACAACATCAAATCATAAGAACATTACACAAAACAATATCAAATCATAAGCTACCGACCAAATGCTTATCTTCATTCTGATTGGTCGGCAGAGCGCCTACCGTGGCATGGTGCAGGTGGGCTCGGCAGCGGGGAGCGGAAATACGTAGCCCAGCGTAAATACGTAGCCCAGCCGTTTCTGCTAACATTCTATAATGCCAGCTGCAGGGGAGGGTGCCCGCAGAGCCACGGGAAAAAAGAAAACGAGGAAGTTGAGTCAACACTCCTCGTCTTCTATTTCTCCGATAAAGACGTCCGCAACAGGCAACTTTGGTAATTATTTGCGAGTAAATAATATTTTTTTTTTTAAATTATTTTGCTCGATTTACAACAAATATAAAATAATAAAATAAAAATAATTAAAAAAAACGTTTTTTGTGTGCTTAAGTTCAATTTACAAAATCCACTTAGGATATTTTGTGCATGCAATGACGATGAATAAATATATAATATGAAAATACGAACTGTACAGTAAGTTAAGTATACTTACAAATTTGTCATTATTCATATAGAAGAAAAAAAAATCATAGTATGGTTCCAAAACATCGACGTTCATCAGATTTAGTTCATGTAAACCTTAAAAGAAAACAAAATCCATTAATTTACCAACTTTAAATAAATTGTGCAGAGCAGTCTAAACAATGTTATTGCATTCGGTTCACGTAGGTAGGTATGGTTTGATTCCTTGACAGTAGTCTCAAAATCACATAAAATCACCATTAAAATTGTTTAAGCTATGTTTTCCAGTCTACGACCATGGATAGCACAACATAGGCTGAATAGAGAACTCCAGTCCATTTTTTTTATTTTTTTTTTATGTTAGAAGGTCATTCATTACCTTCTAACATAACTGCATTTTTATTTTTATTTTTAGAGTTAGTTTTAATAGTTAAAATAATTGTCAAAGTTTTAATTTAAGACCACCGTATGTACGGTGAATCGTGTGACGTCATCACTCCTGAAAAATTACTATAGGATTGGGCAATCAGCTGATCAAGTGCCAGGGTTGCCAAACATACGAGGTTCCTCGTACAGATACGAGATTTGTGGCCTTCCGTGCGAGGTACGAGGACACTATCAACCTCGTACAATTATGTACGAGATTTTGATAATACCTATGGCTATACAAACATTATATAATAGTAAAAACTAGAAAATCGAATACTCTTCCAAGCTAGCTCATTTTGTCCTTTCTGCACTATCCCTACCCCATGCGAATGCTGACTGCGAGCGGGTTTTTAGTAAAGTAAATTTAATTAAAACAGATATAAGAAACCGTTAACTGGCTAACTGTGGAAACAGTGAACGGCACACTTCTTGCTGCAGAAAGCGCAAAAGGTTCAACTCGTACTGGAAACTGCGTCAATTTTGAATCCACAAAAGCCACATGACAACAGACAAAATATACGGCAGAAAAAACGATGACAGTGAGGATGTTCCTGACATAATGTTTGGAGAGGAGATGTAAATTATGTTACCTTGATTTACATTTATTTTTTTGTGATTTAACTTGAGTAATAATAAAGATTTTTTTTTAAATACAACACAAAGGGATGTTTTATTTAGTAGGAAACTTGCAATAGTTTATTTCATTGAGTAAAAAGTCATAAATCCAGTAGTTGTAATAAATGTACGAGGTTTGAAAGTCAAAGTACGATATTTTTAGCTGCATCCGTACGAGGGATTTTTTTTACTCTTGGCAACCCTGTCAAGTGCCGCCATTTTGAATACCGTTATTCAAAGCATTCTCCCTAGAAGTAACATTACTATTTTTTTGTGCAGTAGTTTTTCAATATTTTAAATAATAGAAATAAACTAATAGAGATACCTCATTTATCGGTTATTTTTCATGGGTCGGAATGAAATCAATAATGCCTGCGCACAGCAAAAATGTGGGTAGTGTTGCGCAATGTAGAGATTTATGAACTCACACACAGGTCTGCAGATGACAGTATATTTGTAGGTAGTAAACTGTCGATATTGCAGATGTAGACATTGTATTACCATCCTGCATTTAGGATGATGATGAGGCTGTGAAACTTCATATCTATTCACAATGGTTATTGATACTATTGCCCACTTAATAAAATAAGATTATAAAAATATTAAGGCATTTTTATAAAAGAAATGTCAATTTTTAAAAAGTATCTCAGCGGTGACGGGATAACATTGAGAAGCTACACCGCATACTTCTTGCCTGTGTACTGGAAGTAAGCAAAATCACAATTGGAAGGGAGCGCTCTCGGTATCACGCATTCTTACAGCACCCGGTTAATGTTGATTCCTTACCAACCCATGATGGAGCAGCCTAATTTGGATAGAGTGAATGTTTATTTATGAATACAAGCACTTGTTCAAACAAACTTTACAAAAAATCAACATCAGAAATACAAAACGGGAAGAGTTAACTCACCAATTAACCAATTCAGGGCAGAAACCACTTTAAACGAATTATCCTCCAAGAAATGGTTGCTCAAAATCCAGTGCACCACTGCTAGTACTGTTTTATCAGATGCTTTCCCCTCGGGTATCATGCAATATCCCAATGCAGACCACTTGGTGACGGCTACAGAAAAATAAAATTTTAAAGAGATTTCAAGTTTTGATGAATGAACCACAACTTATCGGATGGGAACTTACGAATTTTAATCTTGAGCCACAAAGTGACTAACTCATTCAGAATTTCATCCGGAAATCCTTTTCGAATAGCACATAATTGTAAACAATTAAGAGCCTCTTCAAATTTAACGGGTGAAAACTTAGCCCCCCTGCCCAAATCATTAAAATATTCTAGGGCACTGTCAATTTGCGCCATAGGAAAGCCGGTTGTTGAAATGCCGTATACACAATACTTTAATTCGCGCTCAACTTGCAAAAACAAACGAAACTTTTATCTACTTTCATCCACTCACAACGCGAATTACTTGAAAAATCTCAAAACAAACGTTTTTGCCAAGACAAATTCAAATCTGTTTCTTTTTATTCAAATCGCCATGCCATTGGAGCTCAATATATGCAGCCAGGCACAGCAACAAAATATCACCACAGGTACCAATCCAAAGAAACACGCGATCTTTGATAAAGGTGCATTCATACTACAAGTACGCACGAGTACAAGTAAAAATAACAAATTAATTCAATAAATATTTAAAAAAAATTAAATATGCCGCTAAATATAGACAAAAGATTGTATATGATTCACATCTAATAAAAAAATATATATGGCATTTATCAAATTAGCATCACATTGAAAAATTTTAAATAAAACATTTTTTCTTTAGTTCTTGGTGTGGTCACAAAGAGCTCAATTGAAAAATATTATGGAAAAAACATTCTTATTTATTAGGCCGGGTCCATTGCGCGTCATTTGCCTTGACGGCCAAAACAAGTCAATGAATTTATCAAGTTTGTCAATAAATATTGTCAACTTTTGTTGTGTTTCGAGATTAGTTGTGTAGGCAGGCGGGGGGGGGGGGGATTCATTTTTTGACAGATGCCGCGCAATGCGGTCGTGTGTGGAGAATCGGAACGGCCTTTTGTGGTTATGTGCAATGAGCGGGCATAATCACGAGTTCAAAATATTATTATAACTAAATATAATATAACAATAAAAATATTTGATAATATAATATTAAATATTTATAATATTCTGTTTTTGACGTAAATATTTAAACGCTCAAAATTCGTAACTTTAGGTCGTGCCATAATCGATATTAGTCAGAAATCTTTCCTGATAATTCAATTTGGCATGGTCAGCACAATTTGATCAGTAGTACATAACATAATAATAAAGTACATAATAACAATGTATGGCTGTTTATGAAATTTGCGTTTTTGTGTAAAATCATTTCAAGGGCACTGTACAAAGACATGTTACGCATCACGTCCCCGCGCGGAGAATATTCCAGGCGTTTCTCGATACCGAATAATTATATTAATATTTGTTACTATATTATAATTTTATTATCAAATATAATTATAATATTATACGTTAGTATAAAAATATTTTAAACTCGTGATTATTTAAGCTCGCTCATTACACATAACACTAAACCTCAAAAAGCCGTTCGGTTTGTTCTTCCATAAATACGACCACACCGGCTCCTGTCAATTAAATTAATTATACCCCCCCCCCCCCCCCGTCGGCCCCCGCCTGCCTTCCCGCTTCACCTGGGATGAAGTGTTTAGGAAATGTTTTCCGTCGAACACGGGAAGCACAACTAAACTCGAAACACAACAAAAGTTGAGAATATTTATTGACAAACTTGATAAAATCATTGACTTGTTGTGGGACTGTCGTCGCTTTGGACCCCGCTTTAGATCAACAAATGTCGATTCTGAATAATTTTGTACGTAGAAATAAATCACTGCATTGGCGGTTTCTGACATCATAATGCAGGGCGCAGGTAGATTCATAATGGTTTTGAATAGAATTTTTTTATATACCGACTTTATTTTAATTTTAAATAGGTATATGTATTTTGTTTGGTATGGTAAAATTTGAAGTTGATTTTTGGCGACTTAAAGCTCCATTAAAAATAAAATTGTTTGTTAAATATAAAAATAAAAAACTATTTATAATGATGGAGATAGAATATAGTCGTGGGTAATCCGAGAACTGACCACAAATATTATTTGTAATGTACGTGTAATTTAAATATTTTTTTCTTCAATAATATTATGTATTCACTTTGGTGGCATCATTTTCATTAAATTAAAATAATTAACGTTGTGTAAACCACTAATTTAAAAAAACATATACTGTTATTGTCAGTAAAATAATAAATGAAAGTGGATTTGGGTTCCTTATTAAACTTGTTTTCATTCATCATTAATTATCTGGATTGTAGAATTGCCCCCTTTTTCATGAATACCGCACAAGAGTCTCAACTAAAAGAAAAAAAAGTAATAAGTTATTGTTCTGCGGTATTTTGTGAATTTAATATTATCAATGCGCTGTTAACATACGAGTATTTCCTAAATTAGTTCATTTGGTCTACGCGAAACTTCTAATTTTATTATGTAAGTACATAAAACAGGCCAAAAGGCGTTATGCTCAATACACACTGTTTTTTTAATAACTTTTATCTCATAACAATACACTTTTGTTCGTGCCGATATCAAATTGTGAAAAAGGAAGCGCTAAAACAATAAAACTGTCGAAACATATCAATATGTCGACATTTTTTATTTCTCAAAATTACGCAATTTTGTGAACAGTTATGGTATATAAATTAGTCATAAAATAATGAGAAATAAATTCAATTATTAAATTTTTTGTTACAAAAATTATACTTTCATATATTTTGTAGGAAGTATTAGAAATCTATTTTTATTTCTCATATTTTATAAAATAATTCACTAACCAAAATTCTCTAATTTTTTGTTGTTGTAAAAACAGTAAACGCTAACACGCTACAACTGTGACCGGCTAGCAAAATTTATTTATAATAACGCCTATCGGTTTTTACATAATATAACATAGTGACAACAACATCCAAAATACAGCTCTAGTGAGCTTGTAAAACGGTAAGAAATAATTGAGAAAGACCTATGTAGTTGTGCAGATAACAAATGAAAAATAAAAACTACGATACTTAAATATTAGAATATTGCAACAATGAAAAAATATATTTGTATTTAATGTATGCAAAAAACATTAAATACGTAATTAAAAATACGTTACAAGTTGAGAAGATACTACAGGAAACAAACCTTATTTCCAATGAAACAATAAAATGAAGAAAATCTGTGAACATAATAAGAATAGCCACTTTTGAAAGATAATAGCATTATTTGTAAATTGGGAACAATGATGATAAGTTTTTATTTATTTAAATAATTAAGTAATATTATGGGTTGTGATGGTTTATAAAATTACTATAAATCATGTTATTAATTGAGAAATGTTTAGTAAATTTGACGATGAAGTTAATTAAATTTACCAAAGAACTTCCATAGTGAGTACTCGAATTATGGATAAATGATTTCATTTTTTCATGTTTATATTATAACAGCGACACTTTCCATACATCTATGTGCGAATACATATTGCCTAAGTTTTGAATTCTGTGTAGTGGTATATTGAAATGGGCTATGCTCGTAGTATCACCACAATAAAACAAGAATTCAGGGCTGTTAATTTTATTATGCAAGATTTTAAATAAAAATACTAGATCGAAAACAGTTCTTCTGTCACTCAAATTTAATAGATTAGATAATCGCAGTAGATACGGGTAGTATAATTGTTCTTTAGGTATTTTTAGTTTATAATTTAAAAAGCTTAGGAATTTTTTGGTACTCCTTCTATTGTTTGAGAATGCTATAGTGAGGAGACCATATAGTTGAGTTATATTCAACCTGACTCCTCACTAGTGATGTGTACAGAAGTTTTAATGTTGGTAAAATCTTTAGCCACTCTGAGTACAAAACGTAACATTTTTAAACCCTTCTTTGAGATATTTTCAATGTGTGGAAGCTAAGTTTAGTGTCGAATGTAACACCTAAGTCATTAATTTCGGCAACAGATTCGAGAATAATTTTATTGATTGTGTAATTGAAATAAATAAATTGGATTTTTTATTTTTTTAAATCTCATAGTTATGCATTTATTAACATTAAGATATAGCTTGATAACGTTACACCACTCAATTAATTTTGACAAGTTTGCTGAGAGAATATAACAGTCGTTCATACTTCGAATTCCTTTTAAAAGTTTCAAATCATCTGCGAACATATAAGTACGTCAATGTTAAAAATATTACAAATGTCATTCACAAAAAGATAAATAATACAGGTCCGAGGTGGGAAACTTACGGAACACCACTGGATGCATAAAAATCATATGATGATTCCCCATTTAGTTTAATACTAAGTTTTCTGTTTGAAAGATAGCTTGTACACAAATGTGTTATTTATTATTAGTGAGAACAATACTTTACTGCCCATAATTTAAAATTTCTGGGTACCTACGTCCGAATCGACTGGCTGCGTGTACAATATACGTTAAATTTTACGAAGTGGACGCATCCCTTTATTATTTCGCATCCAAAGCCGAAGTGTCAAAGATGATCGGATTGGCGTTTGAAGTAAACAGTATGGAGGCTTGCCAATTCTCTCTCCTAAAATAAGCCTTATCCTTTTAATGGAAATTGTGATAAGTAGATGTTCTGAAGTAAAAATTCAATAATGTGGCCCATGTTACTTGACATGACTCGGGATGATTGTAGACGGACGCTACGGCGACTGGGTAAATATACATTCTTTGTACAATTTTTCATATTCATTTTTCCCTCCTTTACTATTGAAATGCCAGTGGTATATTTATGTCTTAAAATTGTTAAATTATGCGTCCTTGCGATGTGTTTTATTTATAAAAATGTCTTTTGTATGTTTTCCTACAGAATTAGAGGCATATTCAAGTATGATTAGTGTATTTAGAGCGCAGGGAGCCTTGGTAGATGACAGAAAAAAATTGCTAGAAGATCTAAGAGGCGCACTAAACATTACTAACGACCGCCATACAGCCGAAGCACGGCGCGTTTCGAATGATGAATTACTTTCAACGATTGCTGACCAGTAAGAATAACATTACTTTATTTGTAAATATTATCATTTGACTTGAGATTTTAATGAACTATTTTGTGGTTAATTATTGGTTATATTTTACTGTCACTTTGAAATTAATATATTTTGATTAATTCTTTTTTTCTAGGCTTTCAGGGCCTAATACAGGTTTGGGTTGGGTATGTGAGGGTCGAAGAAAAATACCCATTCTTCCCCGAGGTATTCCTCAAACCATGTATACAGAGATAGCTGACAGAGCAGCCAATATGGCTGCCGAAGAAAATGAAAAGATGGCACAAATTCTAGCATTAGAACCCAAATCTGCTCCCGTATCTCCTAAGAGCCCCATTGAGCAAGGGGATCAGGATATGGAAGTCGACGAAACTGCAGCAGCAACCGGAGAGAGTAAACCTGACATTAAGAATGTTGCGCAAATAACATATCCACCTGTTGTCATGTGGGATCAATCATTGAAGGTATAATATTACCATAATTTCAGTGTACATTTATATCAGAGGGCACGGTTGCCCAGAAAATAATAAATTTTTTACTATTTTCATTATTTATTTTATTTTTGTTAGGCCATTGTTTACGCAATGATACAAATGATTTCAATTTTAGTTACAAGTGAATTTTTTTTATTAATTTGAAAATTAATAATGCGTTTAAATTAACCCTTGATTTATAAATAACGTTTATATTAAGCCTTTGAAGAATTATGAATTAAATTTTATCTGTTATTACGAGTTCCATAATATTATTCGTACTTTGACAGTATACATTTTAGTTAGTATTCATACTTTGACAGTATACACTTAGTTCATAGGATAGTCATAATTAGCATTGTCACAATACACAAAAATGTAGTATTTTCGTTATTTGTTTTTGGGGTTTTATGCCGTGTTGCGCTACCTCCTTCTTTATCCAACTTTTCGGACAGCATTGCAGTGTCCATCAGATCCAGCAGTTGTGATCTGCCCTGATGATGGACATTGCAACGCTGTCCGAAACGTTGGCTAAAGAAGGAGGTAGGTTACACGGCATAACACCCCAAAAACAAATAACGAAAATACTTTTGGCCGTGAAAATCTTAAAATGTAACCAAAAATGTAGTATGTTTATGTATACTAAATGAATATAAACTGCCTTTCATTGATGTGTGCAGCCATTCAATAAAAGCATTACTTATTTTAATTTACATAATCATTTCACGAATGCTCTCTGTCAATGAAAATAATGGGTTCCAATCATTTCGAAATGGGTAACTTTATAAAATTTTAAAGTGAAATTATATCTTTATTCATAAATGCTTCGCCACTGCATGATAAACATATTAATATAATATAAACAAAGACAATCGTAAATAATGTTTTACTGAGAGAGGATTACTTGCGTAGTGTTGTATGCCCATAATAACATCTGGAAAATTTATACTTTGCCATTTTTGTACATCTCAAGGGCACTGTGATGACCTTGCACAATAGACGAGGTCATTATATTCTTATATTTTTATGGCTGTTCAATGTTGTTGTTGTGTTTTCAGGTGGCAGCTGAAGAGGGCCCCCCCCGCAAGCGCAGCCGGCCTGCCCCCTCCGGTCCCCCTTCCACAGCCCCCGCCAACACCCCTCCCGTCAGCCGTGCCAACCACCAAAGATACCTTAACATATCGCAAATATATTCCAGTTATTCTAAAGCACCTCCCGGTAAGTTCATTCATACATTAACAGATTGTGTTAAAAGTGTCATCTATACCATTTTGAAAGGAAATTGATGTTGACGGCCTCCGTGGTCGAGGGGTAAGGCTCTTGACTAGTAATCCAAAGGTCGCGGGATTGAATCCCGGCGTGGGCAAATAAATTTTATTTGATTAATTTGTGTTATTTCACAGTTAATGCATTTAAAATAATATATAGTATATTTGCGGCACGTTCCAAAGTGAAAGATACTCTCAGTATTGCCCAATGACGTTATATAATGTAGACTCGTGGTAGAAATCTCAAAGTGGGAAGCCAAAAGCAAGGCAATTGCACTGTACTCGATTTCTGATACTTTAGTACTATACTGTCATGCGTCGAGTAAGGTCGTGTCTTACCAGTAGGTAAATCGTATTTAAAAAGCGCCAAAATGTCCTCCTGTGTGATGAGAAAATGTTTCCATTACACGGCAAACAGTAGTAAAAGGGAAGAAATAACATTTCATTTATAAGTACACGCAAATTACTTATTATTATCGATTATTATAAACAATACAATTAATTTTCATGTTTCCTGCCGAACGATTTTATGCATCATTAGAGAAAATACACACACATTCTGATTGTTTTATGGTACGGCCACACTGAGGCCAACTTCAAACGTTCGGACGATTGTGTAGAGGGGTAGTTCGTGTGTTGGAAGTTCGGAGTTGGAAGGTTGGCTGTATGGAAGTGCCATATCTTTTTAATGCATGAAAAACTTTTGAATTAAGAAATTACTGAAAATCGCTGAAAACAAAAGAGTGTTGTTTACTTGCCACATTATATCTTGAGTTTCAAGTCTATTTATAAAACATCATTGGTATCGTCCTGGTGTAAGACCAACATTCAGAATTAAAACATTGCTTGAAATGGCTTTAGCCATGTTTGGTGAACAGATCTGAATAGCCAGGTCCCACCTTCCTCTTCCCATCTCCTTCCCCTCCCTACTACTTTCAGCATCACAACATACCCCGATTGGTGATGCCATAGTCTCTCTGGTTCCAGAAGGGAGCAGCTGGGACTGTTGTGAGGTATTCAAATAAAAAAAAGATAGGACAATGAAATTTATTATCTAATTAAGAAAAAAATTATATGTAATTAAAAAAAAAACACTTAAAAGTGAAATAAAACTGGCTTAACTTCGGGCACACAGACACGCTCACAATACATTATAACGGTTTCATTCTTCAGTGTGTAAAACTATCATCTGTCATAGAGAAGAGAATCTCAAAGAAATAAAAAAGAGAACCTTTTATCACAACCTCTATTTAATCATATCATTTCCATACCTGCTTTGACGGTCTGAAAAATTTCTTCTTATATTGTAATTTGTGATAAAATTACAAATATCACGCAATTGTTGATAGTTGGAAAATTAATTGTACGATACAATTGAATATTTTTTGTGTATAATTATTATTCATTTCGTATCTATATTTGCATTTCTTAGTCCATGTCCATTTTGTAACAACTGTTATCAGGAGTTTATGTAACATGAATGAATTTATTAATTTATGGAACTTAGTTTAGTTGTAGCATTTGCTGTACAATTTAATCCCTCCGAATTTTCGAGAATATTAGCTTTTGGTGTCTTAAACGAAATGACATTTTACGAAAACTTTTAGTTATAACCGCTTCACAATTAAAGCTCTATAAATGAAACATTTCTGAACGTAGCCGAATAGCATAAACTGTTTTAGAAAGGTTACAAAATAGGCTTTCAAATTATTATATTACAAATAAATATTAGCATTTGTAAATATTAAAATTTAGAACGCAAACATTAAAAATAGGTAAAAATGACTCACGTGATGTTTTTATGTGAAAACGGTACTAAAATCACAGATTACGCAAACAACAATAATTATTCTATTGTATATATGTGTAATAAACACTTTTGTCATCTCACTTTTTTATCATTTCATATAAAAATATTTAATAAAAATTTTAAATGTGGAGCGCGGTGGAGCTGCCGGTAGCAAATTTGCGCGGGTAAATATTTTTGTCAACTACACGATTGACAGCTGATTCCTGTTATGTATTTCCATAGACAACTTGATAGAAATGTGCAGCTTGATCTACTATCGACCTTTGACTTTTTGTTTTAGGGATGTAACTAAAACAATAACGGAGTTATAACGATTTCTATGGAAACACACGCGCTGACGTATAAACATGCTTATTGTACTTGACTGCTGTCCTATTTTTAACGCTTATATCTGCTTACATTGCGGAGGGGTAAAGATGTTTTTTAAAAAATACAAATTGTTTATTGCAGCCAAACAATCAAAGCAGCCGGGAGGAAAGAATTACAGCCAAGGAAAGGCAAATCACGGGCACGTCTCCAAGTCCGTATGGAAACATAGATCTGTTCACGGGAAACACTCGGCCAGCGGGCAGGTGGCCATCCCGCACCAGCAGGTGCGCAGCGGAATCAAGTCCCCCACCGACCCTCACATAGCGGGCTCACAGGCACTCACCACAGGCATACAGAACGCGGTAGACGCCAACAATCTAAAGTCACAGACTTCCGGCTTCCAGGCCAACTTCGCACAATCCATAGCCAAGAGTATTACCACTGAAGATTCAATCGAAGGCAAGCAAATCAGTGCAACTACCCATGTGCAAGAATCTCCCGCCATGCAGCTTTTGACCCAACCCCCCGTTCCTCAGGAAACATCAGTGGCCCTTCCTTCACCCGACGAGATGTCCAATGTCCCCAACATCGTCAATAGCAATGTCCCCACCGGCTCCCCGTCCCTGAAGGGCCCCCAGACCGTCTCGGGTAAAGCTTGCCACCTCATCATCAAGAAGAAAGGAGACTCCCTGGGAGAGAACATCCCGTCCTCTCCCAAAATTCACGTCACCAACATGCAGATCATATCCAAACCTTCCGACATGGGCGGCATTAAAGTGTTACAGAATCGACAAGTAGTTGTGGCTCCTTCCCAGAATACTCCGCAGAAGATGATCAATTCCAGCGGGAAGTTGATGACTACAAAGTTTGTTCAGCAAATACCGCAAAAGTCTCAAACGCATCTCAACCCTAATCTCACCCCCAAATCCAGCGCCCCCAACACACTCATGGATAAGGTTATCATAGTGTCCAAATCCATGTCTTCCACGCCACCTAGTATTCTACAAAGAAGTCTAAGCAACGCCCCGTCTAAAAACATAATAATTTCCAGCCATCCCAGCCACCCCATCACTCACATCACCAAGGACGGAGAAACTAACCTAATTAATAAAAATATTGACAGTGAAGGAATGATTTCCAAAATTATACCCATGAATAGTTCTGAAATGAAATTGCCAACTAAGACATTTGTTCTGACTCCCAAAAGTTGCCAGAAGATGGTAATTGTACCCGCCAAGGGCAGCAAGGGCTCTCTAATGGGGCAGTCGGTGCCGCAGCTGCAGGTGAAGGGGATCACCGGGAGGCAGACCACCATGAAGTTGGTTCCTGCCGGTAATCAAATGTTAAATAGCCAAAACAAAACCACTAATTTAACTATTGTATCCAAAGCTAACTCAAATATTTTAACAACTAAAATTATATCCAAAGACTCTCTGACACATATCAACATGTCGACCAATGACTCATCACCGACTAAACTTCACCAGACTTCCCATGTACAAATCGCCCCCAAGCCCAAGGGACAAGCCATCATCCGCCCCGCCAACGCCAAAAGCAACTTGGTCTTAGTGCAAAAGTGCAGCCCTCTAAATAAAGGTGCCATCACTTTTACCAAAAATGGAAATGACCTTACAAAACTTATGATGACAAATAAAATTAATCCCGTGGTCGCACCGCCTACAAATATAGTTACAGAAAGTGAAGTGAATAGTGCGGAAGACATTAGTAAAAACACTGGGAATGTGATCGTTCTGCAATTGAGCAGTGAGCAGCTAGAACAAGCGGGTAGTTTAGAGTTCCTGGAGGGAGACCAAAGCGGTCAGGGAATGAACTGTAATCTCAGTTTAAAAGCCGAGAACTCGATAATCACGCAAGACACCCCCGTCCTGTTTGACTCTCAGATAGGGGAGCAGGCGTGTAACACCGACTCCATGGAGTCTGTTCCCGACACCTTGTTGAGTGTAGTTAGTATTGACAATGCCAACGAGCCTGCCAACTCGTTTAGTGAAGAGCAGTCCTTACCTAAGTTACACATAGACCCCGCTAAACTATCTCTAGAAAACACCGCCTCTTCCATCGTCACGGACTGGGACATGGACATAGAACCTACATCAGACAAAGAAAAGTCTTTGGAAATAAATAAATTGGCGTTAGAATTGGAAATGTCCAGCGACAGTGAAACGGATGGTTACATGGATTCATCGCAGGATGAATCTAAGAAAGTTAAAAACCAATTAAGAGAAAATGAATCAATTCAAAGAAATACAGGTTGGTGTTAATCAAATCATATTCTGTAACAAAATTAATATTTCCCGTTCCAACGCTTAGTTTAGTGTTGTAATTATTTAACCTTGTGATAAATTGACAATCAATATTTGAATATTTAAATCCTAGAAAGTAGCATGCTTGCAACCGTGTACATGTACATATGACAGTAGAACACTAACTTGTATTATTCCTACCTTTGTTATACTAATACTTTTGTTGTAGATGAAAGTAATGCAATATTTCTACAACATAGCTCTAGAATTCCAACCAGTAGAACTCTACTAAGTCAGCTCCAAGACGAGGGTTCATCTAGTAATGATTCTTCTTTTGTATTGACAAAAAATATAGGAAAAAAATTCATTGTACAATCTGACAAGAGCGCACAATCCGCTAAAGAGTCTTCACCCAAGGAGGAGCGGGAACGGTCGCCCAAGGAATGTCAACAGATACTGGCAGAGCAGAAGAGCCAGAGTCGAGCGCGCATGGACATCTTCAGTACGGCCATAGCGTCGGCCGACATCAACCTGGACACCTTCGAGTACCTCGAGGACGGGATGATCTCTGCCGACGACATGTTCACTCTGCCGGGGGCTGAGGTGGGCAAGGGGGACGCTGCGGGGGCTCCTCCCGCCGCAGCCCTCAAGGACAACAAGCTCCCTTCCCTTGAGCAACAATTACACCAATTACTTGGAGATGATCACATAGGTAATTAACAAACTCTATCTAATTAACTTGATGATAAAAACATAGCTGTCTGGGCTTTCTTAACTAACTGTTAATTAAAATATGATAGCCAGAAGAGCTCATTTAGATCTGGGTTCAATACTACCGCCACGGTGGCTTTCTAGCCAATGAATGTCATAAATAGGTCACTATTTCACATAGCACCGCTATTGATGTTCAGTAAAAACCATAACCATATTGATGTTCAGTATAACCCATTTTATTTTTAATATATTTTAAATGTCTTACATAATTATTCACTATGGTCCAAAAGTGCAAAAAGTGGCATTATTTATTAATAACAACTTGAATTAGAAAGACATACATAAAAGAAAAAGATTTGGTTGCAAACCGATACTCTTCAGAGTCTTTGATTTGCCAGGAGGACGCTTTGAGTACCTCACACAAGATGCACCACGAATGTCCCGTACAAAAACGTAAAATGTTCTGTCACCTCACAAAATATATTTTTAACCTGTCAAAGGCCCGCAAATTCCCGGAAAAATACGGAAATTTCGTAACAAAACACGATTTTGAATTTTGAATTAAATGTTTTGTTGATTAATTTTGAGCTATCGTATATTTCATTGACTGAAACACGTTCCTAGAACAATAAACTATGCACCAAAGCAACATTACTTGCTTTAATTACGTAAATTAATAGGTTTTATGATGTTTTAGTCGAGGAACACGCGTCAATATTGACAGCTTCAATTTGCGCCAAAAATGACATTTCGATTCCACAGATAAAAATCATTTAAAAATAATCTGGTGTTGTCAGGTGAATGAAACTAGTGGCTATATCATCAATGATGTTGGCGCAAGCGATTCTGACCTTGTTTTCATACGAATTCTTTACATAGAAGGGTCAAAATCGCTGACAAACTTTTTTATTTCGAAATATTTTTTTCGCGCATGCGCAAAAGCTGCGCGCAAATGAGCGTGTCCGGCCGATTACAGGTTAATATTAAATTTAAAAAAAATTGTATTAAGGCAATGCACCGTGTCATGTAAAATTCGAAATTGGGCTGCTAACAATAACACTCCTTACAAGGTTTAAATTACCAGCGAATCAGAATTCTGATTTCATTAAAACACTTCTCCTTTTTTACGTTTGCTCCACAGGGGAGGCCCTGAGGAAAAAAATTCCCTTTAGGGCCTACGTCATCTTTAGGAATGCTGTGTGGAGGGTATTTTTAGGAAGGAAAGGGAGGAAGTTCTCGGAAGGAAAAAGTTTTAATATTTATACACGTTTCAAAGTTGGAATTTTATTGGTGAAATTTTAAAAAAAGGTCAAAGGTATTGGGTCAAAGCGTAGACTTCTGAAAAGAAATTTCAAAAAGGAAAAAAAATACCAAAATGCTTAGCGCATAAAGAGTGCTTAAGTGCTGATAATCCAGTTAAACATGTTCACAGGATGCTTAGTTCACGGTTTATCTACCTCCAGGTAGAGATGTTAAACAATGAAAAGAAATAAATGCATGGTATAGGAAATAATTTCATAATGCCAGAGCTCACCATTGTACATAGAAACCTTTGCTGTCATATGCACAACAAACCACCGAAATTTCATCACAATCCAATGAACAGTACAGGAAATAAAATCATAATGCCAGAGCTCACCATTATGTATAGAATTCTTCATCGGCATGCGCACAAAAAATCATCAAAATTTCATCACAATCAGATGAATGGTATTGAAAATAATTTCATAATGCCAGAGCTCACCATCATATTATCGAGGGTGTCACCCAGCATCACCAAAGTTTCATGCCAATCAGATAAAAGGTATAAGAAATAATTTCATAAAACCAGAACTCACCATTATAGAAACCTTAGCAGGTGTGCGCACAACAAACCACCAAAGTTTCATCGCAGTCGGATTAATATCATAGGAACGCATTAGGAACAAAGAAAGAAAACAATTTTTTTTTTTTTTTTTTAGTAATAGAAGGTTCATAAATTACAAATAAATTTTATACAGTAATTAATTACATAGTAGATATATTTGATGTACCCCCATAATAAAGCAAGGCTTGTGTGTATGGGGGGGTGTTATTGTATTGCTTTTTTTATATCATTCAGTTTATTTATATCACATTTAAATTACCATTTAAACGAAGTTTTCAGTATAATTTTTAAGGTGAGTTTTAAAATTTTTTATATTGGTATTCATGTTTCTAATTTTTTCTGGTAATGAATTAAAAAATTTTGCTCCGAGATATTTATGACTCAATTGTCCAATTTTTTTTTTACATTTTGTCATTTTTTAATTGAATGTAAAAGTATAAGTACATGTAGAATAAAAATATTCAGTGAATACCATTGATACGTTCAGCTAGCCCTATAGATTATAAGTCACAAACAATGAAACAAGGTATTTGTATTTATAAACTCAAACGCCAGATGGTAAATTAATTAAAATTATATACCTTTAAAAATTAATCATTGGTCATAATTGTTTTCTAATTTATCAATAACTAGCTGACCCGGGGAACTTCGTACTGCCTCAGAATCAATAACTGTTGTGTTAACTTATTATATTAGCCGAATTAAATTCAGTTTTTTTATTAAGTTAAAAATTACACAATGAAGCAATTATGTTTTTGTCAGTATTAGAGATGGCGTTGTGTATGGATTTATATTTTTTGTGATTTTCTTACTTTTCCACTTACAGGAATTACGTTTCATTTACTTTATACGTGTGAGGGAGATTTATTATAATTAGATATTGTATTTTTGGAGGGGTGCAGACATATGTTCACCGTTTGTCTCATTTTCAACTGTTGACATTTAGTGTGAGGGAGCGGGCCGGATTGGTAGAAACGGGGCGAGAAATAAAAGGCGTCAGTCGGTGTAATGAGTCAGTCTTTATTGAGCTACGTAGCGAGGGTCGAAGCAGAGCGGCGTGACAGTGGTGCCGTGAGTGATGCTTGCTGATGAGTGAAAAAGGTCGGCGGTGAAGATCACTGGTCTTCAGGGAGCCGGAGTGTTGCTCTACACCATGGCAGTGTAGAAGTGACCTTGGTCCAGGCGATCGATCGTCGTCGTGCTGACGAGATATGGCAGCTGTGTGTCCTTTGAGTCGGCTCACACACGTGACGCAGGAAGGAACCTTGAGAGGAGATGAGGATGATCTCTGGCAGCGGAACACGATGGGTTTCGATTTGCCAGAGAACGGGTTGCATCCCAAGCTGAAAGCACGGCGGGCTTTATGTGCTGCGGACGGAGACATCTCATGTCGAGGCGCGAATGGGCCGGACAGCGGATGGTGGTTGGAGAAAGAATCCTCGAAGGTGTTGAAAATGTTCCTGGAGTCACACTGGACAAACGTTATTCACTGCTGTTGACTGCGCGGACAAGTGCCCCGCGCAGGCACTTACTTAGTCGCGGCACCGCTCAGACTGTGTTGCTTGACCGATGAATGGGAAAGGTACTGACTGACTGATAAGGACTGACTGGAGCGGGCGAGTAAATCTGCTGCTTATATAGCCGCGGCGAGTAATTACTCTCACGGTAGGTAATGCTGGGTGAATTCACGCAAAGCTGAGATATCGCTCGAACCTTCTGTGGGCATTTGTATTGCACAGCCACACGTTCTAGGCCTTTCGCATAAGTGGCGGAATATTCACCGCTGTAGGTAGGTGTACCAGCCAGTGCGCGGTATTTCGTAGTGTGCTTCTAGCGCGTTCGGTGGAGTCCAGTGGCGGCGCAATGAATTCGGCAAAAGTGGCCGCCCGCACCCCCTTCAAGTGTATAAAAAAGAGGGGCAGCATTATATGTTGATGAACAAAAGCAAAACGATCAGTGCATTGACACTTGACGTTTATGAATTTTTGAAATCCACTTACTATTCAATATTATACTTATCACAATATTGCTGCAGCTCTTTCAAAAGATGAGAATTCGTTCCATACAAAATGTACGAGGAAAAGAATTTTCTTAATTTTTTTTCATGATGTTTTAATAGCTATTCTGCTATTCGGGGCAGAGACAAATCCAACAAATTAAAGATCATAAAAATCGGTCCATCCGTTCTTGAGTTATACATGTTGTAACTAACCCGACTTTGTTTTATATATTAAGATGTCTAAGTAAAATATGTGTGTAAACATTTTTAACCCTTTGTACTCCAATTTTTTTTTATGTGGTATAGTACTACTACACCTACTCCATATAGTGTAATGTAAAAATTTGAGGAAAAATTACGATATTTTTAGAAAATAAGAAAAAAAATATTTTGGTAAGGCAGTAAATAAAAAGATGTAGCTATGTTGAGAAGTATATATTTATTATCATATAAGATTGTTAACAAAAGAAAAATTTGCATATTCTAATCTTTATAATTTTTTAAAGTTGATATTTTAGAAAGCAGTCGCCGCCCAAATGCATAAGTGGCTTGTTAGGACATGTGTCACAGTACTTAATGGTTTCCCGTCTGCCACCTTTTTCTTCCCTTTTTTATAGAAGTTTCATCAGAAAAGTCACTTTGCACTTTGAAATCAAACTCATCTGCACTACCACTGAATTCAAAATTCTCCTCCATATTTATTGAGAAGTAAAAATTATTTGAATAAAATGAATGTGTAGTTATTGTTCTGAATGAAAAATAGAGCAAAAAGCACAACCCATCGCCAGGGGGTACTGTATACAACTGAATACAACACGTAAAACGACCTGTAAAACAACCCTTTTATTTTTTAAACAATAAAATTTATACCTTTGTTAATTTCGCCTCTGCGGCGCCATCGGAATTGTTAGAATGTTTACTGTGTCGCCGTGGCGGTGACAACGGGGTACAAAGGGTTAAATAATGTCAATCGGTAAGGCGGTAAATGAATAGACAAATTGAGGGAGTTTCGTCACAGAATGCAGGCTAAGATTTATATTTTTTCCAAAAAAATATTATTTGTATCGATCAGTATGAAACGCTGCCCACTAGCCCGTCCGTCACCGACCAACACCGTCACATACCATGACCGGACTGACGGCGAATTCTCGATGACAATATATTGCAGGTGCCGGTCTGCTCTATGCATGGCACGCAACGGTGTTAGAACGGGGATCATACGTGTATGATCCCTGTTCCAACCCCGTCCTAACCGCGTTGCCACTCTGTCAGTTCGTGATTTGTGTTCAGATCTATGAGACGTGCGTCAGCGGGTAGAAGGTAGCGGGTAGCGCCTATTGAACGGGGATGGTACGGACACTAACCCCAGTGTACACGGGTATCATACGGTCACTAAACCCGTTACGTACAGGTATCATACGGTGTTAGCATGTTCTAGTGGGCATAGTAGGCGTAGCTTGTTTATTTGATTTCGTGGCTGATACGTTCATAGTACGGTCATGGTATGGAACGGTGTAGTGGGCAGACTCCTTTACTAGAAATTTATTGATATATAATACTGTATAATTTGAAATACATATGTGTTGTATAATACAACATTTCATTGTAAAATTTAAAAAATCTGCGCGACGACAAACTTTTTCAAAATTTAAAAAGTAAGTTTACTAGATAGAATAACTATTTTTCAAAATCAATTAATGTTTTTTTGTAAAAAAGAGTCGATACGTCTAGAATTTGATTTAAAAATGACAAATTTCCGGTTGAGTCTAACCAAGCCCTCTCATCACCAGTCAGTCGCCTGTTTTGATTTACGCAAGAAAAAAACATTGCCAAAAAAGAACGTTTTGTTTGCACAAATAATTAAATGTTTTATGATCGTTTTCTAAAGAACGTTATTTGCCACATTATACAATAAAACCATAACCCAAAAGGGGTTTGTAAGTAGGAGATTTTGAACTTTAAAGTAGTTTTCATGGGCCTAATACTTTTTTCTGTGCTTATAAAAAGACTTTTCAAAAAAATGCTCGATTATTTCAAAGGCCGAGACGTGTTCTACTTGCAGTATTTAATTAAAGGACCTAAAATATGTCCGAAGCGTCCAAATTTTCAAACTAAAAAAACATATGATTTTGCATTACTTCATAATGAAATGAAAAATAGCAACACTAAAAAGGAGACAAACACATACATTTGTAGGTATTAGCCCAACGATACTCAACCTGCGGCCCGCCAAGCATTTGTGTGCGGCCCTAACCACTTTACCATCAGGAACTTGATTTAAAAAAAACTATCATTCTTAATTTCGAATATTCGATTCGATTCGATTTATAATCTTGAGATTCGTTTCGACTTTGACGCACAAATAGTGACACCCGAAAAGGATTGTCATTATGGTCCACACGATCTGGTACTGTTTAGATATTCACGGCCAAAAGCTTTTTTTTGTTATTTGTTTTTCGGGTGTTATGCCGTGTTGCGCTACCTTCGTCTTTAGCCAACGTTTCGGACAGCGTTACAGTGTCCATCATCAGGGCAGATTTGTAAGAGTGTTGCTATTTACACACGCTAGATTTAATCCCAAAAAAACAAATATTTGACACACAAGTACGCGCGCAAATCTATAATATAAATATGAATCTCTGAATGGGTTGCTAAGCGCATAACTTCCCAACGACTGCACCAAATTGGATAATTCTTTTTTTTGTGTTCGTTATTGTCAGGACAAGGTTTGTATAAAACCACTGGTGAGCTCTGACGTTATGAAATTTGTATAAAAAAAATTGAATAGGTGGCACACGAGCTATTTGAAAACTGAATGTACCGGGACTGAATGTATGGAGTGGGGGAGGGTTGGAGTGAAACCAGGGAAAGGGGAGGGGAATCTGGGAGGGGGAGGTGAATCTGGGAGGGGGAGGTGAACTTGGGAGGGGGAGTCGCGGGACGGGGAAGGGGGGGAGTGGAGTGGGAAGAGGGAAGGTGGAGGAGGCGGAGTGAAACGCGAGAGGGGAAGGGGACGCTGGAGAGAAAGGGGAGGCGGAAGGGGAAAGAGACGAATGGTAAAGGACACGCAGTGAGAAACTATTTCCTTATTAAACGGCATAGCAACGCATGCCGTGTACCAGCTAGTAATTTATAAATAAAAGTGCCACTTCTAGAAACAACCGCATCAATTATAATACATTAAAACTGGTTAATGTCAATGGTTAGTCAGGTACCTACTAATTTTAAAAGCATTTCTTGCTGTCGTATAAAGTACTATTTTCTTATAATATAAATAGGCATAATTAGGTAATTTTTCACAAAAACAGCGCTCTACAAATTATCCAAATATTATTATTATTAATGGCGGAGTGTCTTCAAAATTAAATCGAAAAAATGTTGGGGGGGGGGGTTGATGATTTTTTTTCGTCATACCAGTATAGTGTTGCGGCCCGCGTAACTTTACAAATACATGTATGTGGCCCGAAGAGAAAAAAGGTTGAGTATCGTTGATTTAGCCTGTGAGAGAATGAGATAGTATATTAGGACTCCTCTTTGTGCGGTGCTTCGTAGCCTTCCCACTCTTGTCTACATTAGTTTTCTTAAGGTTTCACTTCTACCGTGAATTGCACTCTGATTTTTTTTTCTATGAATTTCTCTAAATTCTCTACTTTTGAGTACCTCATAAAGCCATTATGGAATCGTATCCTACCCAACACTAAACCAGTAGTGCTATTGAAATCCATTTCTCTATTTTCTAAATTCCGCTGTTATAAATTTCCTTTCCATAAAATCATTAATATTAAATACGTGATTATCGTTTTTATATTCGTAAATTAGTCAATACATAAATTATTCTTTCTCTAATTTTAAATTATTATTTATAGCTAATTTTATCCGAAAATATTTATTTCAAACAAACGTGACATGTGGAGATGACCCACACATTATTACAAAGTGAAAGGATAACGTTGGTTCTGTATCCATCGTTGCTCTTATTTCCGTAACATTCATTATCATGTTAATTTAAACAACAATCAGTATTGTATGTAAATTACAGTGGCACAATAATGTTAATTCCGTAACTTCAAACGCCTTTCTGTTCCTCTATGAATCCATTTAATTAAAAGACAAAAGTAGTAGTTCAATTTACCTCTATTTTACCATTTAAATTCCTCACTTGATCAGTGGGGGTTTCTTTGAAGGACCACATATTTAGCCCCCACCTTTATCAAAAATTTAACGTGCAAATTATGAGCATTATTGTATTAAAAAATTTCATTTTGCTGTCTGATAAAAAAAAAACAAAAAAAATATTTTTCCATCTCGCCGCCATTGGGTACTACAACCTAGCGCGCATACCCTATCACTTAGATCATTACTAGTGGGTTATATCTAAAATTAATAACTGGTGACTTACAGCTAAGACTTAGAGTAGTGATTTAAAAGTGTACATATATTTTATCACCAAAGTTTCATCCAATAGGATGAAATGTATAGGAAATAATTTCATAATGTCAGAGCTCACCATTATGTATAGAAAGCTTTGTGGGTGTGAACCCAACAAATCGCAAAAGTTTCATCGCAATCGGATGAATATAGGAAATAATTTCATAACTGAAGCAGAGCTCACCATTATACAGGGTGTCCGGGGGTAAAGTGCATTTACTTCGGGAGGTGATTCTACATGATAGTACAAGTAAAAAAGATAAATGACTTTTTTCGAAATTCTGACTTTTAGGGGTAGTTTTGAGGTAAAAAGATTAAATTAGTCCGGCGTGTGCGGCCAGATTTATTATTTTCCGCTGTTACGATACGGGCCAATCACAATCGAGTCGGGCGCCCGGCAGGCTCCCAGCAAGTAAGATCGTACCTCACACTAAGGATTTTTAGTAGGTACGTCTTTTTGTATGGGAAAAAAAATGTTGGAATTTCGGAAAAAGTTGTTAATCTTTTTTACTCCTACCATAATGTAGAATCACCTTCCGAAGTTAATGCACTTTACCCCCGGACACCCTGTATATTTGTAGAAACCTTTGCGGGTGGGCCCACAAAAAATCATTAAAGTTTCATCGCAATCGGATGAATGATAAAGGAAATAATTTCATAATGCCAGAGCTCACCATTATAAATAGAAACCTTCTCTGGTGTGCGCACAACAACCCGTCAAATTTTTTTGTTTCTCTTACACTTGCCTGAAATTGTATATCGCCATCCCATTTGAATTTGGTAATCATGGTGAAACACAGTTTTGTATGTAAATATAGACCCAAATTAGGCCGATAATTGGATCACGAAGCACGCCCACTAGGCACTTCTTGTATTAATATTCTTCATCTAAGGCCACCTTTACACTCATAAGTAAAATTTATAACTTAACGTAAGTTTTTGACAAGTTACTCACAGGAGCGTTTACATATGCATCCGACTTGTGGTAATTAATGCGCATGGCGATCGTTTACATCTGTAAATTTATTTGCGGTAAGATGGCTTCAACAACGATCTGCTGTCCTGCGAAAACAACTGCAATTTGTTACCATTTCTTACGGCAAGTCTCTCATCTTATCAAACTGCTGTGAGAAGGCTGGAAGTTCGCTACGCGATAAGACCTGTCATAAAACTTGCGAAAGAACAACTTCTGTAACTTGCTATAAATTATGTTAAGTGACTTTTTGTGTCGTTTACATTGGTAATTTGGCCATAACTTACGTGAGCGACTTACGGGAAAAAACTTACCGAGTGTAAAGGCAGCCTAACATAGATATCAATGAGATCTATATAATATTAAATTTGAGGTGGCTGCGTTCAATGGAAATATATTAGTATCTTTCTTAGTTCATTAAACAGCGGCAGACTAAGTAAATAGTTAACTGTACCCAGGACAAATGTTTTTTGACACCCTCCCTTCCCTATCCGCGGCGCTATGACTTTTCTTAGAGTGCTAAGAATGAAAATTTCGACGCTACTGATGTTGTAGTTAAAAATTAATTTAAATTTTGAAAAAAAAAAAAAAATTCATTTGTACTTAACAACATCAATAATGCCTTATTTTTCAATCTTATTTACTCTAGCTCACCGAAAAGTCACGGACCGCCACTGCTCTCTATATTTTTTATGGGATAATAAATAATCAAATAAAACAAAATTCTTGTTGACCTTAAATTTTTTTTATTTTTTTTTTGTTACAAGTGCTTTTTTACCGAACATAATTTATGTGCTTTTATTGAACTGTAAATTTCTATAATACTACCAAAATCAGTACCTATTTATGTCTTTTCAATTTCTGTTAGAGAAGTGCTAGAAGCAAGCATTCTGACCCAAGCTTTAAGATACTGTCAGACTGCGCTGTAAAGTAGCAAGCGTTTTGGACTTGACCCATTTCAACATATCTGAAAATAGGGCAAACCATGAAAATATAAAGTAGAGATGAAACGGATATCCGGTAACTATCCGGTATTCGGACTAAATTTACTACCCGGGCGGATACCGGATAGTAACTCAACATCCGGCCGGATACCGGATACTCAAAAACTACGACAATTTCCTATAATAAAATGCAATACATTAATCTTTGTGAGGTAAATATCTATAAAATGGCCTATAATTATGACGGCTTTTATTTAAAGTCGAAAAAGTTACAAAAAAGCCTTTCCAAATAAGTAAATAAATAAGTGTTTATTCCAGTATGTGGGGAGGAGAGTGCAATCCCACACATTCCATAAGGGTAATATACACATACATGTACAAAGTATTTGAAAGGAAAAAAAGAAAAAGAAGGTGGATATGAATGTACACGAAACAAAAAAAAGATAAACAAAAAACTAAAAGTTTCTTCTGAGATATTCACTCTAATGATAAATACATAAATAGTAAATATCTAAACTAAAAACTTACAAAAACCTCGCAGAGTAGCGAAAACTTAAATTAACGTGATTAACTAATCACAATCACCGTTACAGTGAACTAAAAATCGTAAAAAACACAGAGTTTATTGAAATGATTAAATACTGACATTGAAGCACCATAATACACCTCTTGTTCTTCTTCTTATGAAAGAGAATATTTTCGCAATCACTCACGAATACTTACGATGGCAACCGAAACTGCTCGAATTGATCTGATCGCATTCGCCGCACCTTGCGGCACTAAACTCGTCACGACATGCAACGAGAGAATGGGCAAAAATATCCGGCCTCGCAGCTCGCCGGATATCCGGTATCCGGCCAAACAACTATCCGTTTCATCTCTAATATAGAGTGCAAATAGTGTGTTCTGACACAGGCAAAATATAACCCAACTCTTTCGATATGTATGCATCTATTCACGCAATTAATGTGAACACCTACGCATTAACACAGTGAACCAGCAGCCTTGCCTGTAATTCGATAATAAATAGTATTTTTCCCATTCTAAATGAATTTGCTACCCATTAAATAGCAAATTAATCTAATGTTGATGTGAATTGTGTTTCAGATGATACAGAAAAGCTGCAAGAACTAGAAACCTGCCCAAGAAGTGGTGCCATGGAGTGAAGATACTCACCTATCTTATAATGAGTGTAAATAGTAAAGCGGAGAGCAAGTGGGATTAAGACACAAATCAGTACATACACATAGACATTTCTATTTGTTACAAAATCAGTTTTAGTAATAGAATTTGCGTGTCTTGTAAATAGTAGTATAAAAATGACTTTGTGTTTTCTTATCCAAATATAAATTGAGACATTGATTCACAATACTAAATCATGAAATAAGATAGATGACAGCATGAGCAACACTTGTTAAAATGGTTTCTTTCGCCCTAATGTTTGTATAAATGAATAAACACTGTTAATTTCAACTAATGACAGATGGGTCAATCATCACTTGTTTTTAACTACTTATTTTATCGATAAACATTTTTTTATGAATTTTTTATAATTGTAAAAAGAATAATGTTATCACGCTGACAAGAACGCATTTAGAAGTATTATATTTATGTTAAGGAAGGTAATATGGAGGAGGGAAGAGTTGAATAAACAATTATAATTTGAGTTCACATTCTGTGTGTGTCTCGGAGTGAGTACTATTCTGTTCTGTTGAGATAGGTTCCGCATGTTAAGGACTTTGTGTATATAAGATGATCTAATCAGGAAATAAAGTTATCTGTTACTCGATTATATTTGTTTTGTGAAGTTTCGTTGTGAGGAGGATATTCTATTATAAATCAAACCATCCGATAAAATATTTAATAAAATGAAACAAATACATAAGAAGAAAATATTTATTTTTATGGTGTAATTGCGTAAATATATCAAAAATATTATATAAATCTGGAAAAAAAGCATAAATATGTTGTAAAAACCTGTGCTCAATACAAGATTAGACATTATTAAATGCTGTGTACAAATGCTCATTTCAATATTGTATGTTTAGCAAAAATAAATCTTTAAATTAAAATATGTGCTTGCCTTTTAAATAAAAATAATGATTGATATAAATAAAATTCAAAAAATATCATCTTCTAAAGCCAGGACCCTTGATACGTGATAAATATTCAAGGGGTAATTAATATCACTGGTTAACTAATCTGTGCAGTTCTACTGCAGCAGACGTGCCAACCATTGTACTCTTAAACACTACAATACAGTACGGTTCAACTTCTGTAGAAGAAATGCTATATGTAACTTAGGCGAGGTGTTTAACTTAATCTGAAGGCACGGCATTACTTAGTAACGGCATGCATGGCGTGTGCCAAGTACTCTACGTTCTTGCTGGTGACTCCGGCCACTGAGATGCGGCCGTCCTTTGTCAGGTAAACGCTGAACTCCTTGGTGATTCTCTCAACCTGAAATCAAACAGCGACGGTTACAAATTGATGCTTTGAAGATACTTAATTTACTTCCAACCAAAGTATTGAAATACAAGAGATACGCTATGATGGCTGTCGGCGGACTACCGTCTAATGGAATAGTTTGAATACGGAAAGAATTTGTTCGTTTAGTTGACTTTTTTAAGGTGTGCAGTAGTATCGGTTAACAATATAGTTTGTGTACGGAAAGAATTCGTTCGTTTAGTTGATTTTTCAATATAGTTTGAATATGGAAAGAATTCGTTCATTTATTTGATTTTTTGAAGATGTGCAGTAGTATTGGTTAACAATATAGTAATACGGAATTCATTAATTTAGTTGATTTTTTTAAAGTGTGCAGTAGTATTGGTTAACAATATAGTTTGAATACGGAAAGAATTCGTTCTTTTGGTTGATTTTTTGAAGGTGTGCAGCAGTATTGTACCAAAATCGAAACACGGTCCCACCCAGTAAAAACTGCTGATAGCACATCTCTTATATTTCAATATCTTTACTTCCGACTGTGTATCACGAAAGCACAGTAATTGACCTAATTTCTAAGAGGATGCGTTCATTAAGAACTGCTGCAATGATGTAATTGAGACCCCACAGGGAGTGAGCGTCTAAATCACGTGGGATAAAAATAAATGTGTATTGTATAACATCAGTTAAGAACTGCTGCAATTATGTTATTGAGACCCCACAGGGAGTGAGCGTCTAAATCACGTGGGATAAAAATAAATGTGTATTGTATAACATCAGTTAAAGTGACAACAAAACCGTTCTAAGTTATTTTTACATTTAGGAATGTATGAAACTTAATTTACCCCCCACAGGGTGTAAATTATTACTTTAATTTAGCACTTTCTCGTTACTCTACCAGCAAAAATGTGTTACACCACCATTTAATAATAATTATTGTCAATTCAGTTTACATTTCAAAATATGTACCAAAAATAAACCAATTATAGTTTGGTTGACTTCTCAAATTGTCAGTTTACATTCCGACTAATAATTGTTCAGAATAACCAAAATGCTACATAAAATCATGCTAATAAAAACTGCATGATAATATTAAAGTTAATCATTAATTTTTGTAATAATTCAAATATTATGGCATAGACAAAAAATTAAAAAAAAAAAAAAAATTACTAATGCTGCATTCTCACCTGATATGGTCAATTTATAGAACGAAAGCTGAAGTCAATTCAACTGTGGGTTGAACTCTAAATTTAAAAAAAAAAAATTGTTCTCACTTATTCCACAGATTCTATGAAACAGATCAGACGAGCGATTCTCTGTTTTGTGAGATCGAGATCTCCTGTCAGATTTGTGTGATTTTCTTTGGCTGTTATTTGCTTTTTCTTTGGGCCGATGTCAGAATTCCAGCTGTGAGCTGTCACGTATTTTAGTTTAGGTCGTTTTAAACACGAATCTGACAGATATCGGGCGAGATCTCTTTGAGTGATTTTCTAAGGCTGGTAAATGAATAAATAATCATGCATACTCGCATGAATTCGTGTTTAAATGACCTAAACTAAAATACGTGACAGCTCACAGCTGAAATTCTGACATTGGCCCATAGAAAAAGCAAATAACAGCCAAAGAAAATCACAAAAATCTGACAGGAGATCTCGCCCGAGATCTATCTCAATCTCACAAAAGATAGAGAATCGCTCGACAGGTGTGATCCCGGCATTCCTGCATAGATAAATTTACTGTTGGATATAATAAGGACACGAAATGCAAATATTGCAATTTAAATGTTACCTGGTCCTTGTTAAGTCCGGTGAAGCAGAACATGCCGATTTGGTCGGTGATGTGCTTCCAGTCCTTTTGGCTTCCTTCCTTCTTCAGGTTGTCGCGGAGGGACACCCTCATGGAGATGATTCTGTCAGCCATTCCCTTGACATCCAATAGCCTGAGTACAAATGATAAAGATATTAATTTAAATCCATATTTTTATTTTCTTTAACATTGACAAAAATTCATTGTTGTGCTAATACACTATATTATGTCATCCTTATCTTTTTTTCTTTATTCAGTGCATTGTTTATTAAATTTGTTGACAATTTTTCAATCCCATGCAGCGTGCTAGGCACAGACCCATGTTGTGGTGGTTGGTTTTGTATACAGCGCGTTAACCCCTCAGGCCTCAACCATATTTTGTCACAGGGTCAAAATATTTCCGTTTTGCAATAAAATCCAAATAAATGGAATATTTTTGAGCATATTCGAAAACTAAAAAATGTTTTTGAAAGGTGATAATATATGCTTTCAAATTTTATAAATCGAAATAAACATATAATTTTGATAGAAAGCAGTCATTTTGTGGTTTGACATATTGAATGAAATAAAACAATAACTTTGTTTTTTAACCACGATTTATTTAATTTTTATAATACCGACCGTTTCGCTTTAATCAAGCATCTTCAGGGTACAAAATATTAATATAATAAAAATATTAATAAATATACCTATATTAAATTTAGGCATATTAGATTTGTCAAAGAATTTATATATAAAAATGCAAAAATCAGTCATTTTAAATACATGTAGGATTACAAAAGATTTTTTAAATATTTATATTGAGGGATCAGTAGGATTTATAGGTCAAATTATTTATTTTAATTCCACAGAGCCGAACCCTCTGATACGAAAATATCTGGAGTCGGTTAATTATTTTCCCATTTGGTCTCTGGTAGGTTGACATGTTGTTCTTGTATTGTTTTGTATTTATAATACAAAACAATACAAGAACAACAACCGCTTGTACTACGAGTTTCCGGACACGTTGTATAGTGCAATTGCATAGCGTGGATTGACTAGATGATCATTTGGGGAAGTGTGTGAAAGGGTTTAGTTTTTTCTGTGGGAAAAATTTAACCCGGACATTTAAATCTGGTGCGTAAAATATATTAAACTGATCAGTTTAATTTTATACCCTGAAGATGTTTGAGTAAAGCGAAACCGGTCAGTATTATAAAAATTTAATAAATCGTGGTTAAAAAACAAAGTTATTGTTTTATTTCATTAAACATATAATTTTTAAAGTATAAAATGTTTGCGTACACAAACATAAAATAGTTTTAAAAATGGCTAACCTTACGTTTGTTCTAACTAAAACTGCTGATAAGGAAAAAAAAATAAAAACACATACATTTTATTTTTATTTTTATTTTAACTTTATGAGTAAAACCTCAAATTGTAATATTTAATTAAATGAAGACAATATAAGCGAAACTCAATCGAAAATCTGAAAACAGAAAAATCAGAAAAAGATATTGACACATCTGGGACACGAACCCAGGACCTCTCGCTTACCGGGCGAACGCGCTAACCACTGTGTCCCAGATGTGTCAATATCTTTTTCTGATTTTTCTGTTTTCAGATTTTCGATTGAGTTTCGCTTATATTGTCTTCATTTAATTAAACATACATTTTATTAGACAAACATATTATAAATGTTATTGTCACCTCACTTTTTTGTCGTTCCATGTAAACATAATTTTAAAATTCCCAAAGTTTCATAAATTTTTTTCAAATTGCTATCCGAAACTTTGGTTTCATAAAGGTGTATATTTTACTTCTTTTGTGGTTAACAAGAGAGTATCTTGCACTCTGGAATGCGTCACAAATATACTATTATATTATTAGTAGCCTTGAGTTCGGACGGTTGAAATTTAAGAATCCGACTTCGAATACATCTCTGACGCCGCGCCTTATGCAAAACCATCTTCGTGCTTTAATTTTGTTAAAAAGCTACTTTTGTATAGAACTGAATTCAAGCAAGTAGCCAATAATGCCAAAAGATGTTGCCACTTAGTTAACGTGAGGAACTTACAAGGATTTATAATTTCGCGAATCTCTCCGGGCATGGATATTATTGATTGGATATTATATGGATATTATTGGATATTATATGATTATTATTGTAACTGGTAGTTGTGAATAATAATACCGCAAATCTATATATTATATATGTCGCCATTGCCCGCTGCGGTTACTTTGTCCCGGTGACTAGTTGTCACTGGATCCGAGAAACTGGCTATTTTTGGAACCAATTCCTATCAGATTTACATAATGGTCACCCACACTTAAACTGGGCGAAGCCGAAGTAAAAGCTGCCCGCAGGGCCTAGCAGCAAAAACCTGCAGTGCGGGTTAAATTGGTAGTTTTTAATTAATTAATTGTGAAATAACACAAATTAATCAAATAAGATTTATTTGCACACGTCAGGATTTGATTTGAACCCGCAACCTCCGGACCGCTAGTCGAGAGAATTACCCCTTCACCACGGAGGTCGACGTTTTTATGTGTAACTCAAAAATGCTGATTTCTATGCAGATTTTTGCTACGTAACAATACACTTGATAATTAAGGCACACAGATAATAGATACAAGGGAGATGGGTCATGAAACATAATCAGTATGAAACAGCATTCATATACGCACAGCGGCGCCGTATACCTTTACACTGATATATCTTTATAACTTTCATTGATTCCGCTGCTTTGATAGTCTTGCAGTTTGATTATAGCTTGGCGAAAGTCGGCACTCTATCATGTAATATCTCCCATGTTTCTATTATCTATAGTTATAGTACTGATAATATATGTGTGCATCAAGTACCATTGTTTCTTGAGGTCAGCGTCTCCCAGGATTTCGGAGACGATGCGGGCTCCGTGGATGGGCGGGTTGGAGTACATGGGCCTGATCAGGATCTTGATCTGGGACATAGTCTTCTGGGCCTCATCAGGGGACCCGGTCACCAGGGAGAAGGCTCCGGCCCTCTCTCCGTAAAGTCCTGCAATGAAAATTATATTGTAAGCAAGCTGCATATTTATATAATGTTTATATAGTCATAGGAAAGTGATAATTTTGTTCTGAGCAAATTTTGGAAAAAATAATTTTCAAACAATTTTCTAATCATTGTGATGTGTAAAGTTTTGATGTAAAAAAATTAATTTCTTTTTTTCGGGTTCTATTAATACATCATCAAAATAATTATTAACTGTGCTTAGGACCCCTGCCGTAGGTCACCACAAGTGGTTCGCTACGTTTGGTGACTTAGCAGGTGTGCCCAGGTTTGTCTATTTTGAATGTGAACAATTATTCATCAAATTTCAAAGTTAACATTCAAGTTCTGTGAAAGTCCTCTTATTATTCAAGTACTGTGAAGCAACCGGCCCATGGTGAAATAATAACAAAACTTGAATAGAAATTTAACAGAACTTGAAATCTAATGAATTGTTAAAATTCTGTGAAATAACCTGTTTCAAGTCCTTTTGGATTTTGACATAAACATTGTCACATGTATTGTATATATCAGGGCTTCCCTAACTGTGAGTCGCGACGCCCCGGGGCACCGTGGTATCATCCCAGGGGCGTCGTGAGGCAATCTTTATAGCGTCTCCCACACGCACACTTCGGAGCGACCGAGTCCCGCGCCACTTATTGATCAAGAATATCATTCCATCAGCACTGCAGCTTTGAGGGTTTTATTACCGTTTGCAACATCATACTTGTGCAAGACAAGTTTCTCTGCAGTTGCAGTAATTAAGAACAAGTACAGATCGAAAATAAATTTGGAGGCAGAGACGAGACCTACGATCTACGACACATTCCTGCACCCCGTGACTCACGGACCGATCGCCGGGTGCCGGGTGCGGGTGGGGCGAGACGTGTCTGCTCTCGGAACCCGCAAACTGCGACACATTCGATATGCATTCGATCGCCGATTGCCGATCAACGCACACACGTGCGTGACAGTATCCTGTTTCCTGCCCGTGTGTCACGTCATCGCGGGATTGTTAGGTAGATTCGATTTTTGAATATTCGACTAGACAGAGCGTCGTTTTAAATTAGAGCGTATCTTGGTATTGTTAATCAACGGGTGAAGTGCATTTCTTTTCACATTTTGTTAGTGTTGTTTTCATAAAAACTTTATTTTTCGTGTGAGTGTGAATGTAATTGTGCATTGTAATAGGAACTATAAACTGGTAAAAGTGTAAAATGTCTGACTTTAATAAAAATAAATTATAATAAAGCATTAGCTTACAGCTAATTTACTTATTTAAATTCTCATTAAAAGCTTCAGAACAACACGTTTTTTACAAGGTTTTTATATCCTCCAAAACATGATAAAACATTGTTTTTTTACCCCTGAAGCTTTTTAAAAAAAATTAATTTCTGGGACATGACATTACTAGTTACAGGTGTGAGCAGTGAGAGAACGTTCACACAATTATAACCTGGGTTTTGTGTCGCGTATGACTTGACCGGCCTGGGCGGTGACCGTCTACCGCGTGGCGCACCCGTAGAAAGTAACTGGGTGATGAGTAATCGAGTTTCGTATTTTGTGTCGCGAAAAGAGCGGGTCTTCGCGACCCGCTCGTGACGCCAGTGGGTCATGAGCGACCCGGGTCGTGTAAAACGATCGATCGACCCAGGACTAATACCAAAGAAAAAACGGTGTGGTTGCTTTTTTATCTTTTTTGTTTGCTTCCATTTTTGTTTTTATGTTGTGTTCTTTATTTTCTAAAAAAAAACGAAATAATAAAAACTCCCAAATAGTGAGCTCTGGCATCATGAAATTTGTAGCCATTTTTTTAATTCTATGGAAGCTTTGGAATGTTAATTTAACTGTCACAAAAAGACAAGATACCACTTTATTATTTTTTATTTTTCAATCATTAAATAAGAAAAAAGATTTATAAAAAAATTGTCTTGAAACTCAGACTTGACTGCATAGTAACGCTAGTCGATAGTACATAAATAAAATGCATTTAGAGGCTCATACTCTATTGACATAAAATATAAACGTCATATTATTATTATATTGCAAAAATAACAGTAAAATGTCAGAAGAACTGGAATAACCTTGCGCAAGAGAGCGAGATAAGGAGTTGTTGAAACAGCTGATAAAAGATGAATTGACGCAATTGAATCGAGTAGGCTAACTAATAAACAGGCTATTGTGCATTATATTACGTATCTGGCGCTATATCTATAGTATGACGTATTTTCAAATGGTGAAAATATTGATAGAGATATTTTTCTTTCTGATTTAACCACTGTGATGGGGAAATTGAAACTAGCACGTATTATTGCAAAATAATGATCCTATATTTTTTAATTAAAAAATATTATTGTAATGATAATTTTTTTATTTTACTTTTACTAAAAATTAAAACTGCATAATAAAAACAACAACAGTGATTAAAAAAAAATCTCAATCTTAATATATAAAAATGAATGTTTCTTTGTATGTCCCTTATGAGCTCCTAAATCATTACAATGAAACTTTGGGAAATTGATGTGCGCAAGTTCGCGATGGTTTCTATGTATATCAGTGAGCTCTGGCGTTATGAAATTTGCATAACAAATTACAGCTGGTAGCATAGTTTCATACAGCAGCTTGGATTGAAGGAGGGAGGGGAAGAGAAATCCGGGAGGGACGGACATCTATTGGTAGGGGAACAAAGGACGGGAGATTCGGGGGAGAGGAGACGAGGAAGGGGGGTAAGGCAGGGAACGTGGAAGAGGAATGAGGGAGGGAAACGTGGGAAGCAGGAGGGTTGGAAGACGGAAGGACACACAGGGAGAAACAATTCATTTCTTTATGTGGCATTGCAACGCATGCCGGATACTCGCTAGTTCTTTTATAAAAATATAAACATATTATCTGGTAAGACAGTACACTTTACAAACATAATTTTGCAAAAAAAACAGGTTAATTATTAAGAAAATAGATTCAGCTGGAACACGGTGAATTTTGCAACGGGATATGAAGAGTTAAAAAGTAATTAAATATGTGTACTGTTTTAGAGACTTCATTCAATGACACCATTCCTTTAGTGATACTTTGCTGTGCTAGAACATCTGATCGGCTGTGTGGTATCTTTAACAATTCATGGTGACCAATACAGCTGAAGTTTTTACGGATGTACAAGCCGCAGCAATCCAAGAGGAATGGGCTATTTTTTTATTTTTTTTTACATGAACTCCACACAGGAGGCCTTGAGGAAAATAATTTCCCTCAGGGCCCATGTCATCTTCGGGGATGCTGTGGGGAGGGTTTTTTAAGGAAAGGAAGGAGAGGAGAGTTCTGGGAAGGAAAAGGGTTTAAGGGGTGGGTAAGAATCTGGGGTTCAGTGTGTCCTGGTCATCCGCCTCCAAGACCTAGACAAACCTCACCCTATGAACCCGGGCACCCCTGCTAAAACACCAAACGTAGCGAACTACTTGGGGTGACATGGCAGAGGTGATGGTTATCCAGTTAAGGTTCCCGGGGCGGCGGTACCCATTCCCGCCTCCCAAATCAATAGAGACTTAGTTTTTACGAAAGGTACCTATTTATTTGGGAAGGTGTTTTGATGCATGAATATAAATTATCTAGGTGCTTACATATTTTACCAGTATCTACTCAGTACATTATTATTGCACTAGCAATTAAAAACTCGCTCCGCAGGTTTTTTGCCGCCCTTGAGGTGATTTTTCACAAAAACGGCGCTCTACAAATTATCTAATTATTATTAAACTATTAAAATTATGTATTTTTTGTAATATTTTTGATCATAAGTATTTATAATTTTTCAATAATGTCTAAGCAAAAAAGAATGTAATTTTTTTTTTAAATATATTAGTTTGTAAGACCGTAAATAAATAGACAAACTGAAGTATTTTCGTCACAAAACAAAGGTGCGGATATATTTTTTAATGATTTTATTTTAACTAAAATAAAATTCTGAAAAGTAGCTTTCCCAAGCAATTTATTGATTTATTTTATTGCATGATTATATGATTTGAAATTTATGTTGTATAATACAAAATTTTGTTTGAAAATTTAACAAATCTGCCAACGACCTACGGTAAAACCTTACTGAAAAATAGCTTTACTAGATAAAAGAACAGTCATTCGAAATCAATTTATAATTTTTTGTGGAAAAGAGTCAAATTTGATAAATGAATATTTCCGGTTGTGTCTGGTTATTCCTTCTTAAGTCACAAACTAAACGTTCACAGATGTTTCATAAGGCGTGGTGTACATACAGAGTTGTACTCTGAGTCGGATTCTTAAATTTCAACCGTACAGTCGCTAAGGTATTAATAACGTCCGATTATTTTTGTGCGAAACTGGAAATGGAGTGCATTTATAACAATTTTAGAAACTTATTTTTAAATTGAAATAAATGCTTCAGCAACACAAACAGGACATTTTGATTTACGTATTAGAAAACTCAACAACTATCATGCCATTTTCCAGTAGGGGTAGGCAGAGAGGATAGACCGCCACACAACTCTCAAGTAGATATTTTACTTGCCATGTCTTCCTCAGGCGCTCCGACTTCTTCTACCATCCTTTCCGTGTTCATCCGCTCTACATGTTCAAACCATCTAAGCTTCCCTTTCTCTTAATCTTATTCATTACGCTTACCTCAGTGGCGGTTCGTGACTTTTCAGTAAACTAGCTAATTAAGAGATTTTTTTGTTGTTGTAAATTGAGATTGTTTTATCAGTCGTATCTATTTATGTATTGGTGCAATTTGAAAATTACAACAAAAAACTGAAAAAAAATATACATATATACAGGGTGTTAAGGGACGTACTTGACTTACTTTAACCAGTGATTCCTGACATTATTTGGAGTAAAAAATGTAAATGAAATTTTGGTCTCCGGTGACATTTTTGATGTTTTTTTTTTATTTATTTTTTCTACAAAAACATAAAAAAATGGTAGTTGTTGAACAGTTGGAGGCGGGGTAAGGGGTTCGTCAGACACCCGGCTGAGTGACCAGTGACGATGTGCGGAAGAAATTTTTTTTTGTTTGATTTTGAAGAAAAAAAATTTGAAAAAAAAAAAAATTGTCAAAAAAAGTCACCGGAGACCAAAATTTCATTTACATTTTTTACTCCAAATAATGTCAGGAATCACTGGTTAAAGTAAGTCAAGTACGTCCCTTAACACCCTGTATATTATATAAATGTTTGTATCCCTAGCATGGGAGGTGAAATAATACTAGAAAAATATATTTATCTTTTTTTTTGCATAATATGTATAAAAGTAATAAAAAAAATAGGGGTTACACCCACTAAAACCTGAAAAAAGTCAAAGGATATGAAACATTGTACCAACCAAAGTAATTGTCTCTTCCACATCAATTTTTGGTTGTTGCACATATATTTTTGATACCTACATGATAAACTATTTTAGTTTAGTCCCACCGCGTGCCGTGTGACCAGTAGTCACCAGATAATGTGACATAATCTGTTTAGATCTGGCTACATGCCAACATGGTCCCAACAGAACATTCATACGGACATTTGATAGGAAAAGACATATTTTTAGACCCATTCAATCTCAAAATACTTATCGAAATCTTTTGTTAGCACCATTGCCACTTCTAACCCCTTGTTTTTTTTTTACTGTGTATTGTACAAATAGTCGGCTTTTTTGCAGAAAACCTTAATTAGCCCAAAAACTGAGTAGACGTGCTTTGCAATGCTAAAAAGCATGTTAACCCCTCCGAATTTTCGAGAATATTAGCTTTTGGTGTCTTAAACGAAATGACATTTTACGAAAACTTTGCATTATTACCGCTTTACAATTAAAGCTCTATAAATGAAACATTTCTGAACGTAGCCGAATAGTAAAAACTGTTTTAGACAGGTTACAAAATAAGCTTTCGAATTATTATATTACAAATAAATATTAACATTTGTAAATATTAAAATTTAGAATGCAAACATTAAAAAAATGTGAAAATGACTCACGTGATGTTTTTATGTGAAAACGGTACTAAAAATCACAGATTATGTTAACAACAATACTTATTCTATTGTATAAATGTGTAATAAACACTTTTGTCACCTCACTTTTTTATCATTTCATATAAAAATATTTAATAGAAATTAACAATGTCGGCCGCCCGTAGGAAATTTGGCGGCATAAATTATGTGTCAGACTGCGCGTCTGACAGAATGTTCTTTTTATGTATTTCTATGGACAACTTGAATAGAGATGTGCAGCATGATTCACTATCGACCTTTCACTTTTTATTTTACGGATGTAACTAAAACAATAACGGAATTATAACGGTTTCTATGGAGACACACGCGCTGACGTGTAAACACGCTTATTGTACTTGACTGCTGTCGTATTTTTAACGCATATATCTGCTTACGTTGCGGAGGGGTTAATCACTTGACAACACTGAGTCATGAAGTTAAAAGCAAATTGTATAAGAAATGTTGCACAATCACACCTACTACATTCCTCTACTAAAATATATTATTAAATAGTTACCAGTTATTCTAGCGGGAACAGGACAAAACAGATACTTAAGATAAAATAATAGGTTAGGTTAGTTAAAGTTAGGTGTTTCATTTTTCCTTTACTTTTTCTACAATGTTTTGTTTCCATATATACATTAGAGCCTCACTAATTCGGACCCCCGTTACTTCGGTGCACGCTGTAATCCGGACAGGATTCTACATTGTCAATACAAGACAAATTGCGTATTATAGAAATGTTAGATAAAGGTGACAACTATCCTGCCATCGCTCGGAAGTTTGGTATAGGCAGATCAACTGTAGGCGATATAAAGACGATGAAACCCAAGTTAAAAATGTGTTTTATTACTATTAAAATATTGCATACTTTAATCCGGACGCCTCGATAATACGGAAGCGGGCATGTTTTTCCCTAACCGGATTAGCGAGTCCCTACTGTACATAAATATATTTTTTTTTTACATTAGCTCCACACTGAGGAAAATAATTCCCCTCAGGGCCTGTGTCATCTTTGTGGGTTCTTTTTAAGTAAAGGAAGGAGAGGAAGTTCTGGGAATGAAAAAGGTATGAGGGATGGGTAGGAATCAGGGGGTAGGTGTGTCCAGGGGTGACGAACGTATGTTACTATACAATACTGCGAATGGGCCATCCCCAGTAGACAAGTATTCAAGTGCGCGTATATCGCTAAATAGTTTTTGTCCCTCGTGAACATTTTTACAAACGGTTCCTCCGCACTATTGGACTTACACCGACGATATCCTGTTTTGTCATGGAACCATTCCAGGCATCTGAAGTATTGTTTTCAAGTCTTTGAGAAAACTAAGCTCACCCATATTCTTGGCATAACTCTGAGCCAGAGCAATTTGATGTCCATCCTTCAGGAACAAGCGAACAGCGCGGGCATCTCCGGCCACGTCTCCGCTGGCAAATCCCTGGTACGCCATGTCGAAGTAAGGGAAGATATTCTTCTTCTTGATGAGCTGGAAAAAAATATATATGCTTGACATCCTACTATCTAACAATAAACAAGCCACAAAGTAAATATAATTAAAAATTACACGCTTTCAAAGCATGTTCAAACAATATTACTGTGAAATAGATAAAAACAGTTTTGCTATGCAGTTTTCATTTTATATTTATTTTAATCATTGGACTACTTGAACAAGATTAATTCTAGGCTCTTTATCTTTATTTAATTATTATTTCAAGACATTAATGTAAAGAATATAAAATGAAGAATAATTTAAAAATAACAAGGAAGGAGTCATGGAGAGAGATTAGTGGATATTTTCTGACATGGATCAAAAAGATAGTCGCTAAAATACTTGTATGTCAACAATTAGTAGTCTTATTATTAAAGGGCTCATTAAATTAAGTAAAAGTTCGAGTTCTTGTGCAAAATTAATTCTATAAGATCTACTTGATCATTTCCAAAGAAGTCTCACTTGATTGACGGCCTCCGTGGTCAAGGGATAAGTCCCTTGATTCGCTATCCAAAGGTCGCGGGATCGAATCCCAACGTGCGCAAATAAAATTTATTTGACTAATTAATTATTTAATTAAAAATAATATGTAATAATCACAATTAATTAATTAAAAATAATATGTAATATATTTGCAGCACATTCCAGAGTGGAAGATACTCTCAACATCGCCCTGGTGTAGAACTATTCAGAATTGAAACATTGCTTGAAATGGCTTTAGCCGTGTTTGATAACCAAATCTGAATAGCCAGATAATTCCCCACCTTCCTCTTCCCCATCTCCTTCCCCTCCCCACTACCTTCAGCCTCACAACATATCCCAATTGGGGAAGCTGGGACTATTGTGAGGTATTGTTGTTCTTATTTAATGGGAAAATGAAACAAACCTGTGAGAGTTCAGCCCATTGCTCGGGTGTGGGATCTACTCCAGTAGGGTTGTGTGCGCAGGCGTGGAGAAGGATGATCGTACCGGATGGCATATTCTAAAAAATAATCTACATAAATAACCTTTCTAATTAATGAACTTCATTACCACTGAATCTTAGCGTAATCATGAGATATAACCGCATCAAATTGTCATGAATTAAGGTAAATACGTCATAATTAATTTATGGTTCGATTTGATTCTTATCAGTTTAAAAATAAAAACATTCATCATTTAAAAAAACTTTACTTTGATTAAAGACACGCTTATTGTAAGTGATAAAGGAATCATTTTCAGTTTGGTATAATCATAATGCTAGTAATAACTGGTTAACCCGATAAAAGTGGTTAAAATGATTAAGAACATGTATTTTGGCAGTGATAGATAAAAGAATTTTAATCATTAAAGTATTATATTCGAATACAATGCTATCAATCAGTTTTCACTACATTAGCATAATCAAAAAATTTGGTTGTTTAATATTATATTTTGTGCATTTACTCACGTTGATGTCTTCGCAAGCACCTTTGAAATCAAAGCCGCAAGTCTTCGGGTCGTAGTACCTATAAGCCTTGGGTACAAGCCCGGAGTGCTTGATGATGGGGGTGTGGTTTCCCCAAGAGGGGGTCGGCAGGTATACTGAGCGATCCAGTTTGTGGAAGGCAGAGAGGAAGGCGAATCCAACACGGAGAGCTCCGGTTCCGGAGATAGCCTGAAAGAGAAATTATAATTTAGACAGCCGAATATAAACCTCCCTAGTTTCTTTTCGTCTTTGTTCTTTGTGCTTCTTGCTACGTGTTTCACTTCTTTGTGTTTCAGGCATTTAATATAGGTAAAATGCAACCTGCTATCTGCATCACTAGACGATGTCTGTTCTGTTTCTAACAAACTTTTGTTTTTACAGTTACAAATAACCTGAAAATATATTAATACTTTGTAGCAAATTAATACATCTGACCACGGATTCACAGTACATACTATCCCATAAAAGATATTCTAGTAACTTACACATCACTACGAGCGTTTAACAGCTGGCCGCTCGGCAACAGATTTCTATGCTGGCAGTTGAAAAATGGCAGGGCTTGGAGGTTGACGTACATAGGTCTCTGTGAGATGTATGTGAACCTCCTAGGCCTGTCATTTTCCAACTTACAGCATAAAAATCTGTTGCCGAGTGGCCAGCCGTCAAACTCAAGTAGTGATGTGCAAGTTGCTATGTATGTTTTCTGGGATATTACGATGAATCTGGGGCCAGATGTTTTAATTCGCTCAACTTCTTACACTCCTCACTACCAAATGGAGAACTTAGCTTACAGAGCATTGAACCGGATGTCTGGATGATAACATGACCCTTTGGACCACTTGCCCACAAACTGTTCAAACTAATTTATGTTGAGTCAGCGACGACAGTGGCAGATCCTAAGGGAAATCCCATACGCTAGGCTCTCATTGCGGGCCCTATTTAGTAAAATAATATACTCGGAGGCGGCTCTAACGGTCCAAAAGTGGAAGGTCATTTAAAAAATTTGATATTATGATACAATATCAAATTAAATACGATAATATTTATTTGTAATTACCTCACGAGTTTGAGAGTCAAATTACATTTAATGTAGTAAATTATTTCAAGAGACAAGCCTACAATATGCAAAATCAACCTACGTTAAACCATCTCTTTCAGACACATAATATTCATCATGCTTTCTCTCGCTCACGGCCATGACCCAAACTGTTTTTAGAAACCAAAAAAAAATTCTAGGCGGTATAGTGCCATCCCGTTTATTGTATGGCGCATAAAGAAACAGAAGACATGATTTTGGGACATTTGAAAAATTGACCGGGCCAATCGTAGTGCATGGGAAAGAAAGCTTCCATTTAAGACGTTAGATGTCACTGCTTGCCACTGCCGGCTATCTCGCGGTGCATTTCAAATACATTAGAATAATATCAGCATTAGCATAATATTTCACAATGTTTTACTGTCATCTATAATTTTGGGAGGTTTTTGACCAATTGACCTGAAGGAAGGACCGCCACTGAATATACTGGCACATAGTTAGTAATACATATTCAAAATTATCTATCAATTTTTGAGTATTCAATGCATTTTTCTATTCTCATTTTAGAATACAATATGGTAAATAAAGTCTGGCCCCATTTGCAGCTTTACGAGCAGCTAATAGTAGAAAATTTAACAATATACGTCTCAACTTGCCCCCGTCACTACATATCTAAAAATGTTTGCATATTAATGGATAACCCACTTTCCTGACATGTAACTGCATTAAAATAAGAATTCCAGTGCAATATTAATAATGAGATAAGATATTACCAATTGTTTTCACAAACTCAATAAATCATTCATAAAATATCATCAGGTGCAGATATTACGGAAGATCAATGATAGTTAATTACAATTTTTTACAAATAGATAATTTGTAATGATTAATAAAAAGTAATTCACTCGGACGTCATATTATTAAGGGCAATCACAAAACAAATATTTGTGCAAACGGAAAATGATAATAATTATTAAAAAAACTAATTCAATTTGACCACATCAAAATATGTTGCATGTTAAATATGAAATAATAAAAATGTTCATAACTAACTAAATAAATAACCATCACACCGTTTCTCCGCAGGGGTAGGCAGAGAGAACGGACTGCCAAACAACTCGGTCTTGGCACACACTCTTTGCCTCATTCACATTCACACAAACTCTTCTATTATTCTGACTCTTGACATGGCCTGACTTAAGTATGTAATTAACTTGATCGTGCCGTGTCTTCTTCCTCGAGTGTCCCCGACTTCTTCTACCATTCACTTTTGCATCATATATTCTCCTTATACCCCGTTCTTCATTAATTGCTCTACATGCCCAAACCATCTGAGTTTCTTAATCTCGCTCATTACGCTTACATCAGCCTTGTATTCTTTGCAAATTTCCACATTTCTCACATGATCGTACACAGTTTTACCGCACGTACGTCTCAGGGATCTCATTTCTACAGCATTCAGTCTACTTTCTTCCTTCCTCTGCCAGTTTCATGCCTCACTGCCATACATCAGGATAGGTACCGATACTCCATTGGGGACTGCTAGCTCCGCTTTCTTGGGCAATTTTTTGTTAGCATCATCGGTATTCATTCCTCCATTAACGGAGTTACCTGCATTTACCCTTCTCTCAATATCTCTATCAGCCTTCCCATCTCTCATAAATCGTAAACATATTTCCCAGATGCACAAACTCATCCACCTGCTCCAAGTATTCATCATTCACAACTATATTGCACACAGTTTTCATACTCTCTCTTTCAAACACCACGACTTTAGACTTACTTACATTCATCACAAACCCCTCAGGCCTCGACCGTATTTTTTCAAAAGGTAAAAATATTTCAATTTTTCAATAAAAACCAATAAATCAAGTATAACTGAATGTATCCGAAAACTAAAAACAGTTTTGGAAAGGTGCTTTTATAATTCGGAACAAACATTTTTAAAATGTCTCACCTTACGTTTTTTTTTTTAAACTAAAATTACTGATAATGAAAAAAAAAATCAAAACACATGCATAATTTATCAGACAAATGTATTATAAACATTATCATTAACTCACTTTTTTTGTAGTTTCAAGTAAAAATAATTCATAATTTTTTTTTAAATTTCATAATTTTTTCAAATTGCTTTCGGAAACTTTGGATTCATAAAGGGGTACATTTTTTTTATTTTACAGATAATTTTTAGATTTGAAAATAAAGCATGATATTTAGTAGGGATCTCTTTAGTAGGGATTATCTCTAACCAAGATAGTAGGGAGACAACGATTTCTATGAGACCTGTATGAGTTGTTCCGAAAACCGAACAAATAGACCTGACGGGTTAAATCATTCTTCATACAAGCTTCTTGACATGTTCGTGATAGAATGTTAATAAATTTTCCTGATATTAGGGTAAAAGATTGCTCTTTACCTGGGTGGTGGCTGTGACTCCGGCGGCAATCTGGGGACTATCCTCTCCAAGGGCAAGGTTAATGCTGTGTTTGCAGAATTCAGGAATTCCTGCAATGGCGGCATATTCATGGTCCATCTTTCTCTTCAGGATGTTTTCTTCAGCCTAAAACAATAATCAGCCAGTCAAATAATGGTAATAAAGCATAGTGGTGCTCTTGTATTTTATTGTTCTTTTGTATTTTATGTTTGTATTTGTAAAGTGTGAAGAGGCTTCTCCATTTTGTTTATGAGGATAATAGCACCTCCCACATGCACACTTCGGAGCGACCGAGTCCCGCGCCTCACAGTGAACTGCGCTGTAAACCTATCGGTCTTTACTTTTCTGCGCGGCGGCCTGAGGTGATGTGGGACTCGGTCCCTCCGAAGTGTGCGTGTGGGAGGTACTAATGATGTGTGCATAACATGTTGTGAACCATGGTTTCTACAACTTCTATATACATATATAAAAATTAATGTTTCTTTGTTTTCGTTATGCGCAAAATATCACCGGAGACAAAAATTTCATTTACATTTTTTTCTCCAAATATGCTCAGGAATCGATGGTTAAAATTCCTCGGGTACGTCCTGTTACACCCTGTATATACTCTGGCGTTGTAAAATTTGTATAAAAAAATACAAATAGATGGTGTGCAAGTTGTTTGAAAAAGGAGTGTATTTAATATAGTTTAGCAGCAGGGAGGGGAGGCGGGAGGGGGAGGAAAATGAAGGAGAGAAGGGGACGAGAGGTGTAGGGGAATGTGAAAGCGGAACGCAAGAAGAGGAGGAGATCCGGGGAGGAACGGGGGCGGAATTTCCCATGGAAAAGGACATGCAGGGGAGGGGTGGCGGACGAGGGAGAAGCAGAGGTAGGGATTGCACAGGATACATAGTAGTAGCGGTAGGGGGTAGCATGGGTAAATTTGGAAAATTTATACTTCTCACACAGACAGCTCGTCGCCTCAGTTCTTATTTGTCCAACAGACCATTTTCTATTTTGTTCAATCTCCACTTTAAAATTAAAAATAAAGTATAAAAAATTATAGTTAATCACTTAACAAAGAATTATTTAAACTAATGTGACCTTTACCTTTACGGAAATAGCTTTGTCTTAAACACCTATCATAATGTTAATTTGAAATAATAAAAGAAAACCTTCTCCTCCTGTAAAATTTTCTAATGGTCTGTTGGAGAAATACGAACTAAGGCGACGAGCTGTAAGTGGCCTATTTATGAGTCGGAAAATCTCCTGATTTATTTGTGTACGCACCAGACGGAAAAACAAAAAACATTTGCATGTATCCAAAAGCACTTCAATAAACAGAATTTAAACACAAACACTATCTTTCTTTTAGTGGCATTGCAGTGCATGCCGGGTACTCGCTAGTGATTTATATTTATATGTCACAGTTTGGGAGGCGGTAATGGGTACCGCCGCCCCGGGAACCTTTATTGGGTAACCAACACCTCTGCCATAGACACCCCAAGTGGTTCGCTACGTTTGGTGGTTTAGCAGGGGTGCCCGGGTTCGTGGGGTGAGGTTTGTCTAGGTCTTGGAGGCGGATGACCAGGACACACTGAACCCCAGATTCCTACCCACCCCTTAAACCCTTTTTCTTCCCAGAACTTTCCTCTCCTTCCTTTCCTAAAAAAACCCTCCACACAGCATCCCCTAAGATGACATAGGCCCTGTGGGAAATTATTTTCCTCAGAGCCTCCTGAGTGGGGCTCATGTAAAAAAAAAAATATTAAAAAAAAAAATATGTTGCAAGATTAATAAAATTATAATTTTACTAGAAATACTGTGTAAATTGTTTTTATTAGTATAATAATTCAAACTTGAAATTCAAAAACTGACTGCCTCTTTTTAGAACAATTATAATTTTACTGGGCTGCCTTAGAAAGATTGTAAGATGGGATGATTTCTCTGAATTTTACTGGATTTTCATGTCCATACCTAGTAAAATTACAACTTTACTAACTGTTAGTAGTACCTAAGATTGTAGGCAAATGAATAGAGTGTGCTGGTGGATTAATATGTTGGTTTAGCGCCATGCGAAATTGGCCAATCACTGCAAGCGTTATCTTCCCCACGCTTCCGCAGAAATACAATCTTACTAACCAGTCAGAAGTAAAATCTTACTAACCAAATTACAATTTTACTAGATGTCAATTTGAGGAAAGGAAAATTGTGAGAAATCGTAGCATTTTATAATCTTTCTAAGGCATCCCTGTAAAGTTATAATAATTGTGCTAATATTTACCAGCAAGCAATTACAATACAAACAATAGTAATATTTCTAGTAAAAGTATAATTTTTTTAATCAAGACCGAGTTGTTTGGCGGTCCGTCCTCTCTGCCTACCCCTGCGGGGAAACGGCGTGATGGTTAGTTAGTTTAGTTTAGTTAGTTGTAATATTGCTGCGACATATACATTATATGTAAAAAGAGCGCTAAAAACAAATTAAGGAATTATAAGAGACAGGATTCTTCCACAGAGGTCAATAAACAACTTTAAAAATTAGATGAAATATTATTAAAAACATGAATTAACTTCATATTTTTCTATTCCCACAGGCATAGAGAATATAATGCGAGACATCTTTAAATTGCTTTTGGTCACATGGCAAAGAGATGTAACAATCTGTTAGTGAAAGTATTTGAAAAGTCCAAACCTTGCTGACACTGGGGAGGATGTATGGCTTTCCGTTGTCGTCTCTGTAGGCGCCAGCTCCAAGATTCATCTTCTTGGGGTTGGAGTCCCTCTTGAAGGCCTCGGTGACTCCCAAGATGGCGTCCGGGGGACCCATCTCCACTTGGCTCCACCATGAGCTGCAAACATACTTTCGTTATCATTCAACACCCACTACTTGCGAAGAAAAACTACAGAGTTTATTTTATTTTTGTAATGAAATATTAAAATGAAAATGTGCTAATAAAAATCATTGTAAATTTGACTTGAATGATTTGCGCGTTTTTTGTTTGTTCAGTTGATGAAGGCAGTCATCTGTGGTTAACTTATACGAGAAACTGTGTGTGTTTCAGAAATGTTTTTATTCAAATTTATAGAATATAGAAAAAAAATTAAGTTACGCCCAGTTTATTGGTGTATAAGTTATAATCTAACTATACCCTATTTGTAATGGATCATAATATTACCACAATGAAAGTGAAAATCTATCTATTACGTAAACATAAATAGTGTGCACCATAAAACTACCATCATTATAGTAAGATTTTTTAAAGTTTATTTATGGAAACTTTTACTTGCCTGGCTCGGCTAATAACACCGCTGTTGCTGTTAATAGCCTTGGTGGCCAATTTGGAGAAACTCTTCATGGAATGTGCCATTTCAGCTCTAAAATCAGTCAACTGGCTAAAAACTCCCTTACCGGCAAAATCTAATAAAGAAACACGAAACACGACGACGAACAGAACACGTCAAACCAACCAACGAAAAACGTCAATGTCAGAGAAAAGTCGCCAAAAAGTGGAAGAAGTAGCGAAACATTAAAAGTGCGGGAAATATAAACTAACAACATGCGAGTTCGTTTTCCATTCAGTGCTTCTTATTTAAGACACCTATATTAGGTAACTTTATTTTATAAAGAAAATTTAATATTTTTTTATGTACAGAAATATTAAATTTTCCTATTTTTAAAGCAATTTTTCCCTTTTAAATATTAAAATCATTTACGAACACAGTCGCTGAATTTCAGAATAGTGGCAACATTATTAATATAGGGCACCGGGTACCACTCAATTCACCAAGGTCACACAAGGGCAAGTGGGCAAGGAGCAGGAATTCGCTTCGTCGCAGACTCGGTATGGCAAGGAATTGACAAAAACCGAAGACCCTGCCCAGAAAAGTAAAGTTTACTACGATTTGCAGCTTAGTGTCCGACCGAAACTAGTTTTTACGGCCGAAACCGAAACCGAAACTGAGTTTCGGCTTTGGTCTCAGGTTCGGCCGAAACCGAAACTTCCATATAAGGTCATGATTTCGTGAAAAAAAATAGTCAATCTTAATCAATCAGCTTTTATTTTTATCATATATTAATCATTCAGTCTCTGATATTTGAACTAAAAATAAACATAACATAATTATCACTCCTTATTTCAAATTAATTATTTATGATTTTTGAAATCATAATCGTAAATCACTGCAAATTGCAGCGAGAGGGGCTTTTCTTCGCGGGGTCTTTAGTTTTTTCGATTCCTTACCCTTTCCAAGCGAATGGCCCAGTGGGACGACTGGAAGACGAGCTTCACAACTAGGTACATCCCATGGGATTGGTTTATTTATGCCACGCACATTTAACATTATCATTATGGGCACATTCTTGCACAAAAACGGTTGGGTTAAGTGAGTTAAAAGGACAAGGGGGGAAACCTGTAGTATGAATGGATAATTTATGCTGTTAGTTATTATATAGTAATGGGACGTGGTATTGGTCTATCACCCTTAGTTGACTTAATCATAGTACTCACACAGATTCATAACTTACGTACAGCATGTTTCGCTTAGACTTCAGACCATGTTTAGACCATGTTGGACCATGTTAAGACTAATATTATTATCTAAAGGACTGTAAATTTTCGATTGTTGTAAACGGAAGTGGCACCCTCTTTTATTTTCAACAACCGTTGAAGTTTCAAACAGTATCCCAGATGAGAAAATATCAAAAATAAAATTAACAAAACTTTGAATTTCTCAGTTTCAAAAATACGATTTCCCGACCCGTTACCCGAGCAATTTTTTTCAAAATTTCTAAGAAAATTTATGAAGAAACATTTGAAATTTTGAAAACTCAAAAAAATTCCAAACAATACCTAGCTAAATCAAAGATAAATGTTTTGTAAAAATTTCTCCTCTCATTTTTCTACCAATATTCCTTTCAAGAATTTCAAAGAAATCAAAGAATTTCCAATTTTCGCGAAAGAATTTTTTTCTAAAATGTTTCCAACGAATTTTTTCTTTTCTATGATAACCAAATGAGGGCCCGCCGTTAGAGCAATTGGATCAGTTCGCTCCGGGCGCCAAAAGCGTCAAGCGCCAAAAGCGTCAAGCGCCAAGGACACCAGCGCTGTTAATACTGATAACATTTGATACAGAAGAATACATTAGCACTTGAGGTTTATACTTGCGCTAGGCGCCGTTTGGCTCAGGGCTGACTTTGAACCTAATCCAAATCGGCGTAAGACGTTATTGAATTCACCCAAAGATTTCGAGAAATAATCGATCTTGTCGAAATGGATATCTCGATTATGCTCATCACTAGGAGAAATAAACTCAGAGACTAGAGTCTACATTACTATTTATTTATGACTAGATCTAGATTGTTGTCTGTGGTCACGTAACTGTCATCATCCCACATTCTGCTGTTCAGTTTTCGCGAGTTTTCGTTTATTCCTGGTTCTTGTTGCTATTAGCTTTCGCTGAAAATCCGGATACAGGGTACGATTTGTGTTTCGTGTTTTGAACGCTTCTACTAAACGAAAATTATGGTATGTATCTATAGATTGCTTGTGATTAAAATGCATTTGCAATAATATTATTTTGCGATTGATTGAACGAATAATCAATAGACCACTCCCCTATGCATAGCTAACTATTTCAGGTGATGATTGCATTTTTGACGAAAATATTCAATTGTCCACCCTTTTTATTGCTAATGCTTCATAAATTAATCCACTTTAATATTCGAGTTTTCCTAAATATGGCTAGTTAATAAATTATACAATTGAAACCCAGACATAAATGTCCTGCAGGGTACGCCCATCGAATATAGTTTAACTGACCATTAAAATGTAATTGAATGCTATAAAAGTTTCCGGGTACGATTCCTATCGGTTTTATGTTATATTTGTCTTTTTGTACCTATTACCAAACAGTGTTTACATTTTGTTTTAGATTTATTGACTTCTGTTGTTATGCTGCAAGCTCAAACAGAGTTGCAATAATATGAAGTATTTCTATCTCAATAAAATGTTATCAATTGAAAGAAAAACACTTCCATATGTGAACGAAAGTTAAAGTATTTGTTATTTTAACTCCTAGTCTAATAATATTGTGCTTTCTTTTCACGCTAAGCCGTATCATATTGTGCAGAGAAAGTATGATTCGCTGCTGATGCGTATTGTAGGGATTAAACCCAATCCATTTGATGGTGAGGTAAGCACATTAAAGTCAGACACCAAGCCAACCATATTGTATTTTTTAATAAAGAGTTTGTCCAGTATATTTTAATTCAGTATTGATATTGAAATATTTATCTGCATGTGTGTAGAAGTTAACTGGTTCATCTATATTACTTTAGGAGTAAGGTCTCCCCACATCAAATGTACAAAAGTGCGCAAAAAGGTACTTCAGTGAGGTGTAGACTGCTGGCAAAAGTACTTAGATTAGGTGTAGACTGCTGGAAAAAGTACTTAGATGAGGCTGTCAAAAATACTTCGATAAGGTGTGGACTACTGGCAAAAGTACTTGGATGAGGTGTAGACTGTTGGCAAAAGTACTTGGATCAGGTGTAGACTGCTGGCAAAAGTACTTGGATGAGGTGTAGACTGCTGGCAAAAGTACTTGGATGAGGTGTAGACTGCTGGCAAAAGTATTTCGATAAGATCAGTCAAAAAGTGCACATATGGACCGTATAGTTACACAGCAATGATGTTTTGTGTGGGCAGGCCTTAAATAGATGCTACTCGTAAGTTTCGTGATCAATTGTGATGACTACAAGTATCTTTGCTTGTATTGTAGATGGCTGACCAGGGGTTTCCCGCCCAGCATACCACCACCACATCCACCAGTGCCTCCGTAGTGACCACTGTTCGCTTTGACCCCGGCTATGTGAGGACAATTCCTGGAATTTTGAAGATTGTGCAAATTGTAAGTTTTGATTTACGGTCACCTTAATAAAAAGAAGTTAAAGGATATTTCATTCAAAAAGTGCATGATTTTTATTTAAAAAATACCATTTCTCACCTTTTATGTGTAATGTTACCTTATTTAGCATTACAAATTTTCTTTGTAGAGAATGTTTGTTCAAATAAACCACTTTGTTAGATGTATGTATTTAACACTTCAATCATAAATAATATGTTATGTCAATATCGTGTTGTAATATTTTCGCTTGAATCAATATTATATTGATCATTGTATTTGATTTGCAAAATTACAGTTATATATTATTTTTAAGCCGTGCACGTATACATGTTTTTTTTTATTTTTTTAATTTTAACTATGAGGAAGATAATCTGTTTGTTTGATGCCTGAAGCAGCAAAAATTCTAAATAGTGACACCTGGCATCATAAAAAAAAAAAAGGGTTTTTCTGTCATTGGCTGTTCTATATTTTTCATTAATTCAGTCAGAAAAAAGAGTGTTGAAATTTTGAAATAAAATTAAAGTTACTCTCAGGTTCTGAATCTTCTGGGCTTCATCTGCATTGAGGTGTCTTCGTTCAGTTACCATTCCCGGGGCTCCTGGTTCAACACCGTGTCTATGGGCGGATTCTGGTTCACCGGCATCATGCTAGCGCTGTACCTGTTCCACGTGGTGGAGAAGTTCTACAAGGTGCCATGGCTGAAGATCGAGTTTGGCTTCTGCACACTCTGGACCTTCTTTTATCTGCTAGCTGCCTCTCTGGCGGCTTCCTTCGGAGTGGAGGCTTTCTCTGCAGCTTCGGTACGTGAACATTTGCCTCCTCTTCATTTTATTATAGTACAGATAGGTCTAGAGATGGCTTTGACAGATTTGGTGTATACATAGTTAACGATTACAGTCATATCTGACTAAACCGGCACCATTATAACCTGATATGCCAGATTACTGAAACTGCTAGGTTATTATTGTCATGTACGAAAGCTGGAAATTATGACATAAGAAATAATAATAAATAATAGACAATACCATACTCGATAAAGTGACATTTTTATATTTGTCAACTCAGGTATGCCTCACACATCATACATGTGTTTAGTAATGTTACATTGTCATGTAAACAAGCTTATTGGTCCGAGTGGTTAACTAACCTAATAAAGGTAATATCCGAAGGCAAAATGAATATTTAATATAATATTAAACTTAAGGTCGGCACTGCAATTGCACTGCTTCTTACCGTGAATAGGTATGATTTTTCAACACTACAATTGTAGGGCTCCGGCTCCTAGGGGTTAATTAAAATTAATAATATAATTTTGATACCTACTTTATCACTTGTCTGAATCATTCCCAAATCAGTTCCCATGTTGAATATCAAAGCAAATCCCAATTCTAGAATTCATTGAACCCGAGTTGCACATGTACCTGTACACAGAGACACAACGAAAATATTTTTTTTAATAATGTGTAATTCTTATATATTATTAAATTTTTTAATCGAGTTTTAAGTTTATTAGCAAAAAATCGTTTTTCTATTGTTTACCAACATAATTTCTTATTAACAATATGTAATTGTTTTCTTGTACTCAAACCTTGTTTAATAAATCAGGTACGCCTCGTAAGTCATACATATAAGTCATACGTAAAAAAAATTAATTATTGTTAAATTATATTGTATTGTATTGTTAAATTATCATAAAAACTAGCTTATGGGTCCGAGTGGTTAAAAACTGGTAGTGCCAGATTACTTACTGAAGGTGCTGGACCTCTAAAATGTGGGATTTGTGAGATTCTAATATATAGCAATTATATCACTGTTTATAATTTCGTTGACCTAAATGATGTCTACGTTGATATAAATAATGTCTACGTAGATCAGCATATAAATAATGTTTAAAATATTTTTTACAGTTCTTTGGATTCTGCGCCATGATCGCATACGGTTATGATGCATTCCTGAAGTTCCAGGCCGTCCGGGCTGGAAGACTGGAGCAAGGAGTCAAGGTAGTCAGTCGCGAGACCACTAGTCCAGTTGAATCTCAGGGATACTAGATGCCAGCTTGTTTTATGTAAGATTATTGACTCCTTGTCCAAATTATTAGCTTGTTAAATGACCCCCTTTCAGTGGTGAATAGAGTCATAACAACTAATTATTAGCTTGTTAAATGACCCTCTTTCAGTGGTGAATAGAGTCATAACAACTAATTATTAGCTTGTTAAATGACCCTCTTTCAGTGGTGAATAGAGTCATATTAATTAATGGATTGGACAACGATTTCTTTGCACTGAATGTATAAATAAATGTAATTGTATGTTTAAGCTTTATTTACACAGCTTGATTCTTTTGAATTGTTTTTTTTTTATGAGTTGACCAGAATTTTAGGTTCAACTTTCAGAAAGGAAAAAGTTTTCACTGCTGTAGAACCCTGTTACTTGAAAACCAGATAAATCAATTTTCTTTTTCGTGGAGTGTTGCAACTTATTTAACATTTTTGGAAACACGGTAGTATTTTTGTGATATCTATTTTTCAATTATTTTTCTACATTGATTTGTCATGATGAATATGCAACATGTTGCTAAAATTACATGCATTGTTTATCACTATTTATAGTTTTTTGAAGTGAAAACATCTTTAGCATCGTTTTGATTTGAAACTCGATGAAATGAAAAAAAGTAACACTAAAAAGATACAAACGCATACATCTATAGGATTTAGCCTCCGAAAGAATGAGATAGAATAATCAGCCTACTCGTTGTGCGGTGCTTCGTAGCCTCCCCGCTCTTTTCTATTTTAGTTTTCTGAAGGTTTCACAGGTTAGTGAACTGCACACTTGTATTTTTAAAAATTTATTATATTTCTGGTAAATCATGCAGCCTTTTCATGTGTTTTACTTATTTACTCAGATCTTGTTTCCAATTAACGGAGTCTTACTGTAGCAAAAATCAAGTATTTAAAAAAATATTTATTGTTTTTTTTTCTATCTTGCCTTAATTATTATTTTTTTTATCTATTCACTTTTTTGTTTCTTCAATATTATGTATTTTAACTCTCCTAGGCTTAAGAATCTATATTTTACTAATCACCTGATTCACAGCTTACAAAGTAAGTAAGGCTTACCAGACTGAAAAACAATTTCTTACAAAAAAGACCATTTTCAAGTTTGGAAAAAAAAAGATGATGCCTGTAAAATGACTTAAGATTTGTTTGAGTATGTAAGTTATGATTTATCTATTGAATCATTTGCATTGCAAGTGACGTAATAAATTAGTCGTGCTGATTAAAAAAATTAGTCATCTAACATTGCTTAATCTAATTGTTGTTTCATTTTACATTCCATTTGTACATACATACATACAGTTGGCTGGTGTTACTAAAAATATGGCACAATCTGATTTAGCCTAAAAAGAATGTAAAAATGTATAAATAATATTATAAGTTGGTTTTTCTTTAGTTAATAATTATTTTTTCCTCATTAAACACAACCCTCTCATGTCTTTTGGGCATGTAACAATTTTTGGTAACACTTTCACCTGTTTTCAAGCTCATACAAAATGCTCATAAATTTAAGTAAAATGTTTTTATGATTGTATTACTTGTACATATAAAAATCTCATTTGTAAGTCTTCATATTATCTTTTTAAGGTGATGCATCACATTGTGTAAAATTCGGGATCAGGTTAGGTTAGATAACAACACTCCTTATGTACATGGCGATAAGGTTTAAATTCCCGTTAAACACCAGCCGCCATTTTGATTTATTCATGAAAAAAAATCGCCTAAATGCGTGTTTTTATTTTTTTTACAAAGCTCAGACAAAAATATTAAAATGTTTAAGGGTTATTTTCTAAAGACTTTAATTTTACAATAAAACTATAATCGAAAAGGGGTTCGTAAGTAGGAGATTTTGAACTTTAGCAGTTTTTATAGATCTGATATTTCTTTTTTGTCTGGGCTTATAAAAAAGATTAATAAAAAACTATTATTTCAAAGGCAAATACAAGTCTGTCAAATAAGAGTAGAAAACATCGGAGGGCGCCACTATTGATCAAATGGCAATACTAAAAATACAACACATGGTGGCGATGTAAAGCTGTGTAACCTACATTTTTTGTAAAAAATCAAAAACACATAAAAGTGGGAAAACTATTTTTTTATTGCAATTTCGAAATCTACTGATCTCAAAATTAGAATTGCATATGGGTATATTATACATTCGCAATTTTTGTTAATGCAATGAAGAATAACAATATTATAATAAAATAAAAAGCACAGTTAGAAATTGCTCACATTATTTATTTAATATTAGCTTAAGCACCCAGCATTGCCCGGGTTTTCATGTCTCTCATTTTAGATCTGAATATATTTAACTCAAGTCAGACCCCAAAAGTAGTATAACTAAACTTACCATTAGTGAAAAATGAAACAATACAACTTTGTAAAAACCACTTATATAATGTGCAAATCCGACCGGTTTCGGAACAAACGTTCCTTCGTCAGGGAAAGCTTATAATAATTTGACAGTTTCGAACAATGTTTTATTATGGTAGGGTATGGTTTTAATAATGTAGATTGGGTGGGTAGGTATTAGTGTAGAGTGGGTGGGTAGGGGAACAAATCCATGATTGGGCTATATGACAATATTTTTTGTTTGTTGATAATAGATTCATTATTTTTAAGGGATTTTTTAATTTCCAAAGCTTCTAAGTTATCTAAACGTTTTCCTTTATGATTAATATGAAGAATATTTATCCCTGTATTTTTTTCAAAACTATGGTTATTTTCAATGATATGGTTAGCGAAATCAGAAAAATTATTATTATTAAGACATTAAATTATTATTATTATTACTATTAAATTATTATTATTATTACTCCACCCCCTACCATAATAAAACATTGTTCGAAACTGTCAAATTAGTATAAGCTTTCCCTGACGAAGGAACGTTTGTTCTGAAACCGGTCGGATTTGCACATTATATAAGTGGTTTTTACAAAGTTGTATTGTTTCATTTGTCTATAATGGATAACCACAAAGTAATAGCTACATTAAAAAATATTACCATTAGTGATTCTTCCTTTCTACCTAATGTTAAATTCAAATTTATGTTAAATTAAATGAAAGCAAATCACTTTGTAAAACACCATTTAAGTAATTTTATGAGGTACCTTAACAACAGTGCTTCTTTGAATATTTTTTTTTTCTTTAAGAACAAAAAAATGTTTTTTACATTCAGTGTCATTGCGATTTGGAATAATATTTGGCAGTTAAATTGGTGTTGTCAGCCTACAAAATTAGTAGTTCGATTTTTTATATTTTCAACTCTTATTTGACAGACTCTATGTCAAATATGTTTTACTCACAGTATTTAATTAAAGCATCTAAAATATTTCTAAACGATATAATTTTCAAACCAAAATCATTCTTCATTCACGAATTATTGAATGTGTATATGTATTTGTATTTTGGAAAGTTTTTTAAACGATATAAACAAATTTGAACTGATCTAATTACTTCTAAGTAAACTTTTAATATCATTACTCAATCTTTAATAAAAGTCTGTAAGTCGAATCATGGCTCAAGAAATTAATTAATATACATATCGACGCTGGAAAGGATAAATGCCACTGCATACTGATACTGCTAAATGCTGCTTTAGCCATTTAAGTAGATAATATATTATAATATCATGCCTATCTATGTATCAAGGATATTTTTGTAATTTTTATAAGCCTATCAAAATATTTTACATCATAAAAATAATATACACATCATCATTATTTACATTATGAATTATTTTTTGAAGTATATAAGAGATCTTTTAAAAAAAAATATAAATCTCAATAATTTGGTCTGAATTATAATAAAATAACAGTATTTCTGAAGATAACTAATAACATATTTAGATCTCTTTTTTCTTTCTTGGGATTTCGTATTGAAAATAGTAATTAACTTTAAAAATATAGCTTTCATTATTTAAAACACCTGATAAAGTATTGAACTGAAGGATTATATTTTCTATGTGTATACATTTTATTAATATGCTACTTTAAAAGTTTATTGCCCAATGCCAAGAAATGATAACATAAAACTGACATACTCTGAAGAAAAATAAGTATATATGTATTATAATATATTAAATAAATTGAAGTGAATCTTTACTTGCTGTTGAATTAATAACGAAACGAATTCATTCTTTTGATAATTTAGATTTAATTTGGGGACCAGTTCATTTTAATGGAATATTTAATATTATAAATCGTAAGTATAAATTTTTCTTGCGTTATGTAGTTACCTAATCTGCCTACAAATGATAAAACATACATTGTATAATTTGAACATCTAATTTTATCGTCTTACTGACCTTCGGAATGTTGCACAATGGTGGGATTTTTATAATCTTTTGTGTATTATGTCATTATTTGTCACTTAACTTCATTCGCAACTGAGTTTAATGTTTGGTGCGGGTGATGGTAGAGTTTAATTTCATAGTGATATTTTGTTGTCTTAATATTAATATTTTGAGCATACTAAATGCTTATCTTTTATTATGCCAGAAACAAATTCCATATTTTTCCTTTCAAACTTACGGCCGTCTGTTTCAACAAAAAGCTAAATTTTTAACTAAATTTAAATTTTAACCATCAGTTAACGTAACAAGCCAGGACCACGTGCTAATATTATGTTGAATTTATGTGAAAAACCGCACCGAATTATTTTTTGGTGCGGCCACACCATAAATTAAATTGAAAACCGGAACAACTGTTAAAATATCTGGCTGTATTTTGTTTCACATCTTGCAGGATCTGACAGCTTTGTTCCTATAAAATTATTTTTGTGAGTATTTAAAAATAAATGACGACCTATGATATTACAATATATACGATATTACACTGAACAAAAATATTATTTGCTTTCCAGTAGTTGTAATAAATATCTGCTTGAATTTGATGTCACCGATTTTACGAGATCTTTTGACATGCGATACCGTGCGAAATATTTGGGATCACCCCAAATAATATTATTAACACGAGGTTTTAACATATCGGATGAGGAATTCATTGTCACTATTATCATCTTCTATAATATTAATCATGATTGATAATCTATGTTGAAGTGCGCAATTTCAATGGAGTAACTATCGGTTTTCGGAAAGTAAAAGCAAAGGTTAAAAGTGACTTAAAACATGCAGTTAAATTGATTGAAAAATGCATTTTTGTGATATTTAACTGTAGCAATTTCTTTTACTCTAGCAATCGTTGAAACAGACTGTCGATCGAAGATGAATGTGGAATAAAGACGGTTATTGAAGCTAAAGTTAACTGCATACCTACTCTGCAACTAACTTTTAAGTCTGTAGAGTTTTTAGTATTCACATAAGCAAAACCTCTGGGTTATGAATTCCAATAAGTATCTTAGTCAGATTCCTATTTAAATCTGGGTATAAAAATTACATGACTCTCAGACTCTTCTAAAAAATTTAATAACGCTTTACATACTTTATATTACAGACATGATGTATTATTGAACTAAGCTTGATTTAATAATAGTTGATATTGATACTGGTACCTTCTTAACAATAAATTATAAGGAATATGTATGTTAAAAATATTATGAATTTTTTAAAGAGGTGTTAAATTAATGTAATTATATCTTTTTAAAAATATTTTATTCTTATACCTTTTACAAATAATATACAAACTAGCCTTTTTTGCTGTTCCAATCATAAATTATGTCTTTTACTGATTATATTGGTTGGCCATGTGTTACTTATAAATAATGTTAATTAAAAATATGTAAATAACAATCAACCAATGCTGCTTTATTTTTTCTGTTCATTATTATTTGGTTAGCAGTTTTTATTATAAGGAAAAAGTGTTTGTTACCAACTATGTTCATAGATTTAATAATTCAATATTATTCATATTGGAAAATTAGCAAGAGTGCCAAAGATGTTAATCTGAATGGATGCACTATTAATAAATGAAACAAGGTTTTCAATACTGTGGGTTTGATATTATTTTGTTTGAATGCATAATATAATATTGTAATTGTTAAAAGAATGTATCGAACAGCTTTTTGATTATTGTAAAATTACATTATTATATAAGATATGCGTGTGATTGTGGTATTTGAAACTAATGAATTATATTTTCGTTACGTGTTGTTTTTGGGGTGTTACGCCGTGTTGCGCTAACTCCTTCTTTAGCCAACGATGTCCGAAACGTAGGAAGTAAAGAAGGAGGTAGCGCAACACGGCATAACACCCCCAAAACACGTAATGAAAATACTTTTGGCCGTGAAAATCTTAAAACATATGAATACATCACTTCACAGGTAATTGGATTATTATTTATTACAGATATAAAATACAGTAATAACCCACAAAGCGGGTGTTCTAGATGTGATTATACAACAGGAATCCCCGAGAGCCTGCGCACGGTATAAAAAATATCAATAATTTTTACTTTTGGACTATAATTCATTAGATATAAAATACAGTAATAACCCACAAAGCGGGTGTTCTAGATGTGATTATACAACAGGAATCCCCGAGAGCCTGCGCACGGTATAAAAAATATCAATAATTTTTACTTTTGGACTATAATTCATTAGATAATGAATTAATGAATTATAGTCCAAAAGTAAAAATTATTGATATTTTTTATACCGTGCGCAGGCTCTCGGGGATTCCTGTTGTATAATCACATCTAGAACACCCGCTTTGTGGGTTATTACTGTATTTTATATCTGTAATAAATAATAATCCAATTACCTGTGAAGTGATGTATTCATCTCGAGTCAACTTTTGAAGGAGCAGTTGTACTACATTTGCTTACGAATATGTTTTATATCTCCTGTTTTTTCTTGCTCTATAATTTGCAATTATTGTATATAGTACAACATACATATTTATTTTCAAAACACCACAATACGCATCATCTTTACTACTACATTTTAAATTACTTGCTAATCTGTTAATTAATTCTTTATAATGTTATGCATTTGACTCAATTTTTGTCTATATTAAATGCATCCTTGTAATTATTTCAATGAATTTGTTTTAACCTCCTTCTTCCCCGCCCCATTTCTTTTAGCCCCACAACTTGAGCACAACACAATTGAGACCTTGCCTGGAAAAATGTTGTATCTAACAATATTCTTTTTCCAAGAAAAGTGGAAAAGGCAAAACTAGCTTTTTCATAATGTTTTATATTTAAAATACAATACAATTCATACGAATTTTAAGTAAAAAGTCATGAAGAAAGGCAATTAAAATAGAATTTATGCTTAACGAGTGGATAAATGTTGAATGTAAAAATTTTATACAACATTATTCCACAAAATGTTTTTTTTTTTAACTTTTCGTAACCACTGGAGCGTCAGCACATTTTAAAATTTTTCTCCGTTTGCTTGATCATTTTTAAAATTTTTCGCTAACATAAAAAAAAACATACCTTCGATTTTATTTTTATTTCTTTTACATTAACTCCACACAGGAGGCCCTGAAGAAAATAATTTCCCTCAGGGCCTATGTCATCTGGGATGCTGTGTAGAAGGTCTTTTTGAGGAGAGGAAGGAATGAACATTGGTATTGAAGAGACCCATGTTGTAGGAAGGAGGAAACACAGAGGCCGGCAAATTATTCCACAGCCAGAGCTGTTGAACACAAGAACGAGTCGAAGATACGACCTGTTCTCATGTGACAAATGTCAACCGTGTACAAATGTTGGGCACGCGTTTGGCGTGTTTCCCAACTATGCACCGGTGCCGAAAGGATCAATGATGCTAGTTCCTCGAAGCATCTTCCGTTGTAATACCGGTAGAACAAGGATAGCATTCCCACCCGACGCCTGTGCTCTAAAGATTGCAATCCATCTGTTAAGATGGGAGAATCTATTAAACGGACCGCCCGTTTCTGCAATTCGATTTTTAACATGGAGACGTAAAAACTTATTATAGTGCTGTATAGCCAATGAATTAACCTGTATTTTGCCGTTTATCTCATATTTGTAGGATTTATAAAAAAAAAATCGTGAAGTTTATAACCGCGCGAATCCTGCATTTTTTTTACTTTGAAATTGCCGTGAGAGGTACTTATTCGAGTCAACATAGAATATTTTCGATTTCTGTATACATTCTGTGGTATACTTGATAATGAAAGGTATCAATGAAAAAAGGATTTAATTTTAACTGTAAACAGCTGATCAGAAATTGTGCATGAAGAAAATATTTAAAACATCATTATAAAATAGTCTACGAAGTTCGGATTTGCGACATCTATGGTCATAATAGATAAAGCATTTCAATAGCTTCGTAGTTCAAAAGAAAAAACCTGGGAGCTACAAATATTTAAAAAAAAAAATTGCCGAATCAAGGAGATAATTGCCTTTTTTATCCGAAAAGCAATCAGAGACATTTAAAATGGGGGGAATATATGGCAAAAATCGCTACATAAATTTACACATGTCATGATGTATTTGAGATTAAAAAGCAAAAACGATAGGATTAATTAAATGAAACCATTTACATTCGAGATATTGTTGTGAGCTCACTTACAACATTTCAACAGCTAAAAAGCAGGCTTGATATTTTTTCTTGTCAAATACTACTTTCCCACATCCTTCTCGGCTAAAGTCTTTCTAGTTGAAGCAATAAGACGTTTGTCTTCTCTATTTATTCACACGAATTAAACCATGCTTTGTGATTTCGACAAGCAGCATTATACAATGTACTTCGTACAAAGAAACTAGTTTGTACAAGCATATTAATATGCCCAACATTATTTCATCAATAATTCAACATTGATGGTTTTGTTGGAAATAATATTATTCCATCAATAACTCAACATTGATAGTTTTGTTGGATACAATATTATTCCATCAATAACTCAACATTGATAGTTTTATTGGATACAACATTATTTCATCAATAGTTTTGTTGGATGCAACATTATGCATCAATAACTCAACAATGATAGTTTTGTTGGATACAACATTATTTCATTAATAACTTAACATTGATAGTATGGATATATTGACCTTACCAGGTATCAATGCTTCCGTATGTGTCACGGGAAATAATGATAAGAAGGTTTTAACAGATCCACTTTTTATTATAATAGTCAAACAAAATCGCGACACAATATTAAATCTCAGAAAGTTGCGATGCTAAATCTGATAGCTGTACACACCAGGACACCTTGGAACATAAATATATCAAACCACCCTGGACGAGAATGATTTTGGTGGTAGAAATTGGAACTAAAGTATTGCTTGTCCGGTGTGACCAGCATTCAAAATTGCCAGTATTAGTACATAAAATATATTGTACATTAAACAGCACCTTGCCACCCCTCCAGCATTATTAGAGTGCGGGAAAACAAAAGAAAATTTAAGTCGATAATACTATAAAATCTAAAATAATACTGAAAATCTTGTGAATTAAACAAAATGTTATCGTTTTCTGTGTAGAATATTTGAAAATGTCATACTAATGTATTGGATCATTTATAAACATGTGTAACTTCTTGTGAAACATTTAGATATGAAAAGTTTGTTCAACGTCGGTTTGATTTTTACAAAAATGTTTAGAAGAAAATAATAAGACATAATTTAGCGGGAATTCACGCAGCACTTTGGAAAAATTAAAAACATATTCGAAGTGTTCTTACATACGTCACCACTATTTTTAAGTACAAGGAAAAATAATAACTAGTACATATGTATTAGGTACGTCCTATGTTTGTAGAGAGGTGGTATGTAGGCATCACATGAAAATGTGGAAAAATAATACGGCATCACATCTCTATAAACAAGGAGTATAAAAATATTTTCTTAATAACTAATATAAAAACATGGCTTTGGATTTTCTCCGTGAGAATGAATTTGTACATTTCAAAATATAGATGAAATTAACTTAGAGCTCAAACATTAATAAAAATTTGTATACTCTAGGAAATTTGTTAGCAAAGTATTTTTAAAATCCTGTTGAAAGATGTGCTTTTGATTTTGACATGTTTGTAAATACAGGGTGTTAAGGGACGTACTTGACTTACTTTAACCAGTGATTCCTGACATTATTTGGAGTAAAAAATGTAAATGAAATTTTGGTCTCCGGTGACTTTTTTCGACGACTTTTTTTTTTTTCAAAAAATTTTTCTTCAAAATCAAACAAAAAAATTTTTCTTCCGCATGTCGTCATTGGTCACTCAGCTGGGTGTTCGACGAACCCCTTACCCCGCCTCCAACTGTTCAACTACCATTTTTTTATGTTTTTGTAGAAAAAAAAAAAAAAACATCATAAATGTCACCGGAGACGAAAATTTTATTCACATTTTTTACTCCAAATAATGTCAGGAATCACTGGTTAAAGTAAGTCAAGTACGTCCCTTAACACCCTGTATGTATAAGAAATATTATGAATTATACTTTAAAAAATATATGCCATTGATTCTATATGTCTATGCAGACTGGCATCTGTCTGTGAAACTAACTGTCCGACCAGGCCTAGTTGTAGTCGTTCTTACAGGTGGAGGTTTTGTAGCTGTCTGTGAAACGAACTGTCCGACCAGACCTAGTTGTAGTCGTTCTTACAGGTGGAGGTTTTGCGACAGGTGTGGAGATAGGTACCTCAATTTAAGCAGGAAGAAAAGCGGGTTTCAGCCTATCAATGGAAACTATTTTAGGCTTTCCTTTGACGTTAGTAACATACGTTTTTGCGTCCCGTTCTTCGACCTCGTATGGACTATCATAAGGTTCTTGAAGTGGTTTCCGTCCAGCGTCGTTTCGGAGGAAGACGTGGGTGGAAGTCGGGAGGTCCTTGTGCACAACTCTAGCAGGAATATATTTCAGTGTATTGGGGCTTGATAATAATAAAACATTTTATCGAACAACATATTTTATTAAAAATTATTGACCATTACTTATAATAATTATACATAATTCGGAGAAATTATCTCCTCTTAGAAGGAGGACCACTGTCTCCGCCTCCTCTTCGTTTCCTGTTGAAATGTTGCTTGCCCCCGCTCCTGGGGCCCCCGCTTCTAGGGCCCTTGTTCTGCTTCTGCCTTCTCTTCATTAATTCTCCGGCCATTTCATCGAGGAACTTCTGTTCCTCCTCTCCTTGCAATAGGGAAACTTCCAAGTTGTTGTCCTCCACTTTCAATTTGGAGTCTGTGCATTTTTCGAAAACTTCCTTTGCTGTGTTTTCTACTTGAAGCCTGATCCAGGCTTTGCCGTCTTCGATTTTGATGAAGGCCACATTTCCACCTGGAATGAAAAAAGAATAAATATATAATAAGAACATAAAAACACAAAAATACCTATCACTTCTGGCACTTCATGGTATGAAGCCCATAATAAACTCACCAACAAGAGTAAATCCTAACAAGCTGCATTGATCATATATGGCAAAATCAAAATTTAAATCACAGGGAGCAGCCTTTACTACTGGCATAACAGACCATTATGCAATTTTGATGAAGTTTATGAGCTTAAATCTACAAAATATTTCAAATAATAATGTAAAACCTAAATTTGTTGTTGACAACAACCTCTTGAAGACCAAATTAAAGGAAGAATCCTGGGAAGAGTTCTGTTAACAAATGATGTCAATCTGGCAACTGATAATAAAATGTTTGAGAACTCATCTGCAAAGTTGTACGTCAGTACAAAAAGAGAAACATATCATGAAACATCTAAAACTATAAATGCTGGATTAATCAAATGCCTCAGAACACGTGATAAATTGCACAACAGATGTAGAAGAGAAATCTATAACTTGGAACTGCTTGAATATTATAAGCGATATCGAAACTGGTGTTCTAGAATAATACGAACAACAAAACAAGCATATTTCAGAAGAAAATTAGATGACGTCAATGGTAACTTTAAACAACAGTGGAACATTATAAAAGAGGGTATAAACCTTAAAAAGGAGCAAACTACCATAAAAAAATTGAAAATTAATATTATTACTTCAATGGAAGAGAGTCCAAATAAAATTACTAACCATATTAACCCATTGGCCACAAACCCTGAAAGCCTGCCGGGTGTGCAACTCAGGTACTTAACCACAAACCCTGGCACGCTGACGGGCTTAGAGTAGGTCCGTCAAAAAACGGAAAACGAGCACAATAGTGACATTTTTCAATAAAATTTTAAATGTCGAACGCTCTGTAGGTAATGAATCATTAATTTCATAGAATTGGCAATAATATGTTTTTTCCCTGATATTTGTGTTCCAAGTTTTGTATGCAGCCAGCCGCCATTTAATTTCTTCAAAATTGCGAGTGGTTCTAGGCTTTTGGTAGTGACCCTTAACGTCCCTGATTGCTTTGAAGACCATCATACACAATTATTTTATTATTTATTAGTATACATGTAAATAAAAACGTGGAAAAAAAACTTACGAAAAAAGAGAAGGTTATATTTGTAACCTTATTTACACATATTACAATATTTTAAAATTTTTTTATGTTTATGTTTTTCTTTACTTTAATCCAATATGTAAACGAATTTAAAGAAATTAATACATTTGAATATACGGTTCAAAAGTAACAATAGATTTAGTACACCAATGCAGGTTTTCAATTTTTGGTGCAAAATTAATTCAGTGGTGAAGGCCAACTTTTTAGCTCATTAATTCTGTGGCCAATGGGTTAATGACTTCTTCAGTGAAATTGGTCCAAGTTTCGCTAACAATTTGTGCAGTGATAATAAAACTAGTGAGACCTGTCTTGTGAATGATTTTAAATCTGAACTTCACATTACCGGGGACAATTTTGATTTTAAGCCAATAACATTTCTGAAGTGACAATGTGATAAATGATTTAAAAATGTCTTTCTCATGCGGTATTGATTCTATGAGTGTTATGATATATAAACTCCACGTATCCGAATTAGCTGGTCCCATATCTCATATTATTAATATTAGCTTCAAGAGTAGGATGTTTCCTTCTCACTGTAAGAAAGCTAAAGTGATTCCTCTTTTTAAAGGTGGAGATCAATTAGATGTCAATAATTATAGACCTATATCCTTACTCAACACGCTTACAAAAGTAATAGAGATTGGCTAAGTCGAGATTGGTATCATTCTTAGAAACTAATAAATTATTCTCTAGCAATCAGTTTGGTTTCAGAGAAAATAAAGGAACGAGTGATGCAGTGTTGAGGGTATTGTCGAAAGTCACTAGTGCCCTGGATTATGGAAACAAAGCCTTAGCTGTGTTCTTAGATCTATCAAAGGCATTTGACAAGGTTTCCCATGGATTACTCCTCAAAAAATTATCTTCTCTTGGCATTCAATGTACAGCATTAAGTTGGTTCAAATCCTATCTTAGCGATAGAACACAACAAGTAGAGATAAATGATAATTTAAGCACAAGCAAACAAATCTCTTTTGGGGTTCCACAAGGTAATGAACTTGGACCAATATTGTTTTTAATCTACATTAATGATTTGTGTAATTTAGATATTCCAGGTAACACTGCTTTAATATTTGAGAGTAAAACCTGGAAGGATGCTTTTGACAAATGTGATTCAGGATTAAGAATAGTAAAGAGTTGGCTAAATAATAACATCTTAACTTTGAATACATCAAAAACAAAATATGTGTCTGCAAAATTGTAATTGCCACTCTTTAGAAAGAGTAGACTGCATAAAGTACCTAGGTGTAAATATTGATAAATATTTGAGATGGAACGACCATATTGATATGTTAACAAAAAATATCAGGAGACTTACCTATATTTTTAAAGAACTTCATCGTATATTGGATAAAGAGAAATTAAAATCTGTCTATTATGCCTTAGTCCAATCTCGACTTTCTTACAATATAGTATGCTGGGGATCGTGTCTAAAGTCCAATGTAGAACCACTAAATATTGCTCACAAATTAATTCTTAAAGTCATGTACAAATTTTTTTTTTGTTATCCATCTAAACTACTTTACAAGGAATCTAATGTTATGTGTATAAAACAGTAGTACATCACTAAATAATTGTTAGATTTTTTACCAATACTAAATCTGCAGAAAGAACCCAACAAATCCATACCACTAGAATTGGCTCAACAATGAACTTTGTGGCAATACATACTAAAACATCTTTTGGCCAAAGAAACTATTATCAAGCTCCACTTATGTTTAATATTCTGCCAGATTACATTAAATCAATAGCTAAAATAATTAATTCACCAGCTAAATTTAAAAAGAATGTTTACGATATTTGTGTTGACAGAGGATTGGCATACTATTTTTTTCATCCTCGTCTTTTTTTTAAATACAGTGAAACTCGAATTTTACGTCCCCAGATTTAAAGTTTTCCCACCAATTACGTGTAATTATTTCGGTCCCGATATATTGTAGTACATTTATTACCCCCTTTTTATGTTTTTTTTCCCGCAATTTACGTCGAAAATATTCAAAATATGTGAGTTACGCGCGCTTGACACAGCCGAGTCGTGATTGGTCGGCAAACTGCGCGAAACGTGGTGATTGGCTGACATCTTTCCATTTTTGGCCGGCCGTGATTGGTCAGCGTACGGCTAGCAACGCGGTGATTGGCTGACATCTTTCAATTTTAGCCATGTGTAAAATGCACAGCAACTGTCAGTTTTCTAAAAAATTTCTTTTCTTCAATACGCCCCATTTGCATTTCCCCTCCATATAGGTTTTTTTTTTCAGTCCCTTAAAAAACGTAAAATAGGGGTTTTACTGTAATAAGATTTCAATTTTTAAATAATAAGATTTGTTTTTGAATAATATTTGTTTTTTGAAAAATAAGGTTTTTTTTTAAAAATAATTAGATTTTATTTGAGTTCCATTTGCCAAAATCGGAGTGTCACCCTAGTTGTTTTGAACTAGCTTTGTTTCTTGGTGGGAATAGTAATTAAAGATTTATTTATGGTTTATATTGTTAGAAATCATACTCAAATTACCCATCTGGTCACTAATATGATATTTTATTAATTTATGGATAAGCTGCCGCATTTTTATGCACAGATTACGGAAATTATACTTCATTTCAACAATTATTACAAGAAACAACTATTTACGAACACAAAATAGGTTATTAGATTCTTAGTTTAGGTAAATTAAATAATTCATGCGTTTTTAGTTTGAAACGAAACTTCGCAAATGTTAAATCCATACAAAAAACACGGCCGTAATGGAGATGGTAATTTTTAAACTTTTAATGAAAATCGAATTTTAATGCATATTTTTCCGTCTATCCCGACTGAAACCGATGATTCTTGTGTTTAAAAGTAGTTTACTTTTCAAATTTTATGCCTATTTAAAGTATAGCGGCATGCGGCGGCTTGTCCATAATTTACCGATATTTTTATTTCTTACTTTATAATATTTTAGTGTTTTGAATGTAGTGTTATATATTTTGTGTCTAAAATCATCACTCAAATTTATAAATGTTAACCTCAATACAGGCTGTTAGTCCTAGTAGACTGGGAGGCGAGATAGGTAAACCCTAAGTCATCGAGTACACGGATGAAACTACTTTGTAGTGATAATGGACATTTAGAAAACCTTAAAAAGCTGGTCTGCCGGTCAGTGGCGGCTGGTGCTCATAAAAATTGGTGGTGCGCTAAAATAAAAATAATAATAATAATAGTCTTTATTTCAGGATGTGGGGAGATGAGTGCAATCCCACACATCCCATAGAGATATCCCATAAAACTTGGACCTACCTACTCTAATTAAAATAAATTCAATTATGAAAAATTCATACCTATTTGTAAATTAGGTCGATCTTCCATTGTCTCTGAGTGCATGTAATACATTGTTAAAGAAGAGAAAAAGAGTTATAAAATAAATATTGATCCATCAGTATTTGTAAAGTCGCCGCGATCGTAAATTCAATAACAGTTCATTCCTTTAAACTTATCTAGAAAATTGTATGGAGATACTCTGGGTCGAAAATCGAGTTCAGAAAATAGAAAAAAAAATTCAGTTTATCCACACATCCGAAAGTCTTCCTAACGCTCCGAAACTCGAATGAATATATACTGTCATAACAAATGTCGGCATTGTTATATTGTTACGCTGTCGTTGGTCGATGCTGAGTAAAACTTTAATGAAAAAGAGTAGACATTAAAATAAAGACACGATATGGATAATAATATGACACAAATATGTCCCCGTTTAACATGCTACAGAACGAACCGTTCCTTTTGATGTGGTGGAAATTTTTCGGGTGCAGTCCAAGATTCGTAAAATTTGCAAAGCATTCAACCTACCTACGATTTTGCCTCAGTAAAGAATTATGGAAGAACTCCTGTGATCGATTTGCGAAATGAACCACCAAACTGAAGATAGGCACACAACGATCTGCTTTGTTACGCGCGCAGTCCAGCAGGCACCTATAGGTACTATGAACTATGATGTATGCATTGGTGATGAGACGTGTCGGAAATAAGTATGTTTTGTTTGGCGCTCGGGAATTTTTAGATTACCAGAAATTTTGGGAGTGCGGCGCTCCTCCGCACCTTAGAGCTGGCCGCCACTGCTGCCGGTGCACCTCTTGGCAGGAGCCGCGCAGTCATGGAAATAGTCAGCGATTTTTTTCGAAAAAATTACGTCATCGAGTACCTACATGAACGGGAATGGTCTCAAATGATAAAGGTCGATTAGAAAATGAGAAAAAATCAGGTCTGCCAACCGGCAGCCTGGCACGTTCGCAGGCAGCCGGCGTCAAAGTGGGGTAAAAAATAGTAAATTTTGCGTCATCGAGTACACGAATGAAACCAACGAATAACTTTAGTCCAGATCATTCCATTTAAGAATTTCTTGGTCTGCCGACCAGCAGCCTGGCAGCTTTTTGTGTACGATGTTTTAAAGTTTTTTTTTTTCCTTAATTTTTCGTTTATCTTTATTATTATTTTTATTTCACTATATTTTTAAAACTTTGAATGCCATATTTTAAAAAAATAAGCGAAAAATATTAAAAAAAAATAATTTAAGAGTTCCGAGTGTACCCATCCGTCAGGCGAGCCTTTCGACCTCACCGCTGTCAAGATGAGTAAATGAGATGATCTAGACTACAGGTTTTTGTTAGTTTCGATCTTGTATTCGATGTAATCGATGCAGCAGGGCAAGCGAAACCGATATGAAACGGACGGGGTTCGGAAATTTCCGTCGTTTTTCGGACGAACGCAGCTCTTACGGCGATGGTGGGTTGGTTGTTCGAACTTCCAACCACTATGGACTATTATTACTTCCAACCACTATGGACTGAAAATATATTTTTTTAATAAAAAAAAAATTAAAAACTTTAAAAGATCGTACACAAAAAACTGCCAGGCTGCTGGTCGGAAGACCAAGGAAGTCATGAATGGAATTGTCTAGACTACAGTTTTTCGTTAGTTTCGATCTTGAATTCGAAGTAATCGGTGCAGCAGGGCAAGCGAAACCAATATGAAACGGACGGGGTTCGGAAATTTCCGTCGTTTTTCGGACGAACGCAGCTCTTATGGAGACGGTGCGGTGGTTGTTCGAACTTCCAACCACTATGGACCATTAGGTTATCTTAAAAAGACTTATATTATTGTAAATTTATTTAATAATATGGGCACGCTTTGACGGCAAAGGGCTCCGCGGCCAGTTTCCAGTAAGTTGTTTCGCGTCGAAAGGCTCTCCCGTCCGATGGGTACACTCGGAACACTCAAAATTTATTTTTTTATGATTACAATTTATTTTATTTAAAATCTTGCATTCCAAGTTTTTAAAACCATATTCAAATAAAAGGAATAATAAAGATATTGAAAATATATTTTTTTAATTAAAAAAAATTTCAAACTTTAAAAGATCGTACACAAAAAACTGCCAGGCTGCTGGTCGGCAGACCAAGGAAGTCATAAATGGGATAATCTAGACTACAGGTTTTCGTTAGTTTCGATCTTGTATTCGATGTAATCGATGCAGCAGGGCAAGCGAAACCGATATGAAACGGACGGGGTTCGGAAATTTCCGTCATTTTTCGGACGAACGCAGCTCTTACGTTACTTAACGACTCTTACAGTGGTTGTTCAAACTTCCAACTACTATGGACTATTGGGCAATCTTAAAAGGGCTATTATTATAAGTTTGTACAAAATATTAACACGCGACAGCGGTGAGGGGCATCGCGGCAGGTTTCGTAAGGGGTTTGGCGTCGAAAGGCTCGCCTGACGGATGGGTACACTCGGAACTCTTAAATTTTTTTTTTTTAATATTTTTCGCTTATTTTTTTAAAACATGGCATTCAAAGTTTTAAAAATATAGTGAAATAAAAATAATAATAAAGATAAACGAAAAATTAAGAAGAAAAAAAACTTTAAAACATCGTAAACAAAAAGCTGCCAGGCTGCTGGTCGGCAGACCAAGAAATTCTTAAATGGAATGATCTGGACTACAGTTATTCGTTGGATTCATTCGTGTACTCGATGACGTAAAATTTACTATTTTTTACCCCACTTTGACGCCGGCTGCCTGCGAACGTGCCAGGCTGCCGGTTGGCAGACCTGCTTTTTTCTCATTTTCTAATCGACCTTTCTCATCTGAGACCATTCCCGTTCGTGTACTCGATGACGTAATTTTTTCGAAAAAAATCGCTGACTATTTCCATGACTGCGCGGCTCCTGCCAAGAGGCGCACCGGCAGACCAGCTTTTTAAAGGTTTTCTAAATGTCCATTATCACTACAAAGTTGTTTCACCCATGTACTGGATGACGTAGGCTTTACCTATCTCGCCTCCAAGTCTATAGTGAGGTTAATTTTTTTTGTATGTAAAAAAAAAAAAGAACATATGTATGGTGAGAAGTTAAAAATAAATAATATTAGAACGAAAGATTTGGAATATATACATATAAACAAAATATGTTTATTGGATTTTGTTATTAGTTTTTGGGGTATTATGCCGTGTTGCGCTACCTTCTTCTTTAGCCAACGTTTCGGACAGCGTTGCAGTGTCCATCATCAGGGCAGATGTGTAATAGTTAGGGGTGATGTTAGTACTTATCTACTTAGGAGCGATACCGTGTCGCCAGCTCCACTCCTCTACGAGCTAGCGCTACAATATACTTCAACATGTTTTTTTGCATTTAGCCTTGATGTAACCGTCAATTACCGGATACCAAGAACTATTGAGTTTAGCTCCGTCGTCTCTATTAATATTTATAGGATTTTTGTGAATTTCAATTGCCTCCGTAATCAGGCGTGCTCTATGAGTTTTTGGTCTTCCCAGGATTTCAGGAACAAACCCAAAGTAATAGCCGGTTTCAATTAAATGCTCGGCGATTGCTGATTTGTCAGGGTGGCCAAGTTTACATGCTCGAAAGTGTTCCGATATCCTTTAGGAGATCGTCCGCTCTGTCGGGCCCACATAGACCTTATCACATCCGGAACAGCTGAGTTTATATACTCCATCTGTTTCCAGAGGAAACTTGGTCTTTGCAGGCCTCAAAAAGTCTCGTATTTTTGTCGTGGTTCCGAAGACAGTCTTGATGCTTTCTTTTTTCAATAGCCTGGCAATTCTGTCTGTCACATTGTGAACGTAAGGCAGGACAGCGCAGTCCTTTGACTCTTGTTCAATTCTGTCTTCGTTTGGTGCAGATTTGGCTCTTATGATTTGCCTTGTCTGCCTTGATGGGTAACCGTTACGCTCCAGTGCATCACCCTGACAAATCGGCAACCGCCGAGCATTTAATTGAAACCGGCCATTTCTTTGGATTTGTTCCCGAAGTCCTGGGAAGACCGAAAACTCATAGAGCACGCCTGATTACGGAGGCAATTGAAATTCACAAAAATCCTATAAATTTTAATAGCGACGACGGAGCTAAAACTCAATAGTTCTTGGTATCCGGAAATTGACGGTTACATCAAGGCTAGACGCAAAAAAACATGTTGAAGTATATTGTAGCACTAGCTCGTAGAGGAGTGGAGCTGGCGACACGGTATCGCTCCTAAGTAGATAAGTACTAACATCAACCCTAACTATTACACATCTGCCCTGATGATGGACACTGCAACGCTGTCCGAAACGTTGGTTAAAGAAGGAGGTAGCGCAGCACGGCATAATACCCCAAAAACTAATAACAAAATAATTTTTGGCCGTAAAAATCTAAAATCGTATATGTTTATTGGATGTTTTGAAAATGTACCTAAGGCGGTAACTGCTTCCTTTATGGTGTCTCTCGTTACTTCTTCTGGAACTTTAGCCAGCAATAATACTGTTCCTGTGGGCAATTTGATCGGTGTCTTCTCATAGTCCTGAAACAATTATAAAAGTCAGCAATCATCATGAGGTGTTCCATAATTCCATCCCAGTGGGTATCGGGACGATACAAAGAGTGGTTGCGCCCTATAATAACCAGTTCTTTAACATATCTTACAGTTTATGGCATCTTTTCAAGTGTGGGTGTACTTGTTCAATCCAAATAATTTATTATTTTTCAAAAACATTACAAAATTGTTAATTTTAAATAATTTTAAAATAAATTTATAAGGCAGAATTACGTAAATACGAAAAGTAGGTTATCAGCTATATGTACTAGTAGCAACAAGCTTGTCTTTTAACCCTTAGTGGTATCTAGGGACACAATATCAAATAGAAAGTATCGATACTGTACTCATGAGTAGTATCGGAAAAAAAGTATTGTACTCGTAAAAGTATTGAAACAAAAGTATTGAGTACATTTCATAGGGCCTGATTTACACCCCCCCCCCCCCCCCCCCTACTTCATAGTTGTTAATCTTGACAAAATATTGCCCAAGTTCACTCTTACTAGGCGGCATTCCTCTAATTATGACTCAAATATACACAGCACAGAATAATAGTGTTACACTTGAATAAACCAAATACATTCAAGCGGCAAGCCCAATAAACAATCAATCGCAGTCCACGGTAATGTGGTCACCAAATAAATAACTATGAAATAAAGCGTGAAATAAACAGTCACAGATTAGAAAGAATTTGAATATTATGTCAGTTACTTACTGTCCTAATTCGACAGCGCCATCTATTCGTTCCATGACACACTAGATTGCTTGTGCTTGCAATTATACTAATGCAATGGAATGTTTTAGAAGGTTTGCTATGATTGAACCAGATGGCGTTGCCATAAATATGAGCCACTTAGCCAAATTTTATAGGTATCGATACTTGCCAAAAAGCAATCATTGAGTAAAAGTATCGAATACAAAGTATCAAGTACAAAAGTATCGGTATCGAAAGGAAAAGAACTCGATACCATAAAGTATCGATACTTTTTTCGTATCCCTAGTGGTATCCCAGTGATAACACACGCAAAATAATTATAACCTAATATAGCAGTGAGCTTTTTAACATAACACATACATATTACATACATATTCCGACAATATAGAAAGGGTACAGCACAAATTCCTAAGAATTATTAACTTTTAGCTGAATATTCCAATTAAAAATATTAACTATGTCTTTTGATGAAACAACTCAACTTAATTACGCTGTCCAATAGGCGAATCATCTCTGATCTTGTACTATTAAATAAAATCATTAATAATTGCATTGACAATCCTGAAATTCTCGCCAAAATAAAATTTTACGTACCGACCAGAAATACGAGGCAAAGTGCTACCTTCTTCTGTGACAATTTAAAAACAAACTATGAAGCTCATACACTTATAAATAGATTACATTATTTTGGCAATAAATTTGGGAATATTGTAGAGATGTTTGCAGATTCCATATTAGTTATAAAACGAAATCTTTATATTTACTTTAATGAAATGTATGATTTTAATTTTAATTAATTTTATTTTTCATTATTATTTTAATCATTGTATATTGTGTACTACATACCTGCCTAACTGTTATTATCTATCTTTGTAAAAGCCCACTAGGGCATAAATAAATATTGAAGTAACTAATACTGCCAAATATCTGCCGTTGTCAATAACTTGATAAAAAAATTTGAATAACATCGTAATAACTGACATTTTTGTCAATCAGTTCAAAATTTTGAAGTAAAAAAAAAAGTCAATAGTTCCACTAAGGGTTAAAGGTAGCTTCATTGATGATAAATGTCGATATCCAAATTGATTCTGTTCAACAGCAAGACTGCCCTCCCCACCGGCTTGTGACCACTGGCAAGTTAGTCCCGCGGGCTGGCAGATGAAACAGTCTACGCTGTCGGTGACAGGGACAACCATTGGGAAAAAAGAAATGAAAGCTTTCCATGATAGCCGAGTTTTCAAATCATCCAAGAATCAGTCTGAAGAAATATGCACATCCCTTCGGACCCATAAATGGTGCATTACTAGCGTACCCAAAAGAAAGTCAATAGGATAGAGCCACTGGTAGTAGCCATACTCCATCCAGGTAGAGAAATCTCAGATATTTCTTACTCCTTATTAAGGAATTGAACAAAAATTATGAGAACCTGGGTATCTTTAAAATTCCTTGTTGTGAGTAGAACAAAGCCCACCATTCTCAATGAAGTGTTACAAGTCATATTATGCCGGCACCAGACATGAGTTCAAAGTGATCAAATAAGTGTCCAGATGTGTGGCATGGCATTTGATACTGTTGTCACATATTTGATCACTCAAGTGCGCTTTGCCATTCCGTGTCGGTTTTTCAGCACACATCAAAGGTATCAAAGTCCAATGTTTGTGTGCCTGCCACACTGCCTGAAGCCCAGTTGCGCGAGCGTCGCCGTGTAGAGATGTCGTGCGTAAACAACCAAACGAACTAACGATGGAGTGGAATAATGAGAGCATTTTTGAGTTAATGCAAGGAGAGCCAGAATATGGGATCCGAAACATCAAGGGCATAAAAATCGAAATAATGTCAATGACGCCTGGAACGACGACCAAATCGTCATCCATGTTTTGTGAAGTCTATTTGAAAACTTGAGCTCAAAGGAGTGATCAAATCTTTGAACACATATCTGGCAGATACAGCAATATGTGACCAAATGTGTGAGCAACAAAGTCTTCAAAAAAGTGATCACTTATTTGAACTCGTGTCTGGCGCCGGCATTACAAGCATGAAATGTTTTAAAATGCGAGCTACTAAATTCAAGAAAATCTTACTTCTTTCTGTTGTTTTTTCTCTTTTTTAGCAGCATTCTTCTTCTGCCTCTCGTCAGTCTCGGCCCGCTTCTCCTCCAAATATTTAGCTTGCCACTTCCTGACAGCCTCCACTTCCCCAATTTTTGCGGATGCTACCTTGAGGAAATCGGCCGCCTGTTCCACAGTCTTGAATGTGGCGAAAATAGATCCCTTGAACAACCACTTCTTGTTGACTTTGTCTAAGTAGCGCCTTAGAATAATGTCTTCGGGGGAAGTGCCGTACTTCTTGAAGAATTCTAAGCAAATATCGATGGAAAGATCGTCCTTTGGAAAACCTTTGACATAAACTGTGCGTGTCATTAATTCCTTTCTTCTTTCTTCATTCAATTCCGGAAGGGGATATTCAGGTGAACGCCTCAATTTTGTCTTATCTTCACTTATCTAAAATAAAGAAATATTTTTTAGTAACTTTTAACAAATGAAACACAATTTTATAAATATTACGAAAAAAATCATATTAGTATAAACCGTGTATTAATTGCTTGTCAGCCACCATTTAATGCATATTGCTTTTACTAATTTGTTGTAAAGAAACTGTGTGGGTTTACCTCCATTAACTGGCTGACAGATTTAGCGAGGGCAGCAATGACCACCTCGGGATCTTTAGTGAGGTTGGAAAGCCTCTTGAAGTTGAACATTGTAGCCAGAGGAATCCAGCCCTCGTCCAACTGTATCTGTTCCTTCAAGAATTTGTCTCTGGGGAGATTCATGTCACCTGTTAGAAATTAAAAGATTCAGTTAAATCCACATAAAACAAGTAATAGGTCGGAATAACGCCATTACATCAAAATTATTCCACATAGTAAGAATGTGGGTTCATACCAAAGTAATATTCAATTTGGTGGATGATATTTTCTTCCAGAGCAGAGATACCATTATCTTCCGTTGAAACCGTTTCAGGAATCTCCTTTCCTTGAGATTTGGCGCCATTTTCAGTGGCTACTTCTTTCTTTGGAACTTCAGGCACAACCTCTTCCCCAGTTGCTTCAACTTTTGTTTCTTCGACAGCGGCGTCTCCTGCCATATTGATTATTTTTCTGAAAAGTACAAAAAAAAAATATATATATATTTACAGGACGTTGAGATAGTCTGTTTTTCCAATTAGAAATTATGAACAAAAACATGAAGTGTGAATACTTAAAACCGGGGAATGCTTGAAAACAAATGATAAAATATTAATTTTGAAGGAATCGTGTTTCGCGTCGGCGCGGCGCGTCGTGGGGTTATAGCCTAAAAACTGACAAATCAACGCGCAGAAAGACGACTGAAAGACGGTAATTTGCAACTTATATAAAAGTGGTCTAATTCGAAAGGCGTTATTCATACTTATACACAAAATTTTATATTTAAGCGTGAGTAATCCATTTTTTTAAATGGCTCTACAAAACGTATTTACTGCAATGTGTGGACACATTAAAAAAAAACTTATTTTAGACATAAGATTTGACAGGGCAGATTTTTCATTTAATTTGAGTTAGGTTATTTCACATACCGATTAGAACTTTTTGGAAATATTTAATATACCACGTGCGAGACGATTTGTCAAGTTCCAAGTTTGTGATCGATCAGAGACAATAAATAATCCAAAGAAAAACATGCTTTCAGAGATAAAAGTCATATTTTCATACGGAGTTAGTTTAAGTTGCTAGTCGAAAGTATTTAAAAAATTGGGTCAACATAAAATATTCACAAGTGACGTCAGAATGTTTGATTGTAAAGTGCTCTACTTACAGGCGAGTGGTTTGACTCCAGATACTAATATCTACAGCCTGTATGTCGGACGAATATCTACAGCTCATATGTTGAACTAATATCTACGAATTTCAGAGTGTTGACTAATATCTACAGAGCTAAGGTCGGACGAATATCTATGACGGTCACAGTGTTGACTTATATCTACAGAGCATAGGTTGGACTAATCAGCTAAATGTGTCCAATAGTCCGATATTAGGGATTTTTACATACATACTTACATAAATTAAGTTTTTTAAACTGCATACGCAATATTACGTTATTCCAATATGCGGTAAATTTTCGATCGATGTGTCCACGCTTATTACGAATAATTTTTAGAAAAAAAAAACCTTTAGATTCGCCTTAATTACTATAAAAGGAAACTTTTTGCATTCGGGGTGGCGGAAAATGCTGCATTTTAAATTTCAATTGCGTAAAGTGAAATTTTACTTCGCGTGCCGAATTTGCGCCGCCATTTATGATAATCTGTCATTTTTGTACTGTTGGTATTCCTGATAATATAACAGGGCAGTTCGTAGCCGACTTCATACGAAAACATGAGATGTCGTAATATGGTCGTGATTATAAAAACAAACATAATTAATAATATTTAAATATAAAATAGGTTTTAAGCAAGATTATTTTGACTAAAAAAAAAACGCGCGTTTTTTTTTTTACTTCAAAAAAAAATTTTTTTTTAAGTCAAAATAATCTTGCTTAAAACCTATTCTATATTTAAATATATCATTAATTATGTTCGTCTTTATAATCACGACCATATTACGACATCTCATGTTTCCGTATGAAGTCGGCTACGAACTCATACGAATTACTACCATATAGTATCAAGAATACCAACAAAATGAACAGAACAAAATGACAGGTACAATAAATGGCGGCGCAAATTCGGTACGCGAAGTAAAATTTCACTTTACGCAATTGAAATTTAAAAAGCATCATTTTCCGCCACCCCAAATGCAAAAAGTTTCCTTTTATAGTAATTAAGGCGAATCTAAAGGTTTTTTCTAAAAATTATTCGTAATAAGCGTGGACACTTCGATCAAAAATTTACCCAATACGCTATACATAATTGCAAATCCAACCTCTGCCAGTGCTGTAGATATTCGTTAACACTTTGGTTCTCATAGATATTAGTCAACAGTTTGAGCTGTAGATATTCGTCAACACTTTGGTTCTCATAGATATTAGTTCGATTTTTTCAGGTTTTGGAATTCCTGTAGATATTAGTAGACGCCTCCAGTGGTTTGCTTATAATTTATGATTTTTGAAAACATGTGGAAAGGGATCGAACAACAGACTCTTTCAAAGTTTGGAAATCGCGATAGGATAGCCGAGTCATTCAATGCGGTAGTTAGTTGGTATTGGACAAACCAGACGATGACCAGACGTGTGTATACACCTTTAGGCGGTTCCGAGTGGGACCGGGGAACCGACGGGGTGAGTATATTTATGGAACCGACATAATAAACCGAGCCGGGTAAAAAAATATTTTTTATTTACATCTAGCAACATATTTATGTACATCTAAATGTCAAAAGCACGCTTGATTTTGACGTTTAACTTTATTTATCCAAAGTTAACCTCTCGGACTTAAATACCAAAAGGATTTCGTTATTTCTTATGAGAAATTAACATTATGGGAATCCAGGGCCTAACAACGTTCATTGCCAGAAATGCAGATCGTTCACTGGAAGCATTCCACCTGCATGATCAATACTTGGTTATTGACGGGAATAGTTTGGCGGCGCAGCTTTTTCAGAATACTACCAAATGTAATTCTTCATTCGGGGGAGACTATGATGTGTATGCACGCACCATCAAGAAGTTCTTCAATGCTCTAACAAAATGTAAGATCACTCCATATGTCATATTTGATGGAGGCTACGAAGACAAGAAGATGAAAACTGTTTTGAAAAGGTTTACCGGAAGGATTATTGATGCTTCACGGTTGAATCCTAAAAATCAATCACAATTCCTGGTATTTCCTTTGCTGATGAAGGACGTCTTCATTGAAGCCTTAAAATCCTGCAACGTGTCATATACATTTTGTGAATTGGAAGCAGATTCAGAAATAGCCGCTGTTGCAAGATTTTTGGGGTGTCCCGTTCTGAGTTACGATTCAGATTTTTTCGTCTTCAATGTTACTTACATCCCGTTCCCATCGCTGACATTAAAACCATTTATTCTAAAAACAAATGAGGGCTCACATTTTGTTATGAAATGCAAATTATACAGAGTAGAGAATTTCTTAACATTGTTTCCGGGAGTGGACAATAATATGCTTCCATTGATTGCAACTTTGTTAGGAAATGACTATGTAAAAAGAAGTGTCTTTTCTAAGTTTTATGATAACTTGAAACAATCTAAGTCCAAAAAGATGAATGAAGGTCAACGTCGAATTGTTGCTGTTATTGAATGGCTGCAAAATGAATCATTTGACTCTGCCATGGAAAAAGTACTTAGCCATTACAAGTTAACTGAACGTAATAAAATTCAAAAAATGATCACTGGGTCCTGCGCAAATTACACTAGTACTTACTGCAACTCCTTGAAAGAACTTGGACTTTTAACTGAGAATTCTATAATAGAAATAGAACCTCTCGAAGGTCAGAAAGAGGCAAAAGATAAAGGGAATAAAAATCTTCAATGGATATTAAATATTCTTAAAACTGGTAAAATATCACCTCGATTTTACGATGTGATACACAAGTCTCTTTACATAGCTATGCCACAGGCAGAAGACTTCACAATGAGTGATTCTAATTTAGCTTCTTTGCCCATTTTAAGATTTTCATTTGATATAATGATGGGTTTTAACAAAAAAGATATGACTTTGGAGTGTCGCAATGGTATTAAGCAGAGATCGAGGAGTATTCCCTACACCGCTTATGTACCCGATGAACTAATCGAAAGCTGGGTTAACAGATGCGAATCTCCGGGGCCCACCATGTTTTATGGCTTCCTGGAGAGAACAATGGAAAAAGAAATACTAGAAGAAATAAAAAGAATACCAGGCAATCTACAGATGCTCGCACTTACGATATTATGGATGACCAAGTCTTCAAGCGAATATATCCCTGTTCCAAATGAATCTCAGATATATTCTCTCATTCTAAGTTGCTTAAACTTGTCCCTAGTGAAAAGTAAAATTGATGGAGATTACAATAGCTATGAATTTAATTCAAAATACGCTGAGGAACTACAGGGCTGGTGTGAAACAAGTAAAGAGCGACAGGTGAAAGTTGTTGATGGTTTTGAAGGAATAAATGAAAAAAATATTTGTTACGAAGACTGCATGACCGCCGCCAGCAAAATGTTGAAATACTTTGAGATTGATTCTAAAGTTATGGAGTTTCCTAAGGTTTACAAAAGTAAATATTTACATTTCTTTGCACAATTTCAGTGTTGTTTCCAGCAACTGTCTTATTTAAATGCTTTAACTTCCGAACCTTTTACTCCCTGCGTTGTACATGAAACTTACAATGGAACATTTTTGTACAATATGTATGCAAACTTGAAACGAAGAGATAATCCTGGTTCATATATTTATCAACTTCTGCAGTGTTCTCCGAGTGTGCTCAATTGCTTCGTGGTGCTTGCCAAGTTCTTAGGGTTTGATAATTGCTGCCCTCCTCGGACTGATCAGCAAATTAGTAAACCTAAAGTTGGCAGAAAACCTAAAAAAATTACTGAGGATGTTGTGCCGGAAGAACCTACTGATTCAGTTGACAATGTGTCTGAAGATGGTGATGATTTATATGATGTTAATAATAGATTCAACGCTCTAAACCTTGTGGATCCTATTTAATATTTATATATATGTACAATTATGTTTGTATGTTTGAAGATTACCACGGCCAATCTTCATTGGTTTGTTTTTTGGCTGTTGTGCCTTGTCATACTTCCTTTTCCTTGAGTCAATGTTTTGAATTGAATAGCTTTGTGATGTCCATTGGCAGGCCAGATGCCCATTATATGAATATAGTCCAATATTTTCATTCAAGAAGGAGAAAAGTGCAACACATGTGAACTTCCTGAAAAACAACTAATTCAATATTTAAAAGAAAATAATACTTTATTTAATAATAATTATCAGCATGTTATTTATCAGGATACAATATCTGCATATCCTAATGAAACTGTTGCTTTAGAAACATGTTGATAATTTTTATTAAAATAATGGTGTAAACAATGTGTGCTATTTTCATTTAATGAAAATGACACTGCACAGTGAATTTGCAATCATTGAAGAAGATGTAATATTTATTTATACAATATATAAATTGAATTAAATGTATTTTATACAAAAATTTAGCTTACATAAAATGTTTTATTCTTTTGAAAACCTATTTTTATTAATCATTGAAGAAATAATATTTTTTTTTTCATTGATGGGTATAACCTTCTAGAGCCGTGGTCGTCAAACTGCGGCCCGCAACAGATATTAGTGCAGTCCTCACAAATATCTGCCGTTTTGTTTCTAAATATTTTTTTTCGTATACAATTATATTTTCGTTTTTTTTTTCAAATATTTTCTGTACGTATGTATGTACCCTTATTATTTTACTTGATTGATATTTGATTTTAAAACGTCCAGCTGGTTTTTGAACACATCCTCATAGTCGATCATAGTGTACCTACGTCATAGGTTCTCAACGTGGGCGATAACGCCCCCTTGTGGTCGTTTGAGACTTTCAGGGGGGGCAGTAGAGGACCCAGAGAAAATTATAGGGCGTTGAGAAGGCACAGTGAGGGCGTAGGCATGTAACAAAATATGGTCTAAAGAAGTACAGCTAATCACATACTAATAAAGCAAAGTAAACTTCAATATTGGTTAATTTTTGTTATTGTATGTATTGTAATCTATTTTATCACGTGAGCGAAAATTCACACATTTCAGCAGTTCGGTGTGGATGAAAATAAAACTGAAAGATTCCATTAAGAATTGACAATATATCATGAATACAAGAAACCCGGTACTTAAATACAAAAGAATTGCTTTTTTAACTTGCTAAACAAAAAGGAACATCACACCGCGATGATACCTCACATTGTCCTATGTGACCCTTGACCAGAAAAGTGTGACGACCGCTGTTCTAGAGTTAATCCAATAATTTTTTTTTACTTATTTTTATGATTATTATTATTACCAAAATTATGTTATGTTTCCAATATTATGACACCCTCCATGAAAAATGGTTAACATTTGAATTTAAATCGGGAGGTTGTGGTTATGACGTTTTTTTTCTTAGTTTTCAAATAATTTAATATGGGATTTGCAATATTCTGGGTGTTGTAATAAAAAATATGTGTCGTTATGTGTAATTTTCTAATAATATTTATGTAATTAACTTTTAATAATATTATACAGTAAGTACAAAAGATCAATATCAATAAATGTAAAAATAAATTTTCATTATATTACATTTTCAAATAATCAATTCAAAATTCATCAAACAATCTTTAAACGCTACACAATCTAGGTAGCTGCACTGGCGCAAAACGCCGCTCGTGGTTGCCTCGTTCCTTTCCCATATTTCATGGTTCGGTTCACAGTTGTATATTCAGCATATGAATTAAATAGTGACCCTTGGCAGGGCAACGCGTAAAATTATTACTCTCATGTTGAAATTTTTTTTTACATGATAATTATTGTTCTGATTTGAGATTGATGTGGGTGAACAATAATTACGATGTTTTTTAGTTCAATCTTATTAACCTTTTCACACTTCTGCCTGTATAAAAGTTTAATTAATATAAGATATGTACAAACCATCCTCGTGTTTCGCGCGCAATTTAAAAATTGGAGTTGCTGCAAAATTGGGATAAAACCATAGACATCCAAATGACTAGACAAGCAGTTACGGGTGAGGGGTCAAACCAAACCATGGAGGGGGAAGAGGGGAAAGATGACTGTGATTCGTTATACAATCAATCTGACAGTAAATAGGCATCTCGCATTCACCATTTAGTTCTTAAAAGCAAAATCTGCTTTGAATGAATAGACCTTTTTACATGGGAGCGCGAATTGCTTGCCACGATAATAACATATTTGCTAAGGTCAAATGCTCGCCTCAAAAAGACTCGCCCCAATACACATAGCAATATTTTGTTGCCGTGTTTAGTTAAAACACTATTACAAATGTTTCATAATTTACTTACCCCTGTAACCACCGATGAGCACACTGGAGAACCGCCCACATTCGCTATGTGCACATTGATATGTAGATATATTGTATAGAATACGCTACTGTTTTGGCGTTGTATTTCGTTAAATGTATGGATGTTACCTTCTAGCTGTTCACGGCAAGAATGATGACGTCACACATTTTAGATTCAAGCGAGGCTCTATCCCCTCCCCATGGAGCGAGCCGGTTCCAAGGAGGAGCTCCAGCCGGCGCCATGTGGAGGGGGAAATAATACGTTTTTATCACTTAGGGCAGGTCCATGTATATTCATATGTCCGTGGATAAAACCCTTTTTCGTGTTCCGAATGTAAATGATGAATGTAATATGTTGAGTGAGTTTTGTGGTAAAGCTTTTTTGATTTGTTTTTTTATTGTTTCCGAGTAAATCGACTCTAAAATTAGAATTTTTTAGGTCAAATTTCTGCTTAATGTATTTTAAAAAGTGTTGAAGCGTAGTTGTTTCCGCATAAAAACTCAATTCATCGAAGAAAGGCTTGCAAATAAAATATCGGATTGAATCACCGATGGTTCCATAAGTTCTTTTTTAACCCTTTAGTTGTCAAAAAAAAGTAAAAAAAAAAACGAAATTCTCAGAAGGAAAAACAAGTTTTTCGGGGTGTTTATCCGATGTTGATTCACCAGTTTCGGGCTTGTAGGTACGTATACCACGAGATTTCGGACACCGTGTACAATATGTAATACGTAAATAGGTTCGACTACCGTAATACAGAATGTGCTTAGAAGTCGTCAGTCAGTCATCTTGTTGAATTCCATAGATATATGCAAAAAAAAAAAAATTATTTGGATTTATGATGTCAAATTTCCACCAGAACGATGTAAGGTAAAATTTTTTTATTTTTATTTTTATTATTTTTTTTACAGTGAATACTGCACAAGAATCTCAACTGCTCTCGTCTGGAGCCAGTGAGACTATGGCATCCCAAATTGGGGTATGTTGTGAGGCTGAAGGTAGTGGGGAGGGGAAGGAGGTGGGGAAGAGGAAAGTTGGGAAGTACCTGGCTATTCAGATCTGGTCACCAAACACGGCTAAAGCCATTTTCAAGCAATGTTTCAATTCTGAATGGTGGTCTTACACCAGGGTGATACTGATAGTATTTTCCACTCTGGAACATGCCGCAAATATACTAAATATTATTTTAAATGAATTAATTATGAAATAACACAAATTAACCAAATAAAATTTATTTGCGCATGCCGGGTTAGAACCTGCGACCTCCGGATTGTGAGTCAAGAGTCTTACCCACTGGACTAGATATGTATAATATAAACACATAGGCAGGGCCGGATTAACCATGTCGGGGCCCCTAGGCAGTGCACGTCTCGGGGCCCCTTTTACCAATGGCGGACTAACTAAGGGGGGGGGGGGGAGGGGGGTGGAAGTGGCGGCCCTGCTCGGGCCTCTGGTCCTGGAGGTCCTCCAAACGCCTCCATGTTCCCTTGATTAAATCCTTAACAATGCTTTAAGGGGATATTCTAATCTGGAAACTCGATTTTCGGGCGTAAAGGCCAATAAAAAAAACCATTAATATTTTAACTATTTATTTTTTATAATATATTTATTTATATGTTAAGAATTCACAAAAAAAAATATATGTATATATTTCACGAAGTTACTACTTAGAAGAGTTGACTAATTAGAAGAGGAAAAAAGCCTGTCCATCGTGTCACGATTTCAACACTTCTGGTCATCAGAAAAATAAAAAAGGTAGATTCTTTATCAGTACAAATGTCGTTGTAGTAGCAACCAACAAAAATGAAAAAAAAACATTATTTTCTCGCAAAATGGCGTATACTAAAAAAAAAGATTTTTTTCAGTTATTTTTTAACTTTTCCGAATTTTTTAAAATAGTAAAATTAAAAAATATACATTTTTAGTTGGTTCCAACCATAGAGGGACGTATCAAAAAAATGCATGCCAAATTTCAAGAAAATCGGTCATTTAGAACTTGAGGTTTCGTGATAAACGTTTCGAAAAAAGTAGTTTCCAGAAAAAGCGTTTCTATTTAGTTAGATTCTAGCTAGATTCCGCATGAACCGGTCGAATTGCCACGACACTAAAATGGCTATAACTTTAAAAATAATTTGAATGTCGGAAAATACCTTAATGGGGATATTTTTGCATATCTTAACTACCGAAATATATAAAAAAAATATTTTTCAGACTAGAATACTCTCTTAAGGCACCAGGATACTGTAAAAGAAATAACAATTTTTTATTTTTTATTTAATTTTCTGAAAGATCCATTTGGTAAAAATGCTCTCACCAAGTGTTTTAAAGAAATTATTAAAATGACGGAGATGCAGCATGTATGTTGAAATATCCTTCAGCAAAACTTTGAATGTGTTTTTCTCGAAACTTTTGGACACGTTTTTCAACGTTGACAACATATTTAAAAAAAATGTACATCCAATTTGCATGCACCAAGTCTTAAACTATTCGAAAATCTAGTCTAGCCCCTAGGCAGTTGCCTACTCTGCCTTAGGGATAATCCGGTACTGCACATAGGTAATACAGGTGTATTTTTTTGCTAATTACTTCTCTGTTCCTTCCTTGTAAGACCTATACAATTTTAAGCTACCACCCCCCCTCCTAACTCGGAAGCTGGCGACGCCAAATCCCTATGCACAATACGATTTATTATTTTTCTGATGTAATAACCGCACACGAGTCCCAACTGCTCCCAACCGTGAGGAGCCAGTGAGACTATGGCATCATCAAGTAAGAGGAAGCCGGGTGGCGCTTTGTCCATACAAATGTAATCCCTAATTTCCGCTCTGGATTTTGACACCAGTGCAAATATTTTTTAGATATCGACAACTAGCGTGTCAGTCCGTTTTGCTTTTTTTTGATAAGTTACTTCTTGTAGGAGTTAGGACCTTCCAAAAATAGTTAAACTTACTTGGTTTGAACGCCATCAACAAACGTTCAGTACACAAACTAGACAATGATTTTTTAAAAAAGCAAAACGTGCAGACGTGAGTATTTTCTTCAAATACGGTTAGTAAAAACTTCTTAAGAATCGGCCCAGTTTTAGAGGTGAACAATAGGGAATAAAAAAAACTCGATTTCAATGATTTTTTTAGGTATTTATCAAAGAGATGCAGTTGTCCCTTTCGCTCAGTATTCGGTGGTGTAAGAGCGATAGTGACGGCAACAGTTTGGTAAAATACCTTTTGTTCAAATTTCTCGGGGACCGGGTTTCCTCCTAAGAAATGTTGTGAGGGGGAAGATAGTGAGGAGGAGAAGGATATGGGGAGAGGAAGATGGAAAAGTACCTACCCGGATATTCAGAATTGGTTACCAAACACGGCTAAAGCCTTTTCAAGCAACGTTTCAATTCTGAATGGTGGCCTTACTCCAGGGCGATGCCGAGAGTGTCTTCCAGAGTGGAAGATATACCTACCTTACATTATTTTAAAGGATTAAATTGTGAAATAACACAAATCAGTCAAATAAAATTTATTTACGGTAAATAAGATCCCGCGACTTTCATTTGTAATAATTTAATAATTGACAACTAAGCAGATGATTCAATCTTTGCCAATAGGTACAATGGCGATTTATTCATCGGTTCAAGTTTTTTTAGAGACCGACATTTACGAAATAATGTCGAATAGCTTGGCCTAACGTCTAACTTATCTCATCTTCTGTGTCGAAAGAGTTCTTACAATACAAAGATGGCAGTTTCTACTTCTTGACCAAATACTTACCTACATAATAATAGTGGTATATAAAGTAATAACGTGCTTAGGTATAGAATACATTTTGTGTTATCTAATGCAGGTAGGTACGCATGACCTAAAGTAGCGATAGGCAAATGTAAATAGATACAGTGGCGTAGCTAGCATGGGTGGAACCCGGGGCGGATGTTACCCCCCGGGGCGTGGTGTCAACCCCCCCCCGCTAATTTCGACTTCATAAAAAATTGGTCCATCCTGGGGAGGAGGGGGAGGGGGGGTTGATAGAGAATTTCAGGGATAAAAATATCTCCATAAATATTGGCTACGTTCGCCTATAAAAAGTCCGAGCGACACAAAATTCGGGGCACTCCACGGGGAGCTATAGAGCTATGAAAATATAAATAACAGACCGTGTTCATGTGTACAATACTTTGGTGACAATATCCTTCGTAATTTTTTTTCCACGGTCGAGTGTCACCCCCCTGTCGGGTGGTACCCGGGGCGGACCGCCTCCCCACCCCCTACCAAGTTTTTTAATTTTTTTTTATATGTATACCTCACAAGAGTCTCAGCTGCTCCCGTCTGGAGCCAGTGAGACTATGGCATCCGCAATTGGGGTATGTTGTGAGACTGAAGGTAGTGGGGAGGGGAAGGAGATGGAGAAGAGGAAGGTGGGGAAGTACCTGGCTATTCAGATCTGGTCACCAAACACGGCTAGAGATATTTCAAGCAACGTTTCAATTTTGAATGGTGGTCTTACACCAGGGCGATACTGAGAGTATCTTTCACTCTGGAACGTGCAAATATACTATATTATATTATTTTTAAATGATTTAATTGTGAAATACTCGTAACACAATTTAATCAAATAAAATTTATTTGCGCATGCCGGGTTCAAACCCGCCACCTCCGGATCGTGAGTCATGAGTCTTACCTCGGGACCACGGAGGCCGTCAAAGTAACTAAAACTAGACTTAGGTATCTAAATTATTAATTACCATCAAAAGTTATTAAGCTAGAACTAGACTTATCTAAATTATTAATTAGATACTATCAAAAGGATTCGATTGAGTTGTAAAGATTTCATTTTGTGTTTTTTTTAATATTTCACATCGAAATCGGGGTCCTTATGAGAAGAAATCACAAAAATATCACCGGCATCGAAATTTCCTTTCGGCGAAAATTTTAGCATCATTATTTTTATCTTCAACCAAACCTATGCCCAAATATAATTAACTTGGCACTTACCTCCCAATGGGTCTACCGCTATTTTTGAAAAAGATCTTGTCACAAAAATGCTTGACAACCTAATATAGTTATATTATTGTTATAAAATAAATTAATGAAAACAGTTATCTGTTATTAATTCCGCTCTCCAAATCGCTTCCTGTGGAGCGATAAATAAGTACTAATTCTCAGCAAACATCGCCGTTTCCCATCAGTGAAAGTGGTATCATTTTCCCTCAGTAAATGTTAACTGCAATAATTCGTGTGCCACCAATAAACGTATAGCTTCATAAATAGTATGTGTTTCGCGCTCGCCGAGTGCGCACTGCCGGTTGCCGTATAGAGTATGATTATTTCCCCCAATCTTAACAACAACTGAACGTCAAATTCGGACTTATTTAACTTTCCGACTTGTTATGATTTGAAGTGGACGATGAATCGTTTCGGATAGGGTTAAAAGTTATAATAATAAAACTGTTAATATCCATTTAAATTATTAATTGAGTGGTTTTATTGAAAGGTTTGTTTAAGGCGGGAAAATGTTTTTAATGATTATTGTGGGGTTGCTAGCCCTTGCAGGCTTTTTGGCAGTGCTGTGGAAATTGGGAGACTCTCTCAGGTCGGTGGTTCAAGTGTTGACTTCAGTTCTAACGCCGTTTTTCCAACCGGGAGCCGACCAGAGCCTGACGACCAAATTTGGACCCTGGGCTGGTAAGGAAAACATAATTTTATATCCAAATTTGAATATCTCACAATTATATGTCACCAACGCGTATAAGTGGGTACCTACTTACTGAAATATTATTATGTTGGGTAGGTAATAAAAATATATTTAAACGCATAGCGGGATAGCAGGGTGCGTGGGTAGGTGGTTGGGACCTAGTTTTCTAGAATAATGTTTATATGATATATTTGGTGGAACTCTCGGCTGGTCAGTTTAACTGGTTCTAATCCCACAGCGCTTTTTATTAGAATAAGTACCTATGTAAGATGACAGTCTTCCTGGCATAATGGTATTCGTGCTTGCCTATCAATTTTGAATTTGTTGGTTCGATCGCGGATGCAGCACTACTTGTACTACTCTACTTGAGATTTTTTTTTGTAAATTGATTATAATGCCAATTGTAATATTACGTCAATTGTAATACCTACTATGCCATATGTAATATTATGCAAATTGCAATATTATACCGATTTTAATATTATGCCAACTACAATATTAAGTATGCCGATTGTAATATTATGCCAATTGTGATGCTAATTGTAATATTATGCCGATTGTAATATTATGCCAATTGTAATATTATGCCAATTGTAATGCCAATTGTAATATTATGCCGATTGTAATATTATGCCAATTGTAATATTATATCAATTATAGTACGAATCCTACAAAAATGGCTCAGCAGTTTTCGAAAAGACGCCGATAAACCCTCTTTACTATAAAGCACAAAATCAGCAAATTATGAAACAACAACACACCGATACGGAGAGGTCCGGCGCGGCGTCGTGAAAATCAAAGTAATTTTAATAAAAAATAGTACACTTATTTTGTGTAAAACCACGAGCATTAAGTAGGTAATTTATTTACCGACCGGTTTCGCTTTACTCTGGATTACTTTATACTGAACATAATACTATTAATTTGTACCCTGATGATGCTTGAGCAAAGCGAAACCGGTCGGTAAATGAGTTAATTAAAATTCGTGTTTTTACACAAAATAAGTGTTTTATTTTTATTCAATACGTCAAACCACAAAGTGATTGCTTTCTACAATAATACTGAGTAATTTTCATCGTGAACTTTGAAACATTCATTAAACTGACCAAAAAAAGAAAAGCAATGTATTATGTATTTGTTTCATTAATGTATTGTTAATTAAGAAAAAAATGTTGTTGGAACCTCAAGCGAAGCCGAGTGGTAAAACCTGTAAAAAAATAATACTTTTTTTTCAACCGATATTTTAGTACGGCAATGAAATATCTGCATCTAAAAAATATACCAGTATGAATTCTCTACTGACTGCCTTATCAAGTACAAGTATGTACCTATAAGTAATTAACATATTGAATATTTGGAGGCCAGTAAAGCAAGGCCAACTGACCAATTTGAGGCCCCGTTTGTCTTAGGTGCATAACTGTCTTTGACTATAAGTATTTGGAATCAGTAAGCACATACATAAATTAATTGGATGACGACCTCTGTGAGTAGTGGCATTGGATTTGAATCGCGAGGTGGCGGGCTCGATTCCAACTCAGAGAAACAAAAAATTACCGACTTTTTCGTGTTTACGTTTGAATAAATCTAACAAATTGCAGTTATTTAAAGTTCTTACCCACATGACAATAAGCGTGTTTAGTTTATATTTTAATAATATGGTCATTGATAAGAGGTTATCGGCTAAAAACGTTATCTGTCTTATTTGTTTACAAAACGCAGATAAATAAAATGTTTATACTGTTCTGTAAACACCACAAATAAAATAACAATGGAATAATGATTGTTTTAAAAATATATTTGAACACTTCAAGTTGCCCGGTGAACTAATTTCCCATTTTATGTTTAGTTTTCAAAAAATAATAATAATCAGAAAGTTGCTAACCTGCTACTGAAATTGCCTATTGTGTAGGCGCTGCGCCGGTAGCGAAATATATATAATATATATAGCGAGGTGGCGGGCTCGATTCCAACTCAGAGAAACAAAAAATTACCGACTTTTTCGTGTTTACGTTTGAATAAATCTAACAAATTGCAGTTATTTAAAGTTCTTACCCACATGACAATAATCGTGTTTAGTTTATATTTTAATAATATGGTCATTGATAAGAGGTTATCGGCTAAAAACGTTATATGTCTTATTTGTTTACAAAACGCAGATAAATGAAATGTTTATACTGTTCTGTAAACACCACAAATAAAATAATAATGGAATAATGATTGTTTTAAAAATATATTTGAACACTTCAAGTTGCCTGGTGAACTAATTTCCCATTTTATGTTTAGTTTTCAAAAAATAATAATAATCAGAAAGTTGCTAACCTGCTACTGAAATTACTTATTGTGTAGGCGCTGCGTCGGTAGCGAAATATTAAAAAAATATTAGATTTCATTTACATAACATTTCTACTTATTGACAAATTGAAAAGTTCAGTTCTGAGACAATAACGGAAGTTTGTGACAGTTACAAACGGCAATTGGCTAGCTCTGGACTACTGGGTTTCGTAGACTATCATATCGAGTCACGTCGTCGGTTAGTAACATGATTTGTACGAGGTACATAATCCAATCTCTTTGGTTTTACAAGATCAATGCAGATATAAAATGATAAACCTCGTATAGTTATAATATGTATTATCGAAATATTTGAATGTTTTCTCGAGATATCTAATATTTATTGGATAACCAACACCTCTGCCAAGTGGTTCGCTACCTTTCGTGACTTAGCAGGGGTGCCCTGGTTCATGGGGTGAGTTTTGTCTGGGTCTTGGCGGTGGATGCACCTGCCCACCAACTGCGTGGCAGGCCTGATCGGGAGAGCATGATTTAGGGAGACTTTTTGACCTCTCCAGCAGGACTCTCAGAACATCGCCCTGCACCACAGTAGGAGGGATTGATTCACATATCCGTCACTCTTGGCGACACTGACCCCCGAATTCCTACCCACCCCTCGGTTCACGACGAGTTCATCGAAAGCGAATTCATCGAAAATCAATTCATCGATAGCAAATTCATCGAAAATGAGTTCATCGAAAATCAATTCATCGAAAATCAATTCATCGAAAACCAATTCATCGAATGATCAATTCATCGAATCGTCAATTCATCGAAAAATATATTTTGTTGATATTTGAGAGAAATTCCGAGCGGACCGAGAAGTTAAAAAAGCATTGGTCAACCTAAACTAACCTGACCTAACCTAATCTAACCTAACCTAACCTAACCTAACTTAACCTATTTAACCAATTTTAAATATTTTTTTATCATCACTCTTAATGACCTTTCTGAGTTGTTTATGAGTTGGTTTCATTATGAGGTTGTCTGGTCACCGTTGTCTGGTCACAGTATCAGACAATCGGAAATCGAAGAGATAACCTATAAATTTTACATTGTCACCACGAAACTGACAGTTGCTAAACACATTTAACTCAGTTAAGCAGACCTTTTTGGGTATTTAATTTTGACAGCTCTAATATCTACAAAAAAAATGTTTTTCGATGAATTGGCGATTCGATGAATAGATCATTCGATGAATTGATTTTCGGTGAATTGATTTTCGATGAACTCGTTTTCGATGAATTTGATTTCGATGAATTGATTTTCGATGAACTCGTTTTTGATGAATTTGCTTTCGATGAATTGATTTTCGATGAACTCGTCGGTTACCAATGTATGCCCTGAGGGGTATTATTTTCTTCAGGGCCTCCTGTGTGGAGCTAATTTAAAAAAAAAGATTTATGTTATTCTTGTAATTTAACATTAAAAATATCCAAGTTAGATTTTTCCCATTTTTTTCTAAAAATAGCAACGATATCGGCAAAATCACACTTTAGATGATACGAGTTACGAGTATCAAAATTAACATCTTAACTAAGCTTTCACTAGACAGGTGAAAACCAAAGATATCTAAAGTTGCAGAATTTACCAAAAACAATTAATGTTTTAATAAATGTTCGAATATTGATCACCACACTGAAAATTATTATTGATTTTTTTAATATACATATTTTAAATATGAGTACCTACCGCACAGAAGTTCCGACTAGTCCCAACCGTCTGGATCTAGTGAGACTTTGGGATATAAACCCACTACATTAACGTACGTATGTGAATGTAGTGGGGAGAGGAAGGAAATGGCGAATAGGAAGGTATGGTAAATATGACTAAAGCCATTTCTTGCAACGTTCCGATTCAATGGTGGTCTTTTATCAGGGCGATGCTACCACTCTCGAGTGTACCGCAAATGTACTATGTAGTACATTGTTCATTTTTGCGCACATAACGGTACTTAGTAGGTATGTATGTGAATATTATTTTTAAATAATGTTACATCCATGACCTACATAAGTAACTAAAATGAATGCGTTTTATTATATTTAAACCGCAGTAAATCCGCCTTTATTAAGGTATTGTTTAGGTCAAAGCTGTCGCAGAGCAACATTAATATAATTGTTTTCCAGGACGTTCTTGATAAATTATGGATGTTTTCGAGTAGGTACATAAAATAATATCAATAAAATGCTATAAATCAATATTTTTAAAGTATATTTCATATCTCTAGGTGATTAGGGTGTCCCTACCCAGAAAAAAAAACTATTTTTTTGACATTATTTTTTTTGTTGTATTTTTTTTATTTCTTTTAAATAAAAAATACGTATAAACCCAATTTTGAACTCTCATACCCCAACCTCCCATTTTTGTATGAACAAATTTAAATGTCTTTCGTATTTCAAACAGAACGAAATTATTTATGTTGTTGAATGACAGGTGGCGCTACGTCTGCCTCATCGAACTTTCATTCACACATGCGCAAAACATTCACGAGAGGCGTCATTTTGATATTTCATTCGGCATCATGCTCTCGCGCGGGCAAACCATCGATCTTATTGTATTGGCTAAAGACGGACCGACAAAAAATATCGTACACTCAATTGCTCTTCGAAATTAATATTGATTTTCTTTATATTGTTTTCCTACTTTAGTTGGTGTTTTTTTGCTTTTATCGGCAGTCATCGTTTACAGCGCTCCATTCCTCTTTCTGTCATAGATCCCATCCCTACACAGTTCCAATACATTCGTTATTTTTTATTTAACAACCAAAATATTCATTAGAAATAATTTATATGGCAGAACAACGTTTGTCCGGTCAGCTAGTATTATAATAATCATTTATGACTTGTAGTTAGCAGTGGCGGACGGAAACTTTTTTGGTTTGAAGAGTTTTACTTTCCGTGTACATTTGTTACTTAAATTTTAACTTTTCTGCTACCGGTTTTGACACATGCGTGTCATTCACTAGCAAATTTTAAACAAACTTAAAATTTGCACAAGAACAGAAATGATTCGATGTTATTAGGTGGCGGTGGTGGGAGGGTGATTTGGGGGAGGGGGAGAGCGGTGGGAGGAGTCAACATAACATGGGAATATTGTCAAAATAAGGGTGCTATTATTATTAAATGAAAATGTTCCTACGTTACGTTGACACCTCCCACCGTTCTCCTCCTTCCTCAAAATCACCTCTCCCCTCCAAATAAAATCTAATCATTTCTATACTTTTGTATTTTTGTTTATTATTATTTTTTTATGACAATACTGATTAAAATACATATAAAGTTACATCGGTTACATAGTTACATAAGGTTTTAACAAAGAAACAAAAAATTGCCTTTCCTAACCATAAAGAGACAATGCTCTTGTGTTTGGCGAGGAAATTCTAGCTCAATTAATAAATTAAAAGTTTGTGTAAGTTAGTCATAACGGCTAATGTAAATAATAAGTAAGGTTAGAAAATCATGTATAAATTTAAAAATAAAAATCATGACAAGTTTAAAAAATCATAATATAAATTAAAAAATCATTATAAATCAATGAATCATGTAAGTTAGTAACAAAGATAAGTTATGTAACGAATGTACATGGAATATAAAACTGTTCAAAACAAAATGTCTTGAAATTTTTACATATTATGTAACTGGTAACTTCTTCGTGACATTGACACAAAGTGATAAAAAGGCTGTTATTTATGTTGTTACTATTATTATTATTGTTATTGTTATTAATGTAATAATTTATTTATTTATTTACGCCTATTTAGGCTTTTACATACATATATATATATATATATATATATATATATATATATATATATATAACAATATTAACGAAATTTTACTAGTAAATAGTGCAGGAAACTACTGTTTAAAACACTTGCACAAAAATAAATACAAAGTAAAAATATTAGGTATTGAATTTGAACCACACAGGATGTAGGTACAAAATACAAAAAATCCGAATAGTTTTTTTTCTTTCAGCCAACAAAATACTGTCAATGTGTTAGTCAATTTTAATAGCTTTATCAAAATATTCCCCTATTTGATGAAAAAAACTTCAATAAGGTATGCTTATATAATAAAATTGATGTACTAAATATATCAGCAACATCTGAGTATTTGTTTCCAAGCTGTTGAATCCGTCGCATAGGAGTATAATATTGGCTTGTTGACTTAGAATTGCTACAATAATATGATAGGTACTGTCTTGTGACTGACCTGCCTGGAGTATGAAAAGAAATTACATATAATAAATCAGGGGTATCAAACATTGAATTTATGATTTTAAACAAACAGGTTAAATCGGAAATGATTCTACGATCAGATAATTTTATTAAATTTAATGAACAAAGTACGTTTTTATGTTTTCGATGTCCTATGTTTTCGAATATGTCATAAAGATTTTTAGGTACCCACCAATTTGGATTCCTGAAAAATATTTTATAATATCAATAACATTTGTTTCATGTATCTACCTAAATATCACTTTAGCTTTAGAACGAAAACAGACAAATTTGCACATAAACTGTCATATTTTACTGTCTACGGATACTTAAATAACTGACCAATGTAAATAAAGACAACCGGGAAGCGGGTTTTGTTTTCCTTTTTTGTTAATACCTCACAAGAGTTCCACTGCTCCCGTCTGGAGCCAGTGAGACTATGGCATTCCCAATTGGGGTAGTTTAAGAGGCTGAAGGTATGTGGGGAGGGGAAGGAGATGGGAAAGAGGAACGAGGAGAAGTACCTGACTATTCAGATCTAGTTACCAAACACGGCTAAAGCAATTTCAAGCAACATTTCAATTCTGAATGTTGGTCTTGCACCAGGACGATACTGAGAGTATCTTCCACTATTATAATGGCGTATATTGCTATATGCCCAAAGGTCGACTGTGCGAAATTTTCAAGTTCGGAAAAGAATTTATTATACCTACACTGAATATTTGAAAATTTTCATTAATTATTATCATTTTCCAATGATTTTCATGGCCAACTGAATAAATGAGAATATTAGTTTCTTTCGTTTTTCTATATAATATGATTTTGACATTTTGTTTTTCATGTTTCGTTTTTTTAGAGTTGGAACAGCTTTTATGGACTGTACATCACTGAATTATTGAAGTTAATAAATTAATGTAGTTACTTAAATATAATATACCTAATGTAATACTTAATCAATGGCTGAGTTGGCATCGCGTCGGGTTCCCTTCCAGGCATCTCGAGTTCAGGCTAAGTCCTCCATCACAACACAAGCAACATTTCCGCTTAGTGTGATGGTAGTAGAAGATTTTTTTTTAAATATTGTCAGGCTATTTGTAATCCAAGAATTTTTGTTTTACCTAAAAAGTAATACGTATATTTATAAGCAAACCCGAGAGCATTATTTATTCATAGCGCCCATAAACGATTTTTCTACAAAAAAATGATATAAAAATGATCCAAATATTATTATTATCAATATCTTCTTTAGTCAAAAGTTTTGGACAGCTGTAACGATGTTAAAGCGGCTAAAGAAGAATGTAGCGCAACATGGCGTAATACTCCAAAAATAAATCACGATAACTAACTACCATCACGCCGTTTCTCTGCAGGGGTAGGCAAAGAGGACGGACCGCCAAACAACTCGGTCTTGGCACACATTCCTTGCCTCATTCAAATTCATACATCGTATCATACATTCTCTTCTATTATTCTGACCCTTGACATGGCTCGACTAAAGTATCTGATTCTCTTGATGGTGCCATATCATCCTCGGGCGTCTCCGACTTCTTCTACCATTCACATTTGCGTCATATATTCTTTTTACACTCCTTTCTTCGTTGATTCGCTTTACATGCCCAAACCAGCGTTCCTTTCTTAATCTTACTCATTACGCTTACATCAGCCTTGCATTCTTCATTGCGGATCTTCTCATTTTTATCATACAGATTTATTACAGCGTGGTTGTGATACAAATGAAAAAAAAAAAACGGTCTCGCCAAATTTGTCTAGGTAGGTTAAAAATCGGTTAAACTCATAAATAAAAATGCTTTGATGATTTATGGAGCACAGATGCTGTAGACGGGTCACACAGAGCAGAGCAACAACTAAGGCATGTGGGATAAAGCAGGTCTGACAACGCGCCAGTTATTTCCACTTTCGCCTTCCGCCTTGGGTTCAATCTCTGTTATGTAACTTACCTGTTATGTTTGCCATTATGCTTCTGGTTTTTTCTCGAGGAATGGTGAAGTGTTTTTATTATTGTTGATAGGAGATTGTGGTTGCGAGAGTTAAACTGTGATCAAATCGAAGCCTCGTTATTAACACTACATTGTTTTTCTTGTTTATTTCTGCTTCTTTGCTCTATTATTTATTTATTTATTGTAAGAAACAAACAGCAATTTTTATACAGGATGATACAAGAGGTTAAACATGACGTAAGCCAAAACAGTTTCTTATGCTAATGTTGGTTATTATGATATAATATAAAATTGTAATTGGTAATAACCGTTAAATGAGAATGAAAATACGAAAAAAAACATAAATATATATATATATATATATATATATATATATATATATATATATATATATAAAAGGAAGAAGGAATAGGAAAGGGCAAGAGGTAGAGGAAGATGGGATGGGGACAGGAGATGCTCATGCTGTACCTTTTCTATAGTTGTACATTAATTTAATTAACATTTGTGGTCGTACGCTTGGCTTCGTTTCGGTATTTCACAAGAGTATTATTAAGAATATCGATATTGTTAAATTGCGTATTATATTGCGCGCATATACGGGGGATTGGAGAATTTTTTTCTATTATACAAAATAAATTGCATTGAGAGCGTACAAAAGGTTTAGGTTTACATAATATATTTGCAAATTCTTTCAGCTAAATCTATGAAACCTAAAAATGAATAAATAAAAAAATCACACAAATATGAAACGAAATTCGGTTTGTGGTCGTGATAATTTTTTCTAAATGTTTGCAGTAGGTATGGGATATGATGATAATTGTTTAAATAGACTGAATGTGTTAAAAAAAATGAGATATCACAGTTGGGATGACCGATAAAAGGTCATGTGTTAAATCTAAAGAGTAAGTTGCTTTCCGGTTCTTATCGTGCATTTTCAGATAAAACTCTGGCAGGACTGAAATGATTTGGGCTAACCCAGAGTTATTATACTCATTGAAACTCTTTTGGTAAAAGGTTAAACGTTAAACGAATGGTTAAGGGAACAAATTAGTTTCCTTTGGGAGTGTACCAATAAAGTTATTGTTAAAGTTTATTATACTGACTTCCCATTGATCAACTCGATAACATTCAAAAGACAGTAAGTTGGTGTGAACCCGGCCTTAGCACCAGTTCAATGCCCCCACCTATTATCACGTTCGGATATTGCAGCACGTTGCTCAACGTTAAAACGATTACAGCGGTATCTTGATTATTCGTAATTAAATAAAGTACTGGTAAATGGTAAAGACTTGCTTATGGCGGATCTATGCAATTGAAAAAGCACATAGATCGCTGCGATTTCTACTGCGTTTTGTTTCAGTGCTTACACAATAGCGTAATAGTAATGAAGTAATAAATGTAATTATGTGTTTGAACCTGCTAACAAACTGACCAATTAGCACACTAACTAACTGTACATTTGGTCGTTTCCCATGGTTCATATTTTTTGCAATTTAACACTCTTGTATTGCTTGTGGCGTACGCATTGCACTAGTATTTTTTTTATAAACATTTTTGTAGATGCTCGAATTTCCACGCTAGCATTATAATGCATAATTTTCCAAGTCAATAGATGTTACGAATTAAAAATAAAATGGATAAAAAATTATCCAGACACTATCTAGATAGCATTTCATACTTAGATATAGCAGCCAATAAAATATGCGTTAAGAAAAATGGAGATAATGTTGATAGTTCTTAGTCGAAGTATACATAAAATACAGTTAAAAATGATCGAATCGGATAGAGACACCTTAGCTCAGTGGTCATAGCTGTCACCCGGAAAGCGAAAGGTCCTGGGGTTCGAGTCCCAGACGTGCCAATATCTTTTTCTGATTTTTCTGTCTCCAGATTTTCGATTGAGTTTCGCTAATATTGTATTCATTTAATTAAAAATAGATAATTCTATAAAACTTGATTTGATGCGAACACAAACAAACAATATAGCATATTGTGTAGGTTCTAATGTTACAGCTGTATGGCGCTTTAGCCATTTTTCCTTTCCAACGTCAATATATATTTTATATGAACGCACAAGATTCCGCACTGGTCCCAACCGTCTGGGCCCACATACGTTTCTTATCGCTATAATGCTGCAGCCCTTTCTTACACATTAACTTATGGTGAGACACACAAAATAAGTGTGACTGATTCCTCCAAAGGACTACTTTTTTGCGACGGGAATTGCGTTTCATTTTCTTTATACGTGTGAAGGAGATTCATGATAATGATTGTATTTTTTCCTTTGGGCGGGTCCAGACACTACAGACATACGTTCACCGTTTGTGTCATTTTCGACTGTTGTCAATTAGCGTGTGTAAGAAAGAGGGGCAGTATTATATGTTTAAGACCAAAAGCAAAACAATGAGCGCATTGACACTTGACGTTTTAGAATTTTTGGAATACACTCACACTTACTATTCTTGTAACTATACCTATTCCATACTTTTAAAATTATCGTCACGGTAAGTAGTATTGGAAGGGATCTTTTGGAAGAGCTGCAGCAATATTGTGATAAGTATACGAGTAATATTGAAGTGTGAATGAATTCTAAAAAAGCCGTTCCATACAAAATGTATGAGAAAATAAATTTTCTTCTTTTTTTTTTCGTGATTTTTTCCGATGTTTTAATAGTCATTCTGCTATTCGGGGCGAAGACTAATCCAAAAAACCAAGGATCATAAAACTCGGTCCAGCCGTTCTTGATTTATAAATGGTGTAACTAACCGACTTTTCAGTTTTCAGTTTCAGTGCGGCAACCCGGGAGTTTATTTTATTTTAATTTATGTACATAGATTTATTTTACCCACCTCACTAGACAAAGTCTGTTCCGAGGCGGGTTTTGTTTTTTTATTTTTATCTTTGTTTTATACAAATATTAAGATGTTTTACATGCGGCGCGGTGATTATACATAGTATTATAATTTGGTATAATCACCAAACTCATACAAATCATATTACATCGTCAAAAGTTAAACACATTTTCTTCAACATTCGTTCATGAAATTAGTGACGTAGTCCGGTTAACACTAGACACGGACTAGATTACAGGACTGGATGCGTGACCGTTACATTTAAAAAAAATCAGTGCTTATAATATAAAATTAACTGTTTAAAATTGTCTAAGCACTCTGTTTATTTAATATGCTCACTGTAAGAAAACAAATCTGTAGGAACAACGAGTATCAACAATTATCGCTGCTATTTGCAAACTGTCGTTGTTCGATGGAACTAACATGATCACGTGACACTCCAAAATCAATCTCAGAAAACTCAGAAAAACAGATCAAAACTCAGAAATACCTCTCACTTATGGCTTTTCATGGTTTGAAATCAATCATAAATTCACCTACAAGAGTTTCTTCTACCAGTTCAACCTGCATCGATCACATTATGGTGAAATCTAAATTCGAACCACAAGGAGCTGTCTTCACTACTGGCATAACAGATCATGATGTGATATTGCTGAGATTTATGAGCTTTACACTAAAGAAAATAGCAAAGGATAATGTGAAAATCAAAACCGTCATAGATAACAATCTTTTGAAGGACAGATTAAAGGAGGAATCATGGCAGTCAGTCCTATCATCTCAAGATGTTAATTCAGCTGCTGAAAATTTTGTAAAGTGTTTAAAAATGCACGTGAAAAATTGTTCGTCTGTACAAAGTGAAAAACATAACATGAAGTACTTAAAACCTTGGATAAATGATGGAATTATTAAATGCCTCAGAACCTGTGACAAATTGCACTACAAATGTCGAGAAGAGTTAAATAATATTCAATTGCTGAACTATTACAAAAGATATAGAAACTGGTGTACAAAAATTATAAAATATACAAAACAAGCATTTTACAGAAGAAAATTGGATAACGTCAATGGAAATACCAAACAACAGTGGAAGATTATAAAGGAGGCTGTAAATATACGAAAGGAACAATTGTCTATAAAAAAATTAAACATCAATTACAATATTATCTCAATGGAGGAGAATCCAAATATAATCACCAATCACGTAAATAACTTCTTCAGCGATATTGGTCCTAGATTCGCCAAAAATTTGTGCAGCGCAAACAAAACTACCGAAATGTGTCTTGTAAACAATTTTATACCTAGTACTCAAGTAACAGGAGACACATTTGAATTTAAATCTACTAACATTTATGAAGTTACAAAAGTGATACATGAATTAATAATGTCTTTTTCCTGTGGTATTGATGGCTAAAGTACAATGGTGTATAAACAAAACGTTTCTGTATTGGCTGATCCCATATCACATATTGTTAACATTAGTTTTATAAATGGCGTGTTTCCCTCTCATTGTAAGATTGCTAAGGTTATACATCTTTTCAAAGGTGGAGATCAGCTAGATGTTAACAATTATCGACCCATATCCTTGCTCAATACTCTTTCAAAAGTAATTGAGAGATTGGTAAAGTCAAGATTAGTTTCATTCTTAGAAAAGCACAAAATACTCTCCGACAATCAATTCGGTTTCAGAGAGAATAAAGGTACGAGTGATGCTGTATTGAAGGTGCTGACCAAAGTTATAAGCGCGCTGGATTATGGCAACAAAGCTTTAGCGGTGTTTTTGGACTTATCAAAAGCATTTGATACAGTTTCCCATGAATTGCTCCTTAAAAAATTATCATCTCTAGCAATTGATAGTACAGCAATGGGTTGGTTCAGATCTTATCTTAGTGATAGAACGCAGCAAGTAGAGATAAATAAAATATTAAGCAATGGTAAATCAATCTCCTTTGGAGTCCCGCAAGGTAGTGTGCTTGGACCAATATTGTTTCTAATATATATATAAATGATTTATGTAATCTGAATATTCCTGGTAACATCGTTAGTTTTGCAGATGATACTACCTTAATATTTGAGGGTAAAACTTGGGATGAAACATTTAACAAATGTAATACAGGTTTAAGAGTGGTAAATAGTTGGTTAAATAATAGTATTTTAACTTTGAACATACAAAAAACCAAATATATCACCTTTAGCATTTCAAGTAAAAGTGAACCTTCCGCCACTCATAATTTAATAATACACAATTGTTTGCAAACCTGTAACTGCAACCCTTTAGAAAATGTAGTCAGCATCAAATACCTTGGCGTAAAAATAGATAAATTTTTAAAATGGAACGATCATGTTAATATGTTGGTAAATAATACTAGGAGACTTACCTATATCTTTAAAGAACTCAGACATGTACTAGACAAGGAAAAATTGAAGACGGTTTATTTTGCAATAATCCAGTCTCTACTTTCTTATAATATAGTGTACTGGGGATCTTGCCAAAAGACTTATATAGAACCACTTAACATTGCCCAAAAACTGATCCTTAAAGTTATGTTCAAGAAAATTTTTTGATATCCAACTCATATACTTTATAAGGAATGTAATGTCATGAATGTAAAACAGCTGTATATTACACAAACACTTTGTAAATTTTTTAATAATATTAATATTGCAGAAAGAACTCAGCAAATTCGTACTACTAGAATTGGGTCTGGTCTTAACTTTGTGGCAATTCAAACTAAATCTTCTTTTGGTCAAAGAAATTACTTCTATCAGGCTCCACTCATATTTAAATAGCCTTCCAGAACATATTAAGTCATCTAATTCCTTGTGCACTTTTAAAAAAATGGTTAAATTATTCGTATTAGCCGAGGATTGCCAATTGATTTTTTCTACATTGTCATTTCTAAATTAATAGCATATTGATTATTTATTACAGTATATTTACTGTTAATATATTATTTTTTATTTTCTTATTAACTTACCATTACATATTAATTTTCTAACCAAACCTAATTTTAAATATTATAGATTAAACAACTTGCAAAAAAAATGTTATTTCAAATCTAATTTCAACATATGGTCACTCTACATGTTTTACGTTATAATGTATTTGTTCCTATAGTGCAGTAGAGGCCCATTCTGTGAGAAATATTATTGTAACAATATTGTCTTTCGACACATTATTTTGTGTACTCTATAAAATTGTTAATCTCAAGTCAAAATGAAGTTCAAAATTTCAATTTAAACAATAACACCTAAATTAAAAAGGTAAAGAAACAATAAATAAATAAATATATATGGGTTATCGTAACCCATAACTTTGTCAAAACTAAAAGATCTCACGGATGGCATTTCTAAGGTGTCACTTACACTATAAAATACAATCATATTTTAATGAAAACGGTCACTTAAATGGAATGAAAACAATAATGTTGTGATCAAAACGGTTTCTTTCATAATTATTTGATAGTCACTTTAATATTGCATAAGAAAGATTCGCTCTAATGTAATCGCTTATAAATCATTGTTTTTTTTCATTTTTTATTTTTTACACATATTTAAAAAAAAACCCAAGGACATATATTTTTTTAATTTTATCTATTGTTGAAAATGGTATGAACTAATGATATAATGAATGAGAACATTTTGTCTGATCTCTCAACACTTTGTTATTAATTCATATATTTTTATCACTTATTACTTTCTCTGTTTATCATTTTATTTTTAAATTTTATTATTTTGCTTTTACTTAACTGTTTTGCATAAATTGTGAAATTATTAACCCCAATACAGGCGAACCCTAGTGGGGTTAATAATTACATGCTAAAAATATATGTATATAAATTGTGAAGAAGCAATAAATAAATAAATAAATAAAACCGCACGGTCTGTACTCTAGCCCGGCGGCTTGGGATATGAAATTCTGTCACCACACCATCCACTGCCACACAAGCAGAGCTTCGGAAACTAAACACTAATATAGGATTGAGTGGAATAATTTATTCGTTGTGCGAATACAAGAATCTTGCTTTGCCAGTAAAGTAAAGGGCACCGTGTCGTGTGTCAGTAGCCTTCTCCTTTCCCTTTTCCTGCGTCGGAAAGGCATAATGAAGTCAGATTTCTTGTGAAATCTGCGTTCCACTTGAACTCGTGGGATGCTTGTAGGCTTGACAATACCACTTCAGCGTTAGACCTTTACCGACCCAACTCAACACTTCGTAGAATACAGAATTCATATTCATAAGTTTGTGCCCGGCTCTTCTTCATGGGAATGATTGAATTAATTATGTTAAAACAGAATTATTTGCACATATTGAAATTAATTATAAGAATCATATTCTCGTGACTTTATGATTCGCACGTAGTAGTTGCGGAAGGTTTAAAATCACACGAAGAATAGACAACAATAAAACCAAACTTTATTAAGTTTGAAATAAGCAACTAGATAAAATCTCGTGAGACAATACGGTGTGAGTTTTGTTTTTCTTGAAGCAAGGAAACCTAAATTCTCATATTGAAATTTAAAAATGGTGTTTTAAAATCCAAGTTTTCAAGCTCTCAAAAGCGGGAACTGGAGTGTTTGGAAGAAGACTAGAGCAAAACAGGAAGACCAGAAAACTGGAGAAGATTTGTTAGAATTAATCCTAACATGGTCTTTACACCATGCTCCAGTCTTCTACTACGCACCGCTTGGAACTAATATTATTGTCAGTAAGCTATTTACCCAACTTTGTGGCCGTTGGTTTCCTGCCATATCGGATTATTTCAAATATTCTGAAAGTCTATTAAATGGTTTTATGTGTTCCAATTCTAGTATCTGGCTGGTATGACCAGCCAGATACTAGAATTGGCTCTGGCTTGAATATTGTATTAATTCAAACACTAATCTTCTTTTGGTCAAAGAAATTATTTGTTTCAGGCTCCACTTATATTATTTAATATACAACATCCAGAACACATAAAACCATCTAATAGACTTTCAGAATATATAATTTCATGTAATTCCTTATGCACTTTTAAAAATACTTAAATTATTTGTGTTAGAAGCTGCCAACATTATTTTTCGTCGTTGTTTTTCTAAACTAACAGCATAATATGTTACATACATTTTTCTTTTTATCTTAGTTCTTTGTCCTTTTTAAATCAATAGCATGTTTTATTTCAAATCAAATTTCAACACATGGTCAGGGTCACCCTACATGTTAACATTATAATGTATTAGCCTCCTTCAGCTTAATAGGTACCATTATCTATAAGCAACATAATATAACGATATTGTTATTTTAAAACCTATATTATTTTGTGTAATATACAGGGTGTCCGGGGGTAAGTGCATTAACTTCGGTAGGTGATCTTACATGATAGTACAAGTAAAAAAGACAAATAACTTTTTTCGAAATTCCAACTTTTAGGGGTAGTTTTCTGGTAAAAAGATAAAATTAGAGCGGCGTGTGCGGGCGGCATTATTATTTTACACTGTTGCCGAATCCCCGCTCCAAGCGCTCAGTGTCAGTGTTGAATTCGAATGTAACAATTTTATTCGCGTAGTACATTACATTGATATGTATGTATAAATCTATGGCGTAGTAGTGTTTCACTTTAAAACTTTATTGTTGTTAGTCAAAACTTGTTGATTTAACGTGTCTTTATCTAGTGTGTATTTATTAGACTGACTTAAAGGAACAACTTCATTCAGTGTGGGTTTTTTTCAGACTTACTTTTGTTTACTTAGTTGTAGACATGCCTAACCTGCCTATCTGTAAAAACGGTATTATTTGTGCATTGAATTATTGTGTCAATACCGCGAAATGTTGTTATTGAATTATACCTTACTTTACCAACAAAGAACGGGCAGACATTCATTAATGAAATACGCCACAACGTACGAATTGATAATAATATTACTTTGCGTTTACATGCTTGCTTACAAGCTGTAGGTGGACATTTCGAAAATTTGTTAAACTAGTTAAAAGCGATGACATTACTAAAGTGTTCAATAACAATTTAATCGTTAAAAGCGTGCCTTCAATTGTTATTTAAGTGCAGTTATCTTTTTTAAATTTGGTTTAAAACATACGATCTGTATAAACGGTCTCGGTCTTGTTATTGTTTACAAACGGTTTCCATGGATACAGGCCAAATCACACCAAGCAACGTTGCAACAAATGCGCCCGGCAAGCTAACTTGGGTAAGTGCTACCTTACATTAAGGATTTTTAGTAGGTATTTCTTTTTGTATGGGAAAAAAAAGTTGGAATTTCAGTAAAAGTTATTTATCTTTTTTACTCCTACCATAATGTAGAATCACCTCCCGAAGTTAATGCACTTTACCCCCGGACACCTGTATATAAATGGTTTTAATAAAAAAATAACAAACACAAGTGCGTTATCACACGCGGTAGAAGTGAAATCTTCAGAAAACTAAAGTAGACAAGAGTATGGAGGCTACGAAGCACCGCACAAAAAGGAGACCGATTATTCTATCTCATTATCTCGAAGGCTAAATCCTATAGATATATGCGTTGGTCTCTTTTTAGTGTCACTTTTTCGTTTCATCGAATTTCAAATCAGAAGGTGCAAAAGAAGTTTTCACCTCAAAATTTTGTGTGCAGATCACACGCGCTGGAAGTGAAATCTTCAGAAAACTAACGTAGACAGGAATGGGAACTCTAAGAAGCACTATATCTTATTCTCTCGCAGGCTAAATCCTATAGACTATAGACGTATGTGTTTATCTCTTTTAGTGTTGCTATTTTTCGTTTCATTGAGTTTCAAATCACAACGGTGCTAAAGAAGTTTTCACTTCAATTTTTAACTTCAACACAGACTTGTCGTAGTGAGGTTAAATTGAACTGTAAATAATAAAACCTACAATAAATAAATTATACACAAATTAAGGACAAGATGTACAAGATAAAAAATCATTGCCAAATATAGGCACTTCATTGACAGCTCTCGCATATGCCTAAGCTAAATTCTGGCTTTTGACTTTCTACAGCTTGACCCAGTAAAGCGGTACTGCAGCTGAGGAGTGTTTCCTGTGCTCTGTCGGCTGTGCTGTAGGCTGTAGGCTGCAGGCTGTAGGCTGTGTGAGGAGCAAATATTCTACATTACGGTACGGCATTGGCCACTGACCAGCGGTCAGCTTGTCATCTTACGCAAGAGCACTCACCATTCGCAACTAATATCCGAGAGAGTCCGGGTTTTTAATATCCTAGAGAGAATCAAATATGTTCGATATGCCCGATACTTAAGGGAAGATAAAAATTATTGCTGAAAACAAATTAACCATTCATGCACCTTCTTCTTATTAATATTGTTCCTATTGGAGGTAGGCTATCATCAGGACAATCTTAAATCTTATTGACGACACTTTTTAAGGTCTGCAATTGGCTAGAAAATACTCCCAGGTGCTTATCTAAACATTTTGAAAACGTGTTCCGAAAGATCCGCCCAGAGTCTTTTACAACTCCACCACGACAATCTTTTAGGTAATTAAATATATTTATCATTTTATGCCTCATTAACGTTGTCATTTTATGGCGCATCTGTTTTTAAATTATAATATTATTATACTATCATAATAATGTCTAATGTTATTTAAAAGGTACTTAGTCCTTTCCTTAAGAATTCGCTTTCAAATATTTTACAATTCTCAGAAATTAATAAATTTTATTATTTTCGATGTGGCGTGGAGGCTATTAAATTATGAACTTCCGGTGGGTTCGAAATCATCAATTTTTTCACTCTCTGATGTGCATACTTAATGCAGTTCGATAAAGTATGTTCGACAATTTGTTCACATATCGATAAAGTTCGACATCTTCAATTTGTTTACATATCGATTAATATACCTATACTTGTCTAACAGTTAGATCACTATTAAAAAGACTTTTAAGATTTTAAAATTTGTAATTTATACCATTTACCTCTTCTGAGATAAGTGGGAAGAAAATCGCACTGCACTTGAATTGCAAGCATCATACAGATTTTTATATGTGAAAACCCAATCACTCAATGACATCTCGATTATTTACATTATATTAAAAAATTACGTAAAATATTCATTTCACACGTCGCGTCGTAGCTTTTTCAATTGGAAAAGCTTTTATAAACAGTATGCTAAACGGCTTTTGTTGTGTCAACATTACCTGAATTTAGCATACGAAGTAGTGTCAATATCTAACAAAGATAAATAATAATACGTAGATTTGTTAATTTGGTATTTAAGCTTGCTTATGTGTAAACAGTCTCAATAGTTGTGTGTAAATTTCTAGGTAAGTCTATCCGATATTAATCTTGCAATATGCCAGATGAAATGCATTGCGTAACGCTTAGAGTTAAATATATTAGCGGGTTTGTAAGTTGCTCAACACCTTATGGAAATATGTAATTATTGCCAGTGGCTTTGCAACTGGTTCTTATGCCCCGGGGAATCATGTTACTATGTATACTGTATACGAACATCTTAGGCGTTGTTTGCCCAGCAAATAAAGCGTCCACGTCAAAGAACGAAGTGGATCTATCCGCTGTAACCTCTCCTTATTTTTCATTAACGACAGTTAGTTATGTTGAATATATCGATGGTCCAGTATTAAACTGCAACTAAAATCTGTTGTTTTGAGATAATCAATATTTTGTTTTTGCGCACATATGTAAAAATGTAAAATTTCAACAGTTTTCACTGAAATTTCTACAATTCCTCAAATGCAAACCTTTGTGCTTAAAAAAATCTTGTCAGTTTGGAGATGTCTACAATTCGAAATAGTTAATATAAAACTGGAGGAGTCAAACATTTTCAAACATTCAAACATTCGCCTAAATGGAAGAGCCCCTTTTCCAGGTCGTATTTTATATTTTTTGCACTTGTTTTCGTTTAATCTATCGATATGTTCAAAATACTGTTGTTAATGAAAAATAGGGAGAGGTGACAGCGCATAGATCAGCGGTATGCCTTTAGCCACCGTACTGCGTTCTTAGATCTGAATGCTTTATTTGCTAGGCAAATAACGCCTGATGTTCGTATACATATTAACAGGATTGCCCGGGACGTAAGAACCAGTTGCAAGGCCACTGGCAATAATGACATATGGGCAATAATGACATAGTCAGTTAGAACGGTTAGTAACTGGTCCAATGCGTTGGTTTCCCAGACAGGCGTTGCTGGTTCAATCCTCTACTAAAGCTAACAAGTCCTCCATCATTACACATGTTACATTTTTCGCTCACAGTTGTGAAAACAGGAGGAATTAAAATATTATCAATTTTTTTATGATCATTAATTTAAAGCCACAATTCGCGTACAAATGAAATGGGGCAGGGGTTGTGTTATTTAATGTTTTTGCTCCTTTCAGGCCCGAATGCATCGGGGTACCTAACGCCTTCCCAATTCGCCCCTAACATCGCTACGCCACTGATTATTCATAGATCTTAAGTAGACCTTTATATTGACGATTATCTAAAAAAATGTGTGTTAACTGTTTGTTTTTTATATAGATTTTGAGAGCAGAATAACAACTTTTATTTTCTGATGTAATAATATAATATAATATAATGGTAGGAACGAATTCGACAGATGTACGAGTATGTAGCTAGGTGCTTTTAAAACTTAAACACGCAACAGTCTGATTTGATGTCGTAACATAGAGGCCTATCCTCGTTAATAACTCACCAGGGATTAGGGACATAATATGTTTATCCATGAAACTAATGTTTTTATACACCGTGTTCCACGCCCTCATCACAGGACTTTGGGGTGTTTATTCATAGGTAATAGGTAGGGGAGACTGTTGTACCTTGGATCACTTTTTACATTTTTGCTTTTTATTGCCAAGAAACAATCAGAATTTTGAAACTTAATCCGCCTGTAATTAAAGTTCCAACCTTCCCGCACAAGATAAAATGGGTATATTTGTCATAATTCCTAACCATAGACCACAAAAAATACCATTCAGACCCTTTGAAAAGTGGTCCAAGGTACAAGATGGTCGTGTACCTTGGAACATACCTCATGTACCTTTGTCTAGGTATAATAAACTAAAGGTTTAATAAAGAACTCTTCATTTAAATGAATGTTTTAGGTTTAACATGGTTTTACATGAAATTATATAAAACAAGCATGAAGTTATGTAAAAAAAAACATGGTTTATCACTCATTAATCGGAGACACTAATGTTTATTTCTGTCTTTTTTCACAAAAGTCACACAAATACACTTTCCATTCCTGCCCTTCAATTCCGGCGCACAAGTAGTGCACCTAAAGGCCACATGAAGTGCATTTGCACCACTCTTCTCCATTTTTATCGCTCAACTTTGAGGAACCACAATACAAGCATTCTTCTTCGTCGCTGTCCTCATTATCAGTGGAAACAAGGCTTAACGTCTTATCTGAATCAGAGGAGGAGCTGGATTCCTGTTTAATTAACTTCATCTTCTTGGCTTGATTTTTATTGATTTTTTCTTCATTTTCTTCTGTTCGGTAGTCTCAAAGGAGGATCCAAGATCTTTTGAAACACTTTTTATTTTATTCACTTAAAAAACACTAGTAAAGTTTTTTAAGAACTCTAAAATTTATCATAGTTAAATTTTCATTTATTTATTCACAGTTATGTAAATTATGCCTTGTGCGTCGTAATTAGATTATTAAAAAATAACGTATAGAAGAGGTCATATCTGTGACTAGCTTTAGGTTGTTTAATGATAAAAAATGTCACCGAACACAAAAAGACATGATTTTTTAAAACTCTATATAAGCTCAGGAATAGTTGGTCGGGTGTGTCCTGTGAAAGGAATCTATCCCAAGAATTATAAAATTACTATGTAACCAGAAATTTATTGTGGTGAACGTATGTCTTGCAGTATGAAAGAGACATGCGTCTATGAGTGAGACAGCATGAGGAACATATAAAAGGGTGTGATTGCAGTCCATTGTCCTCTTTGCCATTAGACTTCCTACGAAGCACCACTGTACTTTATCTCGTAATAAACCACAATAGTCTACCTACGACTTATTATTGTAATCACCCCGTACTGAGATCATAATCAGAAGAATCTGGAGCCATCATCCCAAGGAGTCCAGAATATCATGATGATAACCGGCCACGGTCATCACATTTATTTCGCAAAACCCGCAACGAAAAAGTGTTTTGACAGATTATGGAGGAATGAATTTTAACCTACCTACAATAAAAAAAAAAATTCGAGTGCATTTTACATGCGGTAGATGCGAAACTTTTCCAAAACAATCTCAACAAATACTTGAAAAGTGAGGTCATAATCAAAGCGACCAGCGTAATTTCCGTTTCATATCTCAACCAATAGGAGCCTTTAAAAGTGACATCATAATCAAAGTGGTCGTTGTGCGTCGCAGGTGCAGTAATCGTCATTTCCGTTTCATCCGAAATCCAAATCATAGCGGGGCTGTAGAAGTTTCACTTAAAAAATATCCCATGAGAACGGGTCGTGTCTATGACTCGTTCTTGAGTTCAACGGCTCGGCTGTGGAACGATTTGCCGGCCTCTGTGTTTCCTTCCTCCTACAACATCGATCTCTTCAAGACGCATGTTCACTCCTTCCTTTCCTCAAAAAGACCCTCCACGCAGCATCTTCAAAGATGAAATAGGCCCTGACGGAAATTATTTTCCTCAGGGCCTCCTGTGTGGAGTTAATGTAAAAAAAATCCGACGTAATGGTACGAGTATTATGAAGGCATGGAACCAAATTTAATAATTGTACAATCAGCGGCGTAAAGAAGATGGACGTTGATATATTATACAATCAACGTCATTTTCAATTGTTTCTAAATAATATAATGATCGCTATGTTAGATGGCAGAGAGATGGGAAGGCTGATAGAGATATTGAAAGAAGGGTAAATGAAGGTAACTCCATTAATGGAGGACTGAATGCCGTTGGCGCTGATAAAAAACTGTCAAAAGAGGCGAAGCTAGCAGCCTACAATGGAGTCCTGGTACCTACCCTGATGTATGGCAGTGAGGCATGGAACTGGCAGAGGAAGGATGAAAGTAAACTGAATGCTGTTGAAATGAAATCCCTGAGGCGAATGTGTGGTAAAACCATGTATGATCGTGTGAGAAATGCGGATATCCACAAAGAATGTAAGGCTGATATAAGCATAAAGAGTAAGATTAAGAAAGGGACCCTCAGATGGTTTGGGCATGTAGAGCGAATCAAAGAAGAAAATAGTGTGAGAAGAATATATGACGCAAATGTGAATGGAAGTCGGGGACGCCCGAGGAAGACATGGCACGATCAAGTGAATCAGATACTTGAGTCGGGCCATGTCAAAAGTCAGAATAATAGAAGAGTATGTATGAGACGATGTGTGAATGTGAGTGAGGCAAAGAGTGTGTGTCAAGACCGAGTTGTTTGGTGGTCCGTCCTCTCTGCCTACCCCTGCGGGGAAACGGCGTGATGGTTAGTTAGTTATAACCTCATGATTGATGATGAATTTTGATGATAACCTGATGATGAAATAAACATCTTAAACTCACGATCGGTGATAAAATTTACATGATAACCTCAAGATTAATGATGAAACTTACATGAAAACCTCACGGTTGATGACGAAATAAACATCTTAAACTCATGATTGATGATAAAACTTACACGATATACTCATGATTGATAATAACATTTACATATTATCTCATGATTGATAACGAAACTTAGGTAGGTACCTACTTGATAACCTTATGATTGATGACGAAATGTACACGATAATCTCACGATTGATGTAAAAACTTACAAGATTACCTCATGATTGATGACAAAATTTATATGATAACCTCATGATTGATAATGAAACTTCCAAGATAACATCAACTTCGAAACCTATATTGGTCCCTACGACTGTAGTGTGCGGAGAAAAACTTGTCCTGGATCACTAGGACAAATTCGTCCTGGATCACCAAAAGGACAGGACACCAGAAGAAGAAGAATTAAATATATTTTATTTATTTAAAGCGGCTCAGAAGCAATCTTGGAGCGATTTCCAGATGATAAATGAATATTGCGTTGTATTTTCGCTCGACTGTAAGAACATTATTTGAGTAGAGTTCTGATATTCTTGGATACGAGTCTAATTTTACCCCTGAGTAATGTGGTCACACTTTAAGTTTCCCAGTAAATGAACCGAAATGATATAATAAATGTGACAGGCGCGCGATATTAAAACATCTTTACAGCTAGTTTTCAATTCGTTTGAAATTTTGTATTAAGATTGTCAACCTGTCCTATAAGTCTCTCTATAAAGTGTGCTGTACAAAGAAAAAAGCACTTTCTTTAAGTTTTTTTAAATATAAAATATTGGGCAGTTTCCTACTTCTTGAGTTCGCGTAATTTATTAACTTTTCTTATATCGCGACAGTTAATGCTGTCCATGTATTCACTCGTATCCTTGAGTAGTATATACAAATTAAGAATTTGATATTTTTTAGGTCACTGTGTTATTTGTTAGTGTGGCAGGGTATTTTATAAGAAAATAGTCTTTCAGCGTTGGTCTGTTTATTTCTCTTATATACAGGGTTCACAGCTTATAGTACAAAACAGAGTGCAGGAAAGTTGTAGCACAAAGTAAAATCACTTAGAGTTTAAACAATGTTCACTAACGTTCTCGCTAAACACTTAGCGTAATAACCTCAACAGAGGACCCGTGGTCTCTTAGTTGGGTTAAGGATCTGAATAGCCAGGTACTTCCCTACATTCCTCTTCCCTATCTCCATCCCCTCCCCACTGCCTTCAGCCTCACAACAAACCCCAATTGGGGATGCTCCCACTGGCTCTAGACGGGAGCAGTTGGGACTCTTGTGCGGTATTCATGTAAAAAAAAGGTTTTCCCGACAAGTAATCTCCCCGAGGGCACTGTTACTTGAATTCCCAAGGAGGACCCAGAGGGCTCTCTCGACTTGGTACTGGGGAGGGTTTAACTTGGGCAATGACCACTGGGATTCTGTTGCTTAGTTAACCAGGAGACTGGATACTCTGGCTCCATATAGGCCTGCACGGTGTTATATACCCTTTGGGGCAGGGTAGTGCCAGCCGATGACGGAGGGGTGGGGGTAGCTCAGCCAATGGGGTGTCTTCTTGTCCGGGTGGTGAGCCGAAAGTTGCCGAGCGAGACGGCGCTATGCTTGTGAAAATACTGCGCGCCACATTAGTCTAAATCTTACAACAAATTCTTTGTTGTAATATTTTGATTAAATTAGACAATATTAGCGAAACTCAATTGAAAATCTGAAAATAGAATAATCAGAAAATATGTGACCGTATATTTTTCTGATTTTTCAAAGATTCAGATTTTCGATTGAGTTTCGTTAATATTGTCTTCATTTGATTATATATTACAATTTGAGGTTTTATAATTTTTTTATTGTAGTTTTAATTTTAGAGTTTTTTAAATGCCAGTTGCGTTTTAAAATATAATTTTAACTCTGAGAATTTGAAATTAGTGATGGGCGGAATCGACATTTCGAAATCATTTTATAAAAGGTACCTAGTCAAATCAAATTTATAATTCATCGCAATTAAAAATTCGATACACACTAGAAACAATTTAAACGCTTCGACGATCAAATAATTAATCGCTCAAAAACTAAAATAGCGTGTCGAAGTCAATGTCCTCCATAATCTAAGCAAAAAATTGACGTTTCATCGAGTAAAACAGCCGTTGTATTCCATCAACAATTCAAATTAAAAGATAATTCGAACTGAAATTTTTCATAATGTCTATGTGTCCATTTTCATAATGTAAATGTCCATGTGATTAGATAAATTTATTTATATGTTTTGGATATAGATATTATCGATTATTCTTTTTGTGATTATGCCTATTATTTACTTCAATTCATTCTTCATTAATAAATAATTTAGCATAAATGGGTATTATTATTATACATAAATTTTTATAACTATGTTGCAACGTGCAATAATGTTTGGTGACACTGACTAGGTTATAAATTAGCGAGCGTTTTTGAACTTATACGCAATATCAAGCCACGAAAGTGTAGCTCGCATATACGAGTAACGTTTTCTGACATAGACATTAAGGGAAACGTATGCGCGGCTCATTTCTGCCCGTTTCATACAAATCTTAGATTTGGATTTGAGATCAAAATACCCAACCAAACTGAAAAATTATTTTCGTAATCAAAAGGTTTATCAAATATCTAGTCAGGATGTGAGCTACTTTATTTATTTTTGCTTTAAATTATAAGATATAGGCCATTAAAATTTTTAGTGTTTCATTATTTTGGAGGCAACTTAGGGAATTATTTGTGAGTAAAAGAAAAACATTGAAAAAATAATTATATTATATTTATTTTAAAAATACAATGAAAAATGAAATAAAAAATTCTTAAAAATACATTTTTGGCCAGTAATTTTAATATATAAACGACTATTTTTTATTCCGCCGTAAATAGGTAATTTGTATTTTTAATTTACACCCATCAATATGATTTTTTTTATAAATTTTAACTTTTTATTTTACATTTCATCATATTTACATGATAAATATAGTAAAATATTTTTTTATTGTTTTTCATTTATTCTAATAATTGGCCAAATCGCCTCTAAAATCCAGAAACATTAAAATCTTTAATGGCCCATATCTTATAATTTAAAGCAAAAATAAATAAAGTAGCTCACATCCTGACTAGATATTTGATATACCTTTTGATTACAAAAATAATTTTTCAGTTTGGTTGAGTATTTTGATCTCAAATCCAAATCTAAGATTTGTATGAAATGGGCAGAAATGGGCTGCGCATACGTTCCACTTAAACTATGTTTACAAATTATATAAGTATTTTCGTCAAATATTTTTGCTTCCAATTAACCAAAATAATGGATCTGTCGAAATTACGCTTACCAAAAAAGTATCTATTTATTTTTAAAATAAAATATTTGTAAAATTAGCTTGTCCTCGCCACAGGATATATCCTAGTAAGACATGCACAGAAAAAAACGTGTAAACTCTATTAAACAGGATATAACAGAAGGTACCTGAAGGATTTTTACCAGCGATTCCTGAGCATATTTTGAGTAAAAAATGTAGTTGTCATTTTGCTGTCCGATGATATTTTTTTCAATAAAAAATAATAAAAGTATTTTTCCATCACACGTTGCAACTGATACTGTCGGGTATATATATCATAGCCTAGCGGGTTATCTGATAAGTTCTACGTCTCGTTCCAGCAGCAAGGTAACACACGAAGCATCACGTGATCCAGATGTTAAGTACCCATGCTTACCCATGATTACACGTGCTATAGATGTTAAGTACCCAAAAATTAAATAAATAAAGAAAATTACATATTTTTGTAGGTTGGCTAGACCAGCAATGAAATAACAATTTTTAATAATATCTACGTAATGCTTTTTTCGTAAGAATAAACCCCAAATTAAAAATCTCTGCAAGACTCTGAAAGACGGAAGTCTATATTTTGGACCTCACATGCAATGAAAATTAAACACTGCGGAAGTACAAAAAGTATTGCCCTTTTTAGAAAACCTTGGCAAGTGTCGAAGTCAGATTAAAAATCTTAGATTATCTTTATTACTTCTTATTACATAAGAAGCAACAGAGGTGTTTTTTTTGCACGTTTTTTTAAACGGAAGGCATTGGAAAATGTTCATTTTGTTGAAGTATGAAGGTTGTATATTGTATTATAATAACTGGCAACAAGAGGCAAGTTCCTTTGATCAATCTGCTGGATTCGTGAAATCGGAAACCTTGTAAAATAAATAACAACATCGTGAGTCGTTAGTCATTGTGGTAGACCTAATGGAGGCATCATACTTCATATTATTGTTATGTAGTCGCAAGAACTAGAAAGTGAATAAGGTATCAACAAATGCAGTTATTTTGACATGTGCAAGTGGCATAACACCGGCAGAGCAGAGGCGCATGCGTGTACAAACCTAATTAACCTTACGCACAGATTAACAGTCTGCATAAATGTCAGCAAATGTGCAAAATGGTGTAATGAGTTGTTTATTATAATTGTTTGGTTTCCTTAACGTTATTGCCCGGCTCGACATAATTTCAGTATAATTGCGATGGAAAGGGCGCAATAATTGCTAATTTGAGTGTGGTTTAGGCAAAATTTCAGCTCAACAACAAAGTTGCTAAGTACGATTGGGAACAACGGCCATAAAGAGTAAGTTGTAAGTTCACTGTGTTAATTAACGGTATTACAATGCTGACATGATATTTTTTGGCAAAACGTTTAATGTAAGGTGAATCTTATAAGAATTCATAATCTACTCTTTCGTATATGGTGCGGGATCAATTATTTTAGGGACAAACGCTTTTTACAGGTTATGTTTTAAAATATTTAATTTATTAATTGTTTGCACCCGTATTAACGCAATATGAATACGAATAAATAGTTTTGTCCAAATCAAACTCAAATCTTTCAACACCTTAAGGGACTCTCCCATATTTTTTAGGGGGCATACATTCATTACGTGAGCTCAAAAGGGGGGGGGGGGGTCCAGCAAAATCTCACGTAACTTGAAAAGAATATACGAAGTGGTCTAAATTTATCTTACCAAGGGGGGGGGGGTGGAGGGGGGGGGGGGGTTTAGATTGGAAGAAAAACTGCTCACGTAATTAATGTAAGCCCCCTTATTGATATTTTGATGACTAAGTGAGGAGGATATTAGTTTGAAATTTAAATAGAAATGAATTATTAATGGAAATTGGTAAATATTTCCCTATCGAGTCCACGCTCAGAACACACTTTAATAATTAAAACAAATTTTACTAGGCAGATTACAGTTAGTAATAAGTAATTCAGTAACCGGAATTGAAAAATATTGCATTTTAATGGTTATTTTGTTATCTTTAAAAACGCGAAATGTCATTTCTCAAGGAACGCCATGCTGTTAATTACGACGGCAAACGTCTCGCGTGGTTTTTCGTGTTTATGAAACCGAACAAAATAATGAATATTTATCATTTCCGAAGATTGAAATTCGTACTTATTATTGTCTAACTGACAGAAAGTGATTTTTTTCTTAAAAATGCGTATTTCATCGTCGTATGGCGGTCTTTGAAAAATGACATTTCGCGTTTTTTAAATTAAAAAATAAACATTTAAACGCAATATTTTTCAATTCCGGTTACTGAATTACTTATAACTAACCATTTTATACTTAGTACAATTTGTTTTAATTTTTTTAAGTGTGTTTTGAGCGTGGACTCGATAGGGAAATATTTACCGGGAAATTTTCTGTTTTACCTCTATTTACCCTACAAATGACTTACTGTTTCTACCAGCTGTTGCTTTTAATCGCAAAACCAACGTAGTAATGTAATAAAAACCGATATTTCGTAATTCATTTATTTACCAGGCTTTTCAAAGCAACAGTTTCAGTCTTAAAGATCGAAAAAAAACTATTGTAATATATTTTATATCTCCATACATTTGTTTTAAACCATTTTAATTTTCCGGAAAAGAGTATAATAAAAATCTTGCATAATAATTCTATAAATATGCACACTTTATTTTAAGTTCATTTTAATGGATATGGAACTGTTTTCTTGCTCTCGTATGAAAACACTAGATTATTTGACGTTGGCTGCAGTATTTTACTAGATGTGCCTGTCATTTAATTTTATTTTTCCTTACTTTCATAATTCAGCGCAGATATTTTCTTTTAATACTAAACGAAACCATACATTCGGATTGTTTTTCTACATTTAAAAATAATAAATTAACGGCTAAAAAACGAATCCGTGGCATCAAAGTATAATAATCGTATTTTTTTAATTCTTTTTCACATCGTAAAAGAATTTAAAAAATGAGACAGTCAAAATCTCGGTCCGTTTATGTCACATTATGAGGAGGGACGGGAGGGACAAATACAATATTACCTAACTAATGATTCGGAATGATGGAAGACTAATGTTTTTGACCTTGAAACGGGACACTTGTAAAGGGGAATTTGGGCTTGAACCTTCCCCCTAAATGTCATCGTGACCATCTCTATCCATTGGATCTAAGATACCACCGAAGAGAAAAAACGCTGGAAGTAAGTTGTGTGCTCAAAGTAAAGTAAAAATTTATCTATCACCAGCTGGTTCCCGGCATGCTTTACAATGCCATTCAAAGAAATAAATTCCACCTTCCCCGCCAACCCTCACCCCTCTCCCCCCTCCCGTCCCACAAACCCCCCTCCCGCGTTCCATATATTCCTTCCGAGAAAAGATACTTGCCGCCAACGGGACTTGAACCCGTGTCCTTCTGATTGCCGGTCAGGTGCTCTGACCACTGAGCTATGGTGGCTTAATATCTAATACCCTTTTAAAGAAAGTATCTTTCTCGGAAGGTTTTTTCAATGTAGATGAGTGTTTCAGGCTGATAATTATTGCTTATAATAATTGTTGTACCCTTTGTGCTATGCATAAAAATCTTGTCTTAAACGTTAGTTTATCAATAAAAAAAAAAAAATAAAATAAAAAAATATATATTTATTTAATTTAATGCACTATATGTTTCTCACAAACTTATTATACTTATTATTACACTATCGTACATTTTTTACAAACTGTTTATCAATTATGTTTTTGCTTTATAAGCCCACTTTTGGTTCTTTCAAGGTACAAAAATAAACTGAATATAACTATATTACCCACGCACAGGTTGCGCCTTAGTGGGTTCCCATTACTTTTATGATTTTCATTATAATATTGTATTTATCAAATGTAATAATTGGGTAAAATAAAGGAAAAAAATAGATCAGGTGGGATCGCAGCTTGATTGGCAACATCCGTACTTTATTAGATCGGTGTAGATCATACTTCTAACACGAGTCAAGTTATGAAAGAAATCAACCAACTCTGAGAGAGCACCACAAGAATAACGGTTGTTCTTAGACCCCCTGTAAGATTTCCTTGACGCTGAAAAATGTATGTCTTGAAAATATTTTTCACTGAATTTTACTCGCGGCTGCGCTCGCGTGGTATTTAGTAAGACATTATTTATGAAATAATTATATTACTTATATTAATTTGAGGTTTTACTCATAAAGTTAAAAATAAAAATAAACATTATTACCGTATTTACAAAGAATTTTCTCACGGAAACTAAATGTTTTCTGGGATGAAGAGTAGCCCGTGCCACTTCCCATTCCTTCAACTTATCCCTAAGCAAATCCGTTCTAACGTGAAAAAAACAAACACGGCATTTATAATATCAGTAAGGATTCCAGAGTAGGGATGTCGAAAGTGAAAAAAAATATCGACATATCGATGTATCGATATTTATTAAAATATCAATATCTACTTCGATATATCGAGGAAAAAATATCGATATATCGGTCAAATTTTCAAGAGATTTTGCGTTTTTAAAATAATAGTGTATTTAGCTCAATATTATCAATAGTAATTTTTATACACAATGTGTTTTTTTTAATGTACAAAAATCTCAATAAAAATGAAGGTATTTTTATCAGTATTCATTTTTATTAGGTAATAATTACAAAAATATCAAAAACTAAAAAGCTGTCTTCTAACTTATATGTAAACTGAGACGCATACAAAGTTTGTATGCGTCTCAGTAACATTCTATTGGCGTATTAATCTGTCAAAAAGGACTCCGTGTTTGAAACAAGGTATAGTCAATAATCATAGACAATTGGGAACCAACACATAGGAGTGGCTTAGAAAAAAATGGCGAAAAATAGCATGCATTTCTATGTACGTACCTACACACATGAGATAGTATTAGTGATCACAAATACTGATGCAAAGACAATAGATTTGTAAGCTATTAATAGTTAAAAATTTAAACCGCCAGATGTCATGACCCAATACAGTTACTTTTTCCATTCGTTCCTATACGGTTTTGGATTCTAGTGACTTTAAATACATAAATTAAAAACAATATCGTTGTTGATACAATTTTCGATATTGGATATTTTGTATAGATATATCGGATCAAAATATCGATATATTGAATTAAAAATATCGATATATCGTTTTTCAACAAGCCTATTCCAGAGGTGGTTAGTAACTCTTTGGTAGAATCCCTGACCCTGGTCCCGTGTGTACCGAAATATCTGCTCTTGGTCCTTAGATAAACTTATTGAGAAATTCTGTAGGTGTAATGTTAGTAGGTACTTACCTACTTAATTGTATCAAAGATTTGTGAAAGAGTATTATTTTATGTTGAAATTAGTAATTTAGTAATAGGTTCGCTATTCATTATTTAACATGAAAATTAATCATCAATTCGAACGGGTCGTTATTATTGGCCGGCGTTTTTTTGTTGTTATTGAAATCTAATAGAAGATTCAAGGAGGTAACTTGAAAAAACTTAATCATTATTGCTTTGTTAAAATGTGAATCCGCTGTCAAAAATAGCCTTGGCTCGAATAAAGAGTGGTTTTGGAAATGTTTAATTGCCTTGGGTGCTTCGGTAAAGATCACGGCGCATTTGACCATGGGACAAATTTCGAAGCAATTATTTATTTTAATAGCACAATTTTTTCAAACATTAAAACGCAGTGCACAAATAAAAACATCATATCATTTCAACCAATGAGAGAATAATGAGAATAGGCGTATAGAGCTAAAAATAAAACGAATGTATTTAATACCTCATCTTGCATCATAATTAGGTGTAGTTACTTAGGCAGCAAATGTTTACGTTTGCAGAGTGAATATATATTACAGATAAAACTCCCACCTTGATGAAATTGCGCGCGGTGAAATCATGAACTATAGATAACTAACTTAAACTTGTCCCAGCGAGAGCTCGTATGGATGACATCGACGTTCTCTTATTCAACAAAACAAAAAAGGCAGAAGATACTAAAAAGATGACGTCACGTACGATCTCTCGCTGGGACTAGTATTCTAATATCAAATCAGCATTCCCTCTAGGGGTGAACTAATAGAGGATGAAATGTCAAATGTCACGCAACCCCGGAACCCCCAAAATATATATTCTCTTCTGTTATTTCACCTCAAGGCGCCGCATCCACGCTCAAAAAGAAGAAGATAGAGAGATATGTAATTACGAATGTTGGAGGACCGCGCTAATATTTAAAGCGATAAAATCGATGCGAAAATTGTGAAAATGTTTAATAAAACACGACTCGTTTAAAATAGAGCAAAAATCTCATAGAAGGCGTCAAGTATCATTTAAAGAAACATTATGAATTTTTTCATACATATTACTTGTAAAATAACTGAAACAAACGTGTTTATAATAATTTTCGGAGCATATTTTGCGATTTTTTTCTATGGGGGGAATTTCATATAATTTGCGTTTCGACATGGGGAATGTATAGATATAATGTATATTTTTTATGAGCTTAAAAACTTCAAATTTTTAAGGAGGATCTGTATGAAATGTAGAAATTAATCGACTTAAGCCGCCGCTACCCGCATGCTCCGAAAATTATTATTTTCACGTCTGATTCAGTTGTTTTAGAAGTTATATGTATGAAAAATTCACAGTGTTTCTTTAAATGCTGTTTTAGACAGCCCCCAAGAGATTTTTGCTCTATTTTAAACGAGTCGTGCTTTATTAAACATTTTCACAATTTTCGCTTCAATTTTGCCGTTTTAAATATTAGCGCACTCTCTCCAACATTCGTAATTAAATATTAGCGCACTCTCTCCAACATTCGTAATTACGAGTAAATATCTCTTGAGATTACTAAATAAATTGTTTAACTTTATTGTATATTAAGGGCCCGCAACCCGAATTTCTACCGATTTCTTACATATTTCCCTTAAACACGTTAATTTTTAAAGCTCTTAAAAAATATATGTTTTTCTTGAAGATAATATCTAGACATTGCCCGCACCGAAACGCAAATTATATAAAATTCCCTCGATAGAAAAAAATCGCACAGTATGCTACAAAAATTATTATAAACACGTTTGTTTCAGTTATTTTACAAGTTATACGTACGAAAAATTTACAGTGTTTCTTTAAATGCTGTTTAAGACAATGCCCGCGAGATTTTTGCTCTATTTTAAACGAGTCGTGTTTTATAAACATTTTCGCAATTTTCGCATCGATTTTTGTCGCTGAAAATGTTAGCGCTCTCCTCTAACGTTCGTAATTTCGTATCTCTCCATCTTCTTCTTTTCGGGCCGGTTGCAGAGCCTTGACTTCCTGGGACGCGTCCGAGTTATACATTACCTCGACTCTCCTTTCTCCATCTGGCTGCGGTGCGTGTCCAAACCACCATAGGATTCTTTTCGTTGTCTTGTGAACTACGGTGAAACTCTTAGTTCAAACGGGAACCCAAAAAGACTTTTTTTGTTGTTTTTAGACCTGATCATGTCTTTTTTTTTAAAATTCTTTCAGTAACTAAAGAACTAAAAACTTTGGAGTCGGGCATAGACTTTGAAGCATTTTAAACAGCTGGTATTTAAAAAATTGACTAAAAAAATCCAGCTAAGGATTCGATTTACTCGAAAACGAAAGCTCAAATAAAAAAAATCGACTCCAAATGTAATGTCGGAGTTTCGGACAGCGTGTTTATTACGCTTACATTATTTTTGGCCTTGCATTATTTTCGGGTGTTGACATTACCAATGTCTTACTCGATTTTACCACAAATTAACATGACTATGGGACTCCAATTCCACTGCATTTAACAGATGTCAACGTACAGAAGATAATATTAACTAAATATGTTTTCACCTGAATTCACATATTATGTATTTCCTGAATTCACCACCATCAAGCAGCACTTGGCATGTGCACCTAATATTCTTCAGCAACCAACTCAACACGGTATTGAATATTACATTAAAATTCTCCAAGAAATATCTCAAAGTCGTTACTTTGTTTTGCGGCTTGGTGGTTAAAGCTCGTGATGAATTTATAAATCAATAATCATTGAATTGCGTTTCACAGAACATCTTTACTAACCGCCGCGTGACTGTTCTATACAGGGAGAATATAAATATTTTGATACAACACATCCTTTGGAATGTCGGATATTATAAACGATGATATTTTGGGATACAAACCATAAAATACCAGAGGAACAGGCGCACAGCACACAATATTTTACTGTTGAATGTCCGCAATCCACTTCTCTGTGTATTATAAAAAAAACGGGATCCCAACAGTTGATCCCTGACATTTGCCCCCTCGTAACTATAATTATTATGCAATCATATTATCTACCAATTTGAAACCTAAAATCGACTTCAAAAATACCTTTAATCTTATGATTAAAGATATTTTGGTTTGGATATAAAATGAATTTATTTACAAAGCCGAATTTTTGTACTAATACACTGTTATTTTACACGAGTAGTTTTATCCTTGATGCATTTGAACGTAAATATGTGTTATACTTTTGGTATTCGGCGGTACATCCTCACTGAACAAATACTCGTTGAAATCCTTTTATTTTGGTAAAACGAAGGGAAAGGGAACAATTACGTTTCCTTTAATTGACCGTGCAGTGGCTGAAACGGTGTCGCGTTTGGGTTCCACCCTGGCGGCGTATTTACAAAACCTATACCGGTTCAATCGGTTGCGACAATTTACATTTTATATACACCTCTCTCTATATTGGTTATTTTTAATCATTTTGAAACACAAAAATTGTTCTAAAATAAAGATAAAATAATCTTTCCAGTATGTATATTAGAAATTATATAATTTTATTTCTAAATATTTAAATTTTGGTGTTATTCCCACATATTGTAAATACACCTCTACATTGGTTATTTTTATCACTTTGCAAAAACAAATATTGTTCTAAAATCTAGATAAAATAATCTTTCCAATGTGTACATTAGAAATTAATAATATTATTTCAAAATATTTAAATTTTGATACTGAAAATGGTAAATTGTCGCTACCGCGACTATCCGGTATAGGTTTTGGAATTACGCACCCTGGCGTCGCGTGTTCGATCCTCGGTTGGTTAAGTCCTCCATCACAACACAAGCAACATTTTCAACTGTGGTGGTAGTAGGCGATTTTCAAAGATTGTTGGGTTATTCGTAACCCGGGAATGTTTGTCTTTCTTCAATTACTTTTCCTTTCCAAATACTCGTTGAAATCCTTTTGGTAAAACGAAAGGAAAGGGAACATTTGCGTTTCCTTAGGGAGAACCGACACAGATGTAACATGTTTCTTAGTGAACCCATAAAAGTTATTTTTAAGGTTTATTACACTCTCTTACTGTAATTGTAGAAATGTTATACATAAATATGTCATACTAGCAAATTGAATTCACCCGAAATAAAGAGTAACCGTTTGTGTATTTATGTATAACTGTGCATTTATTTTATAAGCCCGTTACAATACAGAAATAGGTAAGTACCTACGAGTATTATGCTTTATGAAAACGACATAATTTTTTCTGCACCTATACTATTACTAGTTCAATTTCTCGACGAAGAATTAGTTATTTCAGTGACTTAACCCTAGAAAGATAATCGTATATCTGTCATAGTCAAAGGTCGATATGCAGTCCCTTCGCGGAATGGCTGGTTTATCCTAGGTTTGATCAAAGCCTTTTGACCTAAGACTTCAAGTAAGAACTGAGGATTGACTAGTCAAACCTAGTAGCGCCGGAACTTCGAGGATTGACTATAATATATCGATATTCCTACGTTAAAGCTAATGATACGTCTTAGAGACGAAGTTTAAAAGTGTATATTTGACATATTATCATTTTTTTTACTTCTTCGGAAAGATTATTACATTCTAAGACATCTGTGATTGGGTGACCAGACAACTCAGAATGAAACCAACTCAGAAGCACCTCAGAAAGGTCATTAAGAGTGATGATAAAAAAATATAAAAAAATGGTTAAATAGGTTAAGTTAGGTTAGGGTTACTGGCTATTTTAAAATAATTTTTTCGTAGCTTTTAATGACCTTTTTTATTTATTTATTTATTTATTTCAAAAACATACGGCACAACATGTGCCATTGACATAATTATATTTATATATATTATAATACAATAACATAAGAAAGTGACATATAAATGTAAAGTTAAATATAAAAACAAAAGTTAAAAGAAAGGAGTTAAGGTAATGAGTAGTAAATAGAATTATGATGTATAAAATGAAAGTATAAAGTAAAAGTGTAAACTATAAAATATAAAGTATAATGTAAAAGTAAGAAGTTAAGATAAAAAGTTGAAAGGCAGGAAATAATATAAACTATAACCTTTGTAAATAATATAAATTACAAAAGTTATAAATATAAAAAAGTATGACAAGTAAACAGTAAGAAATGCTCTTAGGAGCCAAATATTGAAGATAACCAAAAATTAAAAAAAAATATATATAATAAATAAAAGGAAGGTATTACGGAGTATACAAAGCGATATGAAAAGTAGGTAACTATGATATGTTTCTAAGCCATAGGTATTAGAGTGCATACTGGTGGGATGATGATTATTTATTTATTATGATTACGTGGTAGTACTAGCAGATAAATTTTGTCTAATGCATCTTTTGTATGATGACAGACTTTCGGCATGATCGATATGAGCAAATTCATTACCTAAAGTGTGTAAACGATGTATTATTGAATTTTGTTCTCCATTACTGAGAGTGTCGTTGCAATAATAAGGTGTTTTGAGTCGAGTTGTTCTACTAGGTACATGATAATTTTGAGGTGTTTCTGAGTTGGTTTCATTCTGAGTTGCCATGGAACCCTGTGATTGTTACTCTTCACTATTTCTGACTCTTGACTCTTGACCGACTCCAGTATAAAATGAAATATTTTCGTGATGACTAATTAACAAATAATAACTAATAACAATAACTAATAATAATACTATGACTAATAACTTCTTGAAGCCTAGAATTTCTGCAATAATTGATCTTGCAATGTTTTAGAACGCAAATCTAAAAAAACTATTGGGTTCACGGTGAGTGAGAAGTCTTATCGCTAAAAATCAACAGTTTTTTTATTATTATTATTTGAGTTGTGCTTACAAAACAAAACAATTGATTTTCGACAGCCATAATTACGAAAAACATGTTGTGGTAGTCAACGGTATGTTGCGACCTCCGTATAATAATGATATATCAAAGTGAAAAAAATGTATGGCGCGTCTCTCAGTCTCTTTTTTTATGTTTGTGATGTTGACGGTTGTCTAAAACCTGTTGTTTGTTTTTTTTTAACTTATTTAGTAGTAAAGGTAATGTTTTTTTAAAAGTAATACTTTTATGGTATCTATTGTATAAAAAACTATCTGAACATAATTATTCCTTCCTCTCCCTAAAATAACCTTCCACGCAGCATCCCCAAAGATAACATATGTTCGGAGGGAAATTATTTTCCTCAGGGCCTCCTGTGTGGAGCTCATGTAGCCAGAGTAAAGTTAGCCTCCCAAAAACTGGGCGTACTGTACAGGGCCCGCAGATACTTTAATAGTACACAACTGCTAACCCTGTACAAATCACAAGTGCGCCCCACGGTTGTATTTGGCAGCCACCTCTGGTCTGGAGCTCCAAAATACCTGAAAAATACCCTCGACTCTGTGCAGAAACGGGCGGTCCGTTTAATAGATTCTCCCATCTTAACAGACGGATTGCAATCTTTAGAGCACAGGCGTCGGGTGGGAATGCTATCCTTGTTCTACCGGTATTACAATGGAAGATGCTCGAAGGAACTAGCATCATTGATCCCTTCGGCACCGGCGCATAGTCGGGAAACACGCCAAACGCGTGCCCAACATTTGTACACGGTTGACATTTGTCACATGAGAACGGGTCATTTCTTCGATTCGTTCTTGTGTTCAACAGCTCGGCTGTGGAATGATTTGTCGGCCTCTGTGTTTCCTCCTTCCTACAACATGGGTCTCTTCAAGACCAATGTTCATTCCTTCCTCTCCTCAAAAAGACCCTCCACACAGCATCCCAGATGACATAGGCTCCGAGGGAAATCATTTTCCTCAGGGCCTCCTGTGTGGAGTTAATGTAAATAAAAATTTAAAAAATGTTTACGTTGTCTTGTCCATTTTCTTTATTTTGTTATTTTGTTGGATATTTCAAAGCTCCATAACTCATTATGTAAATTACCTTGAGAGCTATAGTTGCGATGACCATGAAATTCCAGAGAGAAAGGCTGTGCAAATTTGAAAACGCCTTCAAGAATTTTATTTTATTTTTACGAGAATTTTCTACTATGAACACATTTTTTTAATTATTAGCGACATTGGGACATTTTTTTTAAAATTATTTATTTGGCTTTCACCTATTAGGGAACGTACCTATACTACGTGACCAACTTTTTGCAATTTTTAAAAACCCCCCCCCCGGTGACCAAAAACCTAAGCAACCCGTCGCTCATTTGTACCAAGCGTGGTATTTTGAAGACCCCCGCAAACAGGTCAGGTAGTATGGGTACGTTCCCTTAAGGGTGATCTTAGCCATTTATTAAAGTAAGTTACATATTTTTAAAATTATTTACATTTCCAGTTTTTTTTTGGAAATTAGTTACATTATCAATTTTTTAAAATTATTTACATTTTCAGATTTTTTTAAAATTAGGTACATTATCAGTTTTTTAAAATTAGTTACAATTTCATATTTTTTTTAAATTAGTTACATTTTCAGTTTTTTACATGGAATAGATAAATTATATTAGCAAACATAGACAATGGGCCAAGACAAATATTCATATGTTTATACAAGTTGTACTAACATACAGAGTTGGTATTAATAGTAATTACAAAATTGTAGAGTAGGAAGATGTACAGGTTCCCAAAATAGGAACCTATACAACTGTACATACAGAGTAACACACAGAGTTGGCAATAATAGTAATTACAAAATTGAAGAGTAGGAAGATGTACAGATGTACAGGTTCCCAAAAATAGGAACCTGTACATATTCCATACTTCCATTTTCATACAGAGTCACACACAGAGTTGGTATTAATAGTCATTACAAAATTGTAGAGTAGGAAGATGTACAGATTCCCAAAAAACGGAACCTGTACAACTGTACATAATAACACTGCTAGAAACAAATGTATACGTATGGAAGAGAGAAAAATGTGATTGATGCTTAAATGTTGAGGCCATTTTTGTAAATAAATTTTGCTAACAAATAGTGAATTTCATGAGAGTTGAGACTAGACATTGGGACATCTATTGTAATTTGTTGTTATATGGCATTAAGCGAAATAAAGACTTTTTTATTATTATCAAACCACGCGGATGGCCACGAGGTTGTTTGTTCAGAGCTCTGAAGATATAAACCTTTAGAAATGTGTTGTGACTGTGTACCCGAAGTAGGGCCAATTCTTCCTTACTTCGGGTGAAATCAATCAATCTTTGAAAAATATCCAAATTATTTTTCAAAAAGATAATAGATTGCATCAGTGCATCTCATGTTAGTTGGTGATATCAGCTTATTTCAAATCGGTAAGGATTACGCTTCTAGACAATTTCTCTTCGGTAGTCCAGGATCAGTTTTTAACACGTCGTTAATCAATCCCACCTGTTTTATTTGGCTTCTAATGGCGAATAACAAAATAGAATAAATAATTCATTTTTCTAATGTCATGTTTTTTGTGCAATCTGCACAATATTCTTATTCATCTACTTGCAGATCTTTTCCTAGTATTATTCCGTTATGCGGCAAATATGCAACTCACAATGCTACTCAATAATATGTCAAATTAGAAATTCTCTCCGAATTCATGATTATATTGTTATTTCATGTATATTATTATTGTATTATTCTGTTATGCGGCAGATATGCAACTCAGAATGCTACGCAATAATATAACAAAATAGAGTTCACTCCGAATTTATGATTGTATTATTATTTCATACTAGCTGGTACCCGGCATGCGTTGCTATGCCATTTAATAAAGAAATTGTTTCTCCCTGCGTGTCCTTTCCCATTCGTCCCGATCCCCTTCTCCCCCCCATTCCTCTCCCGAGTTCTCTTCCCCTCTCGCGTTTCCACTCCGCCTCCTCCACCTTCCCTCTCCCCACTCCACTCCCCCCTTCCCCCGTTCCGCAAAACCCCCTCTCGAGTTCCCCTCCCCCCTTCTAGGTTCTCCTCCCCCCCTCCCGCGTTCCGTAAATTAATTCCCGGTACATTTAGTTTTCAAACAGCTCGCGTACCACCTATTGCATTTTTTATACAAATTTCATAATGCCAGAGCTCACCATACAATAACGAACACAATAAATAAAGAATTATCCAATTTGGTGCATTCGTTCGGAAGTTATGCGCGTACATACATTTCGGCGATTCATTTTTATACAAATTTCATAATGCCAGAGCTCACCAGTAGTTTTATACAAACCTTGTCCTGACAATAACGAACACAAAAAAGAAAGAATTATCCTGTTTGGTGCAGTCGTTCGGAAGTTATGCGCGTACATACATTTCGGCGATTCATTTTTATTTATATAGATTTCGTAATGCCAGAGCTCACTAGCAGTTTTATACAAACCTTGTCCTGACAATAACGAACACAACAAAGAAAGAATTATCCTGTTTGGTGCAGTCGTTCGGAAATTATGCGCGTACATACATTTCGGCGATTCATTTTTATTTATGTAGATTTCGTAATGCCAGAGCTCACTAGCAGTTTTATACAAACCTTGTCCTGACAATAACGAACACAACAAAGAAAGAATTATCCTGTTTGGTGCAGTCGTTCGGAAGTTATGCGCGCACATACATTTCGGCGATTCATTTTTATTTATATAGATAGATAGATAGATAGACAGAAGATAGATAGATAGATATATTATTATTGTATTATTCTGTTATGCGGCAGATATGCAACTCAGAATGATACGCAATAATATAGCAAAATAGAATTTCACTCCGAATTCATGATTGCATTATTATTTCATATATATTATTATTGTATTATTCTGTTATGCAGCAGATATGCAACTCAGAATGCTACGCAATGATCACCACCCCCCACCACCACCCCCACCACCACCCTCACCACAAATAAAAACAATTACTTAGCAACGCTTTGCTTTTCGTCCGGACAATAAACGTATAATAAATAATTTCATAACGCCAAAGCTTATTCATAACGCCAGAGCTTACCAATATATACCGCCGGGTTTCGCTCTAGAGTAACAATTGTTACGCTACGTACACATTCGCCTTGAAGGTGATTTTTCACAAAAACGGCACTGTGAGCTCCGTTGTAACTTTTCTCCCTCTCATTCTCGTTCTATCTCTCCCTCTCTCTCTATCACATGCGCTTGTGGAAGACGATGGAGAAGTTAAAATGGAGATTTCACCGATTTGCCTTTCACCCAAGAATTATTAAAAAAAATGTAATTCAGATCACCTTGAGCCACGTGCTTTGAGCTTTCTTATAATAAATAAATGTGTCGCAAGAAACAAACTCACCTTAAAAAATATACAAATTTAATCACTTGCAGCAACTATAAAAAAAGATTAATTAAAGAATGCCCCGCAGTGACTTAGCCCCATTAAAGCCGTTCAGATTAGTGTTAAGATGGCGTAATATTTCAATATTATGACAAACTAGGTCATTCAGTTTATTTTAATAATACTGTTGAAGGTTATGTAAAAATAAATGAAATAATATAGAAAACGTTAAAGAATACATATAATTTGTATAATATCATTGTTTTGTAACGTTATGTGCTATTTATGCAACGATTGTTTATTTACATAAGCAATGCAGTTAAAATTAAAACTCTCCAAATTTTCGAAAAATTTAACCGATTGTTGGATTTTTGCAGATAAGGTTTTTCGAGTGTTTTTTACTCGTTTTTTATTATCTTCAAATTACATATAATATATACATTCTTACTAAATTCACTTTATGCCATCTGCAACTTAAATTTATTTTGTAGGTTTATTATATTTTTTTGCCCTTTTCTATATTTTTTTATTATATACTCGTATATATTATATACATTTAAATACGTCTTATTATTTACCATGCATTTAAAAAAAAAAATTAATAAGTTTTTTTTCTCACACATTAAAAAACGTTGGTTTGTCTGTTTTGTGCAATCGTATAAAATATTAATGTTGTAAAAGCCCGTCAGGGGGCATTTAATCTATATTTATAAAAATCCAAATGTGCTTATTTCCGTCTATATACGTCAAAAATGGATATAAACTGCCATCTACGGCTAAAATCGTCAAAAAACGTCGAAATGCTGATAAATTGCCATTTATATGTGAGTATATGAGATGTCTATGTATTGCTGTATTAAAAGCTTAGGAAATGTTTTAAACTTTCAAAATACCTTCTTTAGACGGCCGCAAAGGTTTCTGGATTATTACAACCACATGACATTACAAAAATCAATACAAAATCAATACAGAATCATTACAAAAACTCTTGTAAAACTGTCAAAAATGTAAAAATTTGAAAATGACATTTCGCGAAAAAATGATTGCTATATTTTCGAAAATCTTTAAATGAATGGATTTATTTGAAGTACTCGCTTAATACTTTGAATCGAGTAAAGAATTATAAATATTTTGGTAAATATTCGGAACAAACGTCAACGGTTAATACCCACTTTTTTTAATAAAACCTTTAGATTCTTCTTAAACCATAAAAGACAACTATTTGCATTCGGGGAAGTTGAAAATGTTACATTTTAAATTTTAGTTACGTAAATTGAAAATTTGCTTTCGTATTTAAACACAACACTTCACCATATGCAATTTGTAATGATTATTGTCATTTTATTATGTTGGTATTCCCTTAATTACAAACAGAGAAAAAACCTACGGCTAGAAACCATTGATTTTCACTTATTTTAAATATTAAATAGTACCTACTTTATGTAAAGGTGAAAGAATTTGAATGAAAATAACTAATATAAAAATCTTTTTTTAACGCATAAAAATAACGTCTTGATTCATATTGAATCTAACCTAACCTAACCTACTAACCCAACCCAACCTAACCTAACCTAACCTAACCTAACCTAACCCAACCTAACCTAACCTAACCTCACCAAACAGCTTTCACGCAACACAGATGTTGACAGGACATGGGTGCTTCAAAGAATACCTGAAACGCTTCAAAATAATAGACGATGACAAATGCCCGTGTGACAAAACATCTACTCAGGACAGCACCCACGTATTAGAAAAATGCTCAATTTTTGATATAGACCGATTCAGATTAAATTACAAACTAAAAAACTTTGGAATTACTGATGAGAATAGGACAGAAATCTGGAAACAGAAAAAAACAAGCGAAATATATATAGCGTTCTTAGAAAAAATTATAAAAAGAATTAAAGAAATTAATGAAAAAAACGAAAATTAAAAGAATTACAAAGATATAAGGAATAGTTATAAAAAAGAATTAGGAGAAACCTTGTGTGTAACAAGCAAGGTACCAATAGTAGATACTAACAATCCATACAACCTAACCTTACCTAACCTAACCTAACCTACTAACCCAACCTAACCTACTAACCCAACCTAACCTCGTACCTTTATTGACGAAAAAAATCGTTAAACATCAATTCTTTAAAAAAAACTTCCCAGGATTTATCTAGTTTGTATTCCAAGCAAAGTTTCTAACTAAATTAGTGCTTACCTAATTCAAAATTCGTGGTATAACTAATTTTCTAGCCACTCGTTATTTTATACAGCCAATGCAATGTGAAATATCAGTAATACCAACATATTAAAATAACAATAATATTGCAAACAGAGTGATTTGACAGCGTGAAAGCAAATTTTCAATTTACGTAAATAAAATTAAAAATGTAACATTTTCAACCTCCCCGAATATAAATAGTTGTCTTTTATGGTAACTAAGGCTCTGCAACCGGGCCCGAAAAGAAGAAGATGAAGAGATACGAAATTACGAATGTTAGAGGAGAGCGCTAACATTTACAGCGACAAAATCGATGCGAAAATTGCGGAAATGTTGAATAAAACACGACTCGTTTAAAATAGAGCAAAAATCTCGCGGGCATTATCTTAAACAGCATTTAAAGAAACACTGTGATATTTTTCATACATATAACTTGTAAAATAAACGAAACAAACGTGTTAATAATAATATTTGGAGCATACTTTGCGATTTTTTTCTATCGAGGGAATTTTATATAATTTGCGTTTCGGCGCGGCAAAGTCTAGATATTATCTTCAAGAATAACATATATTTTTTAAGAGCTTTAAAACTTACCGTGTTTAAGGGAAATATGTAATAAATCGGTACAAATCCGGGTTTCGGGCCCTTAAGAAGAATCAAAAAGTTTTATCAAAAAAAGTGCGTATTAACCTCAGATAAGAGAAACAAAGTATTAACCGTTAACGTTTGTTCCGAACAATTACCAATATTTTAAATAGGTAGTACCATGTTAGATACCAAATTTGATTGATTGTTCTTATAATAGGTACATTATAAAAATGAATATTTGTAATATACGAAAAATGAAAATTTGAATTAAAAAATTGTAATAGGTGGCACGCGGGCTGTTTGAAAACTGAATATACTGGGACTGAATATATATAATGTGGAAGGGAGGTTGGCGGGACGGGGGAGTGGGAGGGATGGCGGGGGATATGGAAGGGGAACGCGGGTGGGGAAGGGGACGCGGGAGGGGAACGGGGACGCACGGGAAAGGACATACAGGTTTATTTCATGCCGGGAACCAGCTAGTAAATTTAAAAAAAAAAAAAATAAAAATATTATTCATAGGTATGTTTTTTAATTAGGTTATTGTCTATGAAAAGCTCCACCTTTCTAAATTTGTATGGATATAAAAATAAACTAGTGGTTAAGTATGTTACCAAGGGTATCAATCAGCATAATAACTTAACCAGCAGTTCAATTCAAATCAGCAATCAGCATAATAACTTAACCAGCAGTTCTGTAAGCAGAAGACCTCTCGTCAAAACAAGTCTATTATTTCTAATTTTATCTTACTTCAAAAATCAAAAACAAAATTTCCTCTGATATCATAAGTTGTTTAGGTAGGTACCTAGGTACTTAAACACTTTTAAACCTTTTGTTCATTAAGAAGGTACTATACAGGTACCAAATTAATAAACAGTATTCTGTTGTCTGCTGACGCAGTATTTTCACTGTGCGCCAGCTGATTTTATTTTCGTAATAATATTATTGTTTTTCGTAAAATGATAATTTTATAAATTGTATCTACTGTCTTATCATACAACATGAGTTTAAATTTTTTAAAATTTTAAATGTAGTAAATAATCTACCATATTTATAAGTATTTCCTCCAGAATAGCTACTTATATGCAGAAAAATGATTTTTTTACCGTGCCTATCGACTTCTGCGGTTCACAACAGGTTAACACGGTCACCATTTTTAACCGGAACCGAAACGCAACAAATTTACAAAATTTACTACTTTACAGAAAGACGAAATGCAAAACGCTCGAAGGACTTCACTTGCTCAGTCAATCATAATAATGTTGTTTGTTATTTCGTTGGCAGGTTATAAAAAATAATATCTAAAAAAAAACGTAATTCGTTGTAACATGGCACTTAGCAAGGTAGATGTTTGCCGTCTTATGAATTTTTTGTAGCAATGTATCGAAAACCCCATTTTTTATGATAATATATGTAATATTAATATTTTATCGAAGCAATTGTATTTCAAATTATAGATTGTTACTATGTAAAATACTCTGCCTGGGCGTTGTGTGTTCACACGAGTTGTTGATAAAATGAGACAACAGTGAGCAAAGGCTTTGCCTACATTAATTCTACTCAAAGTTCAACTGCATGTAGTATGAAGGTGAAGGTTGGACCGTAGACCTATTTTTTTCCAAAGGCACTTATTTATTTCACCATCAACTAAAAACATGCATAACGCTTCAATTTAGCGATGGTAATAGAGAACTCCAGTCCAATTTTTTTATTTTTTTTAATGAATAAAGACCTTCAAACTTAAATAACTGCATTTTTATTTTTTATTTTTATAGTTAGTTTTAATAGTTAAAATAATTGTCAAAGTTTTAATTTTTAAAGACTCCCAGAAACGCACCGTATCTATGGTGGTCTAATTTTTTTACTTTTTAAGTTGTCATTTTGAATCAGTGATGTTATGTCGAGGGAAATTTCCCTAGATCTAGGGGAGAAAAATATTTTTTAGGGATAAGGGAAATCAGGACAAAATCTAGGGAAATTTCGAACTCTGGCAAAAATTTTATTACATATGACAATATTACTGGTATTATTTATATATATATATATATATATATATATATATATATATATATATATATACGTATATATATTTTTTGGAATTCCTATGAATCTTAATTATTGTTCATGTACTTACATGCAATGTTATTTTTAACACTGAGAACTCAAAATGATATTATGGAACGTACCCATACTACGTGACACGTTCGGGGGGGGGGGGGGGGGGGGTGGGGGGTCTTCAAAATACCACTCTTGGTACAAATGAGCGGCGGGTTGCTTATGATTTTTATTTTGCAAAGTGTTTTTTTTTAATTTGGAATTCAGTTTCTAATTCAGTGGTGAGTGTATTCGTACTTTTAAATTATTACTTCACGTAGCAAAAAGTGTTTTATTTGGAAAATCACGGTATTATTAGTATATTTACCAAGTTCCGATATCTTTCCAATTAATTATCATATTAATCAACATATAACAGGATTAGTGTTACACAATCAGGTGGCTACGTAGGTAATTGCGTAAATGTGAAATTCTAGGGAAATTTCACTTCTAACTGTTGGCAACACTGTGAAGAACCCAGAATAATCATGGCGGATAATGACTTTTAGGTGTGAGGTGTGTTTTTTATTCAAGATTAACTGCTTTTAATATAGAAAAACATTGGTAAAATTTCCACATTTCACCGCTACTGTTATTGTATTTAATCAAAGTGCAATATAAAAACAATAAATCATCTCTTTCATTGCAAATACATGTGACGTCGTGTTTTGTGTCAGGTGTTACTTTGTAGGTACATTGTTTTATGTATAATACATACAGAAACACTGGTATTTATAATACACTGATCATGACGAGTGTGTAACAACTTGTATAAAAAGCCCTATACTAAAAACAATTTGAAAATACATAAAAACAAACGTCAAAATATGACACGACTTTAACCTCAAATAGACAACATTTATTGCAGATTGTCCGCAAATACAGCCCTTTTCGTAAATTGTTGAGGGCCTAAATTATGTTTCAATAAACACAATAACTATTATTTATCTAAATCTCTATAAACAGTATGAAAATAAACCAAAAACACGAAATGTTGAATTGCATAGGTACGTGTGCACTTCAAGTCATTTCAAATGTCAATACAATACAATACACAGGTGACAGGTTAACTGTGACGTCACGGTTAACCATTTCAGTAATGCCAACTTAACGCTGTGTTTTCCGAAGAGGTTTAAAAATGCACTTTTTAATAATTTATTAAAAACTCTGCATTTAATATTATGAAATAAAACTTATATATTCAGAATCAGCGTTTCTTGGTCTATATGAACATATTTTTTTAAAGCCATAATATTTTTCACTGGAGTTCCTTATTACATAAAATTCATACTTTTATACGGTTAACACCATTAGTCTTTATTGGAGTAGGTACAATCAATTTACAAGTACGTTACAGTTCAATAATCGTAAAACAGTATAAACTTTAACAGTAGCTTTATGGGTTAACAATAAATAACTCAACTGCTCGTTAAACCTGATAACAAAAGGATTACTCGTATCTTTTCTCTCTCTGGACACCTGAAGCTGCGCGGGCCACCCCGGAAGGCAAACTTAAACTCTCAAGGTCTCACATGTCTTTATATCGGTCAGACCATGGAACTAAGATTGGTCAGACCATTTGTAAAAACTAGCGGCGGGATACCGTCCCTAGCCTGTAAGCGATGCGAGAAAGGAAAAGTATTCGAAATAATCAGATTTGCTAGATCACATCAGTAAGTAATACTGCAAATATTTGCAAACATAATTATGGCATTATTCACATGCACAGGTTATTTTAATTGTAATAGGATATGTAGATGTAGGTGTCGGGAATCGCTATGAATAATTGAATATTGAATACCCGAGGACCCCTAGGTTGTGGTCGATCTTAGCAAAGGTCACCAACAAATACTTATTCCATGCTAAATTATTCTACAATTATCTTCCTTTTCACATGTCTTCCATGAAAATGAAAAAGATTGAAAATTCCGGGATGTCGAATATTTCCGATCAAATTTCTGTAGAAACTGAAGAACGTTCGTTGTTTCTGAATAGATCTTATATAGGAACATTTATCAACATATTATTACTTTTATTTTGTATATAGTTCCAATAGATCGATTAGTGCAGCATGAAAAACTTCTTTTAAATCGTTGTGCCGATGTCTCCAACTGCAAAGTTAAGAATGTCAATCTGAAAGCAGCTGCCATATTATATAATACACACGCGATGACGCACAACGTACCTCTCACGATTTCTAGTAATTTGGGAGGATTTTAGTTTCAACGTAGGAGGCGGATATGGGTACATCCTTCCGGGGAACAATTTATTAGATAACCAACGCCTCTGCCGTAGGTCACTATAAGTGGTTCGCTACGTTTGGTGACTTAGTAGGGGTGCTCGGGTTCGTGAGGTGACGTTTGTCCACGTATTGATGGCGGATGCGTCTTACCACCAACAACGTGGTGGGGCGTATCGGGAGAGAAGGGAGACCCTTTTATTTGTTCAGCCGGACTCATCGCCTTGCACCGCATGGGAGGGATGGATTCATATGTCCGTAACTCTTTTTCATTTTCCACATTTTCCCACAGATTCTCCTACCTGCACCTCATGTCCTTTTCCTTCCCAGCAATTCCTTTACTACCTGTTCTTAAATATATTCAAATAGCATCCCCAAAGATGACATAGGCCCCGAGGGAAATTATTTTTCTCAGAGCCTCCTGAGTGGAGTTAACGATAAAAAAGAAATAGGAGCATAATATTGTGGGGTAAATATTACAACTAGGTAACTTTGAAATCAGCTTCGTTGAGAAAATGAATTACAAGTATATGATGGTTATTAGTCTGATAAATCGGTTGTTGTATATTTATACTGATAAGGTGATAAGTATTGTTAAATCGTAGATAAACATTTCTTCTTCTTCTTCTTGTGCCCTGTCCGTTCAACGGACGTTGGCTATCATGTTGGCTATGTGGACTTTGTTTACTGCGGCCGGGAACAGCTCCACGGTAGACTGGCCAAACCACTGTCTCAGGTTTTTCAGCCATGAGGTTCTCCTTCTTCCAGGGCCCCGCCTTCCGGCAATCTTGCCCCGCATTATGAGATGCAAGATCTCATACTTCTCTGGATGTCTCTTGACATGTCTTGATTTCAACTGAAGGATCCCATCTATCATTTACATTGCAGCCCATGTATACAATACTCTGTACCTTCTCTAGTTTTGTTTCAACAATATAAAGATTTTCATCCAATGCGTTATTTTTGCTTGTGATATCGTGCTAGCGGGAATTCCGAACGGGGGAGGAAACGCATAAGTTACCCTATGCATGGATCCTCGCTTCTTGAAAATTTTGTCACAATGGATCGCTTTACGGGAGAGCGACGCGCTTTCTGGGTAAAACACTTGATTTAGTTCTTTCCTGTTCAACAATGATTCTATTCTGTTTTACAAAACAATGATGCACGCCGCCTATTCCATTCGCATCACCAATTACAGAGTATTAATCAGTGCCCTAGTGTTAATTTAATTAAATCATGGTTTAAATATTTCGAAGAAACCGGCAGGAAAACAAAAGGGCGGCCATGGAGCAAAAGAAATTAGTTTAAATTTTTCCTAAAAAACTGATATCGCGCAGAGGAGATATTCCATGGCCTCCCCGCAGCCCAAATCTAACCCCAGCTGTTTTTTTTTGTGGGATATATTTATGAGTTTATTTATTGTTCTGTTATACGTGGTGGAATTATATTGTATTAAATTGAAATTAAAACATTTTTTTAACTTATTTCCACATATTTATTTAACCAGTACTGGTTTCATCCTATTATGGACATCTTCAGGCTGGCAATTGACATTCTTTTGTTAGAGAATTTTTATAAAATTTGGTAGGCAGGTACACAATATTAGAGTAGGTAAATATGTTTTGGTTAAAAATAAAATTAAAGATAATAATTTAATTATCTCAAAAGCTGATAAAGGGAATAGCAAAAGTAATTCTACCAAAAAATATTTATATTAAAAAAGTCCAAAATGTACTAAACTCTAGTGATGTAATTTTATTAAATAAAGATCCAACCCCAAAATTTACCGCAGAAATAAATTCAATTCTTAGTACATGCCAAACACTTGTTAAAGATAAATTCCAAAAATCCTACCTCACTGTCATGAACCCCCAATGTCCACGATTGTATGGACAACCTAAAGTTCACAAATTAGATATACCAGTGAGACCCGTCGTAGCTTATAACTCAGCACCCAGCCTACAAACTAGCAAAATACGCCAATAGAATCATTAAAAATACTTTAAATTTCAAACCAAAATATGGTATTAAAAATTTTTTACAACTAATAGACCTGATAAAAGATATAAATATACCAAACAATGCCTCTCTGGTGTCATTTGACGTTGTTAGTCTATTCACAAGTGTACCTACAGATGAATTAAAAATAATAATCAATAATTACATGGAGAAATGCAATATAAATATTATAAAAAAGAGAGAAATTAATCAAAAAAAAAATATATATAATTTAATAAAACTTTTTTAGATTTGATAATAAATTCTATTTACAATCGAAAGGGTTGGCAATGGGTAGCCCAATCTCTTCAATTTTAGCAGAGATCATGATGGACCACTTAGAAGAGACCATTGAGAGGTTAGTGTCCTTTAAGAATGTTGTTTTTTATCGGAGATACGTGGATGACATTTTGATCGTTTGGACTGATACACAGAGACAGCTGGATGTCTTCATCAAAGAGATAAATCAAATCAATAGGTCGATTCAATTCACGATGGAGATAGGAGGAGATAGAATCAACTTTTTAGATGTAGGAATTAGGATCGTTAATAACAAGTTGGAATTTTCGATATACAGGAAGCCTACATATAGTGATAATATCATCCACAGCTCTTCGAGACATCACATCTCACATAAATTATCAATATTCCATTGTCTAATCCATAGACTGTTACATGTACCATTGAATGATGTAGATTACAGTGATGAATTGAATGTTATCACAGCTATTGCGGTAAATAATGGTTACGATAGCGGAATGAAAGACAATTTAATAAAAAAGAAAAATAAAAAACTCACTGTAAATTCAATTACATATGGCCTTACGCCAGAAAATGAAGTTGAAACAAAACAATGGAGTAAAATACCATACCTTGGGAAAGTATCAAATAAAGTTTCGAAATTGATAGACAGTGACAAGAAGTGTAAGACAGCTTTTTGTAGCGTGAATTCTTTGGGTAAGATATTAATAAACAATAAGGATAAGAGAGATAAATTGGAGAACTCTGGAATTTACCAAGTGAATTGCTCGAATTGCCCTGCATGTTACGTGGGACAGACAGGAAGAACAGTGTCAACCCGTATAAAGGAGCATTTCGCATGTTGGGTAAATCAAAAGGGAGATTTATCGAACGTAGCCTTGCATTTGCTAGAGAACCACCATACTTTTGACAAGGATAGAGATGTCAAGGTTCTTCACATTTGTGAAAAGGGACAGAAATTAGACAGATTGGAATTACTAGAAATTAATCACCTAACGAAGAAAATTGATCGTAAATATGTCATGAATAAGCAGTTGGAACATGGTGCTCAGTCACCATTAATATATCCATTTTAATTACTTGGAATTATGTTACCTTAGACTCTAAGGTAACATTTTTTTTTTTTTTTTTCTTTCTGTCTTTGTAGAAATTATTTTTGTTTTCTGGTAAATGAAAGATTGTGTTCAATAGATCATAACACCCCCTCTCCCCCTTTTTGATTTGCCCAACTAGTGAGGTGTTCTTTTGTGCAGTTTGATTCTTCTCTTCCGGTTTGTCCTACGTGATATGTAGGACAATTCATTATTTTTAATTTATTAAATTATCGATTATTCTGCTATAGTGACCATTGTTATATAATTATTTCATTTGATATTTTTTCCCAATGTAAATATTATTAAATATTATTTAATGTAATAACCAAAACATATGTTACTACTCTAATATTGTGTACCTGCCTACCAAATTTTATAAAAATTCTCTAACAAAAGAATGTCAATTGCCAGCCTGAAGATGTCCATAATAGGATGAAACCGGTACTGGTTAAATAAATATGTGGAAATAAGTTAAAAAAATGTTTTAATTTCAATTTAATAGGATATATTTATGTAAATATATATTTATTTTATCTTACAAGTCGTGTCTACGTAAATAAACCAGCGACTATACTCCAATTAAAGGAGAACATCCATAAAGAAAAGGTCAACATACCCTGAGATTTGTGTGGAAAAGTTTTCGAAAATCAAAGGACCTGATTTGAGGAATGCCAGCGGCGAGATGGCGGCCATTTTGACGAAATAAATTTTACGAAATGATTTTTCAGCATATTTTTGTTCTTATCTTATCTGTATTTTTTTCATGATTATTTCCAAAGTACAAATGTTTATGGCCCACCCTATAGTTAGATTAAAAAAATGCAACGAAAACAACTTAAGCAATTCCACAACTTTTAGTGCTACAACTAGCTAAGTCTAGTTGCCTAGTTGAAACATGGAAAAAAACACTTGTGGTAACTAGAGTTACCACCTTTTTTGGAGATACCCACAAAAAACATATTCAAATAATGCGATGATTCCGATGCGTTCCAACTTTTCTGTTTGTGACATTCATAGATAAGGAAATAAAGTTTCGCTTTGTGTGTAACTCAAAAACGCTGATTTCGGAGTTACCTAGTTGTAGTAATTGCCCCACGATATAATAAGAAAAAGCAGTTCACACAAAGCAAAAGTGAAACCTTTAGAAAAATGAAGGAGACAAGAGTGGGGAGGCTATGAAGTACCGCACAAAGAGGAGACTAAATCCTATTGATATGAATTTAAAAGGAGACATACACATCTCCTTTTAGTGTCGCTTTTTCAACGGTGTTTTTTTCAACAAATCACAACGGTGCTAAAGAAGTTTTCACTTCTATAATCATGGCCGTCGGTGTACAGTGTACACCTTCACTCAATGCCAGGGTTAAAACGATTTCTACTGTTCATTTCCATGCAAACGTAAATAAAAGCGATGTAATCTACGTTTTGTTATTAGGCAACGTAAAACATGTGCGAGCTCGCTTCTGATTTCTTTTGTCTACAGAACAGCACAATCCAATTCCTTTTGCTGTAATAATTATAAAATCAACATTTATTCGTTCTGACAAGTTGGTCTTGACCTAGTTCATTCACTTGAAGTCCACCTAAGTTCGTTTTTTCTATTTGTACTCAGAGGTACCGGGATTTGTATAATGTACAGTACGGTTTTACGACAGCAAATTATAATAAATAAATTATTAACATAAAAAATGTAGAGCAAATTTTTCTGTGGTATACCATTAGAAGAACTAAAATATGAAGGAACGCATGATTATGTGCATATCATACGCATATATAGGTATTTATAAAAATCAATGTATATTTGCTTGTTTGCAAGTATGTATGTTTGTTCCTTATGCGTTGCTAAACCATTCATCCGATTTCGATGAAAATTTGGGGATTTAATATGCGCATGCTCACGATGGTTTCAATATGTAATAGTGAGCTCTGGCATCATGAAATTATGCGTTGCTAAACCATTCATCCGTTTGCGATGAAACTTTGGGAATTTGACGTGCGCATGCCGGCGATGGTTTCGATATACAATAGTGAGCTCTGACGTCATGAAATTATTTCCTACACCATTTATCAGATTGCGAGGAAACTTTGATGAGTTGTAGTGCGCACACCCGCGAATGTTTCTAGATATACTGGTGAGCTCTGGCACTATAAAATTTGTGTAAAAAATTGCAATAGGTGGCACGCGAGCTGTTTGAAAACCGAATGTACCGGGACTGAATGTATGGAACGCGAGAGGGGGGAGGAAAAAGCGGGAGGGGGAGGGTTCACCCGGAAGGGGGTTCGCGAGACGGGGGAAGCGGGAGAAGGAAGGCGTTTGAAGACGGAGTTGGAACGTGTGAGGGGAAGGGGAGGCGGAAGGGGAAAGGGAACGGAACGAATGGAAACGGACACGCAGGGAGAAACAATTTCCTTATTAAGTGGATTGCAAGGATGCCGGGAACTTGATAGTGTTATATATTTTTTACTATCTATGCACCTTAGTCCGCGATTTGAATGTTCATGAATGTACGCATAATTACAGAGAAATTAATAAAAATCCCATTAATATTTATAAAAACAACGAGGCTAAGGTCAATACTTCTTGATATCCGGTAATTGACGGCTACGCCAAAACTGAACGCAGAAAATTCTTTTAAAATACACTGTAATAGTCCAGTAAATGAATGCTCCAAATGGAGGTGTAGAGTGCGTGAGCAGGGACCTAAGCGATTCCTTCAGAAACTTGTTTAGGGTGCTTAGGGTGTCATCATACTAAAAGTCCTGACGTCTAGGTGGTGAGCTAGGGGGGGGGGGGGGGGGAGGTCCCAATTTTCAGGTTTCCGCTTGTATCTCAAAAACGGTGCGTCTCAGAGGAAAATTTTTTGGGAATAAGTAAAAGCTTATAAAATTATCTACAACTTTTATTCTATATGTAATTTTCTAAATCCCAGCCGTTTTTGAATTACACGCTCCAGAAATGTAGATATTTTCGAAAAAAACCATTTTACCTCATATTTTTCATCAAACATTCCATCATATCGTATAAAATATTCATCACACAAAGAAGTTTATTTGTGAAGAATTTAATTCACTTTTAGAATATATATACATATACAAATAAATCTCCAACTAGTAAATATTTACAGCAATTTAAAGTTTTTTCGTAAAATGTCGCCATTTTCAGAAAATGCTGTTTTTATCTTATTACTGACACACCGACGCGCAACGACGATTATGCGATGCTCTGGTCGCTTTTAGTCAGACGTATGGTCAGATATGACCATTGAAACCACATTGATGCGATCATTCAATAGCCGAGGAGGCATAACAGGAGCCAGAGATGTTTCGCACAATGTAGTCAACAATTGGTTAGTAGGTATGAGCGCAACTCATGAGATCTGCACTTCCCCTGAAGAGTTTTGTGGAATCTTCTTCATGTCAAGTGAACAGCACACGGACCTCGGACAAGCCCACCGAAGTAGAGATACAGCAGACATTTCCAAACTCTGTCAGTGGTTTGATGCACATCCTCCCTTCCCACAAACCAGTGAAATGATGTCAATTCCCAATAGCGCCGTTTACACGCACACTTCGGAGCGACCGAGTCCCGCGCCACTTCAGGCCGCCGCGCAGAAAAGTAAAGACCGATAGGTTTACAGCGCAGTTCACTGTGAGACTTTTCTGCGCGGCGGCCTGAAGTGGCGCGGGACTCGGTCGCTCCGAAGTGTGCGTGTAAACGGCGCTATTGTCTTCTGTCAGCTCTTCGATAAAAATTCACGATGAAAAGGTTGCAGTTGACCCAACATTGCTGTTTAAGCGGATAAGCAAACGATCAAGCAAACTGATAAGCAGACGATCAGATGAGGATTTGATTAAATTCTTTGAGTATAAGTTGGCCACATTTCTCTTGGCACTGTTCAACGAAAGTGGGATGCGAAAGACCACTAAATCTGTCCTGTACAGCTTATTCGAACCTACTAAAAAACTGATCTACTGCTTCAGATGAACATAGTTGTGGACGGAGGATTTCTACTGCACAGAGTAATTTGCCAAAAAGATGCCTCCGTTGCCACAATTTGTGATCGTTACATCACCTACATCAACCAACACTATCCTGGATGACTCGCACTGTGGTATTTGATGGGTATTCAAACCCAGCCAACAGTACGAAATCACAAGAACAGATACGATGATACATCTGTCCTGACAATGGACACTGTAATGCTGTCCGAAACGTTGACAAGAAGGAGGTAGCGCCACACGGCATAATACCCCAAAATAAATCATAATAAATATACATTTCTTTAAAGAACGACAAACATTCCCGTGTTACGAATAACCTGACAATATTTGAAAATCTCTTACTACAACAATATACACGAGAACATAATATACAGGGTGTCCCGGGGTAAAGTGCATTATCTTCGGGAGGTGATTCTACATGATGGTAGGAGTAAAAAAGATTAACAACTTTTTTCGAAATTCCAACATTTTTTCCCATACAAAAAGATCTACCTACTAAAAGTCCATGGTGTAAGGTACGACCTTACTTGCCGGGCACGATCGTGGCAACAATAAATGGTGGTGATTGGCCCGTATCGTAACAGCGGAAAATAATAAAGCTGGCCGCGCACGCCGGTCTAATTTTATCTTTTTACCATAAAAGTACCCCTAAAAGTTGGAATTTCGAAAAAAGTTATTATCTTTTTTACTTACACTATCATGTAGAATCACCTCCCGAAGTTAATGCACTTTACCCCCTGTATATTATTTATGAACAAGTTTTTCAAAACAAAACAAAATTTTCAAAAGCGAATTTTATTATTTTTTTATAATTTTATAATTTTATAATTTTATTATACGTGAAACATTTTATAACCAAGATTAAATAAAAATTAGAGTGTGCAATTCACACGCGGTAGAAGTGAAACCTTCAGAAGACTAAAGTTAACAAGAGTGGAGAAGCTACGATTTACTCTCATTTTTTCGCAGGCTAAATCCTACATATATGTATGTTTATCTCTTTTTGGTGTCACTTTTTAATTTTTATCAAGTTTCAAATCACAACGGCGCTAAAGAAATTTTCACTTAAAAAAAATCACAACTCCATAACTCATGGTGGAAATAGGTACCTACCCACATAATTATGTTCATTTAGGTATGAAAAAGTATCTACATTATAAAACTTTGTATGTAGGTAATATTATTATTACTTGGCATGACTTAAAATAAATTCTGTTAGACATTTTATCAAGACCGAGGAGTTGAAGAAGTTACTTTATTATTATTGCCTTTCCAAAACACATTATTTCGTTACACAACTTCAGCCATAGAAGACTCATCACCCATTCAGCGCTTGTCTATTTTGATAGCTAAATAAAATCGAACATTAACGATGTGAAAGCGATATAATGGACCGATGAAAATATTATTATTAGAATTATTACGTTGTACGTTTTATTCTTCACAGTTATTTCTATTGTGTTACACGATTTATTGAAATGTGTCTTCTATAATAAACGCAACATATGTATTAAAAAAGAAAATTATCAGAATTGTCTATTATGCATCAATGACTTTAATTATCTATTATGAATTAATGAGTTTAATTATCTATTATGCATTAATGAGTTTAATTATCTATTATGCATTAATGAGTTTAATTATCTATTATACATTAATGACTTTAATTATCTATTATGCATTAATGACTTTAATTATCTTTTATGCATTAATGAGTTTAATTATCTATTATGCATTAATGACTTTAATTATCTATTATGCATTAATGACTTTAATTATCTATTATCCATTAATGAATCTAATTATCTATTATGCATTAATGAGTTTAATTATCTATTATGCATTAATGACTTTAATTATATATTATGCATTAATGAGACATCCAGAGAAGTACGAGATCTTGCATCCCATAATGCAGGGATAGGTTGCCCTGCATTATGGGATAGGTTGCCCTGCATTATGGGATAGGTTGCCCTGCATTATGGGATGCAACAATGCAGGCCCTGGAATAAGGAGAACATCACGGCTGAAAAACCTGAGACAGTGGTTTGGCCAGTCTACTGTAGAGCTTCCGGGCCGCAGTAAACAAAATCCGCATATCCAATATGATTGCCAACGTCCGTTGAACGGACAGGGCACGAGTAGAAGAAGACTGCATTAATCCAGTCCCTCTTGCAGTATGGTATTAATGGGTGGGGAGGGGCCTCCTTGCTTCCCTGCTTCCTTCCAGCCCATAATTACAATTTATACAACCATTTACCGAATTTAATGTTTAAAAAAAATATATATATATAAATACCGCACAAGAGTCCCAACTGATCCCGTTTGGAGCCAGTGAGAGTATATATAGAATCCCCAATTGGGGTACGTTGTGAGGCTGAAGGAAATGGGGAGGGAAGGAGATGGGGAGGAGAAAGGTGGGAAAGTACCTGGCTATTCAATCTGATCACCAATCACGGCTAAAGCCATTTCAAACAAGGTTTCAATTCTGAATGGTGGTTTTACACCAGGATACTGAGAGTATCTTCCACTCCGGAACGTGCCCCAAATATAGGTACTATATATTATTTTAAAATAATTAATTGTGAAAAACAAAAATTAATGAAATTTATTTGCGCACGCCGGTTCTCGATCCTGCGACCTTTGGATTATGAGGCAAGAGCCTTACTCCTCGACCACGGAGGCCGTCCCTAAAATTGGATAGTGATGTATATACTATTCAATTATATCTAATATTAAAAAAAAACTTTGGTTAATGTTATTATTATTAATAAAATTGGGTACTTATGTTGAATTACGTTTATACATACCTCTGCCATAGGTCACCCCAAGTGGTTCGCTACGTTTGGTGATTTAGCAGGGGTGCCCGGGTTCATGGGGTGAGGTTTGTCTAGGTCTTGGAGGCGGATGACCGGGACATACTGAACCCCAGATTCCTACCCACCCCTTAAACCCTTTTCCTTCACAGAACTCTCCTCTCCTTCCCTTTTCCTTAAAAAAACCCTCCACACAGCATCCTCAAAGATGACATAGGCCCTGAGGGAAATTATTTTCCTCAGGGCCTCCTGTGTGGAGATCATGTAAAAAAAAAAAAATACATAGTTACATATTTAATAAGTCGTTGAATATTGTTTGCATATTGCCTTTTAAGAATTATTTTCTTTATGTATGTAAATACTCATCCTATAACCACGAGCCATTGGAGCTCAACTTATGGAATAGTAGAGTAATTTGGAAAAAAACATTACATAATTTTGTATTTTGTTATTTTTTGGAATGTAATATTTTTTTCAAATTAAAAAAACATTACATAATTTTGTATTTTGTTATTTTTTCGAATGTTATATTTGTTTTTAAATTAAAAAACATTACATAATTTTGTATTTTGTTATTTTTTGGAATGTTATATTTGTTTTTAAATTAAAAAAACATTACATAATTTTGTATTTTGTTATTTTTTGGAATGTTATATTTGTTTTTAAATTAAAAAAACATTACATAATTTTGTATTTTGTTATTTTTTGGAATGTTATATTTGTTTTTAAATTAAAAAAAAAACATTACATAATTTTGTATTTTGTTATTTTTTGGAATGTTATATTTGTTTTTAAATTAAAAAAAAAACATTACATAATTTTGTATTTTGTTATTTTTTGGAATGTTATATTTGTTTTTAAATTAAAAAAAAATAGTATCTATGTGTAATACTGTTGTGGATAAAAAAAACAATTTTATTTTATTTTATATTTAAAATAATTAAACACGCTAAAGCATTGTAATTACGGCAAGCATAAAATTATACAAATATAATATTAAGTCAAGTGCAATGAGACATATTACGCCGCGTACAGATTTTAGCAAATCAAAGCAGTTAAATAAAGCACGTCATAATATCAAACCGTTTTTTATCAATACACTAGCTGACCCGGCGAACTTCGTACCGCCTTAGATTCAATACTGTAATTAATTCAACTTATAAGTGTTAACTTATTAGTTGAATTAAATTCAGATTTTTTTTATTTAAGTTAAAAATTACGCAATTATCGATGCGCAACTGTCCGTGTTTTGTTTTTGTCAGTATCAGAGATGGCGTTGTGTACGGGTTTACATTTTTGGTGATTTTCTTACTTTTCCACTTACTTACGGAATTGCGTTTGTTTTCTTTATACGTGTGAGGGAGATTTATTATAATTACTGTATTTTTCCTTTGGAGGGGTGCATATATGCATTCACCGTTTGTCTCATTTTCGACTATTGGCATTTAGTGTGTAAGAAAGAGGGGCAGCATTATATGTTTAAGAATAAAAGCAAAACAATCAGCGCATTGACATTTGACATTTTTGGAATTCACCCAAACTATTCAATATTATATTTATCACAATATTTGTGCAGCTCTTTCAAAATATGGTTAATTCGTTCCATAGAAAATGTACAAGGAAAAGAATTTTCTTCATATTATTTTTTCGTGAATTTTTCCGATGTTTTTATAGTTATTCTGCTATTCGGGGCGGAGATAAATCCAACAAATTAAAGATCATAAAAGACGGTCCAGCCGTTCTTGAGTTATAAATGGTGTAACTAACCCGACTTTGTTTTATATATTAAGATTTGAAGCTACGCATGTTTTAGATTATTGTGTGTCTCTTCGATAATAGAAAAAAATACGAGTGATTCTCTTCTCCTCGTGGTCCTGTCCGTTCAACGGACGTTGGCTATCATGTTGGTTATGCAGACTTTGTTCACTGCTTGAGGTGATTTTTCACAAGCGCCCTCAGCACCCTCAGCGCCCTTGAGGTGATTTTTCACGAAAATGGCGCTTAATAAATCAGCCAAATATTATTATTATTACGTAAACTTGTCGTATGATAACTTTTTTTGGGTGCATATTCTTTTAATTCGTTCAATGAATAAATGAATAAAATACTTTTTTACCAAAATTGTAAAACTGATGTCAATATTTAGATGCATTTTTATTAGATGACTGCTGCACGAGTGTAGCTATTTGACCTTTGTGTCTAAGGCAAGGTTTCTTTTTTCATATATAAAATATTTTCATCTCAATTTTATTTTTATCTATTCGATTAACGTTAATTAAATCGAAGGATATCTTTACACAGCAGATAAACTTTTTATGCCATGTGTGAATCAGCGTCATAATATTGGCAAGCTTTTTCTTTCCGGATTCATAAACGCAAATATTTTCAGCACCAAATATTGTTAATTACATCATGAGCTGTGGAGTTTTGGAATATTAATTTAGCTAAATCTCACACTGTAACTGTGACAAACTACGTCCTTATACTCAAATAAGATTTTTTTTACAGTATTTAAATACTTAAAAGATTCAAATTTTTAAAAGATTCAAGTAAGAAGAGGTCTACTATTCAAAAAAGATTAAAAAGTTATAAACATCGGCGGTATTTCTATGTTGTGATAAATATATTTTTTTTAATTTATTGAGTACTAGCTTTTGCCCCCGGCTTCGGTCGCATAGTATTAGAGGGATTCCCACTCCGCCTCCTCCACTTTTCCTATCCCCACCCCCCGCTCCCCCCACCCCCCTTATATACCCGTTAAATTCATTTTTCAAACAGCTCACGCACCACCTATTAAAACGTAACAATCAAACACGCGCAGTTTCGCAATTATAATATTAGTATAATATACATTGTAGTATAGATTAGTATTTTATACATTTTTGAATTTTTTCTATCAAAGGGATCTCCATAGTAACCTAAAAAAAAACAAAATGACAGCGCACATCAAACAGTTACTTAGAAACGCTTTGCTTTTCGTCCGGACAATAAAGGTATAATAAATAATTTCATAACGCCAGAGCTTACCAATATATACATCCTATATTACTCGCAAATAATGTAGTTTTCTCTTAGTGAAATAATTTTTAAAGTCCATTCAGTATTTATTGCGTGAAAGAGTAACAAAGATCCATACATCCATACAAACTTTCGCATTTATAATATTAGTAGGATAGGATAGAGCAATGGGCGTTTTACACAATTTTTTGGTCCTGTTTTCGTATGGGTCATTATTTCGTATGGATTCGGGATGAAATTTCGTGCAATTTAAGAGGCGATACATTCTTTTACAATAGAGAACTCCAGTCCAATTTTTTTATTTTTTTTAATGAATAAAGACCTTCAAACTTAAATAACTGCATTTTTATTTTTATTTTTATAGTTAGTTTTAATAGTTAAAATAATTGTCAAAGTTTTAATTTTTAAAGACTCCCAGAAACGCACCGTATCTATGGTGGTCTTCACCCACCGTTAGTTTTTTTACTTTTTAAGTTGTCATTTTGAATCAGTGATGTCATGTCGAGGGAAATTTCCCTAGATCTAGGGGAGAAAAATATTTTTTAGGGATAAGGGAAATCAGGACAAAATCTAGGGAAATTTCGAACTCTGGCAAAAATTTTATTACATATGACAATATTACTGGTATTATTTATATATATATTTTTTGGAATTCCTATGAATCTTAATTATTGTTCATTTACTTACATGCCATGTTATTTTTAACACTGACAACTCAAAATGATATTAGGGAACGTACCCATACTACGTGGCACGTTCGGGGGGGGGGGGGGGGGGTCTTCAAAATACCACGCTTGGTACAAATGAGCGGCGGGTTGCTTATGATTTTTATTTTGCAAAGTGTTTTTTTTTTAATTTGGAATTTAGTTTCTAATTCAGTGGTGAGTGTATTCGTACTTTTAAATTATTACTTCACGTAGCAAAAAGTGTTTTATTTGGAAAATCACGGTATTATTAGTATATTTACCAAGTTCCGATATCTTTCCAATTAATTATCATATTAATTAACATATAACAGGATTAGTGTTACACAATCAGGTGGCTACGTAGGTAATTGCGTAAATGTGAAATTCTAGGGAAATAATTTTTTTGGGCAGAACATCCCTGTTTGCGGTCATGGCGGAATGCTTTGTAATGACTTTTAGGTGTGAGGTGTGTTTTTTATTCAAGATTAACTGCTTTTAATCTAGAAAAATATTGGTAAAATGTCCACATTTCACCGCAACTGTTATTGTATTTAATCAAAGTGCAATATAAAAACAATAAATCATCTCTTTCATTGCAAATACATGTGATATCGTGTTTTGTGTCAGGCGTTACTTTGTAGGTACATTGTTTTATGTATAATACATACAGAAACACTGGTATTTATAATACACTGATCATGACGAGTGTGTAACAACTTGTATAAAAAGCCCTATACTAAAAACAATTTGAAAATACATAAGCAAATGTCAAAAGATGACACGACTTTAACCTCAAATAGACAAAATTTATTGCAGATTGTCCGCAAATATAGCCCTTTTCGTAAATTGTTGAGGGCCTAAATTATGTTTCAATAAACACAATAACTATTATTTATCTAAATCTCTATAAACAGTATGAAAATAAACCAAAAACACGAAATGTTGAATTGCATAGGTACGTGTGCACTTCAAGTCATTTCAAATGTCAATACACACTATCACCAGGCAGTGACGTCACCGTTAACCATTTCAGTAATGCCAACTTAACGCTGTGTTTTGAGAAGAGGTTTAAAAATGCACTTTTTAATAATTTTTTAAAAACTCTGCGTTTAATATTATGAAATAAAACTTATATATTCAGAATCAGCGTTTCTTGGTCTATATGAACATATTTTTTTAAAGCCATTATATTTTTCACTGGAGTTCCTTATTATCGTCTGAGATTGTTTTATATAACAATATTATGCGGAAATGTTGCATACTTGCATACTTTAACTTCATAAGTGTTTTTTTACTGATTACTGTTCGGTATTGTGAATTTCGCTAGTATTTTAGATGATATGTTGACGGGAACGGAAAAGGCAAATGACGGATACTTTCGTTACAGTTTTCTAACGTATGTAATGTAATACACTTCCACACAGTTTTCATGTGTGGATCGGCATGAAATCGGCATCTTTTACATCTGTATGCATTGTATTATCCGCAATGTGCGTGCATGAGTTTTTATTGCCCTGTACATTTGTACTATCGGAGTACACTTCATTATTAACAGATGCAGAAGAGAGAATGTTGTTCGCCATTAGCACGTTATTTATATTACATGATCGCCCCGGTAATCTAACTCCACTATACAATACAGATGGTGTTCACCATCGGTAGTGAGTAGTGATGGTGTTCATGGTAAATAGTTATACCTACTAAGAGTGATTACTTAATCATAGAACACGTATAAGATCACCTGGTTTGTTTAGAGGGGTATTAATGTTTATTAAGTTATATTCTTAGCAAAAGTATTTGCTGTTCATTGCTAGGGAAGCCTAGAAAGAAACCTTATTCAAAGAACGGACTGCTTTTGTTCACGCCTTTACTTTTTTTACGTTAGCTCCACAAAGGAGGCCCTGAGGAAAAGAATTGCCCCCAGGGCCTATTTCATCTTAGGCGATGCTGTGTGGAGGGTAAGGAAGGGTAGGATAGGAAGTTCTGAGAGGAAAAAGGTATAAGGGTGGGTAGAAATCTGGGGGTCAGTGTGTCCGTCAGTAACGAATGTATGAATTCATCCCTCTCACTGGGGTGCCGAGAGAGTCTGAGAGGCCAAAAGGTCTCCCTCAATCCGTCTCTCCCGATCCGGCTTCCCATGCAGTAGGCGGGAAAATGCACTCGACAAGCCTCACCCCATGAACTTGGGCCATTTATTCAATAAATGGTTTTTGTGGCGGCGGTACCCATACCCGCCTCCCAAATTGACTAACATGCCCATGATTCTTTCCTCCTTGCACACACCCGATAATGACAAAAGTAATAACTGTCCAGACTTTCAAAATGTCCGTGATGTAATAATGCGGTTACCCATGGAGATGAATCGTATTTATCGAACAATAAACATCAAAATAATGCATTCGTTTTGAAATCAAAATATTTTACTGCTTATCTTAGAATATCGTATTCTAAAACTTCTAGACATTAATATTGATGATGTTGATGCAACAATTGCAATTCCGATGCACCTCAACCGCAGATAATCAATAAAAAATAATAACTCTGAAGTAATGGCAATACTTTTGATTTCGTCAATAAAGCGTCCATCTACAACATAACTTTTTTTTCTAACGGTGAAGAAAACCGATAGTCTGGGAATACAAGCATAAATACAAGAACTTTTGTGTTGTTTCGTAATATTTTTAAGTGAAAACTTCTTTGGCGCGCCGTTGGGATTTGAAACTCGATGAAACGAAAAATAGCGACAATAAAAAGAGACAAATACATACATCTATAGGACTTAGCCTGCGAGAGAATGAGATAGTATAATCGGTCTCCTCTTTGTGCGGTGCTTAGTTGCCTACCGGTCTAATCTTTTTGCGGTGCTTCATAGTCTCCCCTCTCTTATCTACTTTAGTTTTCTGACGATTTCCCTTCTACCGCGTGTTAATTGCACACTCTGATATTTTTTTTCCATAAGAACACAATGTTTAATAATATGTAGCTACTGACATTGGGCCCACGTACGCAATGTATGCATCCTTCGTTCTCAGACTGACGTGCACACTTGTCTATTAAATTTATAGACTCGTAGTATCGCAGTATTCAATGGATTTAACTTAATAAATCAAGGTCTTACTAAATCTAAAGTGTTAATAAGTTGTTCATCTCTAAATTTAACAATAAAACGAGCAATAAATATCACCATCTTTCTTTCACACATCCCACGCCGATCTCGACAGCGCAGATCGACGTTAAATGGGGAGCATGGGATTGCGTTGCAAGTGTCAAGCGTCTATTTGCGTAGAAAATATATTAATTGTAAGTAAGGGAACGTACCCATACTACGTGACCCACTTTTTGCAATTTTTAACCCACTCTCCCCCCCGGTGACCACGTGTAGTATATTCCAAGACCCCCCCTCCCCCCCTACAGTTTTCACGTAGTAAATCATAAATATGGTTTTGAATCATTTCTTACTAACAAAAACTAAAAAAAAATATTTGTCTTTATTAATACGGCGCTTGCTGCGTGACGGCAAGAGTGCATGCATACCTATAATTAAAAGTGGAAAAAATATAACATAGATTTCTAGATTGACTACGTGATAAAAACCAACCCCCCCCCATTGTGACCAGGCGTGGTATTTTGAAGATCCCCCCCCCCCTAAACGGGTCACGTAGTATGGGAACGTTCCCTAAGTTGTCTAGATGTCTTAAGGGCCCGCAACCCGGATTTTTACTGAGTTATTACATATTTCCCTTAAACACGGTAAGTTTTAAAGCTCTTAAAAAAATATGTGTTATTTTTGAAGATAATATCTAGACTTTGCCCGCGGCGAAACGCAAATTATATAAAATTATTATTAACACGTTTGTTTCAGTTATTTTACAAGTTATATGTATGAAAAAATTCACAGTGTTTCTTTAAATGCTGTTTAAGATAATGCCCGCGAGATTTTAGCTCTATTTTAAACGAGTCGTGTTTTATTAAACATTTTCGCAATTTTCGCATCGATTTTGTCGCTGTAAATGTTAGCGCTCTCCTCTAACATTCCACTCCACCTTCTCTTTTCGGGCCCGGTTGCTGGCGTTGCCTACATCGCCGTAGTCCCATCCTTTCCCAACCGAAATATAGTTGCTGATCAATAATAAATAATTATTATAATGAAGTATTTTTATAAACGTTTCTTATGTTTTCTATTTTTAGTTGTTACTGGTTCAACTGATGGAATCGGGAAATATTACGCGAGAGAACTGGCGAGACAAGGAGTTAACATCGTCCTCATCAGCCGATCCAGGGAGAAGCTCATTCAAACGGCCTCCGAAATAGGTTAGTGAATCCTACCTTTCTATTTCAACAAACTGAGCTATATTTGTTTTCCTGATGGTACTGTTATTGGAGATAGCTGCGTTTGTTCTCTGCAGTGCCGCATAATATATTTCGAATGCTAAAGAAGAATTCGTTTGGCTGAGTTTTAAAAAAAATATTATATTAGCTCCACACAGGAGGCCATGATGAAAAATATTCCCACCAGGGCCTATGTCATCTTTAGGGATATTTTATGGTAAATATTTTTAGGAAAGAAATGTGAAGAAGTTTTGGGATGGAAAAATGTATGAGGGTGGGTAGGAATATGGGGGTCAGTATTACAGGAGTGATGGTATGAATCTATCCCTCCCACTGCGGTAAAGTGATGTCTGAAAGGTCTCCCTCAACCGGTCTCTCCCGATCCGGCCTACCACGCAGTTGGTGGGCAGCGCATCCGCCACCAAGATCCGGACAAACCTTACCCCATGAACCCGGACACCCCTGATAAGTCACTAACATAACTAACCACTTGGGGTGACCTATGGCACAGGTGTTGGTTATCTAACAAATGGTTTTCGGGGTGGCGGTACCCATACCCGCCTCCCAAATTACACACACAAGTCGAACCACGAATTATGGGAAAGGAAACCAATTCTTTTCCCATAATTCGTGTTCGGCTCGCGTCACGGTTCGCAAATGCATACGCATCTATAGCATAATATGTAGCGCTGCAGGGAAAAGCTTTTTCCGCAGTGGAAACTAAAATAGTTTCCAACTCATTGACAGTTTTCCAACTGCGTTCAAAACTTTGTGCAGTTTTCATCTTTCGGAAATGTAATTTTGTGAAATACGTAAACAAGAATTAAGCTACGATTAATTTGTTGTATGTTTCGACGTCAAAAGCTTGTAGGTGATTTCTACGTGTTATGTAGGCGGATAATAATTCTGCTTAAAATTTTGTTTATCAATAACTACTAAATAATATTTTTTTGTATTTTTGGTTTGCTCAAAACTCACATTTTAATAATTTCCACCGAATTCGTAACTGTAATAACTTTTTTTTTCAAACCGACCCATGGGCATATAAGTTCTTTATATTTATATTTAATTTTTCAACTATGAAAAACAACACCATGCAATTTATACATTTTACGTACAACGATTTTAAATGTTATAACCCGTTTTTCAACTATGAAGTTAGCGATAAGCACCAGATTTTATTTTTCTAGACCAGTGTTTCTTAACCTGTGGTCCGCGGACCCTGGGGGTCCGCGAATATATGTGTCCGCAGTCTAATCTCTCGACCATTTAACTATAATAAATAAATGCCACCAAAAGTCTCGTAATCGCTACGCTTACTTAGCACGAATAATTTAAAACAGTTAAAACACTATGCGATTTGACGTGTGAATGTGGATGAAGCGAGGAGGAGTGTGTGTTAAATTAAATATATGAAGAAAAAAACGATGTCTGAATGCGGATGAAGCGACCGCCTACAAAGGGAACAGGTAGTCGGCCGCTCCCCCAAAGTTTTGTCGCAATCGGATGAATGGTTTAGCAATGCATAATTTCATGATGCCAGAACTCACTATTTTATACAGATAGAATCGACTGGAAGCGCACATCAAATCCCAAAAGTTTGATGGCAATCGGATGAACGGTTAAGCAATGCATAATTTCATAATGGCAGAGCTCACTATTGTATACAAAAACCATCGCGGGCATGCATACATCAAATCCCCAATGTTTCATCGCAATTCAGAATTGAAACGTTGCTTGAAAATGGCTTTAGCCGTGTTTAGTGACCAGATCTGAATAGCCAGGTACTTCCCAACCTTCCTCTTCCCCACCTCCTTCCCCTCCCCACTACCTTAAGCCTCATAACATACCCCAATTGGGGATGCCATAGTCTCACTGGCTCCAGACGGGAGCAGTTGAGATTCTTGTGCGGTATTCACTGTAAAAAAAAAAAAAATCGGATGAACGGTTTAGCAATTCATAATTTCATGACGCCATAGCTCACTTTTTACATAAAAACCATCGCCGGCATACGCACATCAAATCCCCAAAGTTTCATCGCAATCGGATGAACGGTTTAGCAATGCACAATTTCATGATGGTAGTGCTCAGTATCGTATAAAAAAACCGTCGCGGACATGCATACATAAAATTCCCAAAGTTACATCGCAATCGGATGAACGGTTTAGCAATGCATAATTTCACGATGCCAGAGCTCACCATTTTATACAGAAATAATCGAAGGGATGCGCACATCAAGTCCCCCAAGTTTCCTCGCAATCGGTTGAACGGTTTAGCAATGCATAAATTCATGATGCCAGAGCTCACTATTTGTAGTTGTATTGTAAGTACTAAGTAGGTACTTTGTTGTAATATTTCACCAAAACGACGCCATTATGTTGTTGAGCATAAAATAATTTTATTAAAACTTATTTTCAGCTCAAATAATTTTATTCAATATCATGTTTTGCTTTTTAAAGGAAAAACGTCCCTGCAAGAAAGTACCTACCTAGAACAGCGTAATATATATATTTTTTGTTTTTTCACAATATCCAAATAGAACCACGCTTTATTCATAAATAATCAACACATTTAAAAATAATAAGGCTGGGTTGTTTGAAAAACAATGAACAATTCTTTCAAATTTTTCTTGTCAATTTTCAGTTCTCGAAAGTTCTGTAATTATTTCAGTTTTGTGATGCAACTGGCCTATAATGATAAAAAAAACTTGAATAGAACCAACACAGAACGTGAAAATTAACTTTAAAAAAAAGTTTAATTATTCAGTATCATCGAAACAACCTTACCTTAGTATTTCATTAAAACCTAATTAATTGTGTATCTACGTACTCGGGTAGGTACCTGCGCATTTCCTTATATTCCGGCAATCTTTGCCTTTTTCATCATATTTGCAATACTACCGAAATAATTAGGTACCTACCCCGAATGAATAACGTTTTAATTTGAACTGGCCAGGAAAATATACATTTCCTACGGAATCTCTCAGCACGTGTTTTGGTGATTTTTTTTGGAAAATTTCGAGTTTTGGCAACGTCTCCTGAACTTTTTTAAATGTGATGGACCTGTAATATTGGTGTCAAAAGTTGCGGAATCTTTCCGGCTATCGTATTTTTAAAAAACATCTAGCCCGGAATCGGTTTTTCGGCGGCAATGTCGTTTTCCGAAAAACAGCGACCGAAACCGCCGAGACTTCCGTTTTGTTAGGCTAAAGATTTGACATCTAGAATTCTGACCGACTCAAAATTCCTGTATAAAGGAAAATTTGTATTGAAACAAACGCCTTTTTTGTCATTTTATTTTTTTATAGCGCTATCTGTCGGCGGGAAATATAACCGACCCGAATCGAGTGATTTAAGTAGAGCTTCTAGTTTTCGCCGCTGATTCGAATCACAGAATAAATCCCCATATATATATTATTTTGTCGAAAAAAAATATCTCCCCCTTTCCGTGTCTTAATTTCAGAGTTCCGAGTCTGAAAGTGTCACCTCGAGCGAATGTGAACCTCGTGGTGGGTGAAACGTAAAGGGCAGAGTGTCGTTTTTCGCGTGCAGACGCAGGTTACTTAGGTCATTTTGGTCTTTCCCGTAGTCGTCTTAAAGTCACCTCAACCGAAAGCGAACCTTAAGGTTCTTGAAACGTAAAGGGCAGAGCGGTTGTTTCGCATAAAGGCAAAAGTGACCGGTCGAACAACTGAGCATTAATAAAGTGCAGGTGGTGAATTTGATTAAAGATAGGCCTCTAAATTCCCGTATTTTCGGTATCATTTGTAAAGAAATGATTCACACGAAGTTTTTATTGCACGCCGAAGTGCTTTGGTTGTCTCGTGGCAAAGTTGTGTCGCATGTTTTTGATTGAGAGGTGAGATCAGAATGTTCTCTTTGAAGAATTCTGTAGGCGGCATCAAGACACATGCTTTTCATTTCAATGACTTCGAATGGCTCACAATGGCAGCATATTGGCTATTGGGACTAATGGAATCCTCTGGTAGAGCAATGCTGCCAACACAAGTACAAGACGAAATGATTAAACACCTCCGCGCTTCGGACTTCGGACTTCGTTTCGGGATTATTTTCCAGTAACTGACAAAAATAAAAATTGGATATTAGACCGGCAACAACACAGGAAAACCAATTAACAGAAATAGTTTGTGATTGAACTTTGAAACGCGAGTTTCAAGAAATCCTCTTTATCAAGTTTTTAAAGAAAGATTATATGGAAATATCAGTAAAAAAGTAGTCTGAAACATTTACTGCTTTTCTAAACTACATACCTCTGTGAAAAGGCATTCTCTGCTCTTAAATATACTACAGACAGATACAGAAACAGATTAGAAGTGGAATTCGATTAGAGATTACAACTTAGTAGTATATAACATCAACCCGAATATCACTAATTTAGTTGCAAAAAAAGCAACACCAACCTTCACCGTTAATTAATGTGAATGTTGGTGTTGTTGCACTTTTTTTTTTTTAAATAATCGGAGACGTTTTACATATAAATATAGTTCCCGTGAGCACTTAGGCCATAGACCCATTGTACTATCTCCCATTTTACCTCATTCCTTTGACAGTAACCCAGTCCCTTTTATAAAGTTCACCAGGATTGTCATTGGAAATGGAGCTATATCTTCTGGTTCGACGATGTGTCTTCCCAGGTCTCATTTCCCCTCTTCACTCCTCCTTCGTTCCCTGAAGGCCCTACGACGGAAGAGGGCTTCATCTCTCCTCTCCACTCCCGAAGGCCCGAGAGTCCACTCCCCCTTGGTTCCCTAAAGGCCCCACAAGGGAAGAGTCCACCAAGATGGCCTCATTTCTCCTCTTCACTCCTACATGGTTCCTCGAAGGCCCCACATGGGAAGAGGACATCATCTCTCCACTTCACTCCTCCTTGGTTCCACAAAGGCCCCACGCTGGAAGGGTGCCCTCCCCTTGGTTCCTTGAAGGCCCCACAAGGGAAGAGTTCATGGAGGTGACCTCGGCTAACCTCTCCACGGTTTCTCCTCTTGGTTCCTTCTACGGCCCCAGGAAGGAAATCCACAGAGGTGGCCTCAGCACTCCTAGGTTCCCAAAAGGCACCTAGTTTTCGAATAGTCCAATTTTTTTAGTCCCACGAGTTACCCGGGAAATAGAAGGTCCACTCCAGCAGAGCCCTGAGTGCTGGAGTGAGGTCTAAATACTCCGAGATGCGACCTTGTTTCTCGGAGGCACCGTTCGTGACGCTGTTCCCCAGGACATTCAGCCTGAGCACGGTAGCTCACACCTTGGCTTGGGATGGCTATTGCAGGTTTGTGTTTCCACTCCCTGAGCGATGGATTCGCCACACTCCCTACGCTAATGTTGCACGTTAATTATTAACGTATTTTTTTGTAATTGTAGTATTAAAATAAATGGTCCAAAATTTATTGCGGGTTTTTATTTTTATTAAGGGGGCCCTTGAAAATTGGGCTTGATTTCCTAGAGGTCCGTGACTAAAAAGGTTAGGAAACGCTGTTGTAGACAGTTAATTAATTTCGAGAGGGAAACATTTAGAAACATCTTAAATATTCAACAAGTTCTTCAGAATTAAGGTGATGCACTAATAAGTAATGCAAATTCATGTGATTTCGGTTTGAAAATTAGATCGCTTAGAAATATTTTAGATGCTTTAATTACTCGTAAATATTGCGAGTAGAACACAATACATATTAATTGCCTTTCAAATAACAGTGTTTTTTTATTGGACTTTTTATAAGCCCAGAAAAAATAAAGTATCAGGCGTATAAAAACTGCTTTAAAATTCACATCTCATATTTACGAACCCTCTTTTCGGTTGTAGTTTTATTGTATAACGTGGGAAATTAAATTATTTAAAAAATTATTGAAAACATTTAAATAATTATCTCCGAGCTTCGTAAAATAAAATAAAACACGGTTTTTGGCGATGTTTTTTTCTAGATGTTTATGTTTATGTTTATAATCTGTTGTGAAGCGGAAATTTAAATATTATTACATTCTTCATAAGGAGTGTTATTATTAGTGGCCCTGGCCTTTGCAAGTATTTTATTTAATACTTACGTAAAAATTATATTATTTATTATAACAACTTTTAACGTATGGCCCTGTTGAAATACTACTATTTAGAACCGAAACGTTGCTTGAAATGGCTGTAGTTGTATTTAGGGATCAAACCTGTTGTTTAGATTTAAACCCAGGACTCAAACCAATTATGGAGTTGAGTTACCATCAAAGGTTGGATTGCGATCCAAGAGTTGTCTGATTTGTTCGTTAGATGTCGATAGAATCATTTTATTTTTGTCCCTTTCTCACACAACAAACAAGGTAAATATAGATGTACGAAACCTTTATAAAAAGGCTTGCATCGGTAAAATTAACTTACTTCTTTACGAAAACTTGCACTAAGAATTTAAAATACTACTGAACCCTTGTACGTTGGGTGGGGAACGTTATTGTCGTCAGTTTGTAAATATTCAAATCATAACAATAAAAAATCAAGAACTTAAAGTTAAAACCAAAAAGTGCTTCATTTATAAAAAACCAGTCTACCCAAAGAAATTCTCCTGAGTGAAGACCTCCAATTTTTTACACCTGTATAGCTAGATATTCATTAATATTTTTATTTATTTCCCATCTGCTTCCCCTTCTCACTTCTTTCAACGTCATAACATAACCAAATTGGGGATGTTAAGTTTTCAATAGCTTCGGGCAGTATTCACTTGAAAAAGTCCTAACCTTGCGTATAAGATTTAATTGATAGACATCCAATATTCATATTTTCATGATTTAATTAATAGAATCAAATGGCGTAATATTGGTTTGGTTTGAAAAAACATCCTGAAAAAAATCCTCTTCTTTTAAATCTTTAAAGTGCTTAGATAATATTTGATCGGTCAGGCGACAGGCATTGCGTTTCAAGAGCCTGTTCGAAGAGCAAGATGATAAGTGCTTGTTTAGTTGAATTCACTATTAACATTTACATTTTAAATTAATAAGATTTCTTAATCAGGTACTTTGTGCGGCTAAACTCATCCTGCATTTATGGAAATGTATTGTAAGGTTTTTCCATCAGTTAGGCGGGTAATGCACATTGCATATGCTTTAATTAAAATGTTTATTTTATTCGAAACTAGCTGGTCCCCGGCATGCGTTGCTATGCCATTTAATAAAGAAATTGTTTCTCCCTGAGTGTCCCATTCGTCTCGTTCCCCTTCCGCCTCCCATTCTTCTCCTACGTCCTCTTCGCCTCTCGCGTTCCCACTCCGTCACCTTCACCTTCCCTCTCCCCACTCCACTCCCCCCCCTTCCCCCGTCCCGCGTACCCCCTCTCGAGTTCCCCTCCCCCCTCCCAGGTCCCCTCCCCCCTCCCAGGTTCCCCTCCCCCTCCCTCCCGCTTTCCATGGCAATAGCCGCTTCCTCGCGTGCCACCAATAGCATTTTTTTATACAAATTTCATAATGCCAGAGCTCACCGGAAGTTTTAGAAAAACCTTGTCCTGACAATAACGAACACACAAAAAAAGAATTATCCAATTTGGTGCAGTTGTTCGAAACTTATGCGCTCAGCAACACATTCAGCGATTCATTTTTATATTATAGATGGGTACACCAGTGGCGGGTTGGTGTGTTTTCAGTGAGCTAGAGCTGCGATTGGGGATGCCGTAGTCTCACTCGCTCACGGGAGCAGCTGGGACCTGGGACTCTTGTGAGGTATACATATAAAAAAGCTATATAGTTTAGCATTAAAGGAAGTACTTTTATACGTTTTAAAGCATATTTCTATCTGCTCTCCCTTCTAAATAAATATCTTATAAGTTTATACGTAGATAGATACCTGTAGGTAGCCAGTGGCGGTCCGTGAGTTTTCAGTGAGCTAGAGTGCTAAGATTGAAAAATACGAAATTACTGACGTTGTTGTAGCTGAAAATCAATTTTTTGTATTCGTTATATGATTTAAAGAAAAGTATTTTCGTTAATGGATTTTGGGGTGTTATGCCGTGTTGCTTTACGTTTCGGGCAGCGTTACAGTGTCAATCATCAGAAGGGCGATTTTTTATATTTTGTGGGTACGGAAACGATTCCATACGTAATAGCTAAATAATGAGGTAGTGCAACTCGGCATAACTCCCCAAAAATAAATAACGAAAATCAGGAATCATTGCTTAAATTAAATCAAGTATGTCCCTTAACATCCCGTACAGTCGCAATTCATAGGGTCGAATTTGTTTCTCTTATCTAAGGGTTCGAAGTACTGAATAGTAAAGTCAGATTTTAATCTTAAATCAATCGTAAATCGAAAATATTTGTTATCCTGTGGATAAGCCATCAAGAGGATGGTGAAGTTAAGTACCCCCTGTCTTACGTCAGATAGATAGAATTTACATACATAACCAGCATTCAATAATTAAAAGTAAACTTAATATATAATATAACCTGTTTCTAGGATAAATTAATGATGTTATTTTATTTAAGTTTCCTAGCATAATAAGTGCCAAGGGCGCAATTATTTAAAATAATGGCTTAGTTATGTAACAATTAATATATTTTGATTGTGTCTTTATGGATGTTGCTATGGATGGGTAATTAATTTTATATGTTGGCCATTATTACGTAAAAATAAGGATGCCTACTATGTGATGGATTGATATTACTGGCACCTAAATGCTTTTACACAAAGTCAACCAATAGTAAACCTAAACTGAATATGTAAATATTAAGTATTCTTATTTAGGCGATTACGCCGATTAAAATTATCCCCAATTAAGACAGATGATAATGATTAGTCTTTGAATAGTAAAGCCGAAATGTAAATTAATGAAGTTACCGATAATGCGATTTTATATGTGAGTGGTTTTAATACCTCACTCGAAATGGAGTTATTTTTTGCGCTGAGACTTTTAGGATGTAGGTCGTTTTGAGTTTTCGTTCGTAATTTCGTTTTTTGACAATGAAAATTGTAAGATTCAAACAATCACCGCCATAGTCAGGAAGTCCATAGTCACCTAGGCAAAAACCAAACGGAAAATACTGAAGCTGCACGTTTCCCTATACTATCGACTGTGGCTTGGTAAAACCCAAAACCCTTCAAGCCACAAAATGAAAACTTTACAGGAGACGATAAAAACGAATATTCACAAATTCGTAAAACCAATTGAGGCGCCGCCGTATCCGCGCTCAAAAAGAAGATGATGGGGAGATATGCAATTACGAATGTTACAAGAGCGCGCTAATATTTAAAGAGATAAAATCGATGTGAAAATTGTGAAAATGTTTAATAAAACACGACTCGTTTAAAATAGAGCAAAAATCTCGCAGTGGTTGTCTTAAACAGCATTTAAAGAAACACTGTGAATTTTTTCATACACAAAATAACTGAAACAAACATGTTTATAATAATTTTCACAGCATACTTTGCGATTTTTTTCTATCGAGGGAATTTTATATAATTTGCGTTTCAGTGCGGGGAATGTCTAGATATTATCTTCAATAATAACATTTTTTTAAGAGCTTTAAAACCTAAAGTGTTTAAGGGAGATTTGTATGAAATCGGTAGAAATTCGGGTAGCGGCCGCTTAAAAATCTTGAAATTTATATGTAGGTGATATTGGTAGATGTTGGTTTTTAAATTTTTTGATGTTAAATATTGCTATTATATTTGTAATTGGAGTATGATTAATTTCATCCATTTTTTTTTTCAAAATAACCTAACAAAAATTTACATAAACATTAAGTTATTAGTATGAAAAATGCCTAAATTATTTTACCATATTGTATTTCAACGAGTATTCACATGTAACCGCTGAAAAGTAACATTCCCAAAAAATGTAGCTTGAAAGATTTTACCAAAACACAGTTGTTATGTATACATAGGATGAAGAAGAACTTAAGAAATGCCTTGTGGACGAGTTTCGTGATCTAAATGTTTGGCAAATGGGGCCTTAAATTTCCAATACCATACTGTGCCCACAAAATTCAAATCTACGGTCTCAGGCGATTGTAAGTGAGAGAGAGTGGACTAATGGATCATTTGTTCCTATACCTACTTAATTTTATATTTCTAAGTGAACCTATCTGTGGGCATTAATACAATTGGTGTGTTTTTTGTCTTATTCTTATGTACATTATGTTAGTATGATTACCGTTTATGTTCCTTAAATAAAAAAATACCGACTCTAGGACATGCCCACTCATAATTGTACGTCTTTCCGGGGTCTCAATTCTTCCATCCATTAGCGTATATAGATTTCGTGATCCTGGAAAACATTTTCGCTTATTAGATTAACGTTGATCTGAAGTATGGGAGCTTTTCTCTAAAATTAACTAAAAAAATAAGACACTTTAGAATGTAACGATTGTGACGCACAGTACGTAGGAATGACTACTAGAAATTTTAAAACTATAATTAGGCAACATGAACTTTGTTTACGAAATAAAAACTACTCCGAGTTTGCTAACCATCTAATAAAGACAGGCCATAGCCTCAAAAAAGAAAAAAAAAACTAAGTTTAAACATTGCAATGCAAATTCATATTTTAATTTGTGCGCTTTAGAAACTTTCGAAATTAACAAAAAAATTAAATCGAAAATTAATTTAGTTAATAAAATAATAGCACCATGTAAATCACCTTTACTTATGATGTTTCCATGGAATGTTGACTCCTCCCACCGTTCTCCCCCTCCACCAAAATCTCTCCTCCCACCACCCCCGCCTAATTAATTTGTGTAGGTACTTGTATAGAATTTTTAAGTTAGTTTTAAGTTTGCTCGTGAATGACACGGATGTATCGAAACCGGTCGCAAAAAAATTAAAATTAAAGTAACAAATGTACATTGAAAATTAAAACTCTTCAAAACAAAACAAAAAATAGACATTAAAAGCGCGTCGTGAACCCTTATTGCAGCCATTTTATTAGACACATCCAAAAATCGGAATTATTTACGCTGAAAAAAAGAGGTACGTCAAAGAAGCGTTGATGATGTCATTGTCCACCATGGAAATTGGTGTAGGGATCACGATCCTCAGCAATAAGGAACTGACTTAAGAGGAATATAAACGCTAGAAAATTTCGAATCTCATGCGTGAAAAATTTTAAAATCGAGCGTCTTATTTGCACAAGGCAAGTAAGCGAAAAAGTGATTTTTATTTATTTTGTGCATAATTTTATAAGAACAAAAAAAGTTAGAACATGGAAAACCTCAAAAATAGCCTTAGCCATAAAGCGGTATTTTTTTAAAATTGTTTTTTGGATTACTTCATAGTTAAGTCACGAAAAAACATTTTTTTGGTGGTTTTTCATAATATTTTTTGTTACGTAAATAATAATTATATTGCAACAAAACAGAGAAAAGCTAATAAAAGCTTCGATTTATCCGTAGCATATTTTTTGATGTTCATACTATAAGCCGATTTGTCGTAAAGATTAATCAAAATAGTATCTAAATAGGATTTCACGTATAATTTCATCCTTCCATCTCTATTGAAAAATAGTTTTTAGAGACATGGGGCAAATTATCCAGCGTCATTTGCCGTAGCGGCGTGCGAAGAGTAAATCTATAATTGATGAAATTATTACATTTCCTTGTCTATGCTCACGCACCAATATTGTTCATGCAGCCGGAAGTACTGAGATCTTACCCATTGCCTAATAGTTTACGGTGAGAAGCATCTGACCCCGAAATGTCCAACATCTCATAATAATAATTACCTATTGAGTTATGCCGGTGAGATTTATTCTATTAAATTGTAGCACCCAATCAATTAGCTGGCGGATGGCCAATTATTTGAATCCAAACAAACTTTTCGCAAATCTTTTAACGAACTTTAATAAAGTTATTAGGTCGATAAATTAATTTCCACTCGCCTCGACACATAAAATGTGAGTTTTTTTAGTGGGTCAGGAAGTGCGCTGCAAAATTGTTATTTTGTAAAAAATTGAAATTCATAAATCTCCGAAAGTTGTGATGATGAAATTCTGCAATGAAAAAGCTTTGCGATTTTAAGATTATCATTTTAACACTATCTTCACACAGGCGGCCCTGAGGTAAAGCAAATCTCTCAGGACTAATGTCATCTTTTGACGACCTCCGTAGTCCAGTGGGTAAGACTCTTGACTCACAATCCGGAGGTCGCGGGTTCGAACCCGGCATGCGCAAATAAATTTTATTTGATTAATTTGTGTTATTTCACAATTAATTCATTTAAAATAATATATAGTATATTTGCGGTATGTTCCAGAGTGGAAGATACTATCAGTATCGCCCTGGTGTAAGACCACCATTCAGAATGAAACGTTGCTTGAAAATGGCTTTAGCCGTGTTTAGTGACCAGATCTGAATAGCCAGGTACTTCCCAACCTTCCTCTTCCCCACCTCCTTCCCATCCTCACTACCTTCAGTCTCACAACATACCCCAATTGGGGATGCCATAGTCTCACTGGCTCCAGACGGGAGCAGTTGAGATTCTTATGCGGTATTCACTGTAAAAAAAAAAAAGACCTAATCCAGCCGGGCTCTCTAGACCGCAGTGAGAGGGATGGATTCATACGTCCGTTTCTCCTGGACACATTGACCCCCAGATTCATGCCCATCCCTTATACCTTTGCCTAAAATACCCTTACACAGCATCCCCAAAGATGACATAAGCCCTGAAAGATTTGTTTTCCTCAGATTATCCTGTGCAGAGCTAGTGTAAAAAAAAACTGCTGCCGTTCCAAAAATGTGATGCGTGTGCTGTGATTTCTATAGATCGAAAGCTTTCCGTGCATCATTGTTAAAATCAGCAAGAGATGTGGATTTTTTTCGCTACAATATCAATAGAAATGATGTATTTTTGCAGGCTTATGCTTGTTTTTTTTTTATCTGGTTCGTCACTCTATATTTTAGGATGATCTTTGGGGATGTTTTGGGGAGGAACATACCCGCCTCCCCCGCCTCACAAATTTTTATTTTTTATTTATTTTTTATTATTAGTAATAGAAGGTACATAAATTAATTTTATACAGTAATTAATTACATAGTAGATATATTTGATGTACCCCCATAATTAAGCAAGGCTTGTGTATAAGTGATTAACTACCAACCCATGATTCCTTCAATATTAATCAGTTTACTGAAACCAGTACGAGGCCCTGAGGAAAAACAATTCCCTCAGGACCAATGTCATCTTTGGGGACGCTCTGTGGGGGGTCTTTTGAGGGAAAGGAACATACCCGCCTCTCCCGCCTCACAAATTGAAATTGATTAACAAAAAACCCATGATCTCTTTAATATTAATCAATTTACTGAAACAGTACGAGGCCCTGAGAAAAAACAATTTCCTCATGACCACTACCATATTTGGGGATGTTGTGTGGAGGGTCTTTTTATGTAAAGGAACTTACCTGCCTCCCCCGCCCACAAATTGAAATCGATTAACTACCAACCCATGATTCCTTCAATATTATCAGATTACCTACTGAAACCAGTATGAGACCCTAAGGAAAAATAATTCCCTCAGGACCAATGTCATCTTTGGGGACGCCATGTGGAGGGTCTTTTTAGGGAAAGGAACTACCCGCCTCCTCCGCCTCACAAATTGAAACTGATTAACTACAACCCTTGATTCCTTCAATATTAATCAGTGTTTTCAAACCAGTACCGATCTATAGACTATTATTTAAAAAATTCCACTATATATTGCAGTTTATAAAAGTAATTATTGCTACTATTAATTTTATGTAGGTAATAATTTAGATAATATACGAGTAGATGAAGTTAACCTTAGATACAAGAATGCATTATTGTTGGAAGGAAATCCAGTTCAGTGCGTAGTAATATAATAATATTGTTTGTTATATTATATTATATTTATGCTAGTAAATCTAAATGAGCACAAAGTAATAAAGTAAACATAATTTAATAAAAAAATATTGTAAGGTTGACTTAGAAGTAATAACTAACAACCAGTTCTGATACTGCTAGAAAAAGTCTTCTATAAGTTTCCTCCATCGTCCTTGGTATGGTGTTATAAATACGAACATATAACAACACATAACAAATACGTGGCAGTATATTAGCCTGGTTTGAAAGCTATCTTACTGGAAGACAACAAATTGTTAGAATAAAATCCTCTTTGTCGGAAAAAATTTATGCAACAAGTGGAGTTCCACAGGGTTCACACCTTGGCCCAATATTATTTATCTTGTTTATAAATGATCTTTCAAAAATATTTCATGATGTATTTATCTTACTTTTTGCTGATGACCTCAAAATTTTTAGAATAATTCAAAATATTTACCATTGCAACATTCTTCAAGATAATATCAACAAATTGTTAATTTGGTGTAATGAAAATAGACTTTACTTAAATATCTCAAAATGTCATATAGTTAGATTTTCTCGAATAAAAAATCCAGTGATCTTCAATTACAACATTGATACCAATACTCTGGAGACATTAACACAAATTAAAGACTTGGGCATCACTTTTCAATCTAATCTTTCATTTGTTAACCACATAACAGAAATCTCTAATAAGGCCTTAAAAATGTTGGGATTTATAACTAGGCTAACTAGAAATTTTAACAATATTAAGTGTATAAAACTGTTATATTTTGCATATGTTAGAAGTCAACTTAAATACAATTCTCCCGTCTGGAACCCATATTACAATATACATGTACAAGCTGTTGAAAGAATACAAAACAAATTATTACGTTTTCTTAATTTTAAAATGGGTATTCCAGCAATTATGTTGAACTACAATACTATTTTGAATTATATGAATATGCTCAAATTGTCAGACAGAAGAACTTTCACTGACTTGGTATTTCTGTATAAAATTCTAAATGATTTAGTTGACAGTCCGGTATTGCTCGAATTGATAAGCTTCCGGATTCCACTACGTAATACTAGAAGTCAGGATTTATTTTAGTGCAGTAATTCTGGAACTAACTACCATATGTATTCCTCTTTACCCAGAATACTAATGGAGGGAAACAATTATACCAAGTCAGTGGACATCTTCAATTTATTTTTAAACAAATATAAAATATTGTTACGAAGGCAGTTCAGTTATGTACAATAAATACTGTATATTTCTTACTATTGATATGTAAAAGCCCCGAAAAAGGGCGTTAATAAATAAATAAATAAATTGATCACTACTCTCGACGCACCAAGTTGTGCAGGCGCTGGTGTACCTACATACCGATCCTCGTACATATGAAAACCAAACTAGACATCTTAATTTTTCGTGACATAAAAATATTATACAGGGTGTTAAGGGACTATTGTATAGTGCAGGGTTTCCCAAACCTTTTCCGCAATGGAACCCTTTGTAAACCCGTAAATTTTAACGGAACATGGCTTATTTTTTAGGTTGGATAATTCCTAATGTTAAAATTTTAAAAAAAGAAGTTATTAAGCACATTATTTATTATTAAACATTTATATTCCATTTTTTGTTAATGCATATAAACAAAAAAATTGTACACAAACAAACCAAAAATTGAATAAATAAAACACCTTAATGACTTTGATGATTTTGAGTCGGTGAATTGCATGGTTCCATGCCAACTCAGAATGAAACCAACTCAGAAACACCTCAGAAAGGTAATTAAAAGCCACGAAAAATAATTTTAAAATAGCCGGTACCCCTAACTTAACTTAACCTATTTAACCAATTTTTTTATCATCACTCTTAATGACCGTTCTGAGGTGCTTCTGGTTTCATTCTGAGTTGTCCGGTCACCGAATTGCACATCTTCTTGATATCAGGCATAGTATTGGTATGTTGATTCTATTATCTGGTATGGCGTCGAGCCGGTTCCTGCATTTAGACTTCATTACAGCATAATTATAAAATCCCGCTTCACATAAATCGGTTGTAGAAAACTGATGTAAAACAATAATAGCTGGTTTTTGATAAATTTAGGTAAGTACTCTTATGACAAACTCGCACAGAAATCATTTAAAGGCTGGTATTTTACCTAACTTAAGAAGTATTGTGAAATATTTATATAAATAATAATTTCTTGTGAATAATATCAGTAAGGTTGAAATATGAACATGAGTGTATTATATTAAATGAAATTCTTCCGACAAATTGTCGCGGAACCCCTACTCAGGTTCAGCGGAACCCTGGTGTTCCGCGGAACACGGTTTGGGAAACCCCGGTATTGTGCATTGGACTTCTTCGAGAATCCAGAATGGTAGGTAACCGGTGATTTTACAGTTGATCACGGAGGGAATTTATTTTGGAGGAAATCAAAATTAGAAAGAGATGCCACCAGTCCGGAGTCAAAACTCTTGCCCATATTTTACCTCTAACATCAAATTTATGTAACCACTGTAAACCGCATATTAATAAATACACTATTTTACTTGTAAATACGTATTTTAAAACCTGACCTTTTGTTCTTCTACAGAAAAGGATTATTCGGTGAAGACTAAAGTAATCCAGGCTGACTTCAGTGAAGGACCATCCGTCTACAAGAATATTGAAGAACTGCTCCAGGATGTACCAGTTGGCATTTTGGGTAAATGAAAATGATTAAAATGTTACATTTCAAAAGACAGATTTGGCGTAGGTGATACCTTTTTTGGCACATGTATGCAATATACGCATCACACTCTTTTATGGTCTATCGATGGTATATACTCTATACAAACAAACAAACAACACTCTTAACTGTTGTTTAATAAGTATAATAGTACCTATCACTTCCTGGCTTCGTCCAAGTTGCAAGTCTCTTTTTCTTTCTTTCATTATAAAAATGAATTAAGAATATTTATGTTTCAAGAAATTCTGACATAAATATAATAAGCGTGGATCTGATGAAGCCAGAGCTCTTAGTTCAAGAGTTTATGCTGGGAAAAACAGATTTTTACTAATACAATGGACTCTGGATACAGGACCATGAAAATAAACTCAACACACAATTTTTATCGAAGAACTAGATGAAATCCCCGGTGCTGCCCGGGCTTTACATAGAGTTTTTTGAAATCGGATATAGGTATGTAGTAATTTTCCTCATATTTTGAACATCAATTTGCGAAATTTCATCAAGATATAAAAAAAACGAGTGTGCTTTAGACCACACGATTGAAGCAAAACTTCTTTAGCTCCATCTACATGACAGGAAGAGAGAAAGAAAATGTGCGCGCGCACTGCTTTCTCTTGCTCCTACAGTGTGATACAGACAATAGGCCTGCACTGTATCTTAGATAAATGAAACGTAACTGGCTAGAGAGAGAAAGAAAATATATGCTCGCACCTCTCTCTTTTGCCCCTACAGTAATATACGAAACGTAACTCTCTCTCTTTCTATCTTCACTAACTTAAATCTCCCTCTCAACTACCGTTCGCCTCGCTTTTCGTAACGCTCTCGTCCCGCATTCACCAGCTTACTCCCCAAGTCAAGCGTGCATAAAGAAGTTTTACTTCAAAAATCTTTTATGGAAAAATATTTTTGTATTGGAAATAAATCAAAGAAATTTCGAAAAAACTTTTATACTCTTTTACTTCTACCACCATGTCGAATCACTTACCGAAGTTAGTGCACTTAACTCCATGGGTGAAGGCGCGGAGAGGCAGGGTGGGGTGTTTTCCCTACCCTGGCGTTTTCAAATTTACAGCATTTCATAGGATGGTTTTTCCTTCTTCCGTTCATATTATTTGCATTCATTGTGCCAAAAGCATCAATATGTTGTAGAAACCTACTTTTTCGGTACCTACTCTAGATTTTTATTTTTTGTCCCACCCTAAATCAAAACCTGACTACGCCCATGCTCTACTCCCGGAAACCTTATAAATATGTATTGGATAGAAAATCTTTGAAAATCTTAGTATAGTCTAAGTTTTTAACTTATTAATTCTATTCCAGTAAATAATGTGGGTAAGCAGTATTCATACCCCATGTACCTGAACGAGGTGCCGGACCAAGAGTTGTGGGACATCATCAACATCAACGTCGGAGCCGTCACCATGATGACCAAGATGGTGCTGCCGCAGATGAAGAGCAGAGGGAAGGGCGCCATCGTCAATGTCTCTTCGGGAGCTGAGCTGCAGCCCTTGCCGCTGATGACGGTTTATGGAGCTACCAAGGTATATATATTTTTTAAAATTATTTATTGACCAAGATAATATTACAATATATACAATATTCTTCTTATAAACTAATAAACTTCTTGGCGTTAATTTAGATTCAGGCTTTTCGCTAAAAAGTCAAATAAATAGGACAGTAAGCACCGGTTTTTTTCACCTAAGACAACTCAAGTCAGTTCGAAGAAACCTTCCTACAGAGGCGACAAAACTATTAATCAACTCTTACGTTAGTCTCTCAGCTCGATTACTGTAACGACATCTACGCTAGTCTTCCAAAATATCAAACTGACAAACTTCAATCCGTGTTTAATGCAGCGGCAAGGCTTGTAACCGGGGTCTCTAAATATTCGCACATTTCAGAACACCTTCGTAACCTTCACTGGCTCAAGTGTCCTGAAAGAATCCATTACAAATTGTGCTGGATGGTTTTTAAATCAATCAACAAAATGCCCCACCTTACGTCTCCGAATTATGCGTCCCGGAAAATACCGGTCCGAGGCAGTAAACCCTTAGATCAACAACTTCAACTGCTATAGGCAGACTGATAGAACCTAAACGAAAGCCAAATACTAAGTTTGGAGATCGTGCTTTCGGAGTATCTGGGCCTAAGGCTTGGAATAAATCCCTCCGGAATTAAGATGCATAACAAGCCCAACAGAGTTTAGGTCTAAACTAAAAACCTACCTTTTTGGGCTCTCATACCCTTAATTTAAATATACCTATCTGAGGGTATCATACTTGTATTGCCTATGATACGTCTTAATCATACTTTTCTTACTGAATTAAAATTACTCGAGTCCTTACACATCAATCTGTCTCTTGACGAATCACATTTAGGAAGATCATATCCTTATAGGTACTACTGCACCACCTACCATTAAATGTTGCCTTTACTTTCCAAAATACACTCTTTAAAGAATATATTACATATTAATATTAAAATATTTTTCAGGATTAAATAACATGTATTCACAATTATGTCTTCTGCGTGCGAACTCTATCTAAATTTCTTTAAATAGACAATATACAGTGTTAATTTCAAGCGACCTCCCAGGTAAGTATGGTCTTGTTGTCATTCATTTTTAGGCAGCATCGCATTCATAGGACAAAACATTGTACATATATTTTCGTATAGGTGATCAATGAACCGGTGGATGCAATTTTTTAGCCGTAAGTTGTTTTTAATTGTCTAGCTTGTAGTTTTTTTAGATTTTAGAAATGTGTAGCGGTCACTTAACCCGCTCTGCGAAATCTACCGCTGCACCACTGACCTCCACGGAACTCGCTGGAAGCACATACTACGGCCGATACACCTACCTATATTCAGCGTAGAACGTATAAAGGCCTAGGGCCTAGAACGTCTGGCTGTACCATACAAGTGCCCGCAAAAAGTTCGAGCGATATCTCGGCTTTGCGTGAGTTCACCCGGCATTACCTACCGTTCTCAAAACTACTTGCCTGGCCGGCAGAGTATATAAGTCAGCGCGAGCCGCATACAGCTCAGTCTTAAGTCTAGTGTATTCATTCATGGTTCGACAACTACACATCGGGCGGTGATTCAGTGTCGCTACGCAATATCCGCCCACGCGGGCTGATATCGTTTTCGCAGCAAGTGATACAACACATATCCAGCGTGACTTCAGGAACATCTTCATAACACCTTCGAGGAACTTCTCCAACTACCATCTCGACATGAGATGTCAGGCAACGCGCCAGCATCCTGCAACGAGCAGCAACCAGCATCCTGCAACGAGCAGCGACCAGTGTCCTGCAACGAGCAGCAACAACAACCGGCAACGCACCAGCATCCTGCAACGAGCATCAACCAGCATCCTGCAACGAGCAGCAACGAGCAACCAGCATCCTCACCGCCTTTCAAGGTTCCTTCCTGCGTCACTTGTGTGCTCCGACCCACTGGACACACAGCCGCCATACCTCGTCAACGCGACGACGGTCGACCGCCTGGACCAAGGTCACTTCTACACCGCCATGGTGTAGTTCAACACGCCAGCTCCCTGAAGACCTGTTATCTTCACCACCGTAGTCTCCCCTGACCTTCTCTCATCATCACGCAGCAACACCAACGGCACCACTGACACTCCGCTCCGCTCCGACCTCGCTACGTAGCGCAACAATAAAGACTGACTCATACATCGACTGACGCCTTTCATTTCTCTCACGCCCCGTCTCTACCGATACGGACCGCTCCCTCAAATGTATTATAAGTTTTTACAGAGCCCTCGAGGTGATTTTTCACAAAAACGGAGCTATATAAGTCATGCAAATATTATTATTATAATTTATTTTTTTGGTATGTACCACCTCACTAGGCTGAGCCTGTTCCAAGGCGCCACTACCAAGTCGGGCATTGTGGAAAAATTAGTCGAAGAAAATATTTTAATTCTAAAACTTGAAATATGAGATGGAAAAATATTACGGTTTGATGGAAGGTGGCAATGGCCGAACTGGTAGAGGCGCCCATCCCGGTTAGACGAGAGGTTCTGGGTTCGAGTCTCAGTTGCGACCATTATCTTTTTAATTTTTCTGTGTCTTGTTCTCTTTCATACGTTCGTTTAGATTAATTATTACTGTTATCTTTTTCTTTAATGATAAATTACTTATTTACTAAAGAGATCACGAACGGAAAAGAAAGCCGGTAGTTTTTCTGTCATTTCAGATCTAGTAAACGGACGTAATATGTAAAATGAATAGATCCACGTGCTAAAAAATCTAATGCGTTAATTTAATGTGAATTCGACAATTTGTTTATATTTCGTAATCACCATTTTACGTTCAACATCTGCATTATCCTGAAGTTATAAATCGGCAGTGATTGTTGATGTTACTTTCCTATTTATGATACTTTGGGGTGAAAACAAATGTTTTCCTACTCCGACTGTTTAACATCGTTTTTAAGTATCTGAATTAATGACTGACTTTCATCTCGTCTAACTTTTCCTTGGAAATCGCTAGTAGGTATTCTGATTTTTCCAGTAATTCCACCGATTCGTCTTTCAGGAATTTCCGTTTTAAATAATCCGAAAATTTATGTCTCATATTCCTGACACCTTGTGCGTGATGACATTTAATAATATGAAGAGGAAATATGTGCTCAATTATGACGATACGTTAAATAAATTCCGAGGGACATTACAATTTTTTTAAGTTGGGTTAAAATTCAGGTGTTAAATTCAGGTTTTGTGACAACACATGTTTACGTGGGAGGGAATTTAAGGGAAATTTTGCTCTTTCCAATGTTGAAATCATACATAACACTTTGTTTATACTTTGTTTTACGATATTAGAGATGTGGAAATGCATACCTTTTAAGCAATCCGCATACGACCGGCTCTTTGGTACACACGAGCTATATTTGTAATGTTTTCACCAAATAAGGGAACGAAGATCGAGAGCTCTCCCAGTCGCGGGAAGCTTGTTACTTTTATGAAGTATTTCTATCATATTAAATAATATCTAACAGCCCTTCATACCAGTCACCAAATACTTGTGAAAGCCAAGGTCCAGTTGTTTCACAGAATTTGAACAATTCATCAGATTCTGAAGTAAATATTGAAGTTCTGTAAAGGTTCTATTCATTTTCTGTTACTAATAACTGGCTGATAATCAATATCCATACTATGTATAATATTATAAATGCGAAAGTGCGTGTGTTCGTTTGTTACGCGTTCACGCCTAAATCACTAAACCGATTTAAAAAATTCTTTCACCAATATAAAGCTATATTATCAGCGAGTAACATAGACTGTATATAATGGTAAGCTCTGGCGTTATGAAATTTATACAATGAAACTGTGTGTATTTCATATATTTTAGCGGCAGGGAGGAAAGGCAGAAGAAAGGTGGGGTTCGCGGAGAGGGAAGAGACGAGGGAGGGAAAAGTCGGGGAAGGTGGAAGTGAGCGAAACGCACGGGAAAGGACATGCAGGGATTCTTTGAATGGCATTGCAACGCATGCCGGGTACCAGCTAGCATATTATAAAAGAATGTTAAAAAAAACGTGCGTCCCGCAAAAACGCAGAAACGAGTCCCGGTACGATATCAAGGGAGTTATATGGTGTGTAAGATCTCTATCCCCCCTCCAGGACGAAGGTTCCCGTTTTAACCTAAAGGGCGTACTTTTGAAGATATAAGTGCTGGAAGTTTCGCCTTCTAGAAATTTCAAGAACAGTCTTCCGGAAAGTTCTATAAGGTTCAATAAAACTCTAATAATTCCAGAACATCCCGGAACGTTCTGGAAAATTGTAGAATGTCCGGGAATAGGAAATCAGGAACATCAATTTGGAACATTCCAGAACACTCTCGAATGTTGTCCTGAGCGAAGCCGGGTAACCCAGCTAGTGGAATAATAAAAGAACTTGAATAGAATTTTCACAGAACTTGAATATTAACTCTGAAATTTGATAAATTGTTTAACTTATGATATTTGGCGGCCCCCGTGGTCAAGGGGTAATCGACTGGCAATCCGAAAGTCGTGGGTTCAACCTCCGGCGCAAGGAAACAAATTTTAATAATAATAAAAATGTTTGCATTATGGAAGTTAAATTTCTTAAATTAAACTTCCATAGTGGAAGTTAAATTTCAGTGTCGCCCTGGTGTAAGACTACCATCCAGAATTAAACTTCCAGAGTGGAAGTTAAATTTCAGTGTCGCCCTGGTGTAAGACTACCATCCAGAATTAAACTTCCAGAGTGGAAGTTAAATTTCAGTGTCGCCCTGGTGTAAGACTACCATCCAGAATTAAAACTTTGCTTGTTATGGCTTTTGACGTATTTGGTGACCATATCTGAATAACCTACACACACTAAGATGTGTTTACTTTGCACTTTTTCAATCAATTGCTACATATGGTATTATAGGATGGGGAGGTTGTGCAACATCAATTCTTCATCCCATGGTCTTAATACAAAAACTATTGTTAAGGATAATATTCAAATGTAACCCATCACACCCATCAGAACCACTTTTTAAAAAACTCACAGTATTAGACATTCGACAATTATACATAAAGACGATTCTCATGTACATATGGAAAAAGGATTTGATGAAAAAAACACAAAAAATTCGCACCCGGTACTCATCTCAACTAAAATGCATAATTCCTCCAACAAAAACAGCCTTCGCACAGCGCCAGTTCTCGTACATTGCGCCAAAAATGATCAATTCGCTGAGTATTGATACCAGGAAATCGAAAACTGGCGATAGTTATATCACAAGTGTTCAGAACTGGTTGATTGTAAAGGGAAGGAACTATTTTAAAGAATGCCTCACATCATTAATTTAGGCTAACTTGAATTAACTTAAATTAACTTGATTAATTAACTTGATTACCTAAACCAACTTAATTAACTTAACTTAACTTAACATTTTCTGCTAAAACAGGGATAGATGTGTAATTTTATTATGAAGGTCAACATTTGCCTAAACTGCTTTTATTACTGTTATCTGTATAATATAATATACCATATTACTTCATTTATTTGGAGGAAAACATTATTTTATTTTATTATCATTTTATCTATTATCATTTTATTTTATTTTCACTGTGAAAATATAATAAAGCTCAAAACTTTTTTTATCAAAATGGGAGAAAAGAAAATCATTTCTTAGCCCTTTCCACTCCAAGCCTTTTTTTGTTCTTTGTTTCTTGGTTTTATTTCACCAGCTCCACGACGAAATTGTCTATTCAAGTTTTAGTTACTTTTTATAAATAAAATTGATAATAGATTATATACCACCAATAAAAGTTTTTTGTCTGTAAAGAACTATATGTAATTACTATAATATAATTAGCTGAAAGTTTAAATACTTTTAAATTATTTACTTAAAACTGTTTGGCACCACTGTGTATCGAATCCGACGGAGTCCCATATGTACTTCCCAGCAATAAACCATGGTAACAATAATTATAATTTAGTATTCGCCGGACTGAAACATGAACAACTATACTATATACTACATACTATTGTACAGCTGTACAATGTAATTCGCCGGACTTGAAGAATAAAGCCCAACATTTGATTGTACAAAAATTGGTGTTAAATAATGTAGATAATGTAGACTTTCAACATAAAAATCCTTTCTCATGTGCTATTTCTATTCCTTACTCACTTCGATTTTATACTCCTAACTCTTTTAAATAATTTTTTTTTTTTACTATTTTGTATTCTATAATATTCTTTACTATTATATTATTTTATGTATATATTTTCTTAATACTCTCACACATTCTTTATTTTGCATATGTTAATTTACTGTATAAAAAATCGACCACCACAACACGGGCCTAGCATGATGGTCGAAAAATCCTCAACTTTTGTAAAAAAGAATTTTTCAATGAATAAAGAAACTTAAAAAAAAAATAAAAAAACTTCCACACCTACCTCTCCCCTATCACCTTCCCCGCCTTACTAACTGCAGCCTCACAACATACCCCAATTGGGATGCCAAAGTCACACTAGATTCGGACGGTTGGTAAAAAAAGTTCTGTGGAACAACTAGTCCTAAGAAAATCTGAGAATCAATTGTAGATCTAATCAAAAAATTCAACGGATTTTTCAGTCAAGAAAAAATCTCAGAAGGCTGAGGTACCAGGAAATGTATTTTATAAAATTTAAATTGATATCTAATAATGTAGGTACACATCTCAGAACTGCATTATTGATTTGTTGCTAATTAAAGTTTATTTATTACTTAATTTTGGTCGCTAATATGCAGAATCAAAGTCGCACTTGCGTTTGTGTAAACATCCAAAATGTATTTTTTGAATATTCTTCCTTAGACCTACGTGAAGTCCTTCACGGCCGCCATCAGACACGAGTACAGCCGCTTCGGTATCACCGTGCAGCATCTGTCCCCGCTGTTCGTGTCCACCAAGATGAACGCCTTCTCCGAGCGCCTGATGGCCTCCAACCTGTTCGTGCCCGACGCCGAGACCTATTCCCGTCACGCCGTGGCCACCCTCGGCAAGACGGACTGCACCACGGGCTACTGGGCTCATGGCATACAGGTAAACAAACACGTATCATTGAAGGAATGAATTACTGAAAAATATCTAAAAAGAGGACAATAAATATTTACAAAATACTTGTATTTGTTTTGGACCTGCATATGTGCACGTTAAATAAGTCTTTTCACATGTACCGTACCGTGCGTTTCAGACATGTAAAGTGACAGACACGTAACGTGGCAGGGACCTAACGTGACAGGCACGTAACATAACAGGCACAAGGGCGCCCCACGGTTACATTTGGCAGCCTCCTCTGATCTGGAGCCCCAAAATACCTGAAAATCTCTCGACTCTGTGCAGAAACGGGCGGTCCGTCTGACAGATTCTCGTAATTTTACAAACCATTGACGTTACAAACGGATTGCAATCTTTAGAGCACAGGTGTCGGGTGGGAATGCTATCCTTGTTTTAGGGTATTTCATTTGAAGATGCTCCGAGGAACTAGCGTCATTGATCCCCTCGGCACCGGGGCATATTCGGGAAACACGCCAAACGCATGCCCAACACGTGTACACGGTTGACATTTGTCACATGCGAACGGGTCACTTCTTGTGTTCAACAGCTCGGCTGTCGAACGGTTTGCCGGCCTTTGTGTTTCGTCCTTCCTACAACATGGGTCTCTTCAAGACTAATGTTCATTCCTTCCTCTCCCCAAAAAGACCCTCCACACAGCATCTCAGATGACTTAGGCCCTGAGGAAAATAATTAAAAATGATAATAAAGGAAAAAATCAATAATGATGTAAAAAAAACGTTACGTGACAGGCACGGTACAGACGCGAGTACAATGATGCCGAATCCATAGGTGATTACGAGGAATGTATCTACTAGTAGTACTGGTAAACAGTTGATCTCTCGTCCAAAATGTAGGTTTCTATCTTTCTCTTATTTAATACACAAGCAAAAAATGTGAATATTCTTACGGCCGTTGTTCCCAATCCCACTGATCAAGTGTTGAACCGAATTTTGGCTCAACACTCCTCAAAAGCACAAATACACTTTTTCCAACGCAACTCAACGACCAACTGGCGAATTGAGCGTTACTAAACATATCGCTTAGCTGATCGGAGGCTCAGATTGATCCATCGAAAAGTTGGGAACAACGGCCGTTGGTATGCCTTTATCACCACGAATCTGGGTAACAGGCATAGACATCCAAATTTAATAGACCAGAAGTTACAGATGAGGGGTAAAACCAAACTATGGAGGGAGAAGAGGGAAAGATGACTGTGATTTGTTAAAAAAATCAATCTGACAGTATTTAGGCTTCTCGCATTATAATATCACCATTTAGTTCTTAAAAGCAAAACTGCTTTTTAATGAATAGACCTTTTTACATGGGAGCGCGAATTGCCCGCCACGTTATTATCATATTTGCGTAGTCGAAATCGGCAAAAGAAAGTTCGCCCCTTTTCACACGGGAATATTTTGTTGCCGTGTTTAGTTGAGACACTTTTACAAATGTTTCATAATTTACTTACCCCTGTAACTCACTGGAGAAACGTCCACATTCGCTACGTTCACATATATTAGAGCATTATGTATAGCACAAGCTCTCACTTTTGTTCGTAAAATGTGCGATGTGACCAGCGCGCTGCTCAGGGCAAGATTGATGACGTCACATTTTTTAGATTCAAGTGACACTCTCGTAAGCCCGGCTGGCTCCAAGGCGGAGCTATTGCCGGCTCCATGGGGAGGAGGAAATAATACGTTTTTATCACTTAGGGCAGGTCCAGATATTCATATGTCCATGGTAACAGGCATAAAAAAAGCGTGGCAAATGGAATCTAGAAACAAAATATAAAATTTTCAATTTTTTTGTACATATATTACCTATGGTTGTTACGACGCTAGTGTCTGTCAGTTCAATACACTTTTTTACAATGAATACAATATTATTACCTGTAAACGTAAGCAACTATTTGCATAGGCTTACATCTTATAAAAATTTGTTGATAAGTATTTTTTTATTCATTTACGTACCTACGTAATAAGTTCCGCGGTTCAGGAAAGAAACGCAATAAAAACGCCTGTCGAAGATTTTAAGAATTAATCCGTCACAGTATTTACGCTTGTAATGGCTGGCATCAGGCTGGAATTGAATAATTATATACTATAAGAAACGATGAATTGATTGAATTGCAATTATATCATAGTTTAATTAGAGAACGTATCTTGTCTGCTATAGTAGGTGTGCATTTAATCGAGATTTAAAGACAAGGTCGTCAAACGATCAGCACGTAGATAAACAAATAAAACATCCATTGATTTAATTGACCTTGTAAGTTGTTTCCTGGAAGATCGATTAGCTGTCGGACATCAGATATCATGCATTCTTAGGTATCGATAATCCAATAAACAGACATTCGATCGTCTGATCGGCTGTGTTAGCTTTCGTCCAACCATTTCCATAAAGGCTTTGAAAAAATGTATGCATTCGTTTCTAGATAATCGAGGTTTGATTCATCTAGAAGTGATTGTGGAAAGACGTTTCCACATTTTTCTCGATATTTTATCATATTTTTCCTATATTTTGCCGCTTTCCAATTCCAGTCGTCGGATTTTTACGAAATTTGCACATTATGCTAGTGTCACACCTAGCGTTAAAAGCGCCAGCGTTTTTTGGCTTAGCTTATTTCAGCATACCGCTCGCCATACATTCCCATTGGGAAAAGTCAGGGGTAAAATGCCAATCGCTCGTCGTACGCGCTGGATGACACTATTTTCGTAATAACTAACTTATTTTTCACAAAATGATGTTTTTGTAAATTGTACCGTCTTACCAGATATGTGTTAGTATTAATTTATAAAAGTTGTTTATATCTAGCCTATATAGTTTACTCAGTATAGCTACTTATTTTCAGCGAAAGGTTTTTCTTTCTAATTTTATAAAAAAAGTCTTCCTTATTCTTTGAAGTACTTTAATTATTTCGCCTCTTTACAGAAAAACTAAGTAAATATGCAAGCCACTTAGTTAAAAACTGCTTGAAGGAGGATTGGGGCAGAAAGGATAGGACGGAGGCCTGGTGACCATGATGGACCGCACTCAGTGGAGAGTCATTATTGTGGATGAGTTTAAATCCCACCTTAGGATATAAAGCCGTAATGACGATGTAGAATTATTTATTAATTTGTATTGTATTTATTTCAGTACTTCTTCATCGCCCTTCCTCCGGTGTGGGTAAGGATCCTGATCGGTGGCAATATGAACGAGAGTTTCCGGGAAGAGTACTTCAACACCAAAGTCAAGAGCAAATGATTCTTCGCCTTCATCCAACCTTCATATTATAAATACTCCATACTTTTGTAATAATAAAAATATTTTTTTCATATCGTTGAGATTCCTGTCACCTTACTTCTCTAATCTCTCTATTATTCTCTATCAATTTTGTGAATGTTGCACTTATCGAAGTGATTTTTTTTTGTTGTAAAATAGGTTTATAGTCACGACATGTGAGTTAGAACTTAAATCTTAATTTTATTATATAACTACACAGAAAATGTGTTTCAAAATATTTATTTTTTCATTTTTATTAATAAAAAAGAAAGTAAAATAATTTTATTCCGAATTCACACTGTACGTTGTCTAATAACTGTCTGTTAAAAGACAGTTAAATATTTATGCACATGAAAAAACATGAATCAACGAATCAAATCGAGTTTTTAGTTGAGTTACATACCCGTCAAAAACTTTGAAATATCGTTTTAGTTTGATTGATTATAAATACAATGATTTCATTCCATTTCGTCGATTCGTTTTTTCTTTTCTTTGATATTTCTTTGATATCAAAAATGATTCATGGAAAAATGTTTTAAAGACAAAGACATGCGATTTTATTAATTTATTTTTATAGCTTGTTTTGCGAGAGGTGGAATAAAGGCCGATAAAAATAAAAATAATCACAAAAATAAAAATGAACTCATAATTTTTTTTTTTAAGTTTTCAATTTTCGAGCTAGTTGCGCAATCTCTCTAGTAGCCAATTTCAAAGAAATATATATATTTTTGGTTTGTCTCAGGATTTAATATTCCTCTCTACGGACTGACCAAAAGCTAACACCTAAGTCAAATACATTGGATGGTATTTACTTCGACGTTTACTTTGTATAATGGTTGCAGTAATTTTTTAAATGTCATCCAATGTCAAAAGTCACCCAATTCCAGACAAATGCATGTGTTAGCGTTAGTGCACGTGAGCTGACAATGCACTGTTATCGACAACAAGTCTATCTACCGAGTTTCAGCTCGATTGGATGTCGGCAAGTAGGTTAATTTCCACTTCCAAGATTTGCATTCATTAATTCAACAATATACTTAGATGCATTTAATAATAGAATCGCGCAGTCCAGGCATTTCTGCAATTCAATTCCCCGTTAACTTAATATTTAATTGTGTTGATTGCACTTTTGTATAAATGTAAAAAATGTGTCATATTTACTTACTGTAAAGGCATTCTCATTATTAAAATGCTCTTACTTTCAATGGCCCTGTATTTTTTCATTACCTCTCCAAAAATGTCATTTAGTTGCTCAAAATAGTAACAAAACACCTAATTTTGGAAAAAATATTCCATATATATACTATAAATCAAATTGTCCATGTTGTATCTGCCAGCAATTGCAAAGTTTTTTCAAAAAGTTTCATTTAAAACTAGCGTTTACCATTCAATAACACACGATGAAATCCGTAAAAAAAACACTGCTCTAGAACCATCAAGTTATGTTTTGTTGATGTAAGATTTATAGGTTACCGTATACTACTGTTAAGTATGTTACTATTATTCATAAGGTACACTCACTCTTTAATTTATGGAACACTTTAAAAATAAGTATTAAGTAAACAATATGGCATCTTATAAGAGTTAAATGGAGCACGATGCGTCAAAGCCCCAAGGCTGATTTTGGTTGGTGTTTCAGGCAGAAAAACTTATGAAATTTTGATCACGTCAGAGTTCAGCGTTTGAGAGCAGTTACTGCAATTCTGCTTTGTGGATAAGTACCTACAACGTAAGATTTGTAAGTTTTTCCTCTCAGATTTTGACACCCCCATGTATCGCGCCCGGAACTGCTGCCGGGCACTGCCGGGTCACCTAATCCCTGTGGCGGATCTGAACTTAATGAAGACAATAATAATTATGATGTATACATGGTAACCCTAATAAAGTAAGACAATATAATATTTTTAAGTATAAGATTTTATTCTAAACCAATTCATACATACAGTCATAACCAATGTGTGATAACATTAACGAGATTATTCTTAGTAATGAATTAACAAAAACAGAAGATTTACATAAACAGAGAATAATATGCGATCTAGAATATCTAAAAATATTTTTTAAATGTATTCTAATCAGGGTAGAGCGAGACAATATACAAAAAGACACGCAAAGCTTAGCCTATTTTTACAAAAGTAAAAACAAACAAAATATTGAAAACATTATTTTTAACGTAGCAAGGAAAAATATTATTTACAATAATTAGCGAAAATTTTAATTTCTATAAAGGTTGTAAAACGTGAATATTGCTGTTTTTTAACGGTTTATTTTAATACATTTGTGAAAACTTTGTAAATCCTGTGGTTTCCTTGCGATATTGGAATTTGTTCAGTACATTTAAAACAATTACAATATAAAAAATACACACGCAAAATGCAATGATTATATCGATTAGTAATTAAAAAAAAAGATTTATGGAGATGATGATTTAATGATTGCAGGTGATGATGCACAAAATTTCTATAATGCCAATGATTACAACATCATTTTTTTAAACTGCGCGATGGTTTTTTATGTTGTGTTCTACGAGCAATGTCGTATTTGTTGATCATGATGTTCAAAATTAAGTGCGATTTCATGTCCCAAGTGACATTTTGACTTGGTGATGATTTTATCCTGTCAGACGTATCACCAGGAACATTGAATGACATCGGTGATGAGAACCGGCGTCTTTATGTCACCGGTGACAGGTGACATTTTCATTCTCGATTGCGATGTAGAGAACAGCTTTCAGGTCACTTGTGACATAGTTTTTTAATGGTGATGAGATGATGATGATGATGGTGGGGTGATGTACATTATGTCTTCATGTCTCTGATGACATTGTCATTTGTCATCGATTTTAGATGTTAATAACCCAACCCCATTGATCTTCTTGGGCGTGGATCTCTGGAAGAAGACATCAGGATTCTGGAACAAAAAATACATTTATTAAAGAGGAACAACTTAATAAGCAGTGGTATTATTATTATTTTTAAATGTAAGTGGTGAAACCATTTTGATTTTTTTTTTACTGAGACGATTACCAAAACGATAGCGAGTACCTATTGCAATAACAATAATAAGATTACCAAAACGATCGCGAGTACCTATTGCAATAACAATAATAAGATTACCAAAACGATCGCGAGTACCTATTGCAATAACAGTAATAAGATTACCAAAACGATCGCGAGTACCTATTGCAATAACAATAATAAGATTACCAAAACGATCGCGAGTACCTATTGCAATAACAATAATAAGATTACCAAAACGATCGCGAGTACCTATTGCAATAACAATAATAAGATTACGATTATTACTCGAAGTCATCATATCCACACATACACAAAGATTTTCATCAGAAATTGGGAATAAAGATTTCCTTAGATATGCTTTTAGATCTCCACGGCCAAAAGTATTTTCGTTATTTATTTTAAGGGGTGTTATGCCGTGTCACATCTGCCCTGATGATGAACGAACGTCGGCTAAAGAAGTAACGCTATCCGAAACGTTGGCTAAAGAAGAAAGTAGTCCAACACGGCATAACACCCCAAAAATAAATAATGAAGATTTCCTTAGATTATTACGACCTACGATTGCACTATATATTCTATTGAACGACCTTGGTACTCTGCACAACGAAAATACTGATAATAAAGCAACCGATTGATGAAAATACATCATAAATCGTCAAATAGAAAACATATTGCTTGGTTAATAACTCTATAGCAAGAGGCTAATATCTATTATTATATCTACAAAATAAATAACGGTATAGAATGTATTCATATTTTCCGGAATAAATTAAAATACCGCCTAAATAGCTTCAACTTAATTTAGAACAGAAATAACTTTCCGGTTAAATCTGAAACATCTCACACAAATAAAACTGTCGCTGTGATTTATGAATGGAAGAAAATGGTGGGCGTTTCATTGTGTCCGTTGTGTTTTATAAATACACATTGACAGTTATTTAATTGCTTCGGCGTGTTTATATACAACAAAATTATAAGAAACAATCCCGTGAGCCAATAACTGGCGCTTGTCATTACAAAATAAAATAATCATACTATCTTAGCTCTTTTACATGTGAACATGTTGTTTATATTGTAGCTTTCACTGGTTATGTTTTTTTCCTTTTATTAACTTACACGTGGTTCGGTTAATTTTTATTCTGCTAATGTAATTTAGTATGAATGTTCTTTGTCCTCGACCTGTGCACAGTAGATGAGTACTATTGTAGTTACTAGTATAATTCATAATATATTACGGCTTGACAAATACGAAGCCCCAGTGCGCTTCATGGAATTGCGCCTACCTGGGGCCGGGCCTGGACACAATGTCACCGCAAGGTGATTAGATTAGTATAATTTTCTTAAAATCAAGGCTAAATGCGATATTTCTGTTACAAATATTTGGAAAAAAAATCTCAGCAGGTTGATATATAAACTAGCCTAACTATTTTTGTTCCAAAATAAAATTGGTAACATCCCAAGAATCAAAATATATTATTTTTCCAGCATCAACGGCTTCGTATATCATTCGTCAAATTTAAAACTTGAATATAAAAAAAAATTCTTTAAGATTATAAAAAAAACTTTTGAATTATCTTTTTTAAATTCAAGAACCGCTTTGGTTTCTCAGGTAATTAATTTCAACCTTGTTTACATGATGAGATTTCGGTGATTTACAGTTTTTATCTATTCGTTGTTAAAATAAATTGTACCTACGTCATGTTTTCTGCAGGAAGTTTTGTAATAGGCTGGGTAATTGGTTAAATTTATTTGTTTTGTTTAAGTCCATTTATAAACAAATGTTCGCCATCTGGGTAACCAAGCTCAAGGGTTAACAAATTTTGTAGCTAAATTAATACTCATGGAGAAAACTTCTTTCCTCCATAGAAATACCGAATCAACAGTTAAATTGAGGATTACTTACTTCTTACTTCCAATTAACTGCAATTAAGAATGTAGGCCATCTAGACAAATTAAATTTACTAGATTTTTAAATAGCCATTTAAAAACTTTGCTCATTTTATTTACTGCATCGCGGTGCGTTAATATTGTGCAACGATTATATGCAATGTGCATTTGCAACATGCATTGGATAATTATTCAACCTCCTTTGACATTTACGTACATATTTTATGCAAACATTTTCCGATTCTGTTATTAAATATTCCGTGTTAATATAATATACTTATATAATGTATATTGTATTTGCTTACACAATTTTACCGCTGGGGGACTGTGACATCCAAATTCGGCGATGCCGAGAGGCAAAAGAAAATGCCAAAATGGAAGGCAATGGGATTAGAAGCTGGAGAAACATCTGTCTACTCATAACAAGTAAATTAAATTTACTAAAGCCATTAAAATCAACGGAGATGTAATTTAGGCGATATTGAAAGAATCTTATCACTTTTGGAATGAAGCTCGAGCGTAATTGAAGACAACAGAGGAAAGCAAGAATTATCACTATTATCAGTTAAAAACTCAAACTGAAGTGAAAATGCTAATGTTGTGTATATAATATTACTACATATTTTAAAAATAAAACTTCTTTGAACTGAGTGATTTCTGCCTCGAAACCTTTTTATATTTATCTTAACAGATCTGGTGATCCACGTACAACAGAATAAGTGTTTGATATCTGAGATTTGCATTATGTCGAGATTTGAACTTGCGACCTCGGGACTAAAAGGATCTTACTACTCTGTTTGCCGTTCATCAATGTTAAAAAACATTGTGTATTTTAAAAATAAAACTCCTGTGAACTGGGTGATTTCTGTCTCGTCACTTGTCTTATATTGGGACAGCACTAATTAGTGGTCCACCAAGAACTACGCTGAATTTGAACTTGCGACCTCTGGGCCCCGAGCCAAGGTGTCTTACCACTCTATTTTCCGGTTGTCAGTTTTCAAAGAAATTAGGTACCTATGCATTTAAACGTAATCTTCTATGAACTGGGTGATTTCCGTCTCGTCACCTGTCTTACTCGTATATTCGACAGTAGTAGTTTGAAGTGGTCCATACATAACGGTTTTTAAGTGCTTGATACCGGGGATACTAACATTAAGCATAAAGAAAATGGTGTAACAAAATGGCGATGGGCCAGAGACAACAATTTTTCCTGAAATATTTCCACAATTCCTGACTTTCTGGCCGACCCACGCCGACCCATAAAACTAAATGAGTGAATTTGCGTTGCCGCCAAGCTAACCGTCGAAAAACTCAAAAAAGAAATGTAATAAAAACCAATTTTTTATCTTCCCGCCATACTTACTGTGTCATACCATTGAGATAATTGCTAATTTTACTGCTTTACGCTCAGAAATACACCACCCAGCAGAAGTACCTACCTAAGCTACGGTGTACACAATATGGGGGTCCTAGCATGGTCGATCGATATAAAAGTAAGAGAGATGAGATACTACAAGATGCTGGCTTCAGAAGTGAGCAAGTAAATATTAGTTTAAGAACTTGCAAGAATGTGCGTGTAATAAACATTAAATATCAATTTGATCAGATGTGTACGGAATTACCAGCTGAATCGCTGAATGTAAACGTAACAGAATAAAAATATTATGGATTTTGAAGCGGTTTACAATAATAAATATTTATGATTCTCGTATTTCAGAGTGGTAAATCAGATCGTTAAAAACGTTCAAAATACGTAACTGTTGATAAATAATCGATGGCTGTGATAGCTTTCTGACATTTACACGCATAGGTTCTGAAATTCCAACTCATGGTTAACTATAATATTATTAATAATTTTTTTTAAGGAAATTTATTTATAAAAAATACACACATAATTGATAACAGCGTAATAATGAATAACATAGTGCCGTTGGGGGCAAGTATCTTTTCTCGGGAGATTTTTCAATGTAAATGAGTGTTTCAGGCTGACAATTATTGCTTGTAATAATTGTTACCCTTTGTGCTATGCATAAAAATCTTGTCTAAACGTTAGTTTATAAATTAAAAAAAAATAATAATTAATAACATATTCATTGACAAAGTAACATTTCATTTTCATAATTACATACCTATCAATATTTTATTTAAAGATTTACCCCCATAAAAAGCTAAGCTAAGAAGAGTGTATTTTTTAGCTAAATGAGTTTTTTTTATTACTATTTATCTTGTTTTGTTTGTCGTATGTTTTGGTTCTATTAACGCTATAGGTATTGACTACAAGAATTAGGGTGAAATGAGAGAGAAACATCACTCTATCAAAGTTAATCAAAATGTTCGTCAAGGAACTAATTTCTTAACACCATTATCAAAATTCCAAAAAATGCCAAATACACATTACACACATCACAAACACACATTACACACATCACAAACAGTTTGATTGATTGAACAATATCTTGATTGTATGTGCATATATTGTTGGAAAGCAAAACATTTTACTTTACTTTTCAAGATACATTGATTACTTTCTATTAATTAACTAAATTATGCGTAAAAAAGTATGTATAAAAACCTGGGCTCTATAATTTTTTGATCCGCCTTCGAAATTTTGCTCTAAATACTATTTATCTATTTATTATTGTTTTTGAGATTATTGTTGCTTTATATTGTGATGTACCGCGTAAATCTAGAATTTTGCGAAAACTGTCAGCGATACATTCTAATATTATGAATTAATATTGTTAATTTAACTGTCCTAAAACAGGAATTTCCTAGTTGGACAGTCAAAGTTTACATATTTTGTAAATTTTCTCACTTAATAAAATAAATTAAAATTTATACTTTTGAATGTTGCTATAACTTTGTGGTTATCCATTATAGATAAATGACACAATTTAACTTTGTTTGAACCACTTATATAATGAGTAAAACCGACCGGTTTCGGAACAACCGTTCCTTCTTCAGAGAAAGCGTATACTAATTTGACAGTTTCGAAATATGAAAATAATAATGATAACAGTTTCAAATATTGTCTTATACCCAATCATGGATTTGTTCTCCTACCCACCCACTCTACATTAATACCTACCCACCCACTCTACATTAATATCTAGCAACGGCTCCACCCCTACCATCATAAAACATTGTTCGCATCCATATTTCGAAAATCTCAAATTAGTATACGCTTTCCCTGAAGAAGGAACGGTTGTTCCGAAACCGGTCGGGTTTACTCATTATATAAGTGGTTCAAACAAAGTTAAATTGTTTCATTTATCTAAATTTTAATTTATTATTTTCAGGAAACAATTTCTAAACGTTCTAAACAAGGAGAGATAACTCCTGAAAAGTATTCAAAAAGTAAATCGGTATAATTTCGACACATGCTACGGAACAAAAATCTCTCAAAATTGCTCCGGAAGGAGAGGTGTAAGCTAGGTGGGAAATTTTGACATTTGAAAAACATTCATCAGTGGACCAAGGTGAGGAGGTGTTCAAGTTGGCTGAGGACCGACGAATGTTTGGCAGGATAGCCCAAAACATTCTTGGAAGAATGCGGCAATTTAGAGAAGAAAAACTGTATACATTTGGAAAATGTTACGACCCGCCCCACTAGCGGACAAATTCTTATAAAACATATTAAGAATTCTATGGTTCTGCATACATTATGTTTTTATAAGAATACATTATGTTTGTTATTGTAGGCGGGTTGTTAACTTCTTTAACCCTACGATTTATAGTATAGATCATTTCACTGTGTATAAATTGTGTCGAAAAGGGAGTAAGATGGTCACAAATAAATTACTAATAAATGAGATGACCATATCCAGGATAAATATAATCCACCGAAGTCGGTAAAAGATGAATGACAGTTTGTGAATTAATGAATTCTGATGTCAAGTGAATGAATGACAGTTTTAACGACCGTTAGTGGTAACTTCAATTCACAAGTAACTAACTAGTTGTAGGGTGGACATGAGTTACAATTATTACTCAATAGGTAGGCACATAATTTCTGATTCCATAGAATCCACCAGTCAATGTATAATATGTAATTTTTAAAATCAATTACATTGTGGATTATCACAATTTAATAAAATTTGTTAATAAAATACCTATTTAGTTTTAATTCTGTGGTCTGATTTAAGTCTTCGCAAGAGCTGCAAAACTATCAAAACCGTTGTTTAAAACGAAAATTTAAAATATTTGTAGGTACAATGAACGAAATTGATGATTGCATTGAGGAAAGAAAATCCCAGTGCAAATTTTTCGAGAATTCAAATTCGAAGTTGGTCGTATACACCTTTTTGTCTAAATAAGTAGGCATAGGCAAGATAAAAGGTTGTTTCTCAGTGGCGCTTCGTAAGGATCTCAATATCGGATATGTAGGTATAGATATGCTCCAATGGTTTGGGTCAACTCTTAATTACGCGACTTATTCCACCATAGGTATGTAATTATCTAAATTATCTCAAAGAAAAAATTGTAATAAGGAAGTATCACAGACCCGTGAAAAATTACGGGGTATTAAAAAATGCATCGACATATATTTAAAAAAAAAAATAATATTTAAAAAAATAATGATATTAATAAAAAAATATATTGCAACGGCCGAGAATCGAACCCCGGTCAACTGCTTAGAAGGTCAACTATGATGACCATTACATTACCAACTGTTGTAAGAATGGCGATATAAATACATTAAATCTGTAAAAAATATTAAGAACCAGCTGGTTCCCGGCATGCGTTGCAATGCCATATTTAAATAAATTTGAAATAAATTTTTTCTCCCTACATTTCCTTTCCCGTGCGTCCTCGTTCCCCTCCCGCATCCCCTACTCTCCCGCGTTCCCCTTCCACCTTCCTCGCCCACCCTCTCCCTCACCGCTCTCCCGTCCCGCAAACCCCGCTCCCGCATTTCATATATTCAGTCCCAGTGTATTCAGTTTTCAAACAGCTCGCGTGCCACCTATTACAATTTTTTTTATTCAAATTTTAATTTTTCATATATTACAAATATTCATTTTTGTATATTAGGTATAAGAAAAATTCATCAAATTTGGTCAAGGCATAGGTACCTATTTAAATATCTATAATTTAAAAATCCATAGACAATTCTTTGAATACAAAAAAAAACAGCTGCCTGCTAAATTCAATTTCATCAAACGCGCGAACTGTCAAACGTGCGAAGTTAAAATAGTCGTTAAGTTTTCTGAAATTCTTAATTTTTCATTCCATAAGAACCTTCTACAAAGTGTTAGAAAACTTAAAAAAAGATGAATGAAAGAGATAAAGTCGTTCTGAAGTTATGGCGTGACCAAGGGAAACGGGATTTATTTTTATACATATAGATTACGAATTTTGAATTTTAGAACGTTATGTAGGTACGTCACATCTGAATCACATCCGAAATGATATTGTTTATAATTATTGGCCGACAGCATTGTGTCCAAAAAGAATAGTTTTGTTTAATTCTGAAAAAAAACATATATGTATACTCCACTGCCCAACATAAATACTCAACCAGGGCAGTAAGCAATAACATCCTGGTTACTCCCAGTTTGAACACATCTTTTGGACAGAGAAATAATAAATTCCATGCTATGAAATTATACAATGCTCTACCAGATCAAATCAAAAATATAAAGGAAATGAATATATTTAAAACAAAAGTAAAAACATGGCTGAGAGATCAAAGTGATAATAAAATTACAAACATCATGAAGACGATATAAAGACAATCCATAACCAAATACAAATATTTAAAAAATTTAAAAAAAACTACAGGCCACCTCAGAACAGGAAATCCTAGTGAGGAGGTCTGTGAAAAAAAAAAAAGAATCTATACTTATACTATACATTATACATACATGCACAAACCTTGCTATTGAAACTAATAATAAATAAATAAATAAATTACTTGGTATAATACAAAGAAGTTTTTAATTTAGTTCAAAATGTTTATAATAATTCCGTTTGTTTTCTATTTGGTGTTGACCTCGCCCAATAATACGAGGTCTCTCGGAGAACCGAGCGCGGCTTGACTACCAGAAAGTGCAAAAAACAATCCGACATTTTGATTTGAAGGTTCCAGTATGTTAAAAAAATGTTGAATTCCTTTTCACGTAATAATATTTAGTTGCGGAAGCAAGTTGACGCATTATCATAATGATTAATTATATTAACTAAAGACGCCATGCTATTAAATGTTTGCTATTAAAATAAATTCATTTATGTTGTGCAGTTATTTAAACCTAATTGTAATTTCTTCTTCTATTTGTAAATTCACTTAGTGCCATTATTTTAATAAAATGAAAATAATAAACCGTGTTTAAACTACCATAAAAATAAATGAAACCCTTTCAGAATCGAATGTTCCTTCATCGGGATACGAAAATAATCAACTAAAAATTATAAAATAATAATTATTTAAAGTTTATTTTATTCATTGCACTAATTTAATTGTTAAAAAAATTCACCCTTGAAGTTACTTGGTAGAAATCAGCTCAAGCAAACTTAAGATATCGAACACTATTATAAAATGATAATATACGTCAGGTAGTGAAAGAGAGACAGAGTGCCCAAAATTCATTGGATATCTCGATATGGTAGTCAAAAGGTGTTAGGTCATTGGGCGATATTAATTTTCTTTCAAGACGACTTCTACGTGTGAATATCCCTTCAAGGGATTTAGCGATAATAAAGCGGTAAAAATGCATGTATATATTAGGTATACGGATAAAGGACATTGAAAATTTACGATAATTCTAGTATAAAGAATAATGAAGAACTGCCGCCAGTTTAAAAACTTAATTGATGTTGTCGCAGCTTTGCGGAAAATGACTATCAATGAAAACACTATTTACACGAACATTTCTTAGTAATACTTTAAGCTTTCACTTGACTTCCTTGGTTTATCGTCGCCAGATGTTTTGATAACATTAAAGTAACACTAAAAACATCAACAATCAAGTATTTGTGCAAATTTGTTTGTGTTTTAAAGCTTTTAAATGGAATGAAAGATCTGTTGAACCCGTGTTACTGTTGATATTATTCCTCGTCTCGTGACAGTAGCAGTCGTTGTCGCGGAAAATGTTGTGATATTTTGTTGTTTACAAAACGCTTTTTGAAAAGAATGAGAATTTGGCAACGAATACGAATGGTAAAAATACACTGAGGTGTTTTTAATTTTCACTTTCATGGCTTAGGTACTGCGGCAAAAAATGCTTACCTACCTGCAATGCATTCTTGCAAATGAGATGTGGAAATCACATTATAAATATTGTGACCATTACGACGTGTCGAAAATTGTTAGAAGCTGTTTTTGGGTAGGAAAACAAAAGAGTTTAATTTAAACAATAAGACATTAGTTGCGCTTAGAACAATGAGAAATTGCCTATAGTAAGAAATCATCAATGCAAAATACAATTTAATGCAATAAAATTAAAATTATTTTTCGTCTTTTTCGATTTTCATGTGCTTTGATGATTCTCGAAAAAGATTCGATCGCCTCTAGAAATTGAACGTTCTTAGGGAACGTACCCATACTACATGACCTGTTCAGGGGGGGGGGGTCTTCAAAATACCACGCTTGGTACAAATGAGCGGCGGTTTGTTTAGGTTTTTGGTCACCGGGGGGTGGGGGGGGGGGGGGGGGGGGGGGTTAAAAATTGCAAAAAGTTGGTCACGTAGTATGGGTACGTTCCCATAGCATTGCTGAGAAATTCGACCCTAACCCCTACGGTCGTATTTAACTGTATCATACTTCGACTAAAAACTGTCAACATTGTCTTAATTTTTCTTAACGCATATTTCTGATGGCTGCTGTATTTGTGTATATGATTACTGGAAACTTCCCGAACTAAATGCAATCTAGATAATGACTTGAATAAATATATCATTTTTCTTAATGTGCAACATCCATTGACTTTTCTTCAAGTTTCGGCTAATATTATATCATATTATTTATTAATTATTATTTTTAATTTATAAACTGACGTTTAAGACAAGATTTTTATGCATAGCACAAAGGGTAACAATAATTATAAGCAATAATTGTCAGCCTGAAACACTCATTTACATTGAAAAATCTTTCGAGAAAAGATACTTGCCGCCAACGGGACTTGAACCCGTGTCCTTCTGATTGCCGGTCGGATGCTCTGACCACTGAGCTATGGTGGCTTATCTAATACCCGCCAAATAATTCAATACATACTGGTGTTTCATTCAACAATTACTGATTATTACATTTTTCCACCTGAAAACAACCAACTTTATTTTTGCGAGGGAGGTATTGTTAGTACTAAATCTCTCGCTAGGTGGCGTCGAGACAAATTATGTCTACATTTCAACTTGTTAAATATTAATTATTATTTTTAATTTATAAACTAACGTTTAAGACAAGATTTTTATGCATAGCACAAAGGGTAACAATTATTATAAGCAATAATTGGCAGCCTGAAACACTCATTTACATTGAAAAATCTTCCGAAAAATGTAATAATCAGTAATTGTTGAATGAAACACCAGTAAATATTGAATTATTTGGCGGGTATTAGATAAGCCGCCATAGCTCAGTGGTCTGAGCATCCGACCGGCAATCAGAAGGACACGGGTTCAAGTCCCGTTGGCGGCAAGTATCTTTTCTCGGAAGATTTTTCAATGTAAATGAGTGTTTCAGGCTGACAATTATTGCTTATAATAAATATTATTTATTAATTAAAGACAAATGTTAATATAAATTCTCCAGACGGGAGCGGTGTGGCAACTTTGCGGGTCCACATTTTTTACGAAACCTGTTTTATCCGTGACTAATAATTAAATTAAATAAAAAAAAGTAATAAAATGGAACATTACATCACAAAGCGATGATAATTTTATGACTTTTTCGTATCCCAAAAATGAACAAACGCTAAAACATTCGCCACCTTATTACTTGTGAGGGAGGCACGATAAAAACAAAAAAAAATTGTGATGGATGGGGCGAGACGGGAATAAAAATTGGGTTATCTAATAAAATCTGCGCTGGAAAACTAGCGGAAAATGCGAAAAACCGGTGACGCAAGCAAAAAATTCGGGTATTATAATAGAATTTGAATTATACACAGAGATGCGACTAGATTTAGTGCGGTGCAATGGCGCGAAACTAGGCGAGTAGGCACTGAGATTGGCTGTTCTTATTTTCAAAACTTCAGTTTAAAATCGAAGAAAATGTAACACTGTTCTAAATGCTTACTACATCGTCACATCATTTGGATAGGGTTTTAAGCTATGACGTTATATAACGTCTTTGGTTTTAAGGTGACATTTGAATGCCAAAGCATTTCTTTTTCTCATTTCTATACCCAAAATAATTTTTAGAATCATCTGTGTTTCATTTTCGTAGATATACGTATGTATGACAAAGTATTAAATACTCATTCATTTTAGAGGTTCTATCATCACTTTCACTTTCTATTTTGGGGAGGAATGCAGATCCCGCCAATGTGGGGGATTTTAATAAAAATGCACTTTGTAGATGAGAAAAGTGTTGAAAAGTTGAATAAAAAAGAAATTAAGACGCGCTCGGCAAAATTGAGGGAGATACAGCCGTTTAAAGTATGAATAAAATGTCACTTCCTGAACCGATACTACGCCATTGCCAATGTTTGGTTTATGCCGAAAACGATGTTTTTACCGCGTTTTAAGTGGAGAACTTTAATCTGGAAGGTGAAAGAAAGCGCGGAAAGCAATAAAAAAATTGAATAAGTAATTAATTTGCAATTGCGTTAAGTAAAATTTCACTTTGCCAATCATCAACACTATTGACAGCCCACCCGCCATTTTTACAATTGTCACTATAATGTTGGTATCCCTGACCTGATGCAAACAACAGCTAGACTGTAGCCGACTTCGTGAGATACATGAGGCGCATAATTATGAAATTTGTCTAGTGGACTTTTTTTCAACGATTTTTTAAACTGTTTATCACCTTCCAAATTAAAGTAATCTAGCCTAAGACTACGCTAAACATGGTTTGTGTAACATGGTTTGTGCCCCTTTATAACGCCTACTCGCGTCAACGCAAGAAAAACATCCCAGTTTTCAAATAGTTTAGCGGCTACGCTAAGTTTGTGTAACATGGTTTATGTAACATGGTTTGTGCCCCTTTATAACGCCTACTCGCGTCAACGCAAGAAAAACATACCAGTTTTCAAATAGTTTAGCGGCTACGCTAAGTTTGTGTAACATGGTTTATGTAACATGGTTTGTGCCCCTTTATAACGCCTACTCGCGTCAACGCAAGAAAAACATCCCAGTTTTCAAATAGTTTAGCGGCTACGCTAAGTTTGTGTAACATGGTTTATGTAACATGGTTTGTGCCCCTTTATAACGCCTACTCACGTCAACGCAAGAAAAACATCCCAGTTTTCAAGTAGTTTAGCGGCTACGCCAGGTTTGTGTAACATGGTTTGTGACCATTATTAATTCTGTTTTTCATAATTACGCGCCTTATTATATATCACACGACGTTGGCTACAATCGTATCAACCTTCGTTTATAGCAAGTCTGAGATACCAACATAATAGTAACAAAATGGCGTAGTATAAGTTCACGAAGTGACATTTTATTCATTCTTTAAACGGCTGTATCTCCCTCAATTTTGCCAAGCGCACCTTCATTTCTTTTTTATTCAACTTTTCCACACTTTTCTCATCTAGAAGGTGCATTTTTATTAAAATCCCCCACATTGGCGGGATCTGCATTTCACCCCTATTTTGTTTGTATCTGACAGATGATCATTATTACGAGGCGCATCGTGGTTCACCACTTTGGTTGGAAAGTGTTCTAACTTCGCCTTGCCTTATCATATTTTAAGATTTCAAAGTTTACGAAGACGACTTTTCGTAATGTATTTAACAATTTTAGTTTATCATATTTTAATGGAAAATATTTAAATAGGACGTGGCCCTAACTTGGAATTGCATTAGCGACATGTAATTAGAAGCTTTTACAATGAATTTAGACATGCAATTAGAAGCTATGCCCTAGCCTAGCTGGTTGCATATGGTTTAATTTGCATGTTTAGGTGTGTTCTAAAATGGTAAGTAGAATGCAAACTTTGACACCTCATATTCCAGGACAATGAAGTGAAGTCAGAACCCTATCCAAATGAAGTGACGACATGCCAACGAATTAAGCATTATTTTATTATGAATGTGTTTACTGATACGTTAAAATACGATAAAAATGTATTTATTACAAGTTTTCAGTAATGTTGTAAGGACGTGATAGATTGATTACTTTGTGGTAAGAGCAGGCGCCCGGCTAACATAAGGTTACGAGTTAAAATATCGGTAGAGTAAATAACATCGCGTATATTTTTCTAATGTGTTAGTTTTACATGATTACTGATTACTATTATTACTGTTTTTAACGATTTTTGGGAACATAAAGGATTTACTTTTGAAATTTAGATTTATTTATTTATTTTTACACAGAGTGATTATTTTTTTTTAATAACAACTAAAATGTTATGCGCGAAAAAGTCTGCTTCTCGAAGGAGGTACTGTTATCCAGTTTTAGCAAAGTTCTCTGCAGAAAAAATATTTCTGTGAAAATAACAACATTTTATAACACCGGAAAATCAGCAGAAATACACTGGCGCCTAATATAAAATAACGATTCCTTGACAACTCAGAATCATGTCATTTCAACACCCAATAAAACTTTATGAAAAAAATTTGAAAAAATCCCATAATCTAACGTAACCTATTGCACCACTATTCAGTATTGATTAGTAAAAAGGGAGTATTATCTACTCGTAGGTGAAATTTCTGGAAACTACAATAATTTTATTGGCACTATATCTTTTATCAATGTGATGAAGTGTTGGAAAATAGAGGCGCAAAAACACTTTCTAATAAACTTTCCAGCCCCCCCCCCCCCCTCCTCTTCATCCCCCCCCCCCCTCCATCACCCCCTTCTTAGTTTCGAATCCCCCCTCCATGTGAATGCTTCCATTCCTATGCCATTGATTCGTCTCATTTCCCGCACTTTAACCGAAAAACAAAGTACTTCAAAAATACTAACATTTACGAGCTTTTGAAAATGCGAGAATCTAACAAAAAAGCATTTCCAAACACTTATTTACCGAAAACTATAAATATTTATATGACTAAGCTTGTTATGCAAAACGAAAAATTCACAAAAAATACGTACAACGTCTTACATCTAGTTGTTAACGTAAAATAATGCCGTCATAAATATCTTCTATTAGTGCTTCGGCCGAGCATACTGTTTATAAATAAGAAATCACGCGCAAAGAGTTTTTTCCTAATGGTGAGCATTAATTTGAGGTTTCCTGATGTTAGAGCTTTTTAATGTCTCTTGAAAAGAGATATGATTGACAGTTGCGGCCAGAAGACAGCAGCTTAAATGTTACTGTTAATGTAGAAGCCGGGGAGAGACCAGCCAACACATTACATTATCTTAAAAGCTGAGGCGAGTTTATGGGGCAACTGGAATGAGAAATTTGAAAATTCATATTGCGCTCTATTTATTTCGCGTTCCGGAGGAGCCAAATGTAAATTTAACTCTGGCTTGAATCTGGAATTAGACAGTTAATCTCTAAGCTGGCAAAGAGGAGGATTGCATCTGTTAATCTGGAATTTATTTCGGCAGTCGGAGCATACAATGAGGGTGCTTGTGAACCTACAAAATGTGAGCTTGGACCTTGTTTATCTTTGAAAATCTGGATACAGATTTGAAACATAAATTAACACTGATTCGCATCGAACGTTGTAAACAACGCTGCTTCAATCGTGTGATATGGAGCTTATAAATATCTATTCCTTCATTCTTTTACTTCAGTAATCCGTATGCTTTTCTCAACAAAAATTTTCGAGTGTTTGACGATTGAACAGATTTATCAATCTTGAATTTCTAAGACAGCGCATATCAAAGTCTTTTCCACCAAGAGCGTCTGCCCAACTTCTACGTGGGGGCCGGATTAGAGAGACTGGTTGAGGGAGGCCTTTTGATCTTTCCAGCCAAGTTCTCTCGACCCATCTCCTTGCACCGCATTTGTAGGGATGCATTTACACGTCCTTCACTCCTGGATACACTGACTCCCAGATTCCTAATCACCCCTTATACCTTTTTCCTTCCTAGAACTCCCTCCCCTCCATTTCTTAAAAAAAAACTCCACACAGCATCCCCAAAGGTGACGTAGACCCTGAGGGAAATTTTATCCTCGGGGCCTTCTGTGTGGAGCTTTTTTTTACATTAGCTCTACATAGGAGGCCCTGAGGAAAATAATTCCCCTCAGGGCCTATGTCGTCTTTGGAGACACTTTGTGGAGGGTCTTTTTAGGAAAGGAAGGAGAGGAAGTTCTGAGAAGGAAAGCGGTGAGGGTGGCAGTAGCGTAGCGAGGGGGGGGGGCGGCCTGCCCCGGTTGCCACCCGACCGAGTGTCACCCCCAAGAGCACAATTCTCTAGCCACCCCATCCCCCCAGGACGGACCATTTTTTTATGAAGTCGAAATTTGTGTTTGTCAACTTTAATGGGGGGGGGGGGTGACACCACGTTATCAGCCCTATTCGCCCCGGGTGCCACCCATGCTAGCTACGCCACTGGAAGTTATATAGGAATCTGGGGATCAGTGTGTCCAGGGGTGACGGACGTATGAAGACAACCCTCTCAATGCGGTGCAAGGCGGTACTCCGAGAGAGTACGGCTGGAGAAGTCAAAGGGACTCCCTCAACCATTACCTCTCGATCCGGCCTGCCATGCAGCTGGTGGGCAGACGCATCCGCCGCCAAGACCTGGTTAAACCTCTCCCCATGAGTTAGCTATGAGGAGCTAATCTAAAAAAGGGCTATGGAGTTTTGAGATATCAGGACGCCAACTTGAAAAGAGTTACCGAAAATTGAACAGATAGTAAGTAGGTCAATGCAAGAATTGCAATAAAAATCTAAAAAGATATATTTTTCAAGAAAGAAATGATTTTTAGGGGTCTGAAAATAAGATGTTTTTAAGATGAAAGCTCAACTGGGACCGTCTTTCAGCGTGCGGTTATTTAAAAACATGAACGAGTAGGTACTCGCTTGATTTATGTGTGAAATAAATTTACGACCTACATTATTTAATGTTGCTAATCGGACTAGAGCGGCATTAACAGCATCCACAATTTGAAGATGCATTCTATTTAAAGCACTCTGGTTCCATTCGTTAGCATTGTTTGTGAAAAAATGACATTAATTTAGGGTTATTAAAAAGCACAGTAATCTCAAAAAGTTTTAATGACAACGTCAAATTTTATATTAAAGTGAGAAAGTGAGCTCTTTTGATTTTTTAAAACTTATGAAAGCATTCAATCAAATCATTGTTAAATATCTACATAGCAATATTCAAAGGTTAAAACATGGCAAGAAATCAAATGTGGCATTGGATAAATATATTACATTTTTCGCCATTGAATTCAATCTTCTGTGTACTAATTCTACTAATCGTAAACTTTTGCAAGAGAATAGGTAAAATGTTTGGGTAGTTTCTTGATTTTTTCAAGACTTCAATTTAAAAAAAATGAAAACCTTTCAAGACAACAACAATATTAGGACGGGTTGTTTCTCAGAATTTGAACAATTTCATGGTAAAAATTCAAGTTCTCTGTAAGTTCTTTTGAAGTTTTGTTAATATTTCATCGTGGGCCGGTAGTTTTACAGTACTTGGAAAATAACAGAACAGGACTATCACAGAACTGACATATTAAATTGGACATTTGATGAATTGTTAAAATTCTGTGAATGAAAGTATCGGACGAGAAATTAGTGAATTAATTACTTTATAATGCGCAGTGTTAACCATGTTAATAATTGAATATTTTTTTGTGAAAAAATATCGACATTATAAAACAATTATTACTACTTGCAAGTGAAAATTTCGGGTTTCATGATGTACAAAAAGTTTTTGTAAAACACAATACTTGGGAAATAAAGATTTGGATAGGAAAAATATGTAAAGACAAAGGGCAAGAGACCGATGTTCCAAATTATTTTTTTAATATTATTATTTTTTTTAATGTAAAATTTCATCGTGTTAAAAAATACTTCAATAAAATAAAAATATTGTAGAGTTAAGGAGATGAAAAGTAAACTCACTTATCCTGAGAATCCTGAGTAAAGCAACCACAGCGATAGTAAAAGGAATACCAAGATGAGGTAGGTGGCCGCCAAGTTCGTGGTTTCTGCGTTCGGCATCTTGCGCCTTTCTTGCTTATTCTACACAAAAACACATTAGGATTAAAACCATTGAACACAAATTAAAATAATTACAATAAAACTCCCCAAACGAAAAGACATTTTTAATAACAAAACCCGAACCAAGCCTTCCCAAGAGATATTAATAATGAACGGAAAATAAGAACCCAAGAATTTTCCTGAATATGAAGGAATAAGTAAGTACTATTTATTATGTACTTATTAAAATATCACACAGTTTCGAATTACTAAAGTTTGAGTAGGCACTTATTTACGATTATATATCAAATTCACACTTAAATACAGCATAACGTCGCTGGACGCATAATACGAAAATGTGGAAATTTGCACATTGCGCGTATTTTACAGGATAGTGAAAATACCAATTCTGTTACAGGAAAATGAAACCTTCAAACAATACATAATTATATTAATAATGGTTATTAATGAACACAATTATTAAAAAGAAATCTAAGTGTCTCTTCATTTTGAAAAAAAAAATACTTTTTTTCGTGTAAAATTTAAAAAAAAATCACATTGAAGGATCGCCCAGCAATCATAAGCACAAAAACAATAGAAATATGTATATACGTTTTTTTATAAATCCCTCACACAATGCCGAAATTTAGCAAGTCCTTTGAACTGATTTCACTGTCACGAATAAAAATTATAATGTTGAAAATATAATTAAAAACGTTTTCCAGGATTCCAAAAATGATATTATTTAATTTTTCTTTCATCGGCGATGAGTTTTGCTTTATTTTGTATCTTTGTGAAAAGCGAGTACGCACTGGATTTTTTAAAATAAATATTTTGTTTGAAACTTACTTTGTCGGTACAGAAAATGTGTATGCCTGTTGAGCACGGAGGATTCTGTTTGGGAAATCCGACTAGCGCCTGCCGGGAGCTTTCCCGCCCACTCCGCGGACCAATCAGAGCTCACTCGTGGAACACAAATATTATGCAGAAAATTTGAATTTGTGTTTTTAAAATAATATTTATTCCAAATTTCAACACCGTTTTATTTCCATAGATATTGTTACCAAATTAAATGGATCTTATGCATATCTATGGAGATAAAAGAATTTTAACTAAATTTGAAAGTGTGAAATTAGCAAAACAAAGCGGTTTTTTTATTGATAATTTTTCGAGAGAATTTAAAAAAAAAATGGATTGGAAACTATAACATACTTAATTTTGTAACAATGCAAAAAGTTATTATTTACTTTTGGGTAATAAACCATTTTGCTCTTCCTCGTCCTTCTTGTGGTTAATAAAGGCTATAAAAGATTTCTAAATTCGTTACGCTACAAAAAATGTCTAAGAAAAAATTGTTCAGTTCACCTGTATTACCTATAATTGGTATGCAAAACACGTTTCCATGCTTTCATTAAATATTTTCAAAATAATAATAATTATAATTTGGACTAGGTGTAAATTCGTTCATTACGTCCCCGTTACGGTTAAAGGTGGTGGCCATATTATGGTTTAGTAAATAGTATTTTTTTAAATGTGATCGATCATCGAATCGTAGAGTTTATTAAGTAGGTAGGTATTTAAGTACTTTACAAATCTTAAGATTTATTAAATAAGAGAAACTTAGAAACATACATTTTTGGAAACGAAGTCTACAGTTCACAGAACCACTAGTTACTTTTTTCTTATGCTAACACAGCACAAGAGTCCAACTCAGTGGGATAATGACTTCCCAAGTGGTCGAAGGTCAGTTGCATAGATGCCGTTATTCTCAAAGTTTCTCAAATTGATTACAGCACACACGTTGTAACATTAAAAATATTTTTTTTTTGTTCACGTGTCGCCTCTGAAGAGCCTACTATGTATTTTGCATGTGTTGTAGGATACGTGTCTTGGTTCATGTTTACAATATTGAAGTCTATTTCGATCCCGCGCACCAACCCATGTTGTATTTCGGGATTCATGGATTTCTCAAGTTATGCATATTTCTGGATTGCCAGAATAATAATTATTACGTATACTACTTTCAACTCCATGTGTCATTAGGAACTAGGAACACGCTTGTTGTTGTTTATGGCTGAACCCTCGAACCTCGGCTAATTCATTAATAATTGCCTAAGCCCATAAATTCACAACAAGTAATTATCTGCGTCGGAGAAATAATTTACGAGTATATGTTCTGAATAACAAGGAAGTAAGGTTTTAGATACTGGTAGAAAATTTATTTGGTACTATCTGGGGTACCCGGCTTCGCTCAGGGAGTTCGTATGAGATTGAACTGACGTTCGAACCCACGACGGATTTTGCTTTATATACCCCTACCAATGGGTAACCTCATACATACAAAAAGGCTTCGAATAGTCCACAATGTTCCAGAACATTCCACAACATTCGGGAGTGTTCTGGAATGTTCAACGATGATCTGGGAGTTCCGGGTTGTTCCTGAACGATTCAGACTGTTCTCGAACATTCCACAACATTCTTGAATATTCCGGGATGTTCTCGAAATGTTGTGGAATGCTCTCGAATAAACTTGGACTGTTCTCGAAATTTCTAGAGGGCGAAACTTCCAGCCCTTATATCTTCAAAAGCACGCCCTTCGGGTAAAAATGGGAACTTCATGGATGTGGATAGAGGGCTACCACACCATATAGCTCCCTTGATCGTACCGGTACCCGTTTCTGAATTTTAGCGGCACGCACATTGTAATACACTTTCTTTTTATATATATAGATTTAATCTTTGACATACAACCTGGAATTTGGAAGGTAGGTATGGGCAAGGTTTGTAGAAAATGCGTTTAACAAGGTTAGCTCATCGAGAGGCTAGAGAGGTGATTGACTAAAAATTCGTGACGTAGCTTGAAGTCCTTGTTCCTCTGGGATATTTGAATTAACTGCAATACAAGTGGCAGTGTTTTACTTCAAGCTAGGTATGTCAGGCGTTCTACGAGTTTTTTTTCGAAAAAGGCCCGTATGAGGTAACCTTATTAAATGCATTTTCTACCAACCTTGAGGTATGGGTACCGCCGTCCCCGGAACCATTGATTGAATAACCAACATTCCTGTTATAATAATAATAATAATATCTTTATTTGGAAAACAAACAGCTTTACAAAGATACATAAAAAAGAGTGCTAAAATAAAACAGTAAGCCTAAAAACATTTTTTCACTGATGAAATATATTTTTATTTTTTTTAGTAGCCAGACAAGAAAAACACAAAGAAAACCTAAGAAAAACATAGTTAAGAGAAGCTAAATACTGAAATATGCATGATAAGAATGTAGAAAAACACAATAAAGAGTAAGCTTATGATCTTATAGGAGTATAAGGATGATATGTATGTAATTAGGGAATATGTAAATATATTGCAAATTAGGAAAAGAAATCTGATAAATAATACAATAAATATAAATATGGATGTTAAGTGGTGTGTTGTGATGCATTACATTTATCTAATAGTGTTGTTTTGAATTTGTTGAAAGTTATATTGAAGATGTCTGTATATGTGAGGTGTGTTATGATAGTAGCAGGGTCGATGTATGAATTCATTTTGTAAGTAGTTGGTGTTGGAGCGGCTGTTATAAAAAAGGGATACGGGTTATAGGTCACCCCAAGTGGTTCGCTGTGTTTGGTGGGTGCAGGGGTGCCCGGATTCATAGGTTTGTATAGGTCTTGGTGGCGAACGCATTTGCCCACCTAGTGCGTGGTAGGCCGGATCGGGAGAGACCGGTTGAGGGAGACCTAATCTAGACCTAATCCAGCCGGGCTCTCTAGACCGCAGTGAGAGGGATGGATTCATACGTCCGTTTCTCCTGGACACATTGACCCCCAGATTCATGCCCATCCCTTATACCTTTGCCTAAAATACCCTTACACAGCATCCCCAAAGATGACATAAGCCCTGAAAGATTTGTTTTCCTCAGATTATCCTGTGCAGAGCTACTGTAAAAAAAAACTGCTGCCGTTCTAAAAATGTGATGCGTGTGCTGTGATTTCTATAGATCGAAAGCTTTCCGTGCATCATTGTTAAAATCAGCAAGAGATGTGGATTTTTTTCGCTACAACATCAATAGAAATGGTGTATTTTTGCAGGCTTATGCTTGTTTTTTTTATCTGGTTCGTCACTCTATATTTTAGGATGATCGTTTCAGTTTTCAAATTTTTTTGGAGAGACTTTAAGCCTTTTGTTTCTAGTTTCTTCTGATAGACCGTTGATTTTGGCAATTGCCTCTAAATTGTTTCTAGTTTCTCCTGGTAGACCGTTGATTTTGGCAATTGCCTCTAAATTATGCGCCTAACTTTTGCGTAAAGCATTAACAGCACTTGCAGACCATCTGATTTCAGAGAGGCATTCTATACAGGAATATTGAAAACAGGGAAGTTCTTGGTGTGACCCCCACATCTTATTTTCCTTGGTTTTTAGGGAATGAGTTCTGAGACACCCTCGGGCCGGGGTCCGTATCTGGCTAATGCACCCTGAATTAAATAATCAAGTTTTTCAAAACTTTAATGCTCTTGAAGCAACAAAACTGCATCAGTGAAAAAATAGACACAAATAAATTAAGTAAAAAAATACATACTAAAAACCTTTGACTGTACCTACTGGTAAGTTTTTTTTATAATTAAACAAATAAACATCTACTGTATTTGCTTATGATTAGTAAACAATAATTTGGGAGGCGGTTATGAGTACCGTCGCCCCAGGCACCGTTTTTTGGACTACCAACATCTCTGCCAGTGACTTAGCAGGGGTGCCCGGGTTCATGGGGTTAGGTTTGTCCGGGTCTTGGCGGGGGATGCGTCTGCCCACCAGGCGTGGCTTGCCTAATCAGGAGAGACTGGTCGAGAAAAACCTTTTGACCTCTCCAGCTCGACTCTCTCGGAATATCGCCTTGCACCGCAGTGGGAATGGATGGATTCATACTTCCGTCACTCCCCCGAGATTCCTACCCACCCTCTTACCTTTTCCTTTTCGAAACTTTTTCTCCTTCCTTTCCTTAAAAAAACTCTTCCAAAACATCCCCAAAGATGACATAAGCCCCGAGGGGATTTATTTTCTTCAGGGCCTACTGTGTAAAGTAAAAAAAAAAACAAATTGTCCTATTTAAAAAGTAAATAGTTTTTCAATTTAGAAGGCAGGTATGAGTACCACCGCCCTGAGAATAGTTCTTTTAGCTGGTAGGTACTTTTTTGACAAAATACCTAATTGATTTTCTAGGGGTAAGGTATGCAATTTAACGCTAATTTAAATATATATATAACGCATATTCGTGAAGAGAAAGTATAATAAATACGTGACTCACTTTTAATTTTTAACCCCCCCTCCCCCCCGGTGACCAAGTGTAGTATATTCCAAGACCCCCCCCCCCCTACAGTTTTCACCTAGTAAATCTTAAATATGGTTTTGAATCATTTCTTGCTAACAAAAAGTTTAAAAAAAATATATTTGGCTTATATTGTCTTTAGTAATACTGCGCTTGCTGCGTGACGGCAAGAGTGCATGCATGCAAGTGGAAAAAATATTTTAAAAATTCTAGCCCCCCCCCCCCCCCCCGCCCTCCCCCCCATTGTGACAAAGCGTGGTATTTTGAAGATCCCCCCCCCCTAAACGGGCCACGTAGTATGGGTACGTTCGCTAATGGAAATCGGTTGGTATTACGCATCGTATTCCCAAATAAACACTGGTTATGCGTTATAATTAGGATAATTATAAGATGGAAGAATCGAAACATTTTTTATCGTTGATAGTTTCGGATACCTGGCATTCCAATAAAATCTTGGCTTTATTCCAACTAACAGAAGAGTGAAATCGAATTATATGGATATCCACCATCACATATGTACATAGGTATAGGCAAAAAAGAATTTTAGGAATTATTTGATTTTTTTTTCGAAATCCCACACCTTCCGAAATAAACATCTTCCTATAGATGTGGGATTTACATTCCGAAAGTTATAGCATCAAATTCAGCCTTTAAATATAGTTAGGAGCGGTGCGCGCCAAACAGATAGACTTGCGTCCGGTGACGAGCGAAAAATTTAAACGCGTTTTTCTCAAAACCACGTAAATCTCAATATCATAGCTCAGGTGTGCTCAAACGGTCGATCGCGAGTGCTTTTTAAGTCGATCTTGAGAGAAATTTGCCGATGTTGATAGATCTATTCACAGTTTTTTTGTTTTTGTTGATCCTCAATAATAGCGCTCATTTTTCATGCCTTTTTGTTTATTATTTATTTGTAGCTTATATTATCAATGGTGCGCCCTTTTTTGTTTTATAGTGTGTGACATCACAAGTATCATAGAAAAAAAATCTTCAAAAATTATTGCATATTCATGGTGAAATATTGTCGAAAATTGCCCCCTTCAAAAGCCCGAAGTTATCGATCTAGTTTCTAGTGTGTTGTTTGGTTTATTCATGAGCCAGTCAGTCCGAGTTATAACTTAAAGGCGCTACGAAGTTTATTAATAAATAATACAAATAAATGTACCATGTCCATACTAGCTGGTTTATACTATTTTTTTATACTCTCAGTAGAGATCGATCACATTTTTGTATTTGAATATCTTTGGATCACACCGACGGTAAATTAATGCTATGGCACAGTTTGGTTATTATAATAAAAAATGTGGAATAATTAAAAGTTTAATAAATAAATAAAAAATTAATTCTTCATTAGAAATTAGAAAATTAAATACGTTCATGTGAATTACAATACAATAAAACGGGAATACTTATTGTTTTTATCTTGTTGTTTCCTTTGTAGGTACCAATCAAGTCCTTCAGATAGACGCACTAATGTCGATCTGATGAAAGGACGCAGAAATAATAGCGGGATATATATATATATATATATATATATATATATATATATATATATATATATATATATATATATATATATATATATATTTTACATTAACTCCACACAGGAGGCCCTGAGGAAAATAATTTCCCTCAGGGCCTATGTCATCTGGGATGCTGTGTGGAGGGTCTTTTTGAGGAGAGATAGGAATGAACATTGGTCTTGAAGAGACCCATGTTGTAGGAAGGAGGAAACACAGAGGCCGGCAAATCATTCCACAGCCGAGCTGTTGAACACAGAACGAGTCGAAGAAACGACCTGTTCTCATGTGACAAATGTCAAATATTGGGCACGCGTTGGCGTGTTTCCCGACTATGCACCGGTGCCGAAGGGATCAATGATGCTAGCTCCTCGGAGCATCTTCCATTGTAATACCGGTAGAACAAGGATAGCATTCCCACCCGACGCCTGTGCTCTAAAGATTGCAATCCGTCTGTTAAGATGGGAGAATCTATTAAACGGACCGCCCGCTTCTGCACAGAGTCGAGGGTATTTTTCAGGTATTTTGGAGCTCCAGACCAGAGGTGGCTGCCAAATTCAACCGTGGGCGCACTTGTGATTTGTACAGGGTTAACAGTTGTGTACTATCAAAGTATCTGCGGGCCCAGTTTTTGGGAGGCTAACTTTACTCTGGCTTCGATGGAGCCCTCATACCTGAGCTGGTCACTTAGGGTTACACCAAGCATTTCAATGGAGGGCCTGTTCGGAAGATTGCTTCCGTTGAAAGAGACTAGATTTAAATTTATTGCCGAATAAAATAAATATTTCCTTTTAATTTTTTATAAATAAGAACAACAAAACAATTTACTTTTTGTAAAAAAAGAGCCTTATAAAATGTGGTATCAAGAGATGGCGTAATGAATGTTTGTGCCAGATTAATTGGAGACGACACTGAAATAAGAAGCACTTTTGGCTGAAGCATTCTTTCTTCTCGTTTTTTCAACCTTTCTATCTGAAAATTAACTTTGAAATTCGATTGATTGTTCATATTCTGTCAACACCAAGCCTTTTCAGACTTTTTGTCATCATCAAATTTTTGTTTGTAATAAACATGAAATTGTGCGTTTTTCGTGGTGGACATTTTTATACGTGCGTAAGGAATCGTAGAACAATTAAAAGCCTTTGCCGTCTTTTGATGAAATCTACATAGAATACAATGTCGCAATTCACGTAACGTAGACGCGTTAAAACAGATACAATTATGGAAGTTTTTTTACATGACATACTAAAATATCAATTAAAGACGTATTATTCAACTAAATATAAAATGTTACAATAAACAGCATCAAGTTAAATGCAAATTAAAATGTTTTGAGGGTTCCAATGTGTATAGCTGTTGCGCGCGCAGATAATGGAAAGCGTTGAGTTTTGGTTTATACTATGTCCACAAAATGACCCATTTCCATAGACATCCAAATTTAATAGACCAGAAGATACAGATGAGGAGTAAAACCAAACTATGGAGGGTGAAGAGGGGAAAGATGACTGTGATTCGTTAAAAAATCAATCTGACAGTATATAGGCATCTCGCATTATAATATCGCCATTTAGTTCTTAAAAGCAAAATCTGCTTTTAAATGAATAGACCTTTTTACATGGGAGCGCGAATTGCCCGCCACGTTATTAACATATTTGCGTAGTCCAAATGCGGCAAAGGAAAGGTTCGCCCTTTTTCAAACAGGAATATTTTGATGCCGTGTTTAGTTAAGACACTTTTACAAATGTTTCATAATTTACTTACCCCTGTAACCAGCGACGAGCTCACTGGAAAAACGCCCACATTCGCTACTTTCACATATATTAGGGTATAATGTATAGCACAAGCTCTCACTTTTCTTCGTAAAATGTACGATGTGACCTTGGCGCTGGTCACGACAAGAATGATGACGTCACATTTTTTAGATTCAAGCGACGCACTCGTAAGCCGAGCTGGCTCCATGGAACCGGCGAAATAGGAGGGGGAAATAATACGCTTTTATCACTTAGGGCAGGTCCAGATTTATTCATATGTCCATGCCCATTTCTATTGGCCAGAATAGATATAGTGCATTCCAATCCTTATTGTTATATTTGTAGTTGGGAAGGGTGTTTGTCTGGGTAGAAATGGGTTCCCCGCGCGTGGTCGAGTATAAATCTTTATTTCACAACGAGAGTTACAAAAAAGCAAAAATAAATAAAGTAGCTCACATCCGTACTAGATATTGGGTATACCTTTTGAATACTAAAATAATTTTTCAGTTTGGTTGGGTATTGTGATCTCAAATCCAAATTTAAGATTTGTATGAAACGGCCCGAAACCGGCCGCGCGAACGTTCCACTTAAGAGCTAGCTGATGAGAGAGCGAAGAGCGAGTTCTACAAATACAATCCTTTTTACACTACATCATCTGCTGTCTCGTTCATATACCCTAGTGGTCAAGTTAGCATTAACTAAACACTAAACATTCTTACACTTATTTTTTAATTACTGTGGAGATAGAATAAAAAGTGATGTTCAAAATGTACCTAAGTACCCGGCGAAAATGTGTTTTTTTTTGTGTGGACATGGTAGATAAAAATATAACTAATATTTCCGCATTCACAGCAACCCCTAGGATACGACACACTACAATACCAGTGCAGTAAAATCATGACTATATCTACAAATGAACTGCAATGTGTAGGTTTTAGAAGTTTTTAATGCATTTTGTTCCTGTCCATGAAAATTCGAAAGCAAAAAAGTTGATATTGAAGAAACCTGTCAATTATTTCAAATATAATTTTCAATATTATGTTTGGTTTTCAGATATTTACAAAATACTACCGACGGGTAGTATTTTGTAAATATACGGACGTTCTACGGGTTTTAAAAATCCAAAAATGGACATGGTACAAACCAATTCTCAGCAAACGAATTGATACAATCCCGAAGTCTGCTTGGACTAGAGAATAATCGGAACTACGCCTTACGCAGGATAGAATTTTTAAATTTACTAAATTACAAGGTACCTATTACGTAAGTAGATAGTTGGTAGGTAGGTACCTATTCGTTTTTTATCCTACGCCACGACAAATGGTACCTACGGCCTCCGTGGTCGAGGGGTAAAGCTCTCGACCTCGACTAGCAATCCGGGGTTTGGGGGTTCAAATCCTGACATGCGCAAGTGAATTTTATTGGATTGGTTTTTGTTATTTCACAATTTAATCATTCAAAATAATATAAATGGTAGGTATATCTGCGGCATGTTCCAGAGTCTAAAATACTCTCAGTACCTATGACCCTGGTGTAAGACCTCCATTCAGAATTGAAATGGCTTTAGCCGTGTTTGTCGACCAGATCGGAATATCCGGGTAGGTACTCCCCCACTTTCTCCCCATCTCCTCCCCGTTATCTCCAACCTCACAACATACCTCAATTGGGGATACCGTAGTCTCGCTGCCTCTCTCGGTTGGGAACAGTTGGGATTCTTGTACGGTAGGTCTCATAAAAAAACCGAAAACTGTTGGTAAGTTATATTGAATTATTTGGCGGGTATTTGATAAGCCCCCATAGCTCAGTGGTCAGAGCATTCGACCGGCAATCGGAAGGACACGGGTTCAAGTCCCGTTGGGGGCAAGTATCTTTTCTCGGAAGATTTTTCAATGTAAATGAGTGTTTCAGGCTGACAATTATTGCTTGTAATAATTGTTACCCTTTGTGCTATGCATAAAAATCTTGTCTAAACGTTAGTTTATAAATTAAAAAAATAATAATTAATATTTAACAAGTTTAAGTAATTCCCCAATAAATGCAGACATAATTTGTCTCGACGCCACCTAGCGAGGGATTTAACACTAACAATGTCTTCCTTGCAAAAATAAAGTTGGTTGTTTTCAGGTGGAAAAAATATAACAAGCAGTAATTGTTGAATGAAACACTAGTATATATTGAATTATTTGGCGGGTATTTGATAAGCCCCCATAGCTCAGTGGTCAGAGCATTCGACCGGCAATCGGAAGGACACGGGTTCAAGTCCCGTTGGGGGCAAGTATCTTTTCTCGGAAGATTTTTCAATGTAAATGAGTGTTTCAGGCTGACAATTATTGCTTGTAATAATTTAATATTTACATTAATTTTAAAGAAAAATCAGATGCATTTCTACAAATTAAACACAAAAACAATTCATACTTATTTTATATTCATTTTATCTAATTTATAGAATTGTTTCACGATGCGTAAAAAATGAACAAATTTTGAAAAAAATCTGTTCTTTTATGTCGAAGAACGCTAACTATTAATGTTAATGGGTTCCTATTTTATGATTCTGCGATTGTTTCTAAAATGTAATTAATTTCAAGAAATGGCCAAGATCACCCTTAATGAGTGATAGCCAAATAAATAATTTAAAAAATATATAAGTCCATGAGTTGTCTACGCTAAAAAAATATCAATTCGCATCAAGCTCGCCGCCAGCACGTAGATTATTGAAGCTTGCTTCAAGCGTCCTCTGTAGACTGTCAAAACGCTTGGCTCAAACGAAAACTACGCGCAGTGTTGCCAGCTTAACAAAAAACTACGTGCTTGAAAGAAAGTGCCATTGATAGTGTCGGAATCTCTTAACGATAAATATTAAAAATGGCATTACCGCGTAAGTGAATTAATTTTATCAAAATTAAAATGGTGAAAGCATATTTTTTGCATGTTTTTTTAATATCCCCCGACATAAATACTCACTTTTCGTAATAATAAAGGCAGTGGCGTAGCGTGGGTTTCGGCCGCCCGGGGCGGAGGAAAATATTGCCCCCCCCCCCCCCTCCCTCCCTTACTTCTGCAGGTACTTCTTCCGCAGGTTTTCAAGTGCTGACCGGAGGGGGGGGGGCGTGGACATCCAATTTTTTTTATGTCGATTTTTATAATCCCATGTGTCGAGTGCTCTTCCAATAAAATCATGCTTATAAATTCTACTGCAACTTTATATGGAACTGCTCTCAGAAATCGAGAATGGTATGCCTGTAATAGAATTTCGCATCTTCAACACGCATACGTATGGAATGCAACTCAAATGCAAAGCTTCACTCGGTACACGATGAATCGGCAACTTATTGTTATATTGATAACACAAAACTGGTTTAAATTAAACTAAATATGCGATGTACCAAAACTACATTCAGAACATAAAAATGGTTTTTCTTTGATTCTAGCGGCACTTACATTCTGAACACAAAACTGGTTTTAATTAAATCTGTATGTGGTAAATTACAACTACACTCAGAACGTGAAAATGGTTTTTTCTTTAATTCTGCCGGCACTAACATTTTAAACACAGAACTGGTTTTAATTAAATCTGTACGCTGTGAATTAAAACTATTTCAGAACATTACAAGGGTTTTTCTTTGATTCTGCCGGCACTTACATCCTGAACACAAAACTGGTTTTAATTAAATTTATATGTGGTGAATTAAAACTACACTCAGAACATCGGGGCGGAGGAAAATTTCGCCGCCACCTTATTTGGGTACTTCAAGCGGCAGGGGGGGGGTCCTCTTTTTAAAATCCTATTTTTTAATTACGACCTAATTACATACGAGCCGGATTTTTTAAATAATCACATTTGACGAGTATTCTTTCAACGAAAAACATGTTTATAAATTCTACTCCAAAGTTGATTGATTGATACTGCTTTAGAGTCCCCAAATAATAGTTTGCATGTAGCAATAGCAACAATCAATTCTAAGAATTTTAAAGCATTTTGTAACTCAAATGTAAAGCTCGATGCACGATGAATCTGCAACGCGTTATTTAATTTATCGTTGTATTCTGAACACAAATCCAGTTTTTATGCAATGAATTAAAACTACACTGAGAACATGAAAATGGTTTTTATTTGATTCTGGCAGCACATACGAGTCTGCAACTAAAATTTTAAAACTGAACTTCGAATAAGATAATGTTTTCCTTTGAATTGTGTCAGCAGATGAATCCTCAAATGGAATTTTATATTCGGAAAACTGGTTTAACCCTTCCCAAGCATTTTAAATGTTCCTTTTTCAAAAAACAAAATTGTTCCAAAATCTAGATAAATTAATTTTTCCGACGTGCTTATTAGAAAATTATTGTTTCCAAATATTAAAATTTTGATATAGGAAATGTGAATTGGCTCAAAAATACTACGAATATTCGAATTAAAGTAAGGTCAGTTGGGGCAATTGCGGCATATTTTTTGATTTTTTTTGAACAGTCATCTTTACAGATCACTTGACTGCAACTCATTGGATTTTAAGTTGTTTTTTTTGTGAATAACTCATCAACAATAATTTGTTTTTCAGAAAATGTTTGTTTTAATTGACAAAAACCTCTTGATTTCGTTTAAATGAAGTGAAAGTAAAAAATGGAAATTAGACGCATTTGCCCCTCTCTTGGCCCCTCTATGAGGTAAATGCGTCCAAGACATATTTTTTTACCTAAATTTCAAATTCCAATAACAAAGATTATTATCTTAATTGTTCATACATTTTTACTTCTGATCAAAATACAACAATATATTTCCAGATAAAGACAGCCGAAATATTTTTTTTTTAGAAATTACGGGGCAAATGCGTCAATTTAGTGAATGCCGCATTTACCCCTTCTACTAAACATGCATTGCCAACCATTTAGTTATAAGATAGATGGATTATAATATGTCGAGGGAACTTATCTTCTTCTTTAAATATGTCTTTGTTCTAATTTGAGTTGTTTCAAACACTAGCGGTATATTAAAAACAGCGGTTAAAACCTTTGGTATTTTAAAAAATAAGTAGATAAGGTAAGCAGAAGGCCGTGGGTTCGAGTCCCATTGGCGGCATGTATCTTTTCGCGGGAGATTTTTTCAATTTGCATTATTCTTCTCTTACAATTTATACGCACCAGATTTAAATGTCCAGGTTAAATTTTCCCCACAGGAAAAACTAAACCCTTTCACACACTTCCCCAAATGATCATTTAGTAAATCCACGCTATGCAATTGCACTATATAATTATTATAAATACAAAATAATACAAGAACAACATGTCAACCTACCAGAGACCAAATGGGAAAATAATTCACCGATTCTAGATATTTTCATATCAGAGGGTTCGGCTGTGTGGAACTCCTAATTTGACCTATAAATCCTACTGATCCCTCAATATAAATATTTAAAAAATATTTTGTAATCCTGCATGCATTTAAAATAACTGATTTTTGCATTTTTATATATAAATTCTTTGACAAATCTAATATGCATAAATTTTGAATGAGTCACCCAGGTATAATGCCGGTAGCCGAAATAACAAATGGTAATATTTTTATAGTCTGAGAGTGCCAAATTCTTTTAATCTCATTTCCTAAATCTGTATATTTTCAATTTTTTTCAGAAACAGATTTTTGAACATTACAGGAATTTGGAATAGGTAGCTACATCAATGATATAAGTTTTTTTTTAAATTTTGTGATGTAAAACTATATCAGGTCCTATTATGACTAATTGTTCTGCCTGTTAGTATAGTTTTATCATAATATATTTTATAAAATTCATTTTCTAAAAATGAATTTGGTTCATATTCATAATATGGTACTATATTACGGCAGTCAATCAAGTTATGTTTAATTACCAAACTTTGGTGGATTATTTTTAAAACCTGAGTGCCTAAAATATTGTTTAGGTCTTGTGAACATCTGAGAAATAGGGAATAAATAATTTTCCTTTATCAACTTTATTAATTAATGTTATATTCAAATATTGGTAATTATCGGTTCGGACTGGCCAAGCTTATTACGAATATTTTTTAGAAAAAAACTTTAGATTCGCCTTAATTACTATAAATGGAAACTTTTTGGCTTTGGGGCGACGGAAAATAATGCATTTTAATTTTCAATTGCATAAAACCAAAATTCACTTCGCGAACCGACACAGCGAAAATCCGCGGCCGTACCTGTCACTGTTATGTTGGTATCCTTGATAAATTAACAAGAGCTAATACGACTGTAGCCGACTTCGTGGGATACCTACATGAAATCCCGCCAATCACAAACCATGTTACACAAACCTAGCGTAGCCGCTAAACTACTTGAAAACTGGGATGTTTTTCTTGCCTTGACGCGAGTAGGCGTTATAAAGGGGCACTTTCTTTTGTATCACAAACCATGTTACACAAACAAGCCCGCTAGACAAATTTCAAAATTACGCGCCTTATCCCACGAAGTCGGCTACAGTCGTATTAGCTCTTGTTAATTTATAAAGGATACCAACATAACAGTGACAGGTACGGCCGCGGATTTTCGCTGTGTCGGTTCGCGAAGTGAATTTTGGTTTTATGCAATTGAAAATTAAAATGCATTATTTTCCGCCGCCCCAAAGCCAAAAAGTTTCCTTTTATAGTAATTAAGGCGAATCTAAAGCTTTTTTCTAAAAAATATTCGTAATAAGCGTGGCCAGTCCGAACCGATATTTACCCAAATATTAATTATAACATTTATTCATAATATCAACGGAAATAGACAACAATGCTTCCCACCCCTTAAACCCTTTTCCTTCCCAGAACTCTCCTCTCCTTCCTTTCCTAAAAAAACCCTCCACACAGCATCCCCAAAGATGACATAGGCCCTGAGGGAAATTATTTTCCTCATGGCCTCCTGTGTGGAGCTCATGTAAAAACAATGCTTCGTAAGTACGGTCAACTATTTTGAAAAAATGCATGTAATCATTTGGTGTCGTGCCTGTAAATACGCTTTGTAAATGCATATGAGTAAAGCGGGATCTCAAATTGTACCATTCTTGACACCAAATTCGTTTATTTTTATTAAAATACAAAGCTAACCCAAGAGCTAAAAATGCTTTGTCTCCGTTATATTCCATTTTATTTCAGCCGTACAAAATTCACTGTCAACCATAAATAAACCAAACAAAGGCTTGGCTCAACGGCTTGAAGCGCGCATCAAGCTGTTGAGGCAAGCATTCATAGACAATAATGGAAAATAAATTTACGTGCTGGCCGTCAAGCCGCTTGTCTCCAAGCGTTCTGGCAAGCATTTGTCTATGTCTAGATGTGATTTTCGATAAGTCTATGCCTAGACGATTTTTCATTCGAGAGGCACTTGAACAAATTACTCCTTTGTCTATGGCTTCTTGTCATTTTCGGTAGTTGAAAGAGATTTTTGTGCGAGATGGAATCTAATAAAGAAAAAGAATTATTTTTTATGTTATAATAAATGTTATATATTAATATTTTTATGTAACATTGACGTAATAACATTATTAAATTATATTTACATTAATTTAAAAGAAAAATCCGTTGGATTTCTACACATTAAACACAAAAACAATTAATACCTATTTTGTAATAATTTAATCTAATTTTTATAAACGTTTTACGTGATACTTAATATCTAAAATCACCACTCAGGTACTTATTTGTCTATGATTTGTTGTCTACGCTCAAAAAATATAATTTCGCTTCAAGCGTTGCGCCATAAAGCGGCTTACACACGACACTGCATGTAGTGACTGCGGCAGTGGCTGCAGAGAGTGTGGGTTTGAGCGAACTAGCGCTGTCTCGTTCTAGCGGCCCTTTAAAAAACGAGACAGCGCTAGTTTGCTCAACTCCACACTCTCTGCAGTCACTGCCGCAGTCACTACATGCAGTGTCGTGAGGAGAGCCCATAGCGTAGATTATTGCGCAATGCTTGGCTCAAGCGTCAAGCCACCTCTGGAGACGGTCAAAATGCGGTCAAAACTGTCGAACGGTCGAAGAGACTCGAAGAGACAAGAATGAACAAGAAGGATTGGTAAGCAGTTGGAAGACTCAAGAAGAGACAAAACGAGCCAAGAAGGGGCGAGAAGATAAAAGATGCAATAAAAGGCAAGAAGATGCAAGAATAAGCAAGAGGATCCAAGAAGAAGCAAGAAGAGCCAAGAAGAGACAAGAAAATCCAAAGAATAGCCGTGAAAAGATAAGATCCAAGAAGGGGCAAGAAGAGATGAGAAAAGTAGAGAAAAGACGGGAAAATCCAAAATGAGACGTAGAGACGAGAAGATCTATGAAGAAGCATGAAGAGCCAAGAAGATACTTTAAGAGCCGAGAAATAGCAAAAATATTCAAGTAGAGCATAGAAGAGATAAGAAGAAGTAAAAAGAAAAAAAATCCCAGAAGAGACGAGAAGAAGCAAGAAGAGCAGAGACAAGAAAAGCCATGAAGGGTCAAGAAGAGCCGAGAAGAGACAATATTAGCAATCAAGAAGAGGCAAGAATAGCCAAGAAAAGCCAGAAATAGATAAAAAGATGCAAGAAGAGCCGAGAACAGGCAAGAAGAAAGAACCCAAACAGAAATAATATATATATATATATATATATATATTTTTAATTAAAATCACAATGCTCAATCCAATCCTTTATTCCTGCCCTTCCTAAATTCCAATATTGGCTTATTAGGTTGCCATGTATACCGGTCGATTAAACTCCAACCTCCTTCCTATCCTCAGAGCACGTGTTCCTAGTCCTAACAAATCAGTGCCCCCTGGTGTACCGGTCTCACTGGGACAGGAGTGCTCCTGGCTGGGGTGGTACAATCGTATCGTATCGTATCGAACCGGAATTTAAAAAAAAATGTGATGCAAGTGGCCTATTTTGAGATCGGCGAGTATCTATACTGCAATGAAAAAATATTTTTTCCACTATTATGCCTTTTTAATTTTTTATAAAAATGTAGGTTACACAGCTTTACTTTAACACCATGAGTTATATGTTTAGTATTGCCATTTGATCAACAGTGGCGCCTTCATATATTTTCTACTCTTATTTGACAAACTGTACGTCGGTAATTATAATTATTTTTATTATTTATCGGTTTTAATCTTCTCCATGATATTTTGGCGTCTTACAGAGAACATGATGAAAGGCTAAAATTCCTGGATTATTTCCCGTGTTACTTTCACATTGATGATGTAGATTCGAGGTTATTAGCATCTTCCCAATGACGAACATTAGGATAATGTCAATTTAAAAAATTGAAAGTAAGTATTATCTGTCGTCCGAAGTATTATCTGCTGTCAAGATGCTGTCAAGTGCTGTCGCTGCTATCAAGTTACTTCGGGTAGAGATGGTCGATATTCCTGTCCGGGTTATATGGAACCGGTTCCTTTGCTGTCGATGGAATGGTGGATATTTTTCTCAAAGAAGCGGCTAGTTTTGGAACCGGTTCTTTGTAGAATATTCATATAAAATTAAAAGTATTAGAAAAATTGTGAAAAAATACATATAAAAAAAATTTTTACTTGTTCAATTTCTTACGAAATTACTCGTGTCACCCTCGTATGTCTTTTTTTCATTTCAAGAACTGGTTCAAAAAGTAAATTGATGAAGAACCTGTTCCATACCGTTCTCCGGTAACTGAAACCGCAATAACAACCTATTTCAGGTACCAACCATCTCTAGTTTCGGGACTTCGAACTACGTCACGAGCCCGATGCGGTTTTTTCCAAAAAGTGTTTGTATGAGCGAACCTTTATACGAATCTTGACTTGTACCTACATACGTACGTTGTCTATGGTGAACTTATGGCGCGTATTTAGGAGTAAGTTGACTAATTTACTATCTTTATTTGCTAATCTGTGGCGGCGTCGGATTGTTTGTCGTTTGTCTTGTCGAATTATTGGCGTCGGGTTTTGTTTTACTTAACGGTTTTGTACACGAGTATTCTGATTAAAATGGGCAAACGCGGCGAACGCAAAGATAGTAGCAACAGTGAAGCTAGTTCCGAAGAATATGTCGTGGAGAAAGTCCTTAACAAACGTATTGTGAAGGGAAAGGTAAATTTGATATTTTCAACCGGTTCGCATTGGACGGTTTTGCTTTATTTTCGATGTGTTAATTATTTATCTGATATTTCTCACTTTCAACCTTTATTTTACATGAAGTTTGTTATCGATTCATATTGAACTAGAATTAATAGACCGAACTAACTAATAATATTGATGGTTTTAGGTTCAGTACCTTCTGAAATGGAAAGGTTATAAAGAAGAGGAAAGCACTTGGGAGCCTGAGGAAAATTTAGACTGCGAAGGACTGATCAAAGAGTATGAAGATGCAAATAAGAAGTCAGATTCGGTTAGCGTCTTTGACAATCTTAATTTGATATTGATTCTGCATTTATTTTTTTGCACAGGTTCCTCCATAAAAAATCACTGACATGTCTAGCAACTAAATACTGATCTTGGAAATGTTATGCTAAGTATCCACGCCCATTCATGTTCGATGGTTTTATGCTCAATAGAACATGTCTCAATGTGTGTATCGTTTTGCTCGATGCTTTTTTGTTTGATATTGAGCCAACTTGATGCGAAAAAGATTCAAGATGCATAATTCTTGTCGATATTTGACAGAAATTCGATTGAGCTTTTCTCAATATGTAGACAACACATCTAACATATTAGTCGCCCATCTTGATCCGTTGCTCTTGTCGTCCTTGTCATTGGAGAACAAAAATATACCTATTCGGAGATATCCCTGCAATTTTATTTAAAATTTTATTAATTTATATGACGAAGACCTTCTTCACAATATAAACTTTATTCCATAAGCACTCTTGTGTTTACGGAGTAAAGTCAGCAGATTTGACATTTGACCATAAATAAACCACTCAAATCTGAGCCACAGACTGCCAAAAAAAATATTTACTTATGTGCGACCTGAATGATGGAACAAAATTTTTGCAGCTTTTAATGATAGTCTTTCAAATTACAGTCCAGTAAGGCAAAACCGGAATCTAAATCTGAAGAGAAGAGGACTTCAGAAAAGAAGAAGAAATCTGAGTCTGGAGATGAAGGTAGCAGGAACAAGAAAAAGCGAGTCAGTGATTCTTCTTCAGAAGAGGAAGAAAAACGGAAAGATAAGAAGGAAAAGACTTCTGAAAAGAAGAAATCTTCAACATCTTCTAGTACCGAAAAAAAGACTGGCTTCCACAGGGGATTAAAAGCTGAAAAAATCATTGGTAAGTCCTAAAACTTTTTGATATTTCATTATACAGTGGACCTGCGGTAATCCGACATCGCCCCACAAAACGTTTACTACAGAGTACTGCCTAAGACCCTCTGTAGTCTGGAATTTTTTGAGTAAGGGTACCTTGTAATCCGACAAATTACAAATCACAAAATCTATTTGAACTATGAAACATACTACATAATTATGTATGTAATATGTTTGTGGAATTTAGTAAATTAAACATCACAATGGAGAGTTAATATTTTATTATAATTTGGGAGGCGGGAATGGGTACCGCCGCCCCGGGAACCTTTATTGGATAACCAACACCTCTTCCATAGGTCTGGTAATTTAGCAGGGGTGCCCGGGTTCATGGGGTGAGGTTTGTCTAGGTCTTGGAGGTGGATGTCCAGGACACACTGAACCCCAGATTCCTACCCACCCCTTAAACCCTTTTCCTTTCCATAACTCTCCTCTCCTTCCTTTTCTTAAAAAAAACCCTCCACACAGCATCCCCAAAGATGACATAGGCCCTGAGGGAAATTATTTTCCTCAGGGCCTCCTGTGTGGAGCTTATGTAAAAAAAACATTATCAGTGCTATGGAACAAAAAATAATAACTAAACTTATTTACGTTTTAGGAAATAATTTAAATTAAACTGAAACAATATGCGTCAAGCACAATAGTGGTGGCACGTACAAGTTACAACCTGTTCAATCATGCATTATATTATTAGTGAATATTTGCCGAAATTTTTATTTGCAATCAACAGTGATAGGCGTTTCAGATTACAGAGGGCGCCGAATTAGACAGGGTCCGGATTACCGCGAGTCCACTGTACATAGAGCAGTGAACTCCTGAAAGAAAAACTGAAGGGAGCAAGACTCCTGACTCGTTTGAACTATAATATAACCCAGTTTGAACAGCGTGCCACTATTCCCTAGTATTTCCAAACAGCTCTCCACACCATATGTGATATTTCATACAGCATAAATATGGTTTCGAACAGCACCAGAAAGTGTGTTAGAGACAAAATTGGCTATCACGGTGGGCAGCGATTAAGCAAATATTAAGAAAAAAAATTATGTGTTTTTCTATTTCATTTTGCGAATCGTTTTAGTATTTAAAAGTTTTTGTTACTTCAAATTTTGAAACACTTTTTTTGTGGTTGAATTCTACTTTAATATTATTATTGGGACAGGTTTCACAGAATTTGAACATTTCATCAAATTTCATAGCTAAAATTCAAGTTCTCTGAAAGTTTTGTAATTATTTTTAATTCATCATGGGCTGGTTGTTTGACAGCTCTTGCGTAATAATGAAACTTGATTAGGGGTCGTCCATTAATCACGTGAGGCTCGATAGGAGGGGGGGGGGGGGTATAATGAGATATCACGTGTATTTATTTTTCGTGATAATATCCTGAAAATTTCAAAATATTTTGTACTAAAAAAATACACATGATTTTTGGGGGGGGTGGGGGTGGGGGCGGGGGCGGGGGCGGGGGCGGGGGCGGGGGCGGGGGCGGGGGTGGGGGCGGGGGCGGGGCGGGGGCGGGGGCGGGGATGGGGGTGGGGTAGGGGTAGGGGTAGGTAGTTAGTTAGTCTAAAACCTCACCACATATCACCAGGGGGGAGGGGGGGTTAAAAAGTTGCTAAAAAACATCACGTGATTAATGGACGACCCCTTAGGTCTTTCATAGAACTTAAATATCATCTTTGAAATTTGATGTATTATTCAAGTTTTGTGAAACATCCCGTCTTTATTAATTATTAAAAATCTTTATAAAAATTTAGTTAAAAAAATTGTATTAAAAGTTTTTTCATTGTACAAACTATATAATTTTTTAAATGTTATCCGCCTTTTTAAAAAAAATTCACTAAATATATCAAAAAAAAAAATGTATACATGGTTTCTCTGACCAGTAGAGCTCCTCCCTCAACCTCCGATAATAATAATGTTACAGGCGCATCGGACGCCAGCGGCCAGCTCATGTTCCTAATCAAGTGGGCGGAGAGTGACGAGGCGGAGCTGGTGTCTGCCAAGGTGGCCAACGTTAAGTGTCCACAGCAGGTCATCGCCTTCTACGAGGAGAGGCTGACGTGGCACGCTCCCACCGAGACAGCCTAGACGCGACACTCATGGGAACATGTAAGTAAATTACCCAATTTGGGAGGTTGATGTGGGTCATCTCAATTGGTTCGCTACATTTGGTGACTTGGGGGTGCCCGGGTTCATGGGGTGAGGACTCTCTCGGAAAATCGCCTTGCACTGCAGTAGGAGGGATAAATTCATATATCCGTCACTTCTGGACACACTGACCCTCAGATTCTTACCCACCCCTCATACCCTTTTCCTTCCCAGTATTTCCTCTCCTTTCTTTCCTAAAAATACCTTCCACACAGCATCCCCAAAGATGACATAGGCCACGATGAGAATAATTTTCCTCAGGGCCTCCTGTGGAGCATATGTAAAAGAAAAAATCAAAACATCAACCAGAGTCAGATTCCCTGAATCGAATTTTGTTCTGAAAACCCTTACAATGTGCAAAGAAGAAATGATTTTGGTTTTAACCCTTTAAATGCCGTATTTCAATGAATGATGTGTACCGTAAACGATTTAAATATTGGAATGATTCGTAAATATTTAAATAACAGTGCAAAACACGTAAAGTATCCTGTTCCCGCGCACCATTCGTAAAACACCCGAAGGTACCTTCATCATCGTGGTCCTTGGCCCAAGCGAAATACGATAGTGTATCGGCCGAGTTACTATTTCCGAACACTTTTTTCACAACGCAGGAATTAAACATTGGTTCTATTCAGTATATGATCCAGTCATAGTCCCACTGCGCCGTCCCAGTCCCGTCCCCGTCCCGTCTCGCGTATATAGTCTATAGTTTATAGTCTGTCGCTAACGAGTTTGTCCGGAGCGCGGTGTCTTTTTCAATTCTCAATTCAGTTGTGACGTCATCGTCCCTATTCTCATCTCGATCTCGTCGATCTCAGATCCCAACAGGTCCGAAACTTTACAGTTCGTGCTAGGTCCGCTTGCGAGTTATCAAGTCACTGCGAGGCAAGACACTAGTCAAAAGTTACTAATTCATTCCTCAATGCTCGCCGCGAATCTGTCATGCGGTTTACCCATTCCTCTCCGTTGGCCAAGCCGTCAATTTCATTACATAGTTGATTGATAACTTCCGACTTCTAATCCGAACTTAGCTGGAAATCCGGGACTGATTTATTATCATTATTTTTTGGTACGTATCAAAACTATTGGAATACAAGTACCTATCTACTTTGAGACGCAGAACTTCGGCAATCGGCTGTGGTCAGCTGTCATAAAATAATGTCTTTAAATGATAAAATGTTTGTTTATATTAGATCACGTGAAGTGGAACAATTTTAAGTTTAATAAATAAAATAAAATTAGTAAAACTTTAGGGGTGAAACAAAACACTGTTTAATTTTAAGATTTTATTGCTAGTCTAATATGTAAATACATTTTTCTTGTCAATTTTTTTTTTTTTATGTTTGTCCGAAACGTTGGCTAAAGAAGGAGGTAGCGCAACACGGCGTAATACCCCAAAAACAAATAATGAAAATAATTCGTAAAATAGTGAAATAGGCAATTCGCCCTAGGAAGAGTTGATTTGTGTAGTGAAAACTTCTCTAGCACCGTTGTGTTTTGAAACTTGAGGCAAACGCCTACATCTATAGGATTTAGTCTGCGAGAGAATGAGATGGTATAATCGGTCTCCTCTTAGTGTGGTGCTTCGTAACCTCCCCACTCATGTCTACTTTGTTTTCTGAAGGTTTCACTTCTACCGCGTATTATAATATATATCCTTTTTTTTCGAATTAATTGAATTAAAGGAGTGAGTAAAAGGAATCAATTCAAAAGGCCAGGATAATCAGACTGAATCGATTCACTCCTGGGAATAAATCTGCCCATGTGTAGTGTGGAGGTACCGGCAGGCTGCGAATTTTCTTAGCAAAAAAACTAATTAATAAAAAAATCTTTTTCTGAAATGTATTAAAAATATAAATTGAAGACTTACCAAATACATCATTAGAGTAAATTTGACCCTTTTAGCGTACAGCTCGTACGGTCTCATAAAAATTATCACATCTCCCTTACTATCATGACGAGAATTGTGATCTAAGCAGTGTTAGAAAGAGATAACACTACACTATGATTTGAATTCCATAGATATATGCAAAAAAAAAAAATTATTTGGATTTATGATGTCAAACTTCCACCAGAACAATGTAAGGTAAAATTTTTTTTTTAATTTTTTTTTTTTTTTTTTTACAGTGAATACCGCACAAGAATCTCAACTGCTCCCGTCTGGAGCCAGTGAGACTATGGCATCCCCAATTGGGGTATATTGTGAGGCTGAAGGTAGTGGGGAGGGGAAGGAGGTGGGGAAGAGGAAGGAGATGGGGAAGAGGAAGGTTGGGAAGTACCTGGCTATTCAGATCTGGTCACCAAACACGGCTAAAGCCATTTTCAAGCAACGTTTCAATTCTGAATGGTGGTCTTACACCAGGGTGATACTGATAGTATCTTCCACTCTGGAACATGCCGCAAATATACTAAATATTATTTTAAATGAATTAATTATGAAATAACACAAATTAACCAAATAAAATTTATTTGCGCATGCCGGGTTCGAACCCGCGACCTCCGGATTGTGAGTCAAGAGTCTTACCCACTGGACTACGGAGGTCGTTTCTTTCAAAATTTTAATATTTCAAAAAATAACATGCTTACTTCTAATAATACAATTTGAAAGCTTATTTAATCGCCTTTCAAAAACAGTTTTCAGTTTTTGGATACATTCAGAAATATTCAAATTATTTTGATTTTATTGGAATGCGGAAATACTCAAGAATTCGCCGGCCATAGACATCTTTTTTATTAGCGGTATCAGTAATTTAATCTCAAATCTAGAAGGGTTAAATAGTTGAGTTTGACACAAAAAATCGTCATATAGAAGAGCTTGTTAACAAGCTAATTTTGTATGGCCGGCCTCCTGAGCACGGCTACTTAGAGTGTGTAAACAAGCTTGGCACATGAGAGGTTAAAATTTCTTTGGTCATACATTATAATAAAACGAATTTTGTCATAAACTTAAATCCATGTGGGTATTATTAACACCTACCTACATGAAGCTTTATTGGGTTTTCAAACAAAATTGGGAAAACCCAAAACAAATACATAGTAACACAAAAGAAGTTGTCAAGGATGAACAAATTTTACATTTTTATGACCCTTTTTGCTTTGAGGGGGCTTCTTAGGTAGTCTTCACTTCATTTGGATAGGGTTCTGACATTTTTTTCAAAAATGACCTTTGAATACCAAAGCACTTCTTTTGCTTATTTCTATAACCAAAATGATTTTCAGAACTATCTGTGTTGTATTTTCGTAGATATAAGTATGACAAAGTTCTAACTTCAAGCTTTTTCAATAATAATTCATTTCACGAGGTTTCAACATTACTTACACTCTCTATTTTGTTTGTATCTGACAGTTGATCTTAAATACGAGGCACATTATGGTCCGTCATTTCATTTGGATAGGGTTCTAACCACGTCTTACCATTTTCTAAGGTTTCTAAGTTTCCAAAGACGAATTTTCGAAATCTATGTAAGAATTTTAATTTATGTATTTTAGTTTATTGTATTTTAATGGAAAATATTTTTATAAGGCTTGGCCCTAGCTAGGAATAGCGTTAGGGTAATGTAATTAGAACCTTGTGCAATGAATTATTATGCTCTAGCTGGTTGCACAGGGTTCTATTTGTATGTTTAGGTATGTTCTAAAAGGGTAAGTTTACGTCCTCTTTAAATACTTTCATTTAAAACATATTCAATTAAAATACTTTACACAAGGTTCAACATCAAAATCGGAAATTTGTAAATAGATTATGAGAAATTATCTTTGCAAACTTTGACATCTCGTATCTCAGAACAAGGTGAAGCGAAGTTAGAACCTCATCCAAATGAAGTGACGTAGTGTTGTAAATATTAATCCTACCCTAATGGAATTTAAAGAGTTGGTGGAAGATTTAAATTCATTTTTCTAATTCTGAACATGTACTAAAAGTGTGTATTGTAGCCTGAACCATCATTTAAAACCTTTATTGAAAGAAGCATTCTTAAATCCCCTTTTGCATGGCTTTTCAGCTCTTTTTAGTACCTTGTGTCTGTCAAGTGGTCACCAGATGCTGTACAAAAGTAAACTGTAACCCACATAACTTTTTTTTATGGCATTCTTCCTCATTATTAGCTTTTTAAATTCCCATCACTGTCAAGGTCGTTTTGAAGTGGCTCCGAATTTATAAAGATTTTTTTCCTAAAAAGGAAAGAATTATTTCAAAATAATACATTATATTGTAACAGTGAGGCCGTTTGAAGTATTTTAAAATAGAAAAACAGAGTTTAAGATTGATAAATGACAATGTACGTGTCTACACACGTGTAGAGATGTCAGTAGAGGAGATAAATAAAGTTATTTTACCACTGCCAAAAGAGCCGAAGAAAGGGGATTTGATAATGTAATAAAGATTTGAAATGAGGTTAGGTACATAATTTATGAGTTATTTTTAGTTACTATCTTAATTTTAATGTTTTCATTCATAATTATTAATTTTAATAATGATCCAAAATCGCACATTCCGAAACAGCTCCAAATGGCTATGTCATTATTGAGAGTAAAAAATGCCACTGGCGGGTAAGACGACGGTCACGTTGCCCAAAATGAATTCAACACTGCCATATTGATGAATAAAACTAAATGTGTGGATTTGGCCACTAATCGAAATTGGCAAAATTTATTTTTAACTAAATTAAATTTGTTCATTCACACAAAAAATACTTTCCTTACTGCAATTTTTTTAAGAATTAAAAAAAAAAAACAGTAAAAATACCCTATTAAGTGTTTTTTCGGTGACCAGACAACTCAAAAACGTAAATTTTCATCACCCCCCTGAAAAGTCATTAAAAGTGATAAGAAAAAAACTTGGTTAAATAGGTGATGTTAGGTTGGGTTTATGGGCTGTTTAAAAAAATAATTCTTCATTTTTAATGACTTTTCAGAGGGGTGTTGAAATGCCACTTTGTTGAGTTGTCATGGAACAATTTTTTCAAACCCAGGATCTAAGTACTCACCCACGCTAAGAAATTCTCTTGAATTAGTTGTCATCCATATTAACAATACTATTTGCATTTGGTGAATAAGACAAGACATTGTTATAACAGCAAATGATTTTATGTAGTCTGAACTAAAAGATCTTTGGATATTATTTGCTAATTATACCTAGCTATAAATTCTATTGCCCTGGTTGTTACTTACAAATTATAATCCTAACATTCTCACAACAGACATTGTATGGTGAGGGAGGTAACATACTTGCATTATTATTTGTACCTATGTTAGATGTCAATAAATACCCAGGTTGCCAACAATGAAATTAAAGTTCGACAGTAGGTAGATATAACTTATTCATTGTTTCAAATTGGTTAACTAACTGTGTTATAACTTATTGGTACTTTAGATTCCTAATTAGTGGGAACATGAAAATTTCACTTTGGTGAAATTCTCATTATTTTTTGTCAAATTATTTTTTGTGGAATATTTGGGAAGAGCGGTTCATTTTCAATAAAAGTGAGGTTATGTTAACTTGTTAGTATTTTGAAGCAAAGAAAAGTTTTACAGAGCTTTGCATTTTTTTTTTACAAAATAGAAAACTTCGAAATTAACTCTTGATGTGCCGATGCAAAATTTTCATTTTGCGCCATCTCAATTTTTCTTCATAACTTACTTGTTTTTTTTGCAAAATTATGTTTTTTGTAAATGGATGTCTTGCTGGATAATGTGTTTGTATATATATTTTCAAAAATAGTATATAATCTTCCAGTAGTTTGTTTATATTCAGAGAAATATATTTTTTTAAATGTATCTATGAATGTGATTTTAATTGCAATCCATTTTATGGCTAATAAACTTCAAAACCAGAAATAAATATTTAGAATGCATAATTTCTTTCTTTCTTATTTTATAATATTAAGAAATGATGAGTACTAAAATTTGTATTATTTGCTTGAAAATTTCAGATTTCATTGTGAAAATAGCAAATTTTGTGTTTTTCATGTAAAAATATGCATTGTCACTGACATCGGCACCAATAATAATATTTACCTTTGTTTTTTTCCAGGTCTCCTCCATGAACCGACATGGTCTGACAAGTGATTTTAGTTATTAAAGTGATTCTAGTTCTATGATTACCATCTCAAAATTAATTTACTTTATTTTGTTATCTTCTAAGGATTGTAAGCGTAAATTGTTTCAGCACCATGTATCACCCGGTAAAGGATGCACATTCTAATTATGGTTTATTTTGTGTTTATCTATTGACTAGATCAGAATAGCCTGGTTTCTTCTCTCCCTCTCAAATGCCCATTTCTGCTGCAAAAAAACATCCCTCAACATGATATTAATCACCAAGGCCCAATTGTTTTGCAGAAATACACTTGTGAAAGAGTCATCAAATGACCATTCAGCGCTCTAGTTGAAAGGTGTCCTTTAAATGCAGAGTCTAAAGGTATGTTCACCGGTAAAACCGTTCGTATTACTTTCAAGTAGAGTACACTTGTGCCCGCCGCCCGTTGCAAGATGACGGCGGATGACGGGGTGCTACAAAGCAAAGTAAATACATTAATTAACCTGTGACAAGCCACGAAAATTCCCTAACAAAGCACCACTTTGAATTGAATGTTTTGTGGATTAATTTTGAGCTATCGTATATTTTATTGACCGAAACACATTTCTAGAACAATAAACTATGTACCAAAACAACATTACTTGCGTTACTTGTAAATTGATAGGTTTTATGATGTTTTCGTCAAGTAACACGCATCGACTTTGACAGAAAGAATCGTGGCAAATTTGACATTTTGATGCCACAGATAAAATCATTTAAAAATATTCTGGGGTTTGCAAGGTGAATGAAATTTTTACCCATCTTATGGGGAAATGTTGGCGCAAGCGATTCTGACCTTGTCCTTCATACAAATTCTGTACATAGAAGGGTCAAAATTGCAGACAAACATGTTTTTTTCGAAATATTTTTTGCGCACAAAGCGCGCACGCATCCACGCGTTTCCGGCTGATTACAGGTTAAGCTTATTTTAAAGTTTTATTTTAGTAGAGGTGAAAGAATAAATTAGTAAGATAAAAATAAATAAACTATGGACATGAAAAGAGATTAATAGCAGCGTAAATAAATAAATTTAGGGTAGCATCTTCGTTCTACCGTCAGAGCGCAGGGACGCATGGAGGGGGTGTTTACTCGCCCGAAAAATAGAACGAAATGGATTGAATCTACTAAAGAGCTGACTCTACCACTACTAAAATTACCGTGTTCGTATGCGTTTAGTTACTACTATACTCTCCGCTCGACTAAAATACTTGATCAATCAGAATGAGGCTTAACTCTGTTCAGCTTTTGAACAAATTGTGATCAGTAGAAGACGACAACTATCATTTTGCTAACCTTGTCAGCTTATTATAATTTGATGGAAAATGAAACATTCCTCTAGTTTGGGGGACCTTTAAAAAAGAAACAAAAAAAGATTTTAAAAAAAATTCAGTAAAAAAACAGAATGGCGCTGAATGACCATTTGGATTTCTGCATAACAATTGGGCCTAATTGTGTGGTCAACAAACCCAACCGTGCACATAACTTGAAACTACAACTTGTGTTTCAGAATGGACAGTTCCCATGTCTCTGAACCTTTTTCAAAAAATTAATGTACATATTGCTTTTGAGGTGGTATGTGTCGTAGGGCAATTTATGATTTGACTTCATATCCTTTTTAAAATAAGATCTTACAATTATGTTGTACTTTAGATTATAAGTCAACAATTAATAGCAAACTTCATTTACCATTTGCATGCACAAATATTATTTTTTTAAATATATGAAACTTAGGGCCAGTTGTTTCACAGAATATGAACAATTCATAAATTTCAAAGTTAATTTTCAAGTTCTATTAATATATCATTATTGGCCAGTTGTTTCAACCGAAATAGTAACAGAACTACAATAGGATTTTGAAATTTACTTCGAAATGTGATGAATTGTTCAAATTCTGTGAACGACACTTAAACCTACCTAGGTTTTTTTTAAAAAGCTTTGCTAAGCAGATGATTTAAATAATAACTTTTTAAAAATTAATTTTTCTCTTTGACCAGATGAGGTCTTAATTTGTTTTTTAATAGGATTTTTTTTATTTAGCAGAGGGGGTAAATTTGAAAAAAAAACAGGATTCATTTAAAATAATTATGACAATATCAGCCAATTGCAGATTATAATTTTTTTATTTCCATATCCCATCGGGGTAGGTACCGCTGCTTCTTTTGGGATATGAATATTTTTTACTAGAATGTAAGTGTATAAATAATGCTCGTTAAGATATAATAATCATTATTAAAACATCAATTATTATCGAGCATCATTCCTTTAATAAGTAATACCTAATACATATTGTAATAATATTATGAGAAACATAAAATCCTAGCATTACCTGTTTAGAAGAAAGGTGGATTAATATTTTTTGTATGTGTAAAATTAATACAATAAACTCTTATTGTCTCTGAAAATGTTTTATTTATTTTAATACAATCTAATTGTACCTACATACATATTTTATGATTAAATATTTTCTTACAATGTCATAAAAAGTGTGGGTAATGTTATTATTTTAGTTCTTTAAGAATTATCAAAACTTACATTCACACTCTTTTAAGAAATCACTTACAAGTCACAGGTTGTGTGGAGATTGGATAATATTAGTGATAAGAGAATCGTAATGAACATTTCTAATAATTTGAGTGTTGTTTCAAATAATTAATCTTCGCTGAGACAATTTAGTTGATTTGGATGTTGAAAAAAATAACGAGTGTAACCTGTTTGAATTAATTTCTTTAATCACTAATGCATTTCAACATTTTATAATGATTAACATTTTATAATCATTATAAAATTGGATATCATCCTTCACATTATAAAACCGCGTATCTCATTTTACACAGGTTTTCAGAAAGAACAAAAAAATGTTTAGCTTATTAAATAAAAATACCACAACTTTAAAAAAAAGGGTCACTGCAATGCTGTCCGAAACATTGGCTAAAGGAGGTAGCGTAACACCCCAAAAACAAATAACGAAAATACTTTTGGCTGTGTAAATCTAAAAACCTATTTACGGATCAGTTTTATTTGGAGAACTAATTTTTTTTTATTAAAAACATTTTGTTAGGTATTTTAAATGACATTTGTGGAAAAAAGGCTAAGAAATAGTGAGATATGCGTTTTTCTTATGCGCGAAATATACAATATTCTATTCAACTTTCTTCTAATAATAAAAATAATAATTACATATAAGAACATTCAAACAATACTAAATAAAACTTTTGTATAAACATTTGCTGTTAATCATAGATAAGTGCATTATTGAAGTGAAACTTCTATAGTCCCGCTATGATTTCGATTTCGGATGAAACGGAAATGACTGCACCCTGCGACGCATCGACTGCGCTCATTGACCGCTTTGATTATGATGTCACCTAAGGCTCCTATTGGTTGAGATATGAAACGGAAATTACGCTGGTCTGCGCTCATAGGTCGCTTTGATTATGACCTCACTTTTCAAGTATTGGTTGAGATTGTTTTGGTAAAGTTTCGCTTCTACCATGTGTAAACTGCACTCGAATTTTTTGTTACCAAACTTTGTATAAAAAAAGTGGTTTGAAAAGAACATTTGTTTGTAGATTCAAACGATGGCGCATGCATGGTTATAAAAGAAATTCGAAAAGTAGATATGCAGTGTTATAAATGTGAACGACGATATCTCAATTAATATTAGTTGATATATTTTCTAACCAGGAACAACAAACTATACTTGGGAGTTATACAGTCCTAGCAATCATAAAAAATCACAACATTAAAATATTTTTTGTGTCCCGGAGTTGATCTTATTGCTATATTGGATATAATGTAAGTTGTTCCAAAGAGATCAGTCTTGTATTAAAATATAGGTAGCACCCAACGTAAGCACAGTTGGACTTCTCTATAAGTATTCTGGTTTATGTTTTACAGTGAATGGATCCATTTACGCCCTTTATTCATTTAATCCCTTAAAATTATTCTCCCGAAAAGACCAAGGCTTTACATTATCTACTAGGTACCTTTAAATAGAAAAGAAAAATCAGATCATTGCCAATGTCTAAGAAAAAACAATGCTTGTTCCTTAAATTCATGTTAAGGAATACAAATTGGTTAATATTAATGGTGCAACGATTGTTATTTTGGCAATTATGATAATGTTAATCAATGATTATAAATATAGTCATGAATATTCAATATAATTCTAGACAGTTTAGAATTGAAAAACATTGTGCGTCCTAAACATCTACTGTTACGAGACATTACTAGCGGTTGAGTATAAAAAATGGAATTCTCCATGTTGAGAGAATAATATATGGGTTTCTTCAGTAATAATTTAAAAATTAGACTTTAGTTTTATTAAAAAATTAAATTATATAAATATATTGGGGACAATGATTGATGCCTTTAATTATTACCAATAAACTGTGGTAAATGAATGGTAAGGAATCATATTCATTACCTCACTAGTTGTCCTGTAAAACATTATAATAATAGATCTAAGTATTACACTACCTTTATAACCTGAACAATAAATATTAAGAAATGCTACACATTCTTAATGAATGAACGTACAGGCAAATTATTTTAAAGAGAACACGTTTGAAAGTATTTGTGCACTCGATAGTATTGAAAGTGTCGTAACAGTTTTTCAAACTATGTAGTTTGGAACACCCACCCGCAGTCCCAACCCTCTTACCCCGTGAGTGCCCAAAGATTAATAAAAGTTTTTTTAAATTTTACACAATTGGTAAACAACAATTTACCACACAAAAATGGTTGTTTATCATTTATGTAAAATTTAAAACACACTTTTATTAGTAAGGGGTCTCTTTAAAATGATTTACCTGTAATATAATGTGCTACAATAATGTGAATAAGTATGGATGTAGTTACAAAGATAAGAACTTATAATAATCCAATTCAGATTTAGCAACAAATTTGGCATTGTTTTTTTTTTTAGCTAATCATAACTATTAAAAAAGTTGCCATTTTTACACTATTTCCAGTGCTATCTCATGTATTGGTCAGATGCTAAAAACTGCTTGAATGAGCAGGACTTAAATCAAATTATTGAAATTCTAATATCTATGCCAGTGATGCACAACCTTTGCCTGAGGGCTAAACTTCGAAAGCTTGACTAATGTGAAAACTGCATAAACATCCCAACTGTCTGGAACGTAGGTGTTGGAAATCAAAAATTTAACTCGGTATGTATCTACCTAAAATATTGCATTTTATAATAACAAAATATCTTTAGATACCATATCAAAATGTAAGTCAGGGTTTTCATTAACAATTTGGTCGGGTAACCTTGTATTTTGTAAAATGGTAAAAATTTGGTCACAGAACGCAGAAAATAAGCGCCACATAAATTTTCCACTTCCAAACCAATAAATGCTGTGGATTTTTAACTTTTAATTATATAAAATTTTAAAGAAGTAAAAAAATGCTTGTAATTTTGGACGATTTATTCAAAATATTGAAGACAGATGTTGAAGTTTGTCATGATACCTTCATATTTTGAATGAAAGCTGTTAAATATTTTGTTAAAATTGTAAACTCCACGCAGCAGGCGCTGAGGAAAATTTTTCTCTCAGGGTCTATGAAATCTTTGAAGATGCTGTGTGGAGGGTCTTTTTGAGGAGATGAAGAAGTGAACACGGGTTTTGAAAAGCCCCACGTTTGTAGGAGGGAAAACACACGGAGACCGGCAAATCACAGCCAGAGCCGAGCTATTGAACTCAAGAACGAGTCGTAGAAATGACCAGTTCTCATGTTTCAAATTTTGGGGCTCCAGACCAGAGGTGGCTTTCAAATTCAACCGTGGGGCGCACTTGTGATTTGTACAGGGTTATTAGTTTGTACCATTGCTATTAAATAAGAAATTCTGCCATGTTTTGTTTTCAGAATGAACATTTAGTCACATACCCTTGTAAAACGGAACCCGTTCAAAGAATCAATTGAGGCGCGCACAAAGATGACGCCACATGCGAAACTTTGTCTAGACCCCCAAGGTCAAACCAATAAATGAATTTAGTCAAGTGGGCCCCACGAAAGGGACCGCAGGTTGTGCATCACTGATCTAGACACTCTCAAATCCAACTCCCCATACATCATGGCACATAGTATCAGCTGATTTGCATCTTAGCTGAATAAATAAGGCAATTGTTACATAATAAATTCTAGTTAAATTAATATTTAATTAACCTTCTAATCTTATTCATATTTTGTTGTGCGCTTGACCATTTTAAATAATACAAAAATGTCAATCAATAAAAAAATAACAATGCTTTGGTAGTTACCCTTTCACAGGGTAGTAGTATGTATAATAAAATATTTTGTAATATATTATAGTAAATAAATAGTAACTTAATGCATGTTATACCGGCATAATATTAAAAGTATAAGTAACAAAGGATGAAGAAAAATCCCAAATACTGAAGTGGATTTACATCAAAAACACTTCCACATGGGAACCACCTTTCTAATTATTGTACGGAGATTTTTCCGCATCAATAGTTTATTATTTAAGTAGTAAATTTAAGTTTTTTTAAATTACAGAGATTTCTTTCGTCGTAGATAAAGTTTTCAACAAATGAAATAATACTTACACAGTAGGTATTCTGGCTAAGTGGATATAAAAAATTACTGCATTATAAGTATTGATAAGTAAGGTATGTTTATAAAAATACTAGTTTAAAAAAGTTCTTGATCAGAAGGGTTAGTAGTTGTCCTTTCTACCGCTTCTTCTTGGCTTATGATGGTTTTAGTAACACATTCCTTTAAATATGTATTGCAGTGTCCAAATCTAAATGTTACCCTGTCTAGGTATGATACCTCCATTCGGCCTTCATTGCTCCATTGCTGAAAGAGAAAATAAAACAAAAGTAAGAAAGATAGAGTCTGTCAAATAAGAGTAGAAAATATAAAAAATGGAACTAATAATTTTGTAGACTGGCAACACCAATTTAGCTGTCAAATATTATATCAAATCGCAATGACACTGAATGTATAAAAACACTGTAAATCACATTTAAAAAACATTTTTTTGTTCTTAAAGAAAAAAAAATTAATTCAAAGAAGCATTGTGGTTAACCTTTTCCCCGCGTTGAACTACTCCGTTTTTTCAATACCCATACGCGGTACATGTATATGTCATATTTCAAATACCTATCCATCCAATTTTATGTCAAATTACAACGTATTATGGCATGATTTATCATACTATATAAACAGATGAGATTATTATCTACAATTTGAAACCAAATTGTCGTCTGTAAACACACTCCTAGATGTTTATAAAAACAAAAACATTAAATTCCATACAAAAACGTACCCATGTTATCTTAAAAGACGGTGCCATTTATCCGCGTGCTTGTACTCAGGACACTGCGTTGATAGACACAAGTGGTACCTCAATCACTTATTATTATTAATTCGTATAAACAAGTTTTAAAACTTCTGATGACACTAAAATTAATAAATTTTTTATGTAAATTCAAAATCACAGTTTCACAACATAAACAAACGTGTGCGAATACGCGCGATCTCGAAAATAAATGTTATCAACGCTTGTCCAATTTGGTCAGTCGGAATCGCATGCATGCGCGTGCGCAAACTACTAGCGCCATCTGTGGAGTAAATTGTGAACTCTGCACTCAAAGGCACGAGGACACATTCACTTGATTATAGATGTTTTTTACGAAATACAATTTTACTTTCGAAATATGCCCAAAGATGTCAGCATCATGATAGTTACACGAATGTCCTAGCGAGCGGGAAAAAATACTGTGACATAGTAGCGCTGTAATATCGGCTGTCGAAGTTAGCGTAACAAGGGCTGATACGGGCGCGTGTGAGGCATGGCTTTTGCCGTATCAACTGTTGTTACGATCGCGTGGAAAAAGTTAAGGTACCTCATAAAATTGATTAAATGGTGTCTTATAAAGTGATTTGCTTTAATTTAATTTAACATAAATTTGAATTTAACAGTAGGTAGAAAGGAAGAATCACTAATGGTGAGTTTAGTTACACTACTTTTAGGGTCTGACTGAGTTAAATATATTCAAATCTAAAATTAGAGACATGATCTAAAACCTGGGCAATGCTGGCTACTTAAGCTAGTATTAAATAAATGTGAGCAATTTCTAACTGTGCTTTTTATTTTACTATAATATTGTTATTCTTCATTGTATTAACAAAAATTGCAAAGGTATAATATACCCATATAGAATTCTAGTTTTGAGATCAGTAGGTATCGAAATTGCAATAAAAAAATATTTTTTCCACTTTTATGTGTTTTTGATTTTTTACAAAAAAGTAGGTTACAAAGCTTTACATCGCCACCATGTGTTGTATTTTTAGTATTGCCATTTGATAAACAGTGGCGCCCTCCTATGTTTTCTACTCTTATTTGACAGACTGTAAGTATAAACGAAAAAGTAAGAATAACCACTCGAGCCATCGCGGTAATAATGGAAAAATGAGTTGAGCGACGATTTCTGAGCATTCGATTCGGAAATTTCTCACCCGAGGCAGCCCGCCCCCCCCTCGCTACGCCACTGGTGTGAGGTACTTATTCGGGTCAATATTGATTGATGCATGTTGTTTATGGCCTACTTGATATTCACAGATACGAATATATATTAGAAGGCTTAATTTTAAACATAAACAGGTGTTGGAAAGTTTTGTATGAAAAATATTTTGTAGAATTTGGGTTAGCGGACTGTCAAAATGGAGTGCACTAAATTAGGACATTTAATACGTTTACTACAAAAAACTTGTATTACGTTAAAAAGATACCTTCACTATCTCTACAATAGAGAACTCCAGTCCAATTTTTTTATTTTTTAAAGACCTTCAAACTTAACCTCTGACAGGCCGGAGACGCGCCGGCGCGCGCGTCATATGCGCATGCGCGAGAAAATAATTCAAATATTTGAATAATACATCCGACAAAAAACTTTTGGTCCACGATTTTGGCCCTTCTATGTACACAATTTGTATGGAGAACAGTGTCAGAATCGCTTGCGCTGTCATTACTCTCGGAGACGCTACAAGTTTCATTCACCTAGTCACCCTGGAATATTTTTAAAACGATATCTTCTATGACAATCGGCTGTCAGAATTTGCCGCGAATTTAACGGTCGCAATTAATGGGTGTATCGCGAATAAAACGATCATAAAACCTATTAATTTACGTAATAAATGCAAGTAATGTGGTTTTAGTAGATAGCTTATTGTGTTGTGAACGTGTTTCAGTTAATAAAATATACAATAGCTCAAAATTTATCAACAAAACATTCAATTCAAAATTCAAAGTTGTGGTTTTTTAGTGTTTTTTTGCGAAGTTCCGCGAATTTCCGCTAAATGTCACGGCCTTTGACCGGTTAAATAACTGCATTTTTATTTTTATAGTTAGTTTTAATAGTTAAAATAATTGTCAAAGTTTTAATTTTTAAAGACTCCCAGAAACGCACCATATCTATGGTGGTCTTCACCCACCGTTAGTTTTTTACTTTTTAAGTTGTCATTTTGAATCAGTGATGTCATGTCGAGGGAAATTTCCCTAGATCTAGGGGAGAAAAATATTTTTTAGGGATAAGGGAAATCAGGACAAAATCTAGGGAAATTTTGAACTCTGGCAAAAATTTTATTACATATGACAATATTACTGGTATTATTTATATATATATATATATATATACGTATATATATATTTTTTGGAATTCCTATGAATCTTAATTATTGTTCATGTACTTACATGCAATGTTATTTTTAACACTGACAACTCAAAATGATATTAGGGAACGTACCCATACTACGTGACACGTTCGGGGGGGGGGGGGGGGGTCTTCAAAATACCACGCTTGGTACAAATGAGCGGCGGGTTGCTTATGATTTTTAAAAAGATAAATGGGACCTCTGAAAGAAAAATTAATTTATCTTTTAAGTTATATTTTTTCGGTGATTGCGGTTGATTTTTATTTTGCAAAGTGTTTTTTTTTATTTGGAATTCAGTTTCTAATTCAGTGGTGAGTGTATTCGTACTTTTAAATTATTACTTCACGTAGCAAAAAGTGTTTTATTTGGAAAATCACGGTATTATTAGTATATTTACCAAGTTCCGATATCTTTCCAATTAATTATCATATTAATTAACATATAACAGGATTAGTGTTACACAATCGGGTGGCTACGTAAGTAATTGCGTAAATGTGAAATTCTAGGGAAATTTCACTTCGAAATCTAGGGAAATAATTTTTTGGGGCAGAACATCCCTGTTTGAATGAAGAATCCAGAAGACGGTCATGGCTCATGGCGGAATGCTTTGTAATGACTTTTAGGTGTGAGGTGTGTTTTTTATTCAAGATTAACTGCTTTTAATATAGAAAAACATTGGTAAAATGTCCACATTTCACCGCTACTGTTATTGTATTTAATCAAAGTGCAATATAAAAACAATAAATCATCTCTTTCATTGCAAATACATGTGACATCGTGTTTTGTGTCAGGCGTTACTTTGTAGGTACATTGTTTTATGTATAATACATACAGAAACACTGGTATTTATAATACACTGATCATGACGAGTGTGTAACAACTTGTATAAAAAGCCCTATACTAAAAACAATTTGAAAATACAACCAAATGTCAAAATAGGACGACTTTAACCTCAAATAGACAAAATTTATTGCAGATTGTCCGCAAATATAGCCCTTTTCGTAAATTGTTGAGGGCCTAAATTATGTTTCAATAAACACAATAACTATTATTTATCTAAATCTCTATAAACAGTATGAAAATAAACCAAAAACACGAAATGTTGAATTGCATAGGTACGTGTGCACTTCAAGTCATTTCAAATGTCAATACAATACAATACACACTATCACCAGGTGACAGGTTAACAGTGACGTCACCGTTAACCATTTCAGTAATGCCAACTTAACGCTGTGTTTTGAGAAGAGGTTTAAAAATGCACTTTTTAATAATTTTTTAAAAACTCTGCGTTTAATATTATGAAATAAAACTTATATATTCAGAATCAGCGTTTCTTGGTCTATATGAACATATTTTTTTAAAGCCATAATATTTTTCACTGGAGTTCCTTATTGTCAATAAGAATAATCTCGATTCTTGCTTTATTTAAGTCAATAAATCGTTTTACACAGATAGCCCACTTCACAATGTAAAAGATACACACAATTCATACAATGTTAAGAAAAAAAATGTAAAAAGCCACCATTTTTTAATTCACGTGAGTTGAAAAAACGTTAAATAGATAGATAATTCAATTACGAATACACTGGTTTATAAATACGTAATAAAACAAACACTTAGGCCATTTCAACAAGAGCATGTTCAAGTACAAACTTTTGTTACCTTGAGAATAAACAATACTGGAATTTAGACTCCTAAGGAGTCAGCCGCAGGATATCAATTTGAGACATATATTGATAAAATGGGAAAGTAATATCAACTTTCTACGTAAACTGAAGATCGCGGGAAGATTGGAAAATTATTTAAAAAAATGTTTTACGAAAGTTAGATACGTTTGGCACATTATGGCAAGCGATTGCTCAAGTCGTTTTGCAAACTTACCAAAAATCGCTCGAGTGGTTATACAATAAGATAAGTAAGCAATATTATTTATTAAAATTGTTACCTCAAGTGCGTGACATGTCCCGGAGTAGTTTGTACGAGAGGGGCCAACCTCTCTGTGAAGCGTTGGTAGTTTCTTTCTAGTTCTCTTTGGTATTCCTTCTGATCGCTCCCTATCAGGTTCTTGTTCTTCTTCAAAGCATCATTGCACCTGGAATGCCATGCCCAATTAATTAGGTACATATATAATAAGAACTACACAGTAAGAATTAATTGTATTTTAAAGGTGACATCCACTAGTCTTATCTATCTATAAATTATAAATTAAAGTCCTCTGCCGCGTCTGTCTGTCTGTTTGCGATAAACTCGAAAACTACTGAATGGATTTTCATGCGGTTTTCACCAATAGATAGAGTGATTCATGAGGAAGGTTTAGGTATATAATTTGTCAAGGTTTTGTGTATGGGGGCACACATTAATTACGTGAGCAGTTTTTCTTCCAATCTAGACCCCCCCCCCCCGTCGGTGATATAAATTTGGGCCACTTCATATATTCTTTTCAAGTAACGTAAGATTTTGCTGGACCCCCCCCCCTTTTGAGCTCACGTAATTAATGTATACCCCCTAAATTAGTTGAAATATATAATTAAAGAAGAACGTCTGTTTGTGGTGGAGCGTGCTGGCAAGCGAGGCGGTGTTGATTTGATTTGTACGCAAATTAACAGATGACGGTGTGAGTTAACAGGTTGGGTAACCATCCAGTAGATGGCGTTGTGCTTCGTTAGCCACAGCAAAGCGTGGCCGCGTCAGCTAGTATAATATAAAGAGGAGTGTTTGTGGGTGGCGTGAATTTTTTTACAAATCCACTACTTTATTCTGAGATTGATGAAATTTTGCACACTTGACCTTCAAAACAAAACTGTCTACAAGAAATTACAAAAAATCACCGCCGTTCCCTTTTAGCAGAATTTAGATTAAATTTTGCACACTACATTCAAAATAAGAGGAAAATTACTGTCTACATCTATTTTGAAAAACTCGATGTAAACATCAGGACTTCAGCTAGTATAACATACATGAGACAGGACTTTTAATTAACTTCGTGAATACAATCACAATTTGGAACCGTATAGCCAGGAAAACAAATATGCAATTAATAAATAACTTTTACTTTTTGAACTTTTACTTTTAAAGAGTTTTATTTTCCATGTACATTCGTTACTTAAATTAAAAAAATTTCTGCTACCGGTTTCGAAATATCCAGGTTGGATGTATCGAAACCGGTAGCAGAAAAAAAATTTAAGTAAAAATATTACATGAAAAGCACAACTCTTTAAAAAAAAATACCTAGAAATTGTTCAATAGTTGTTGATGCCCAAGAAATACAAAAAAAAAAATAACTTTTTGGAGAAGTCTTTGAAGCACAGTCTCAGTTTGTTGGTGAGCTTGGTGGGGGGCTGCGTCCCATCGGCAACTCCCGACAGGAAGACGAGGGCCATCTCCATGGGGCCCTGATTGACCGTGGTGCCGATGCAGCCCTGCACCACCATCTGCAGCATCTTGGTGTCCGGAGGGTCCTGGTTTGTGGCGGCACCCAGTTCATTAATCTGCAAAGAATGATGTCAATTTATTTTCACGTATTTCAAAAGTTTATAATATTGGATAACTACCCTCCTCTGTTCATCATAAAAGACAACAGTTAAATAATATAAATATATATATTTTTATATTAAATAAATAAATATATATTTTTATATTAATATTGTACAGACTCTTGTACTGTATAATTGCTGCTCCCAGATGTCTGGAGCCAGTGGGGCTATGTCTCCCCCAATCGGGGTATGTTGTGAGGCTGAAGGTAGGGGGTAATTAATCTATTATTCCCTTATGCCAATTCTAAAAAAAAAAAAATACAGCAAACTTAAATCCAATATAAATATATCCTAGCCTATAAAAGATTTTGAAAAAATTTATTGTTTTTAATCTATCTTAACCCCTCCGCAACGTAAGCAGATATATGCGTTAAAAATACGACAGCAGTCAAGTACAATAAGCGTGTTTACATGTCAGCGCGTGTGTCTCCATAGAAACCGTTATAATTCCGTTATTGTTTTAGTTACATCCGTAAAATAAAAAGTGAAATGTCGATAGTGAATCATGCTGCACATCTGTATTCAAGTTGTCCATAGAAATACATAAAAAGAACATTCTGTCAGACGCGCAGTCTGACACATAATTTATCCCGCCAAATTTCCTACGGGCGCCCGACATTGTTAATTTCTATTAAATATTTTTATATGAAATGATAAAAAAGTGAGGTGACAAAAGTGTTTATTACACATTTATACAATAGAATAAGTATTGTTGTTTACATAATCTGTGATTTTAGTACCGTTTTCACATAAAAACATCACGTGAGTCATTTTCACATTTTTTTAATGTTTACATTCTAAATTTTAATATTTACAAATGTTAATATTTATTTGTAATATAATAATTCGAAAGCTTATTTTGTAACCTGTCTAAAACAGTTTTTACTATTCGGCTACGTTCAGAAATGTTTCATTTATAGAGCTTTAATTGTGAAGCGGTAATAATACAAAGTTTTCGTAAAATGTCATTTCGTTTAAGACACCAAAAGCTAATATTCTCGAAAATTCGGAGGGGTTAACTAGAAAGCAGAAATCTGTTTGAATGAAGAAGCAAGGACCGATCAAAACGTGAAATCCGGAATTATTAAAATTGCACAGGTTTTTTTTTTGTCTTTAATTAAAATTCTAAGGAATTCAACCCAACTACTTTTAGTACGCTATGTACAGTTTGTCAGAGTAAAAAATATAGGAGGGCGCCACTGTTGGTCAAATGGCAATACTAAAAATATAATCATGGTGGTAATCAAAAGCTGCATAACCTACATTTTTATTAAAAATTAAAAAGGCATAAAAGTGAAAATAATATTTTTTCATTCCACTGATCTCAAAATTAGAATTGCATATAGGTATATTATTATTAAATCTCTGCAATTTTGGGTCAACGTAATTATACATTGAATAACTTTATTTAAGCACACTTTAGAAATTGCTCACATTTATTTAATATTAGCTTAACCCCTCTGAATTTTCGAGAATATTAGCATTTGGTGTCTTAAACGAAATGACATTTTACGAAAACTTTTAGTTATTACCGCTTCACAATTAAAGCTCTATAAATGAAACATTTCTGAACGTAGCCGAATAGTAAAAACTATTTTAGAAAGGTTACAAAATAGGCTTTCAAATTATTGTATTACAAATAAATATTAGCATTTGTAAATATTAAAATTTAGAATGCAAACATTAAAAATAGGTAAAAATGACTCACGTGAGGTTTTTATGTGAAAACGGTACTAAAATCACAGATTATGCAAACAACAATACTTATTCTATTGTATATATGTGTAATAAACACTTTTGTCACCTCACTTTTTTATCATTTCATATAAAAATATTTAATAAAAATTTAAAATGTGGAGCGCGGTGGAGCTGCCGGTAGCAAATTTGCGCGGGTAAATATTTTTGTCAACTACACGATTGACAGCTGATTCCTGTTATGTACTTCCATAGACAACTTGATAGAAATGTGCAGCTTGATCTACTATCGACCTTTGACTTTTTGTTTTAGGGATGTAACTAAAACAATAACGGAGTTATAACGATTTCTATGGAAACACGCGCTGACGTATAAACACGCTTATTGTACTTGACTGCTGTCCTATTTTTAACGCTTATATCTGCTTACGTTGCGGAGGGGTTAAGTACCTACTAGCGTTGTCCAGGCTTTAGATCATGACTCTAATTTTAGATCTGAATATATTTAACTCATTCAGATCTAAAAGTAGTATAACTAAACACACCATTAAATGATTCTTCCTTTCTACCTACTGTTAAATTCAAATTTATGTTAAATTAAATGAAAGCCAATCACTTTGTAAAACACAATTTAATCAAATTTATGTTATTAAGTAGATAACTTAACAACAGCGCTTCTTCGATTTAATTTTTTTTAAGAACAAAAAATGTATTTTTAAATGTGCATACAGGGTTCTGAATTTTCAGTGACATTGCACTTTAAAAGAATATTTGACAGGTAAATTGGTGTTGCCAGACTACAAATTTTGTAGTTCAATTTTATATATATTCTACTCTTATTTGACAGACTCTAATCTCCATCATGATTTATGTAACTCCGAAATATCTACTAAGAAAACATTACTTGTTTCACGATTTTCAATAAAAATATTTGGCGAACCCAGGTAGTAAAGCTATCTAGTCATGTCATACATAAACAAACATACTGAAATGCAGATAGCTAAGCCTGCAGACGCCTCCTATCTGGACTGCCCGGGCTTCACCCTCGCAAGCAAGTTCAGACCTAAAGGAGGTGTCTGTCTCTATAGTCGAGCTGACGTCAACTGTGTGCGACAAAGCCGTGGTTCAGTCGACAATGCGCTGAAGCAGTGCGACGAAAAAACGCGGCTTACCAAGCCTACAACACATCTAGAACATCCAAAGACAGAACAGCTTACAACAAAATGGCAAAGGAAACCAAGAGAATCATAAATAGGTCAAAATTCGAGCACGACCAGCAGATCAGCAGAAAGCTGGCTGCATGCCCGCATGGCAGCAGGCAATTCTGGTCGCTTGCGGGCTCAATAGGTCGCAATTTCTGCAAATCCAGTCTGCCACCTCTTACCAGACCTGACGGCTCACTAGCAAACACCGCCACCGAAAAGGCTAACTTATTAGGTAAAATGTTTGCGGATCTTGAGGCGATTTTTCGCAAAAACAGCGCTATATAAGTTGTCCAAATTTATTATTTATTATTATTATAACTCAACCCTCGATGACCAAGGTGCTGTCCCGATGTCGGTTCCTCACTGCGGTTTTCGTATGAGAAAGCTGAGGATCCGGCATCGGGAAGTACTCCATGTTTTACGAGGGCTTGATGTTAATAAAGCTAGGGGGCCTGACGGAATACCTGCCCTGGTACTGCAGAGGTGCGCTGCAGAAATAACTCCAATTTTGACGAAGCATTTTAAAACGTCCCTGAAGACTGGCTCTGTGCCCTCTGGTTGGAAAAAAGCGGTTATCCATCCTATTCCAAAGAAGGGTGACCGCTCCAACCCGGCCAACTACCGCCCCATAGCGATCACATCAGTTCTGTCCAAGGTAATGGAACGTGTGATCAACGACAAACTGCTCACATACCTCGAGAAGAACAAAATTATTAACGACCGTCAATACGGATTCCGGCGGAACCGCTCGTGCGGTGATCTTCTCGCTTATGTGACGCATATTTGGGGGCGTTGCCTGGAACGTTTCGGTGTGACCCAAACGGTTGCACTGGACATTTCCAAGGCCTTTGACCGGGTTTGGCACCGAGGACTTGTGAACAAACTGCCTTCTTACGAACTTCCTGCATCCTTGTGTATGTGGATTGCCGACTTCTTGAGGGAGAGGTCGATTCAGACGGTAGCCGATGGTTTCACCTCTTCCTCACACTCGATAAATGCTGGCGTCCCACAGGGATCGGTTCTGTCTCCGACTTTGTTTTTGTTGCACATCAACGACCTTTTGTCATGTGCACCAATTCAATGTTACGCGGATGACAGTACAGTTCATGTTAGCTTTTTGTTTGACAAGCCCCCAAAGGGCTCACAAACAGCTCGTAGGGCTTTGAAGCAAAGAATGGACGGTTACCTCGAGAGTGTTTTCTCTTGGGGTAAAAATAATCTCGTTGAATTTAATGTTTCAAAGACCCAATCTTGTCTGATTACGTCTAAAAGGGATTGAAATGAAAATCTAGTCTCTTTCAACGGAAGCAATCTTCCGAACAGGCCCTCCATTGATATGCTTGGTGTAACCCTAAGTGACCAGCTCAGGTATGGGGGCTCCATCGAAGCCAGAGTAAAGTTAGCCTCCCAAAAACTGGGCGTACTGTACAGGGCCCGCAGATATTTTAATAGTACACAACTGCTAACCCTGTACAAATCACAAGTGCGCCCCACGGTTGAATTTGGCAGCCACCTCTGCTCTGGAGCTCCAAAATACCTGAAAAATACCCTCGACTCTGTGCAGAAAAGGGCGGTCCGTTTGATAGATTCTCCCATCTTAACAGACGGATTGCAATCTTTAGAGCACAGGCGTCGGGTGGGAATGCTATCCTTGTTCTACCGGTATTACAATGGAAGATGCTCCGAGGAACTAGCATCATTGATCCCTTCGGCACCGGTGCATAGTCGGGAAACACGCCAAACGCGTGCCCAACATTTGCACACAGTTGACATTTGTCACATGAGAACAGGTCGTTTCTTCGATTCGTTCTTGTGTTCAACAGCTCGGCTGTGGAATGATTTGCCGGCCTCTGTGTTTCCTCCTTCCTACGGCGCTTTATAAATTATCCAATTATTATTATTATTATTACAACATGGGTCTCTTCAAGACCAATGTTCATTCCTTCCTCTCCTCAAAAAGACCCTCCACACAGCATCCCAGATGACATAGGCCCTGAGGGAAATTATTTTCCTCAGGGCCTCCTGTGTGGAGTTAATGTAAAAAAAAAACACCAACCTTCTTTTGAATATCTTCAATGGCCACTTCAATGGGACTCAGCACAATCTGCGTGCGTTGGACAACTTGAATCCTGGTTTTAACGTAAGGGAAATGATGTGCCGTTGCTAATATGGTTTTCCGTTTGCATTGTTCAATAAGTTCTCCGTGTGCACGACCACTTGTGGTGAAAGGTGTAGCGTAGATGAAGCGTTCTGAAAGAAGAATAAGTAAGAAAATTTAATAATATTTTTTTCAATCCTAGACCTTGTTGCAAGCTCATCATAACTTTTGGGTTGCTGGGTGTACATATATACGTATTGCAGATGAGTAAGGTATGTACTTACTGATATTGAAATTCTTCTCGAAATGCGTAAGCTTATATCTCAATTCATAGGGTTCAAAATATGGTTCCACATATGTTATTTGTATGTAAGCCTTATCCGGATCCAGGGTGGCAGTATCTACCGTATTCGAGTCTTTGATAATCACAATGTTCTCTGATCCAAATCTTGTTCCATAGAAGTTCTGCAAAAACATAAAAAAAATAATAACAATCAGAAAAACAATAAGTGACATGTGTAATTTAATAGATTTCAGACAGTGAATGGAACTTACCTCTAATCGGCTAAATATCTCAGGTAATTTAGTCAGGGTAGGTTCCTTGTAAATAAATTCTTCAGCATTTAAATCACCGAATTTGGATCCGTAGAAACCAACTCTGAAATATGTTCCAAAGACACGCTTTCCACTGAGTTGCTCTATTCTGGTGTACGCTTCATTTAGTTTCCTAAAATAAATAATTAAGTAAATGAATCACTTTAATAAAATTGTATTAACATGTAATATATGTACAGATTTATTTATCTTACCCGTGTATGTTTGCAAGTTTCTTGTAGTCTCTGTTGACTTCGGCTATCGGAATCAAGACTTTGTATACATCATTCATAGCTTCATACATTCCGGCTGTATGGAAAGAGTTAGCTGCGTGTTCCAAAAGTCCTATACATAAATAACATTGAATATGTTAAAAAGGTCATTCATCTTAAATTTGAAAATACTTATAAATTGGACTAAGCGAATACAATTATCTTTAGAATATATAACCGGCGTAGTCTAGGGGTAAGGCTCTTGACTCGCAATCCGAAGGTCGCGGGATCGAATCCCGGCATGCGCAAATAAATTTGATTTGAATAATTTGTAATATTTCACAATTAATTAATTAAAAATAATGTATAGTATATGACTAAGCGAATACAATTATCTTTAGAATATATAACCGGCGTAGTCTAGGGGTAAGGCTCTTGACTCGCAATCCGAAGGTCGCGGGATCGAATCCCGGCATGCGCAAATAAATTTGATTTGAATAATTTGTATTATTTCACAATTAATTAATTAAAAATAATGTATAGTATATTTGTGGCACGTTTCAGAGTGAAAGATACTCTCAGTATCGCCCTGGTGTAAGACCACCATTCAGAATTGAACACCTCTGCCATAGGTCACTCCAAGTGGTTCGCTACATTTGGTGATTTAGCAGGGGTGCCCGGGTTCATGGGGTGAGGTTTGTCTAGGTATTGGAGGCGGATCTGAATAGCCAGTTACTTCCCCACCTTACTTTTCCCCATCTCCTTCCCCTCCTCACTACCTTCAGCCTTACAACATACCCCAAATGGAGATGCCATTGTATCACGAGAGCAGCTGAGACTCTTGTGAGGTATTCACATTAAAAGAATATATATACTAGTTAGGTGGGAACACTGTTCATTCTACTGGCAATTCAACGAAAGGTTCTCTGAAGAAATATCTTCAGTTGCTTCACAGTAAACATTTGCCACATGAGAACAGGTTGTTCTTGTGTTTAACAGTTTCTATATAATTTGGCGGCTTTTGTATTTTCTACCTACTACTTCATGGGTCTCTTTAAGAACTAATTTTTAGGTTAGACTGTTCACTCTCTTCTTTGTTAAAATCACCAGAATTGCTACCTTGCAGCCCCTGCTCCGTAAAGTCCTTGGCCAGGCATATGCCTTCATTCCGGGGAGCCATCACATCATCAGACACGGCGCTCTCGTGCAGCGCATTGGGGGTCACCTTCTGCAGGGCCACTGCGCCCCCACCCAGCCGTGCCCCCTCGCCCACGCCCAGCAGCACCAGGTACTCGGCCACTAAGGCTGCGCTGTGCACCAGACACATGCCCGCCTCCGTGTGATTGTTGCGCTGAAACAAATATTACATTTGCAAATAAAATGATATTCAAGGGCTGTGGTGAAATTATTATGCACTTCTGGACATCTTTAATGACGGCACCTAAATGTAAATCAGTTTTAAGCGTTAGTTTTGGTAAGCTTTAACCTTTGTAGCCTAGAAGCACCGATTTATCAGCTACCTAAGCTGCGAAAAGTCACACAGTCCCAATCTGTTTTTAGGCACAATCTTAGGACAAAAGTTCACAGGAGTTACCTTCTTGTTATCCAAATACATAATACAATTTGTGACGCATTAATCTAAAACATTTAGGTTTTTTTTTTAAATGAAAACTGATTTAACCCCTCAGAAACCGGGCATATATTTTAGAAGGTCAAAATACTTTCGCTTTGCAATGAAATCCAAATAAACGGAATATTTATGAACATATCTGAAAACTAAAAACTGTTTTTGAAAGGTGATGAAATACGTTTTACAAATGTCATTATTAGAAATAACTTTTGAGATATTAAAATTTTTTAAAAATCATAATTTTTTAAAAAAAATTACTTTTTGTATATCTAAAATTACTGATAATGAAAAAAAGAATAACACATACATATTTTATCAGGCAAATGTGTTATGAATGTTATTATCGCCTCATGTTTTTGTTGTTTCATAAAAAAAATAATGAATAAAAAATTCTCAAAATTTTGTACATTTTTGTCAAATTGCTACGGATGGTTTCAAAGAGGTGTACATTAAAATTTTTCTATGGTTAAATTCGTGAATATAAAGAGTGGAGTTTTTTCTTTCTAACACCGTTTAGATCAGGGGTGCTCAAACTTGAGCTGCTGGCGATCTACCTCAATATTATTAGACTGCGATTGATCGACTCTGATTGCCGAGTGGTGGGTAGAAATCCTATTTTTTTAAATTGCGACCTCATTTTATGCCGATTTTTATATCACGTGTGACGAGTATTTTTCCAATAAAAATCATGTTTATAAATTCTACCACAAATTTATAACTGCTCTCGGAAATCGAGAATGGTTTCCATGTAATAGGATTTCACATCTTCATATATAGCATGCACCTCAAATGCAAAGCTTCACTCGGTACACGATGAATCGGCAACTTGTTATTTAATTTATCGTTATATTGTGAACACAAAACTGGTTGAAATTAAATCTGTATGCGGTGAATTAAAACTACACTCAGAACATGAAAATGTTTTTTCTTTGATGCTGGCAGTACATAAATAGTTTGCAACTAGAATTTTATAAGTGCACTTCGAATAAGAGAATGTTTTCCTTTGAAATGTGTAAGCACATGAATCCACAATTGGAATCTTACATCGACCGGTCAGTGGTTGAGAAATCAAACACGAGACGCTCGGGTCCCACCCGAGTGTCGCGTGTTCGACTCCTCGGCTGGCTAAGTCCTCCATCACGACACAAGCAACATTTTCGGCTTTCTGTGGTGGTAGTAGGAGATTTTAAAACATTGTTGGGTTATTCGTAAACCGGGAATGTTTGTCTTTCTTTATAAAAAAAAAAAATTCTGAACAGAAAACTGGTTTAAATTAAATCTGTGTGTGGCGAATTAAAACTACACTCAGAACATGAAAATGTTTTCTCTTTGATTCTGGCAGCACATACATGGTCTGCAACTTTTAATTTTATGACTGGACTTCGAATAATGTAATGTTTTCCTTCGAAATATTACAACAGAAATTGAATCTGTCAATTAAATCTGTGTGCGGCGAATTAAAACTGCACTATGATGAAAATGGTTTTTCTTTATTCTGGCAGCACGTACATATATAGTCTGCAACCAGAATTGTGTAACTGCACGTCGAATAAGATAATGTTTTCCTTCGAAATGTGAACTTTCAATTGGAATTTAACATTCTGATCACAAAACTGGTTTTAAATTAAGAGTGAATCTCTTCACCGCACTCATTTCGTATTATTTATTAATAAACTTCGCATCGCCTTCAAGTTACAACTCGGAATGACTGACTCATACATAAACCAAACCATATATTAGAAACTAGATCGGTCTTCGGGCTTTTGAAGGGCAATTTTCGACAACATGCAATATGCAATGAACATGCAATAATTTGAAGTTTTTTTCTATGGGGACTTGTGACGTCACACACCATAGATGAGGATAGAGTAAAAAATAAAAAAGGCGTGACCATTGACAATATAGGCTACAAATAAATAATAAAAAAGGGCATGAAAAATGGAAGGTCTTATTGAGGACGATTGAGGATGAATTTTTTCTCAAGATCGACTCAAAAAGCACTCGCGATCGACCGTTTGAGCACCCCTGGTTTAGATCATATTTCTCACCATGTCAGTAAGGGACGATTTATATGAGACCTATTGGGACAAATTTGGTCTCCTATGATTAAACGGGTTAAGGTCAGAACAGTTGAGGGGAAGAAAGTATGAAACATAAAGTAAGAATCTTAATTGAATATTGCTTATTCTATGACTGGATTCTAAATACTGATAGAAATAAAGAAGGACTATTGATTTCTACCAGTACAATTTTCAAAATGTTATTATGTAGTGCCGTTCCTCATCCAGAACATATTTATATATGTGAGAGACGACACGTCTATTCTTGTCTTAGTGGTATAATTTGACTTCCTTTTCCTTGTTCTGGCGTCATCAATACGTTCTATGATTGGTTGTTTGTTCTGTCACTGCAGTTGGCGTCTTGCGTCATTTCCCTTTGTTTTCAATTGACATCGAATTCTTTCGAATGTGGTAGCTATCTCGCGCTTTATCGAAGTTTTATTCAATGTAAAAGTGCTCGAGATAACAAAAAAACTTATAAAAGTGCTTCCTTTGGTGTAAAAAATATTTAACAAGTGAAGTTTACGTAAATTTTACGGATCGCATTGCGCATTTTGTGAAAACGCGGAACGCATTATTGTTGTTATTATTTCGCGCAATGTCGAACGTAGAATCCAGGAAATCGACGCAAAAACGCCGTATTGATGATACAAACTCATCAGACTCTTCTTCTTCGAGTTCTAATTGTTCTCGGCCTAAGAACAGAAGGCACAAGAAGAGATCGCAGAAAAAAATGCTGAAGAAATTGTCGCGGCAGTTAAGCGATTTGCAAAGCTTCGTTTTCAGGCGAGATGCCGCCGGTGATTCCGACGCGAGCGAATTTGAGGGCCCAGAAAATTTAGAGACCCAAATTGAGCCTACTTGTGGCACATCCGCTGCTCCGGTTTTCCATATGCCGGATCCCACCGTGTCGCTAAAGGAACCGCAAATGAATGCGCCGACGGACGCCATGCTGAAGACGGTGGAGCGCTTGCAGAATTTTAATTCTCCCGGTTGGTGTGACGTTCGCTACGCCAAAACATTGAAAGAATACGTAGCAGACCCGGGGTTCAAGGAATTAGAGGTGAACTGCGAACTCAATTCCTTCACACCCGCATGTGCCCAACTCATGGGAATGGAGAGAGCCTTTGCAGCAATTTCCCACGTAGCATTACAACAAAGGCAGGTCATCCAGGACTCTGTACAGAGCGTCCTAACCTGGAGCTGTCAGCCTGATGCTGAACTCTCACCGGAGACCTTACGAGAGAAATTTCAGGAGGTTTTCGGGGGAAGTATTTCGAAGAACGACGCCATTCTTCAGATTGCTTGTGGGAAGCGGGCTGAAGTTATCGAGCATCGGCGTGATCGCATCCTGGAAATGTGTAAAACTCCAGTTGATAGATCAGCTCTGGGGAAAATTCCTCCAACTGTGACCCATTTATTTAATGAAGACAAGCTCATCTCCCAGTTGCAGAGACTTGGTGGGGCGAGCAAAGTCTTCAGGGCTCCGTTTTCGCAAGCAAGAAGTAGCGAAATTTTGTCAAGGCCGAAAAGCGGAACACGAGCAGTCATACCAACTCAGTGTGCTCCCGCAGGGAATCTGGGTTCCACCCAATTTCCGTCTCAGTACCGGCGGGCAGACCCCGGTCATCATTCTGGCCCTTCCTCCTCTGCCAGCAGAGGACGGAAATTTCGGAGGCCGACGGGGCGAGGGCAGACCTCGCACCGTCGCCGCCGAAACAATTGACAACCAGCCCGGGCGATTTCAGGGAGGGCAATTGCGAAGTTTTTTACAAATATGGCGTACCGCAGAAGCCCCCGACTTCGCCCTAAAAATCCTCAATGGCTATCGGATCCCATTTTGGTTGAGACCACCATTGACCAGACCCACTCAGGTGAGACTGCACAATTTCTCAACAAGGCACACACCCGATATGGACATGCAAATAAAGGAGTTGCTGAAGATGGGAGTACTGGAAGCAGCACCCGTGAATCGAGGCTTTCTCTCCCAGATGTTTCTGGTGCAGAAGAACGACGGGACCCATCGTCCTGTCATCAATCTGAAAGCGCTGAACGATTTTGTGCGAGTGAAAAAGTTTTCCCTAATCTCCCACTTCAAAGTGCCCGATTTCTTGCAACCCGGAGACTATATGACAAAAGTAGATCTGGCACACGCCTATTTTCATATACCAGTTGCAAAGACCCATCGCCGTTTCCTGCGTGTCGTGTACAGAGGTCAATGTCTGCAGATGACATGTTTGCCCCAGGGTTTGAGCAGTTCCCCTCAAATTTTTGCAGCAATAACCAATTGGATCGCAGAGATCCTTCGGAAAAAGGGCATACGAGTCATTGTTTATTTGGACGACTTTCTCCTGGCTCATCAAGACCAAGAAACTCTCCGACTGCAGACACTAGTAACATTGGATTTATTACAGTCCCTCGGTTGGACCATCAACCTAAAGAAATGTGTTCACCTACCGACACAGGCGATAGAATATCTGGGAGTGTCATGGAACACTTGCCTCAATCAGAAGACGCTAACTGGGAACAAGTGCCGCGCAATATGGAAGTCATTGCAAAACCTCATGACAAGAAAGAGATGGTCCCTGAGGGATGCGCAGAGCATCCTAGGACAGCTGAACTTCGCAGCGTTTGTGGTTCCCAGGGGTCGCTTGCACTGCAGGCAGATGCAGCTCCAGTCAATTGCCATGGCAAAGCTTCCACCCCGGAAGAAGGTACCCGTAAACCTTGCAGTATTGAACGATTTAGAGTGGTGGAGGCACAATGTGAGTACACATTCCCTTATTCATTTCCCCAAAGCATGCCACTTCATTGCGACAGACGCAGCAGACAGCGGGTGGGGGGCACAGGTGGACGACACTCCACTCTCAGGCTGTTGGACACAACAACAAACCAAATGGCACAGCAACCTAAAAGAAATGTTTGCTATTCTCCATGCATTGAAGTGTCGGAAAGCCAATTTGAGCAATTCTACTTGTCTCATTCAATCGGACAACAGAACAGTATTAGCATACCTACGCAACGAAGGAGGTACGAAATCAGTGAGCCTCCTTCAGTTGACATATCAGATTCTGGAAGTAGCGGATGCGAACAATATAAGGATGGAAGTGTATTACCTACCGGGACGATACAACGGACTCGCCGATCATCTTTCCCGAGGGACCCTGTTACCCGAATGGCACCTTCTACCTCCAGCGATCGAACAGATATTCCGCTCATGGGGCAGACCCATGGTGGACTTATTTGCGTCCAAAACAGCTCATGTTGTAGAGAGTTACGTATCCATAGACCCCACAGACACGGCAGCCCTATATCACAATGCTTTCAGCAGGATCTGGTGCTTCCCACTGGCATGGGTGTTTCCACCGCCCTGTTTGATACCCAGAGTCCTGGAACATCTAAACAAGTGTGTCGGTATGTACCTGCTGGTAGTACCGAGGTGGCCCAAAGTGTTTTGGTTGCCAGATCTTCAGTCGAGAGCGCTAGCCCCACCTCGGCAAATAACCAACCTTCTATACAACCTGGTGGACACATCGACAGGTCTTCATCCTCCACAGATCCAAAAACTGGAGATGGAAGTATGGAAGATTGGGGCTGGAGAGGAGCGCTATATGGATGGACAGAGCATGAAAGAGGTCTCCTCAATGCCGGATGGCGATCTTCAACAATCACGGCATATAAACTAGCATGGAAAAGGTGGGGTCAGTGGTGTATCAAAAATAAGGTTGATATAACTAATCCATCAGGTTCCCAATTGGCAAGATTCTTAGCCAATTTAAAGCTTAACGAAGGCTTGGCTCCAAGTACCATTGCACTTCATAAATCAGCCATTTCAACATTAACTAACCCAGAGTGTGAATCGCTAAGCAACCATATCTTGGTGAAACAAGTAATGAAGGGTATAGTTAATACTACCAGAAAGAAGAAAGTGTTGCCTATCTGGGACCCGAGACAAGTTAGTTTTTGGTTAAAAGAAAACCTTCCAGAAACAGTTACTCTGTTTGAGGCCTCTCGAAGATGCGCTGTTATTCTTCTGCTCGCATCTGGACGAAGAGTGCATGATCTTACTCTGTTACGATACACACCAGACAGTTTTGTGGACAATGGGGACCATATTATACTTTGGCCAGCTTTTGGATCTAAAACTGATTCCGCAACTCACCATCAGTCAGGATGGAAGCTTAATGCTTCCTCAGACCAAGCTACGGATCCGGTATATTGGCTCCGTAAAGTATGCTCTTTATCTAAAGTAAGAAGACATGAAGCAAATTCAATACCAGATTTATTTATTTCAACAACGGGCTTGCCAAAACCTGCTACAAGAACAATAATTGGAGGATGGGTAAAAACAGTTCTAAGAAGCGCTGGCATCGACAAATCAGCAGGAAGTACAAGGTCTGCCGTAGCATCATTGAGCTGGTTAGAAAATTGCCCCATTGAAAAGATCCTCGAAAGAGGAAATTGGAAGAGTGAGAACACATTTGCGAGACATTACAGAAAAGAGGTATTGGAAGGAGGTAACTCCCTAACATCGCTATCCCTCACAAATCTGTTTGAACCTATACAAGATTAATCAACGACCTCTCACAATTGACATCAGTTCTGTCACCAAGGCGATAACAAACACTTCTCACATATATAAATATGTTCTGGATGAGGAACGGCACTACATAATGATGGAGTTTTACCTACCATTAAAACTCTTATTATGTTGCCTTCCTCATCCAGAACATATTTAATCCACTGCTTGGTGAGATTACAATTGAAAACAAAGGGAAATGACGCAAGACGCCAACTGCAGTGACAGAACAAACAACCAATCATAGAACGTATTGATGACGCCAGAACAAGGAAAAGGAAGTCAAATTATACCACTAAGACAAGAATAGACGTGTCGTCTCTCACATATATAAATATGTTCTGGATGAGGAAGGCAACATAATAAGAGTTTTAATGGTAGGTAAAACTCCATCATTGTATTATGATAGAATTTAGAGAAATATAATAAAGTGTATCTATGTTTACCTCCATGTGCTTCTGCGCCATATTAGCGAGCCAGGTCAGTCGTAGGTCTGGGCTGTTTTGATAGCCTTTAGCAATTCGGTGCATCAGGTCGAGCAGCATTTCAGGATCTTCCTGGAACTCTTTCATCTTTACCGTGTCTGAGAGAATCATGTGCAGGTTGAACACTAGATCTTTAACCTATAAAAGGGGGAAAAATCTATTAGTTTCCTATGTTAAAGAGTCAAATGTTCAAAAAGAGCAATATTTATGAATTTACCTGTTCTGGGAATGACGTGTCTTGTAAATCAGTATCCTGTTCTGCGTAGAGTAGGATTGTTTTAAGAGCTCGCCTAAGGGAATCTTCGCTGAATGTGGCATTTGTACCTACCAATGAGCTCAAAGACATAGTAACCTGCATTTTCACCCTTGCAAAGTTCTGAAAAAATGAAAAAAAAAATCATTTTGGACATTGAGCATAAAGACAAAAAAGGTTAAAATTGTTTATGGTAAAATTTTTTAGCATTACCATCAGAGAAAAATACTTGCAAGTATGTAGGTACCTACTCAATTAATATTAAAAATCGAAGATATTGTTTATGGCTATGTAAAATAATAACCGATGACAAATAATGGTTAAATAATGATTTTTAATCAATGAAAGTAGGTACTAAAATACAACACATCCTTTTTTTTCATCCGAAACCATATGAAAAGATTACCAATACATAACTGGATGAAAACAAACATAATGTAAAATCCATCAGGGTTACCTGCGCAGAAAATAATATTTGAAAGTAGGTGAGTATCGACTGAAATAATATTAAAGGTTGTTTTATTTACATTTCCGATTTCAAAGTTCTGCCTCATGAGCAGGTAGAGAGTGGCAGCAGCGTGGGCCCTCACAGCCCCGCATAGGGCTCCACAGTGGCGGAGGAGCACCAGGCACAGCTCCCCACACTGCTCCGTCTCAGAGTCAAACACCAGCCAGTGGAACTTGAAGACCAGTGACCTCTGAGTGGCAAACATGTGCTGCAGCAGATTGGTGCTTTGGTTTTTAGCCAGTCCAAGGAGCAAAACTCTCAGTACCAATCCGAATAGACTGTGGTGGGAGTCCCATCCTGAAGCCACCTGTAGAGAAAAAAAAACAATTTTACAATTTAAAAAAAAATTTGCAACTAACCTCACCTTTTTTTAAAATATATTAATTTACAAGACACCATCACCTTTAGGAGATATTAGGAGTTATTTTGACATTGGGAGTGAAAAACTGTAAGAAATGTAAAGAGGATAAAGAAATTCCAATTTATTTTTTTCATTTTTTTATTTTTTATGTTAGCACCGCACAAGAGTTCCAACTGCTCCCAATGCCAATGAGACTGTGGCATCCCCAATTGGGTAAGTTGTGAGGCTGAAGGTTGGCTGAGGGAGGGGAAGGAGACGAGGAAGAGGATCAAAGAGAATCCAAAGAGAATAGGAATCGGAAGAGGATCAAAGAGAATCAAGGATTACCAAACATGACTAAAGCCATTTGATTTCGAATCTAAATGGTGGTTTTTCACCAGGCTGATACTGAAATTATCTACCACTCCGGTGGTATCTATGTACTGTCTTAGTGGGAAAAAGGTTCAGATAACTGTGAAGCCATGTTATAAACTGGGAAACATTGCTAATCATCTAATGAAAACCCTGTACGAACTTTTCAATAGCAGAAACAGTGGGAGCAATGCAGACTGTCTCCAAATAATCCAACAAATAATTCTCCCCAAATAATCCAATAATGAAAAAAATTTCACTAGTTTACCTGCACAATAGTCTCCAATGTGTGCAACACCGTGAGCGATACGTCCGCCGCCAGGGCTCCCTCGAGGTGCACGGGAGGTAAGTGTGGGGAGCCTTGTGGCGCGGGGGGGTGCAGCAAGTGTGCTGCCAGTAGGTGAGTGGGGTGCGCCGCGAGGGGGGCGGTGGCGGGGGACGGTGCCCCTGAGCCGCCGCGCACCCATTCCTTGCGCCAGCGCTCGCGCTTCTCACCGCTCATGGTGCTGTGGCAACCTGGTAGAGATTTTTATGCAAATACAATATTTCATTACCGTTTTCACCCATCGCTTCACCCATCAATATACCAACTCTAGATATGGCGTGTCTTACAAATTTGGTGGAATAATTTCATCCACCTATGAGTAATTTGATAACCAAACTCCCCGTCTGATTCCGTTGCCTCGCTTTGAAAGCATAATTTGGTCAGACAAATTTGGTCCTTGCAGATAAATGTCATTTTTAACATCCACACGCCCTATCTAGATTTTGCTGGTCGATGGCTATACCCCTTGGAGATTTTTAACTTTCTCGCGGAAACACCTCCATTCCTACTCTCCCTTGAGTTCTTTCATCCGTAGTCTGAAAGCCCCTTTAGTAGTCGATCGGCCATTTTCTACCCTTATTAAGGGCCTTTCCAGAGGAACCATACAATTTTTTAACTGTGATTGTAAGTGAATTTAAAAAATAAGCACCTTAGAAACAGCGTTACAATGTTTGTTTCTGTTTTTCTTGTGAAAATGCCGGTTTTATGAACACTACAAAGCAAACCTAGTTTACAAGCCTGATTTTGATGAGTATGATAATAAGCATAATGATAAAACGCTACTAACCTTTCCTTCTGAGCATCTCACTACGAGCTGACCCCTGTCCGAGAATGGCATCCTCCAGTCTTGATTTGATGTCTGTTGTCTTTCGTACATTCTGCTGGGCACATCTCTGAATCTCTTTTTTGCCCTGTTCAAATAAAAGTACTAGTTAAGACAGTAAGTATAGAACATTACATTTTTAGATTAGGTCTTGATAGGTTAGGATTTGTAAGTTAGGTTATGTCTTGTTAGGTTACCTTGTACTCAAAGCAGGCGAAGCACAGGCTGAGCACCTGCAGCAGGGTGTGTATGCGGGCGGGCTGCAGTTCTCCGCACCAGCGCGTGATGGCCGCCTTATCCACACTCTTCAGCACCCACACGAAGCACATGAGCAGGTTCCTCGTGGTCTCGCTGTTCAGGTGGGCCTTCACCACCTTCTTGTACTCGTACGTGTCGGAGGGCGACGGCAGGCCCGAGTACGGCAGGATGTTCACGTGATCTTCACCCAGTTGTTTACGATCTGAAATTAAAAATACAATTATATCTCTTATCTTACACCTAGTGTTGCCATAAAGAAAAAAGTGTGGCAAATGCAAAAAAGTAGAATATAGGGATAAAAACAAGTGTTAAATATTATAAGCATTAAAGGGAATAAAACAGGGTAAATCACTTCAAAGTTCAGTCGTGCAGAGTAATAACTTTGCAGTTATTGCACACTCCTGAGTATTGTCAAGGGAATGCAGTCGATAGAAAAGGTAAATCTGAGCCAATCGTCACACCTTTTCTCCGCAGGATAGGCAGAGAGGATGAACGAGGAAAGGAGTGTAAGAAGAATAGATGATGCAAATGTGAATGGCAGAAGAAATCGGGGACACCCGAGGAAGACATAACACGACCAAGTGAATTAGATACTTGAGTCTGGCCATGTCAAGAGTTAGAATAATAGAAGAGCATGCATGAGACCATCTATGAATGTGAACGAGACACGGAGTGCGTGCCAAGACTGAGTATTTTGGCGGTCTGCCTCTCTGCCTACCCCTGTGGAGAAACGGCGTATGGTTAGTTAGTTAGTTTGAGGGAGGTAATGTACGCGATTTATGTTTTTTTACCTTTCTCTTGCAGGAACCCTCGGTACAGCTGTGGGTAGGTGTCCATCACGATAGCGAGCACCGGGATATATAGGGCGGCCACACGAGCCTTCACCTCCGGCTGGGAGAAGCGACTGTCGGAGTCGTGGGATGTCAAAAGGTTGAGAACTGCACACACAGCTTTTCCTTGCAATTTTGGGCACCTATAAATACTCTCAATTTAAAAACAGGTAGTAGGTACAGATGTACAAACTAAACTGGGCAGGTACGATACGATTGTACCACCCCAGCCAGGAGTACTCCTGTCCCGGTGAGATCGGTACACCAGGGGGCACCGATTTGTTAGGACTGGAACACATGCTCTGGGGATGGGAAGGAGGTTGGAGTTTAATCGACCGGTGTACATGGCAACCTAATAAGCCTATATTGGAATTTAGGATGGGCAGGAATAAAGGAATGGATTGAGCGTTATGATTTTTTTTTTCCTTTTTTTTCTTGCTTCCTTCTTCTTGCCTATTCTCGGTTCTTCTTAGATCTTCTTGTCTATTTCTGGTTTTTCTTGGCTGTTCTTGCCTCTTCTTGATCTTCTTGTCTCTTCTTGTTTCCTGTTGGTTCTTTTCGTCTCTTCTTGGCACTCCTTGACTATTCTTGTCTTTTCTTGTCTCTTCTTTGATCTTCTCGTCTCTTCTCTTCTTGTATCTTCTGGGATTTTTCTGTCTTTCCTTGCCCTTTTTTATTTTTTCTTGTCTCTTCTAGCCTCTTCTCGTTTCTACTTGTCTCTTCTTGCGTCGTCTTGGATCTCCCGTCTTTTTTCTGCTCTTTTCATATCTCATTGTACCAAAAAATGTATTTTTTTGGTACAAGAAATTATAAAATATATTTACAGTCGCAACAACTGACTCAACTAAATAGATGTGCTGTGTAAATTTTATGATGAAAGAACTCATCGTTTGGGAGGTTTTGTTGCTCCAACAAACAGATTTTTTTGCTTTATTATTTAAGATCAATGAATGCATATCAATTTTTTGATTTGAGATAATGAGGAAAGCAATATTCTAATGCTCACCACAAATCAAATATTATTTACGAGTATCTGTGTTTAACATATAAAATGCAACTGGGAGACATAACGGTCCGGTATATTATTATGATATTTTGAAATATCCAACTAATGGCCCAGAAAACATTGGTTTTTGTTTAATTCACTCTAAGTTTTTCTGCGTTATAATAGGCCACTTGCATGGATTTCATAACGACTTGGAAAAAATCGTGTGGATAGATTTTTTTACTAAGATTACGAAAATGTTAGTAAAACTTTTTAGAAATGTAGTTTTTTATTTTTAAATAAATAAATCCATTATTTGGGCCCGTGACGTCACTACATGAAAATGTCCCGTCTCCGAAAATGTTCCTATTAATTTTGTAAAATTCCACACTCATTTATTTTTTTATATGGCAACACTTTGATTTCAGGCGAATTTTTGAATTTGACATGTAACGTTCACTCGATTTATTGTTTGTTCTCTGCGAACTTATCATTTGGTTTGACTTTTTGACAGATGTTATGAAGAGAACCCCATACATTTTATGCTGGAGTATATGTGTTTTAGAGGAATAATGGTAGTGGTGCTGATTTTAACAAAATCAAATTTTATAATGTTCTTATTATTATTATAATTTACAAGTACAAGTATATTACATTTGATTTAGTAGGATAGACGTTGAACATTATAATGATTTATGATCAACTAGCTGACCCGGCGAACTTCGTACTGCCTCAATCAATAACTGTTTGTGTTAACCTATGTACTGAATTATTTTCATTTTTTTAAGTTAAAATGAATACTCAAAATGAATTAAGAAAAGTAATTTACGCGGCAGCAAGGCGAATAATTAATAAGCGAATCGAAATGATTCATGTGGCATTATTGTACTACTTTCTGTTAAACTATTTGCTGGATGGGTTGCACTTGGGTCGATTCCCTTCATTGAAGCACCTTGTGATATACGACATTTTTCGTTTTGTTGTCATTAGATGTCTTCCCAGTTCCACCGGGCGCATCGAGGAAAAATAAGTCACCATTTCCATCATCAATTGCCTTCATTAACGTATCGTACACTTCCTTCTGTTGAGGGTTCAATTGATTCGTTCGAACTGATTGGTTCAATGCAACTTGATCATATTGACGTTCACGTTCCAATTCTTGATGACGTTCACGTTCTAACTTGACTAACAAACTGCCGTACATGAGGTAATACATGTCTTCGATCAAAAACAAAGTCTGTTTTTGTATATCCTCATTCACCTCGAGATCAGGATTCCCTGAACTGAAACGAATTCGATTTAAAATGTCTTCTGACATGTCATCCTTGTACTTGTTCCATAGTTCACGTGGATTCGATGGGAAACATGTCGAAATAATGATAGCAAATAATGTGCGTATCAGATTGGAGATGCAGAAACAATTGCTTCAGCGATTGTCATGTCCCAATGAGTATCGTTTTCAAGCAAATTGACCTGCTGACTTCCAACACGAAATGTTGGGCACACTACACCATTGACTTGTGATTCAAACGATGTCGGCTCACGAACATTCACCAGCAACAACCGTAAGTAGAAGCATTCGTCATTTTTTAGATGAACTGTGTAAATGCAACCAAGAGCATCAGTAAAACGCACAACCGGATGATCAGTAACCACATCGCCGTGGTTCCGACGTGGAAATCTCTTTGTCGAAGCGTTCCAAGTGTAATAACGTGGCATCTCAGAGTAGAGCAACGCTCGGGCAAACAGATCGCATTGGCAAATCGAAAAGAAACTGGTCAATGTTGTTGCTGGAGGTGTTTCAGCTCGTTTGGCAACATTCGATGCAATGAAATAAACTCGTTGACCATTCTCCAGATGCACCGCCAAATGCACAACAATGGGATGTCGTTCATGAATGGGGAATGAGAATATACGTCAAATCGCCTCATTGTAGCACACCAACTTGATAGCGTGTGTTTTCATCGTTTTTTATTTGTAGTTTGAACGCCAAAAAACCGCCATATCGCTGACTTTTGTGACAAATTTGCAGTTGTATTTGATTGACTTCACCGAATTGCAAATACTCCACGTTGTAATGTGCTTTGAATGTTTTGGAAAGAAGTGGCTGTTTTCCTGGAGTGGTGCAGACATACGTTCACCGTTGGTCTCATTTTCGACTGTTGACATTTAGTGTGTAAGAAAGAGAGGCAGCATTATATGTTTAAAAACAAAAGCATAACAATAATCGCATTGACATTTGACGTTTTTGAATTATTGGAATTCACGCAAACTCCAATACTAACACAATATTGCTGCAGCTCTTTCAAAAGATGAAAATTCGTTCCATACAAAATGTATGACAAAATGAATTTTCTTCATAACCTTCTTTTTCGTGAATTTTTGCGACGTTTTATTAGTTATTCTGTTATCCGGGGCGGAGACAAATCCAACAAATCAAAGATCATCAAAATCTGTCCAGCGATTCTCGAGTTATAAATAGTGTAACTAACCCGACTTTGTTTTATATATTAAGATAAGATGGATCAAGGAAAAAAATATTATTTTTAGTATGCCTCGTTATTCTCCTGTGCCCTTTCTTGCGGAAAACATTTTTTTTTAAATGATTTTGTTTTTTCGCACCTATGTCCCGTCTTTCCGGTTTATAAAAAATGGTCTGATTTTTCGGATTGAAATTTTCAAAAAATCGCCAGGGTTTCAAAAATACGATAAAAAAAAAAAATACAGAATGTCTTAGAATATTTGTCTAAACCGGAATTTAAAAAAAAAAAAGTGATGCAAGTGGCCTATTGATTTGGTGATATTTATGAATAATGTGAGTATTGTAACATACCTATATAACTTTTATAATAAATGAATATTCAATTAAAATTTCGATTTTTCGGAGATGTTTGACTAATATTATTGGCGGTTAAATGAACAAACTAATCTATCTATGCAAGGGGTGTTTATTTTAGAGGTATTGAATTTTAAAATGAAATAAAACATAAAAACTGTGGTAATGGCCATGGTATTGGCTTTATTGGATAGATAACTTTATGCCATTAGTGTTTAAATATGACCTTGAGAATATTGGCGCTGCGGCTGGCTCAAATAAATCATAATCAGGAAGTCTAATGAAAGAGATGACGTACGTCTTAGTAGTCAACATTCATCGCATTATTGCCAATATATGGCCCCTGCGACTTAAAAAAGTGGTCGAAAATTGTACTACAAGATGGTGCTTTATTCGAACCAGCAGCGGCGCCCATATTCTCCAAGTCATATTTAAACACTAACGGCAAAAGATTATTTTATTTATTTATTTATTATGAATTAATGCTGATTAACGGCTTTTACATGGGAATCACATTAATTTGAAATGGATGCAGAATGTACATAGCTAAGAAAAAAAAAATTCATATGACAAAAAATTTAAAAGTACATATGGAGTGACAGCTTAAAGTACAAATAGTAAGCTATTATAAATACAAATATGAAGAAAAAGAAAACCTCATATAACATGTACATTAGATATTTTGAACTAAAAAAATAATTACGTAAAGGATGTAATAAAAATAAATTTAAATATTCCAGTATTGATGAAGAGTACAAACATTCAAAGTATATTTGATTATAATCCAACTGAGAAGCGCTGACAAACAGCTTTCATTAAATAATGTTTGTATGTTGATAATCTTTCAGTATTTATCACATCATCAACAACATATTTATTACCAAGTATACGCAGGCGATTTATTATCTATCCAATAAAGCCAATTCCATGGCCATTACCACGATTTTTATGTGCTTCATTTAATTTTAAAGTTTTATACCACTAAAAAAAACACTTGATATTATTATAATAAAAGAACGTCAGAGGTTTTTTTTATATACATCTAGTTTTATTCCTGAGATTGATGGAATTCAGCACACTTGACCTTCAAAACAAGACTTCACTGCTTACATGAGATTAAAGAAAAAACCCATCCCCTTCTTCTACCCCTAAAGCAGAATAAAACCGGTGCGACACTGGGTACTAAAAAATTAAATTCCGAAATTGATGAGTTCACTTACTGAATATCCAGAACAGTTGAAAGCTCAGACAAAAGCAGCCCAACAAGGAAATGCTGGTGCCGGAATTCTGGACTCAACTCGGAGAAACATCCCCTGTCGCCTCCACTCAACTGAAACGGGAAAAACAAACAGACTTCAATCATACTTGTCGGAGCCAAGTTTTGGAATAGAAATGATTGAATTTATTAGTATAGAGTAGGAAAGAAATGAGAATATGGCCGATGAATAAATACTACCAACACTTTGAACCAAAAATTACGTTGTACACTTAAAAGCATGGACACAATTTAATAACAGTATACAAATGTTAAAATTAAAATCTTTTCGTAACATTCGCAAGCTATATTTTAATTTTTATTACTCTTTGCTCAAAATATAGTTTCCTCAAAAAAATATGACGTCTTGTCTTATTTTTGACAGTTAAAAGGATATTTAAAAACTCAATAGCTCACAATGGAAATAATAATGCGACCTGGAGATAGTTGTGTTAATCTAGAAATTTCAGACCGAAAAAGCTGCATAATTCTACTTCAGCACAATTTTTTTTTTATACTTTGATTTTTCTTATAATAAAAATAATGTGCAAGCATGGCACTTTTCGTGTTATAAATTTCATATAAAAACAAACACAGGCGCGGATTATTTGCTTGTTTCAGGCTTCCACCCTTTGAGGGTGTTCTAGGTCATCATTTCAAAGTTTGGAGGTAGGAAGGTAAATAATCATATTAATTTATTTAAATGAGCAAATGTGTTAATTAATGAAATAATGTGTGGCCCGTTGATGAATAATTCAAATTGGTTTATCAGGGCTTTCGCCAATTAAAATATTTAGCAGGCTTTACAGGAACAAGAATGAAAAAAAAAACAACTTTAATTGAGATTAACATTAGCGGCCTCTACACATACGTTTCCGACCGCACCTCACATCGGTCTGGGACAAATTGCGGTGTGATCCTCACTCCCCAACGTACGCGTACTGCAGTGGCGGTCGGTGACTTTTTGTATAAGGGATGCTGAACTATATATACCTACCTAATGTCAAATATAAATACCTACAAACTAGCCCTCAAAGAAGATGCGATTACTGACAAAAATAGCATGTCAAATTAGCTCTATAAATCCTTTATTCATTTATTTATGCCCTAGTGGGCTTTTACAAAGATAGGTAATAATAGTTCGGCAGGTACACAATTAAATTAATAGTAAAAAATAAAATTAAAATCAAACATTTCATTAAAACTATAAAGACTTCGTTTTATAACTAATACGGAATATGCAAACATGTCTACAACATTCCCAAATTTATTGCCAAAATGATGTAATCTATTTATAGGTGTATGAGCCTCAAGGTTTGTTTTAAAATTGTCACAGAAGAAGGTAGAACTTTGCCTCGTATTTCTGGTCGGTACGGAAAATTTTATTTTGGCGAGAATTTCAGGGTTGTCAATGCAATTATTAATGATTTTATTTAATAGTACAAGGTCAGAGATGATCCGCCTATCTGACAGCGTAATTAAGTTGAGTTGTTTCATCAAATGGACATAGTTAATAATTTTTTGAATTGGAATATTTAGCTTAAAGTTAATAAATCTTAGAAATTTGTGCTGTACTCTTTCTATATTGTCGGAATGTGTTTTATACAATGGGGACCAAATGGGCGAATTATACTCTATCTGGCTTCTTACTAAAGAAGTGTACTATATTTTCAAAAGTGAAAATCATTCTAGTGACTTAAAATCACATGCTGTTCTGCATATAAAACCAAGCATTTTTATAGCTCTATTTGTTATTTCATTTATGTGCAGAGTAAATATTAACTTTTCATCAAATATAACATCTAAGTCCCTGATCTGAGCGACTGGTGTCAATATTACATTATTTAAAGAGTATTCATAAGTTACATGACTTTGGATTTTATGAAAACGAATAACTTGGCACATTTGAATATTAAGAAATAGCGAGTTGATCACACACCAATGAAACAATTTATCTAAATTAGATTGTAAAATATGGTAATCCTCCATACTACATATAATTTTATATATTTTTAAATCACCTACGTAAAACTTGTACATCTTTAAATATAGTAACAATGTCATTTATAAATAATGAAAAAAGAATTGGTCCGAGATGAGATCCTCGGTGAACCCCACTTGTGCTTCACATCAATTATTACAGTTCTAAAATAAATTAAATGAATTAAATAGATATTCCAAAGATATTTAACGTATCAAACGGCATCTGTTAATCAAGCCAAATTCTCAAAATGGTTGTGCGAACAAATTCTCTAAAACATACCGAATTAATCCACGCGCTTTGTTATACTATTCTGAGCACTATGCCCATGCGCATTAAAGTCGTTTTCTGCGCATTGGATGCTCCCATCGAATGCGTATACTGCTTCAGGCAAAACTTGGCAGGCTTAGAACTAAACGCGCTTGCGCAAATATCAAATTTTTTCTAACACCGTGGATGCGGAATGGAGCAGAGAATCTATTGTTGCTGGAATTGGTGCATTTATGCGACATTCGACGCATTAGCATAGAGAATGGTGTTGTTTTACGTATTTCGGTTCGATCCGCGCGTCGAGTTTTGTTGTTTTTGGCCGCTGTGGTTGGGACGGTTTCGTTAAATTGCAGTACTTATTGCTTTTTACGGCTAGAAAAAAATTAGCTCAAAGCTTTTTTTAATGCTGAACAAATAAAATAGAATAATTTTACCTACCAATAAAATTTATATTTTGTTTCCATCGATGCCTGGAATCCATCGGGCTGTAGAGAGGGCAACGACTTTTCTCAACCATTTAAGGAGGTTGATGTTATCTTTTTGTGAGCCCGTCAGTTTCCAACCTGATTGTTTATGGTTGGCTGTGTCGGTTTTTGCCCCAAAAATTGGCCACAGGGTAATAGAGTTCCTCTTGTCGATGAAATGTTCTGGGGTGATTCTGAGCAGTGTCAAATCATGAACTCTCCTGCCTGACGCCAGGACGAGGAGTATTGCTGCCCTCCGTGACGCTTCAAACAGCGAGTCTTCTGCGGGGGAATTCTTGACCAGCCAGTCTATTACTGGGATCCCAGATAGGAGCTTTCTTCTTGGTCCTCCTTGCCATTGAGATTGCTTTGAGAACGTGTCTTACCAAGAAATCAGAGCTGATTTTTCTCGCATTCTGAGCTGGGCCGCAGAAGGTAACAATGGCTGACTTGTGGACCTGAATGGTCCCTGGAGCTAGGCCTCCTTGAACAAATAGGTGGGCTAGATACCTGGCAACCGTAGTTGGTGGGGGATTGTTGACGTCCACACCGTTTTGAGTGCCCCATTTACGCCACCTATCCCACGCAGGTTTGTAGGTCTTCAGTGTAGACTCTCTCCAGGATGACTTGAGGAGTTGGCGTTCTTCCTGACTCATGTTGTCAGGGCTTGTTCCCACCCGCAATTCTCCAGACCTCTAGTTCCAGATCCTGAATCCTGGGAGGGGGTAGTCCTGTCGATGTGTCTATGAGGACTCCCTCTAGGTTGCGCAGGCGTATGGGAGGTTCGTCTGTTCGCTGTTTTAGGTCGCTTCTCCAGAAAGTCTTCTCCCATTTTGGGACAACTAGAAGGAACATGCCCTTTGCCTGATTTAGGTGGGTGAGGACTCTCGGAACGAGGTTTGGCGGAGGGAATACCCAAGCTAGATTGTAGTCCCAAGGTTGACTGAACGCGTTGGGAAAGCAGGCTAAGCAGTCGCTTGAGTCTCTGGAGACGTATGTTGGTACCACGTAAGCAGTGGCTGAAGCGAACAGGTCTATTTGAGGGCGGCCCCATTTTTTTAATATCTCCTTCGTTGCCGGACTTAGAGATGCCACTCTGGAAGAGGTGCGCCCCGAGAGAGACGGTCCGCAATTCCGTTGTATCTTCCTGGAATGTATTGGGCTGTCAGAGATATCTCCATCTGGTCTACGAAATCCAGTAGCTCCCGCGTTGTTTCCAGAAGGGCTAACGATTTTGTACCCCCTTCCTTCACATAACACTACACGTGACATAAGCCACTACTGTCTTGTTGTCTGTCTGCAATAAGAAATTTGTCCCTGCCAGGGCATGAGCTTGATCTTTGATGACCTCTAACACGGCGTATGCTTCCTTCCGGTTTGAGTGCCATAGTGCCTGTTCCCCTGTCCATTGGCCCGCAACTGTGGTGTCGTCTAGTTGTCCGCCCCATCCTGTGTCCGCTGCGTCTGTTGTCAGGAAGTGATGGAAAGGGAGAGGTTGAATGGGGCTTGTCCTTCCAATGGCTGCTAGCCACCACTGTATGTCCTGCCGTGCTGCATTGGGCAGAGCAACGGGCCGCGATGGTTTCAGGTGCTGTATGCGGCGGCTGAACCTCTGCAGTCTGCGGCAATGCAAGCGACCACGAGGGATCACGAAATTTGCAAAGTTGAGTCTTCCCAGTAGACCGAGAGCCTGCCTGGGAGAGCAACTGCCGACTTCCAAGGGAACCTGCAAGGCTTGGCGTAGACCAGCGCACTTGCGGTCGGAGAGAGACTTTTGATCTGCTCTCGTGTCCCATGTTATACCCAGGAACTCCAACTTCTGCGTGGGTGTCAGGACACACTTGTCCGGGTTTATGCACCAGCCTAGCTGTTGAAGTGTGTGCACTATAGCAACGGCTTGGGAGGTGAGAAGTTTTCTGGACTGGTTTGCTACTAAGAAGTCGTCTAGGTAGACTACAATCCTGAGTCCCTTTTTCCTTAGTACTTGCGCTACCCAGTTTGAGAGCAGCGAGAAGATCCTTGGCGCTGATGACAGGCCGAAGGACAGACACGTCATCTGAAGGAGCGCTCCGTTGTACATGAGGCGCAGGAACTTCCGGTGTGATCTTGGGATCGGCACGTGGAAGTAAGCCTGGGAGAGGTCGACTTTTATCAGCCAGTCGTCGGGTTGGAGGAATTCCGGGACCCGAAAATGACTGAAGAGTCTGAAGGGCTTTGAGTCTATGAAGACGTTCAAGGCCTTCAGGTCGAAGATGGGCCTGAGGGTGTGGTCTGATTTGGAGGTAAGGAACATACCTGACAGGAAGCTTGGGGAGTCGTCTGCTGCCTCCAGGATTTTTGACGCTTTCATCGTTTCGATGTGTGCGGTCATGCCTGGAGACAACCTTGTCCTGAAATTCTGCTTCAGCTCGGCCGATGAGAGCGCCAGAGGAGGTTTTGATATGAAGTGTATCCTTGCTCCTTTTAGAATGTTCAGGATTAGCGGTGATGCTCCCAGCTCCCTCCACACCTCCTGATACGCCTTTAGGCGTCCTTCCCAGAATGGCTCCGGCCTCCAGTCACCTCCATCGCCTCATCGGCTCTGGCTTTTTGGCGGGCTGCCTGTACGTCCTGTCTTTCTCCGGCCTAGGGGCAGGTCGAAAGGGCTTCCTAGGTCGGGAGGGTGGAGCCTCTATCACCGGTCTTGCTGCTTGTGAGGTAGAGGGTTGAGGTTGACGGGGGATATACGACGAGGATGCACTACCGAATATCTTGTCTCGTCCCCCGTTTGCCACGATATAGCTTGCTAGTTCCTCTTTATTAAAGAGGTGACTGGCGCTCGGAGGAATCCTGTGCAAGGCCTTCCTTGATGTACGGGTCCCTTACTCCCTCTAGCAGGGCCTTTCGCCTACTTTGTAGGCATTCCGTTCGCCTTCCGCATAAAATCTGTAGGACATCGTCCGTGGTCTTACTGTATGTTGACTCCTTGGCAAACATCCCCTGAATCTTGTCAAACATAGTCGCAGGGGTCAAGCAGGTGCCTGGTTCGGATGCCCAGTTCACCAGTGCCTGCATGTTTCCTCTGACCGACTCTGTTTGGGATAGCACTGCATTGGAGAGGGCTCCCAGGGAACGGTCCAGGGCTGGCGCGAAGGAGTTGTTCTTATCAAACCTCCTCAGTTCTTCGTTTACCTCCAGCTCTACGAAGGCGGGCGTGGAGGTGTATACTTTCTGTGTTTCGGCATAGCGAACACGCGACCATTCCTCCGAGCCAAAACGCTGAAGAGCCGAGATAACTGCGACTCTTCTTTCATCCGCCTTCGGAATCGGCGATTCCTTCACCAATGTGCTTGGATTGCAGAACTCCAAAACGTTTTTCTGAGCGGCTAGGCTGGCGGGCATCTCTAAAAACCCCGATTCTACCTCTTGCCGCATCTCTCCCGCGGAGTCTTCTTTGTCCGAGACCATTTTCTCCACGAACTCTACCCGATTCCCGGATAAAACGTCCGTCATGGCCGACATTTGTTGCATCAGGATGTCTACCCGAGGATCCCACGTAAACACGTAAACAACCGAAAAAAACACACTAAACAATTAGTCAATTTCTCAGAAAATGATCTATCACGGTATATTTAATGTTTAAACTGAAAGAGCAGGGAATAAACTTCGATTTTCAACTCAAAATTGGTTTTTTAAGTACAGCGAAACACGAAAACTGCTTTCGGCGTGAAAAAACGGCATCATATGACAAACAATAACATCACGTGATCTGAGATGCGCGTCACTAGTGTTGCCAGCAGAGAGAAAATGTGGCAAGTCGAATAAAAAAAGGGCAAATATAGGGAATAAACACGCGCGAAACTGAAACTAAAAGGGCGAAAGAGCTAGCTCTCTCTCATAATGGATTCCAGGCATCGATACGGAACACAAAATACATTATACATTATTATTATATTTATTATACACTTAAAAAGGAAGGGAAGCACCGCATCCAGTATGTACGGAGGAACCGCGCCTGGTGTACTGTGGTCTATTGTGACACTTGTGCGGTAGTATTAATTGGTCGACCATATTTGTTTAGTAGAATGAAATGAGCTGAGAGGTATATTCAGTTGAGATGGAGATGAATGTGGGGTTCTTACCTGGTATGAGACATTGGAGGAGTGACTGTGGGTGGAGTGGGTAGAGTGGGAGGAGTGTGTAGACGGGGAGGGGCTGGAGGGACTTACGGGGCCGGTGTAGGGCGTGCCGCACGGCAGGTTCAGGGAAATGTAGTGCTCGTGGGAGCAGACTATGCGGAGGAATGCCACCTGAAAACACAAACAAACAGATACAATAATAATACATAATACTATTGAGATGTCACCCGATTTTCCCACCATTTAAAGCAAAATTTTGATATTTCTTGATTGAATTTAGCACACCCGATTAAAATAAGAGGAAAATTACTGTCTACGCTTGAAAAAGTAAAAGTTAATTTTTTTTAAGTGAAACTTGAAACTCGATGAAACGAAATGAAAAAGTGACACTAAAATGAGACAAACACATACATCTATAGGATTTAGCCTGCAAGAGAATGAGATAGACTAATCGGTCTCCTCTTTCTGCGGTCACTATAGTTTTATGAAAGTTTCACTTCTACCGCGTGTGAACTGCACAATTTTTTATTTTTTATTGGGGCAACCTTGTAAATGATATATAAAAAAATATACAGATATATATTTTTTTTCAATTAAATAAATTTTAGGGGTCGCTACCATTGATCAATGATAGCAATGCTTCAACATACCCATCTTCCAACCCCCGCATTATTGTAGACAATAGGAACCGTGTTTATACAGGGTGTCCGGGGGTAAAGTGCATTAACTTCGGGAGGTGATCCTACATGATAGTACAAGTAAAAAAGATAAATAACTTTTTTCGAAATTCCAACTTTTAGGGGTAGTTTTCTGGTAAAAAGATAAAATTAGACCGGCATGTGCGGGCGGCATTACTATTTTCCACTGTTGCCGAATCCCCGCTCCAAGCGCTCAGTGTCAGTGTTGAATTCGAATGTAACAATTTTATTCGCGTGGTAGTGTTTCACTTTAAAAACTTTACTGTTGTTAGTCAAAACTTGTTGATTTAACGTGTCTTTATCAAGTGTATATTTATTAAGACCGACTTAAAGGAACAACTTCATTCAGTGCGTGTTTTTTTCAGACTTAATCTTGTTTATTTAGTTGTAGTACTCACCTAACTGTAAAAATGGTGTTTATTTGTGCGTAATTTGGTCATTGAATTATTGTGCCAATACTGCGTAATTTTGTTATTGAATTATTCGGTCAATGCCTTACTTTACCAATTTCCGACAATTACCGACATTCATTAATGAGATACGCCACAACGTACGAATTGATAATAATATTACTTTACGTTTACATGCTTGCTTACAAGTTGAAGGTGCACATTTTGAAAATTTGTTAAACTAGTTAGGGAACGTACCCATACTACGTGATACGTTTAGGGGGGGGGGGGATCTTCAAAATGTCACGCTTGACAAATGAGCTGCGGCGGGGGGGGGGGGGGGGGGTTAAAAATTGCAAAAAGTTGGTCACGTAGTATGGGTACGTTCCCTTAAAAGCGATGACATTGACATTAGCTAAGTGTTCAATTAGTTTATAATAATTTAATCGTTAAAAGCGTGCCTTCAATTGTTATTTAGGTGCAGTTATCTTTTTACATTTGGTTTAAAAATACGATCTGTATAAACGTCAAATTCTCGGTCTTGTTATTGTTTACAAACGGTTTCCATGAATACAGGTCAAATCACACCAAGCAGCGTTGCAACAATTACGCCCGGCAAGCAACTTTGTTGGGTAAGTGCTACCTTACACTAAGGATTTTTAATAGGTAACTCTTTTTGTATGGGAAAAAAAAGTTGGAAGTTCAGAAAAAGTTATTAATCTTTTTTACTCCTACCATAATGTAGAGTCACCTCCCGAAGTTAATGCACTTTACCCCCGGACACCCTGTATGTGTTATGTAGTATCTCAATTAGAGTCTTTGATTAATAACATACTTTTGTTCTTAAACTGAATTTACAATGGTGACATAATATAATGGCGCCTACAAGCGTATGTGTAACATATAATAATTTCATTGATTTTAATCTTGTGTTAAACTACATTTTGTAAAAGTTTTCTCAGCTTAAATACCAACTTCTTATATTTTTGGTCAAACCCCTACATTTTGACAGCATCCCTAAAACCTAATTAAAAAATAAAATAAAAAACAGTTTAATTTTTTAGACCTTTGGAAACATACAAAATGATGCTCAATAGAAAATTCGATGAAAAAAAAAAGAAAGTTTCCTGCGGAGAAAAGGCGTGATGGTTAGTTAGTTAGTTAGTTAGTATTACCTTGTAATGAATCAGTGGTACTGCATCAGGGAGTGAGGCGATTTTTGCTGACATCTGTTTATAATAAGTCCGTATCAATCCAAACACGAATCCTCTATCGACGATGCTCAGCAAGTCGAATAGGAAGAAAGCCAAGCTGTTGTTCAGAGACTGGGTCAACTTGCTGTCCTTTCCATATCGGGATATAATCTCTGATGTTATGTTGCTGACCAGGGTTGTTATGTCATCGGTGTACTGGTCAGAGAACCTGCTCTTCCTCGGGGCTTCCAAGGTGCCATTCCACCATAGTTGTTCAACCATGGACTTGATCATCAGCTCAAAAAGGGTCCTGAAACAATTATTTTATACAATTATCGCTGTCACTTAATTTCAAACATGCTACATAATTAAATATATTAAAAGAGATAGGGTCACTCTTAAAACACTTCTTCCACTGGTTATTAGATAGAAACCAACTTATTTTAAATATATATTAGACACCAAGTCTTGGATCATCAGCCAAGACAGATCCAACATCAAAGATGTTATCAAAACCAATTTATAAGTATCCATTTCCAATGCTTAAATGCATGTTTTTTATCTTAAAATTATGTTGTTTGTATTTTTGTTATAAACTGCTTACGTTATAAACTGCACCTGATCTCAGCACAGGAGACAGGTATAGCACACCACCAATAGAGAACTCCAGTCCAATTTTTTTTATTTTTTTTAATGAATAAAGACCTTCAAACTTAAATAACTGCATTTTTATTTTTATTTTTATAGTTAGTTTTAATAGTTAAAATAATTGTCAAAGTTTTAATTTTTAAAGACTCCCAGAAACGCACCGTATCTATGGTGGTCTAATTTTTTTACTTTTTAAGTTGTCATTTTGAATCAGTGATGTTATGTCGAGGGAAATTTCCCTAGATCTAGGGGAGAAAAATATTTTTTAGGGATAAGGGAAATCAGGACAAAATCTAGGGAAATTTCGAACTCTGGCCAAAATTTTATTACATATGACAGTATTACTGGTATTATTTATATATATACGTATATATATTTTTTGGAATTCCTATGAATCTTAATTATTTTTCATGTACTTACATGCCATGTTATTTTTAACACTGACAACTCAAAATGATATTAGGGAACGTACCCATACTACGTGACACGTTCGGGGGGGGGGGGGTCTTCAAAATACCACGCTTGGTACAAATGAGCGGCGGGTTGCTTATGATTTTTATTTTGCAAAGTGTTTTTTTTTAATTTGGAATTCAGTTTCTAATTCAGTGGTGAGTGTATTCGTACTTTTAAATTATTACTTCACGTAGCAAAAAGTGTTTTATTTGGAAAATCACGGTATTATTAGTATATTTACCAAGTTCCGATATCTTTCCAATTAATTATCATATTAATTAACATATAACAGGATTAGTGTTACACAATCAGGTGGCTACGTAGGTAATTGCGTAAATGTGAAATTCTAGGGAAATTTCACTTCTAACTGTTGGCAACACTGTGAAGAACCCAAAATAATCATGGCGGATAATGACTTTTAGGTGTGAGGTGTGTTTTTTATTCAGCTTTTAATATAGAAAAACATTGGTAAAATGTCCACATTTCACCGCTACTGTTATTGTATTTAATCAAAGTGCAATATAAAAACAATAAATCATCTCTTTCATTGCAAATACATGTGACGTCGTGTTTTGTGTCAGGCGTTACTTTGTAGATGCATTGTTTTATGTATAATACATACAGAAACACTGGTATTTATAATACACTGATCATGACGAGTGTGTAACAACTTGTATAAAAAGCCCTACACTAAAAACAATTTGAAAATACATAACTAAATGTCAAAACATGACATGACTTTAACCTCAAATAGACAAAATTTATTGCAGATTGTCCGCAAATATAGCCCTTTTCATAAATTGTTGAGGGCCTAAATTATGTTTCAATAAACACAATAACTATTATTTATCTAAATCTCTATAAACAGTATGAAAATAAACCAAAAACACGAAATGTTGAATTGCATAGGTACGTGTGCACTTCAAGTCATTTCAAATGTCAATACAATACAATACACAGGTGACAGGTTAACTGTGACGTCACGGTTAACCATTTCAGTAATGCCAACTTAACGCTGTGTTTTCCGAAGAGGTTTAAAAATGCACTTTTTAATAATTTATTAAAAACTCTGCATTTAATATTATGAAATAAAACTTATATATTCAGAATCAGCGTTTCATGGTCTATATGAACATATTTTTTTAAAGCCATAATATTTTTCACTGGAGTTCCTTATTGTAATAGAATTAATAAAGATTAATAATTAAAAAAAATACACAAAAAAACTGTAAGTTTAAGTATATACACAGTTAATATTACCAAGAGTTTTGCATCGCTAGGTCTCTAGTGGATCCACTGGCCACCACCCATTGAAGAGACAGTTCCTCATGCAACACTTTACAAGTTGATCCAGTCATGGAGTTCGATACACCTCCACTTGCAGTAGCAAGGTTTGTGCACCACTCAAACACTTCCCCTAGAAGCAAAAATACAAACATTTATAGATTACAAACTTAGGGCAGGATCATTTGCTGTATTGAAAAAAGGAAACGTCCATATTTAGACTTTTACTTTAACATCTCAGGCTAATTTGTTCACTTTTTGGAACAGCTCAAGGTTTCATAAAAATCGTTTACCATCATGGTGAGAAATGTGATCTAAAGAGTGTTAAAAAGAGAAAACACCCTGCTTTATATTCAAATCTAAAAGTCAACAACAGAAGAATTAAAACGTACACCTAAAATGATACCAAAGTTTCCGACCGCAATTTGAAACTTTGCGAATTTTTTATTAATTATATTTACATAAAACGACAGACAAGTGAGGTGACAATAACGCTTGTAATACATTTGTCTAATAAAATAAGTGTGGACTTTTATTATTTTTCATTATCAATAATTTTAGTTGGAAAAAACGTAAGGTGGGCCAATTTTAAAACTTTTTTATGTTTGCATTAAAAAATTTTATGTTTAAAAAATTACATGTTATTCTTTAATAATAAAATTTTGAAGCATATTTCATCACATTTCAAAAACAGTTGTTAGTTTTCGGATACGTTCAGAAATTTCCCATTTATTTGGATTTTATTGCAAAGTGAAAACATTCTGAACTTCTGACAGAATATGCGTGACAGAATATAGATGGCTATTGCATATGTGATCGATGGAGTTTCACTAAAACATATTATATATCCAAAATGTGCCACATGGTAGGATAGATTGGTTAGCATTGAAAAGGTCAAAGATTTATTTCTTGATGTTGAAAGCGCGAGTATTTTGTAATATGTAGGTACCTGATTTATTCCTGGCCATCTGCAGAGTGGTCATGAGGTCGGGTTGTTGCGTGGGGCTGCGGGGGTGGGTGTAGGTGGTGGAGGGCGGCTTGGCGGGACGGGGGATGAGGCACTGGAACTGGATGTAGGAGCCCAGCAGGGGGCTGCGTCCGTGGGCGTCACATACACTGCCGTCACTCATATTCTACACCAACACAATACATTCAATTAGTACCTGAACATAACTGACCACCAAACCAGGTAATTTTACTAGAGGAGTGTACAAATTGTTTACGATTCAAATTTTTAAATAAATTTCGTGTCACAGTGTAAATCAGGATAAATTAACATGAAAATATGGATGAAGGGTAAACGGAAAGAAGATTAATTTCCAAATCTGGGCGATAATGAGATAAGAATGTCATCTGGCAGATTTAAAAAAAAAGCAAGACCTACAAACATGTATTAAAAAAAAAATCATTGTCCCCTGGTTAGGCATTGTAATATGTTTTTTTTTTTATCTCAATAATAAATTTAAAATATTCATACCAAAAAGTGGTTGTTTGGCGGTCTCTATATGCCTTCAGGGATACTAAAATATATTGTGCCCGTTTGAACTGCGAACATACCACCACAAACCACAGACGTCGTTGAAGTGTCCTTTTGAATACGAATGTGAATTACATATTCCAATGCTATTGTGGCACGAAAAAACGCAACTGCGAAATGATTGTAATTTTGAATCATTGTGTATTTTACTCTCTCCGGATCAACTTGATAACGTAATAGGTGTCTATCACAAAATATTATTAAATTGTGCGTGTGATTCTAACTTTGACTGGAAAACATCTAAAGGGCCGCCTACGCAGCAGACAAACTCTAAAAGGTTGGTGCCTTTGATGTACATTTAGATCTGCTGATTGCCATATTGTTGATATATTTTGTAATCCGTAAAATAAATTCGTCATTTTGTAATGTAGAAATTTTTTTGAAAACTAACATGAAATGCCAATAATCTTTCTTTCCGCTTACCCTTCATGTAGTGTGTTACTGGTACATATTCTAAAAGAATTAAGGTCAGATAACTTACCGTTATATTGGTGAAGATTTGCGAGAGGCAGCTGAATACGTCTTGCGCTATGTTTAACTGTTGTCCATTCAGGAATGGAGGCATCACGAGTAGCAGCATTAATTTATCCAGCACCACCGGCAAGCTCTTTACCAGGGGCTCAATGCCCGCATTCGGTAGGTCAATGATACTGAAATATCAGAACAACAATTAATAAAAATTAACATTCTTCTAATGCTTTCAACCTTTCACTTCCCGATTCATTCAGCCTCATGCCAAAATCTACAATGAGAAGTGTAAAGAATGTGGACTGACAATAAATTGTTTGCATGGTTGTGGGGTCTCTCTTTATTTATCATCTGTCACCCAAAATAATACATATTGTGTTAATAATTACAGTCTATTGACTACTATGTACTCCACCATCCAAATATTACAGTAAAACCTCAAGGTAAAAGCCCATTTATACCAATCAGGAAGGAAGGTTGAAGAAGAAAAATAAATAAACATGTAGAGTAGTTTCACCAGATCCTTCGCTAATACTTTTACAGAGGCCGTGTCTTGAACCCTCGTATAAGTGTGTGTGTCCGTTCGAGACACAAGTTCGAGGGCAGCAGTGTATGTGTTAATTGCTATTTAGACGCGATTTTAATTATAAAAAATACCAGATTTAAATGTCCGGGTTTAATTTTCCCCACAGGAAAAACTAAACCCTTTCACACACTTCCCAAATGATCATCTGGTCACTATGCAATTGCACTATATAAGTATTATAAATACAAAACAATACAAGAACAACATGTCAAACTATCAAAATGGGAAAATGGGAAAATAATTCACCGACTCCAGATATTTTCATATCAGAGGGTTCGGCTCTGTGGAATTCCTAATTGAACCTATAAATCCTACTGATCCCTCAATATAAATATTTAAAAAATCTTTTGTAATCCTACATGTATTTAAATTTTATTATTTATTATTATTATTTCTAATTATTATTTCTGTTCGAACCAACCTGATGAGAAAATATTATTTAATAATTTGTAAAACTCTGTGATACTGAAAAATTTTCTGACCACAACCAGAAGCTTTACCCGAAATTGGTACCCTTAAATAAATTAATATATTTTTGAGCAAAGTTAATATGAACCAACCCCCATACCTGAGAATCTTATAATGGTGAAACTATTCTGCAAAGCATATTTGGTACCTATTTCGTAGTTCAGCTTCCATGTTAGAGAGCCCGATGCGCGGAGGTATAACACCTTCTTGAACAGCTTCGCAGGCACTTATAAATCTTTCCATATGTGAGTCCTTCAAACATACAAAATCATGAATTATTCAATAAAATCATTTCTCAATAACGTAATTATGACATTATAATTGCATACCTTCCGGATACCATTATAATTGCAATCTAGTAAAAATGGTTTATCTTACCATTGGATTAACAGAGGAGATAGGCTCAAGAGAGATGGTGAAAATTGGCCGGTGATTATCAATCCATTTAGTTCCTGGAAGAAGAACTTCTGGAAAGATGTAAGAGTAGTTTGGCGGAGGAGATTCAAGCATCACGGGCAGGTTATATTCTCCCGTTGTAAGTCTTCCCGACCTACACATTGGCAGCCACTGAAAAATAATATTAGATATTGTAACAGGATAATTAAATAAAATGCACAATTTTAACGGTGAACACAATCAGTTCTTATTTTGGGTACAATCAATTTGTAAGTATGACAAGTTCAATTAATAGCAAGACAGTATAATCAACTTTAACAATAACTTTATGGGTTCACTCTCAAAGGAAACTTAACTGTTCCTTTGACTGCTCGTTTAACCTTTTAAAAAAATCAACGAGTATATTCACTCTAGGTTAGCTGAAATCATTTCAGTCCTGCCAGAGTTTTACCTGAAGATGTGTGGTAAGAACTGGAGAGCAGCTTAGTCTCTAGAGTTAACACATGACCTTTTATCAGTCATCAATGCTGTGTTATCTGTAAGCATGAGCGGCGGGGTGAAAAATCTAACCAATAGCATCCCTCGCCCTAATTAATAAGAGACAAAGTAATGCAGGAATGAGAAAGTGTTCGAGATCGTACAACTAATCAATATACGCTCAGAAATTAGATGGTTTGTTACAATGTGCACAATATTTTATATTATGCAGTTATTATCGTATCGGTTAATGTATTGTGTTTACCGAGTAACCAACTGCGGTCTCAATAGTCTTTTCTAGTTCTGGTGCTGCAACTGGTTTCCTTTGGCAGGATATGTGGTAGAATGTGAACAGAAGATGGTGGTGATCTCCCAGGTTTGCTGGCAGCTTTATTTTTATTTCATCGTAGAAAGATGGACATCTGTTAAAGAATTAAATACTGTCAGCAATACAAAATAGTTGGGAATCAAAGTTATTCAATCATTTTGTAGATAGGTGTATTATTAATAATTGCCAGAATAATTAAACAATTTATTACTTGTTGTGATAGGTGACTGTTGAATATGCTTCAGTTGTAAATTCCAAGGCAGAACTTCGGCCGAATATTGCATTCAGGGCTTGCGATTGGTCCTCTCCGGACATCAGTTGGACTCGAACCTTCAAAGTAATTAAAAAATGGATATGACACAAATATTTAATGATCAAAACCATGCAGTGGTGGCGGTTTGCGGGCTTGAAATGTGGGGAGGTTCAAAATTTTTTTTGAGATAAATTTTAAGTATACCTAAAAAAAAAACAATGCATGTAATGTTCAACTATAATAAAAATAATAATGTGCAAACAATCAAGGTAATTTTTATTTTTTTATTTTTTTTATTTTTTTATTATAGCGACTATATACAAAAATTTTACATACAAAATGAAATGTGAAATTAAGTACAAAATATTGTATTTCTTAGTCCTCCTCACTAGGGGGTCCTGTGCCGAGGAGGACTAAAGTTATTTAAATATAGTTCATTTGTCTTCTATGTCGTTTTTAGCGTCTTCGCTAGGGTTTTCTCATTGACCTCTTTAAGCCATATTTTTATTCTTGATTTGTATTCAATTGGATTTTTTATTAGTTTTATGTCTTGGGGGAGGATGTTATGGAGTTTTGTTGCAAAGTATGTATAGTTTCTTTGTCCAAATGTGGTTTTATAACTTGGAATATTTTTTATATCATTTTTATTCGATCTAGTGTTATGCATACACGGTCTAGTAGAGGATTCATTATTTTTGAAGAGCTTCAATAATATATTTTTGGAATATATTTGTTGTACATTTGGTACGTCAAAGTTATTGAAAATTTCAGTTGAAGGCGTTCTAATTGGTACTTTCAATATGGTCTTTATGATTCCTTTTTGAATCGTATTCAGGCTGTGTAGGTACGTATTTGCAGCAGATCCCCATCCTATGATTCCATATTCAATTCGAGAATGACATAATGCATAGTAGACCTTTTTCATATCCTTTTTATTTAGCACGTTTCTTAGATTTTTGAAGAAATATATAAGGCTTGTGAGTTTTTCCGTAATACCTTTGATGTGTAGGTCCCATCTAAGATTTTCGTCAATTATTACTCCGAGATATTTTATGTTTTGTGTTTTTTCGATGACGGGGCAGTAACATTGTATATTATTTCCATGGCATTCATGTAATTTTAGTTCTAGTGATTTTATTGGTTGGCCCCTTGAGTTCATTGAAAATGTTATATATTTTGTTTTGCTTATATTAAGGGTAAGCGAGTTGATTTTAAGCCAATTTTGAAGTGCACTAAGCCCTTTTTCAGCCTCATTAAATGTATCAGTCCAATTTTCTTCTTGAAATAATAAAACAGTATCATAAGCAAAACTGATTACGTTTCCTTTAATGGTAAGGTTAGTTAAATCGTTGATGTAGATAATGAACAGAATCGGTCCCAGTACACTTCCTTGAGGAACGCCATAGTTTAAAGATAGAAGTTTGCTCTTTTGTTTGCCAATTTGTACTTGTTGTTCTCGCCCTGTTATATATGACTCCAATAAGTTAATTGTTGATTCGGCCATTCCTATTTTTTTTAGTTTAGTTAGTAATATTTTATGGTCTATTGTGTCAAAAGCTTTTTGAAGATCTATGAATAAAGCTAAACATTTTTTCCCATCATCTATGTTTTTTATGGCCATGCTTGTTAGATTTTCTATGGCATCATTGGTGCTCAGATTTTCTCTAAAACCATATTGGGATGGTGATAGTAATTTGTTTTGTTCAAGAAATTGAACAATTTGCTTCTTCATTACAGTTTCCAAGATTTTTGAAAAAGAGCTTAAGAGACTTATGGGTCGGTAGTTATATATATCCTTTTTGTTACCACTTTTATGTATGGGTATAACTGTAGCTTTTTTAAGGCATGAAGGGAATACATTTGTAGATATAGACAGATTGACCAAGTATGTCAATGGGAAGGTTAGTTCATTTTGTAGTTGTTTTATTGTTTTATTTGAGATTATGTCATTTCCCGATGATTTATTAATATTAAGGGATACAATTGCATTTGTGATTTCAGTATTGGTTACATCAGTTAACTTTAATTTATCTATCTGGTTCATATTTTCCTTTTCTTCTGGTAAAATGCTAGTTATTGGTTGTCTGATTTTCTTTGCTAATTGTGACCCTATATTAGTAAAAAATTCATTTACGTATTCGAGAATTTTGTCCGGATGCTTTGCGAAAGAGATTTGGGTATTTTCAATTGTTAATTCCTCCATGTTCTTGTAATGGGATGATTTTGCATTTGTAATTTCATTAATGATCTTCCATAATTTGCGCGGGTCATTGTTACATTCGTCTATTTTCTTCTTATAATAATTTTCTTTGACAGTTCGTATAACATTTTTGCAAATATTTCTGTACCTTTTGTAGTATCGTTGTATAAAAATATCACAAGGATTTAATTTAGATTTCCTATGTAATTCATCTCTTTTTCTAATGCAATTTATAACGCTTTGAGTTATCCATGGCTTAAGATGTTGGTTTTTATGCGAAATCTTTTTTTCTATTGATTTGGTATTTGATACGATGGTGTATGTTATATATTCAGTGAATTTACTCCAGGCATTATTTGCATCAAGGTTTTCCAGTAGGCTTATCCAGTTTGTATTGAGTAACTGTTGTTTTACATCATTCCATTTGGTTTCTGTCTTTTGCACGATAATTGGGTAGGGCTGCGATCTTTGTATTTTCTTTTTTGTAATAGATAAAATTGTTGTATAGTGGTCGGTTATAGTAGAGGTGAATATGATAGATTTGGTTGATTTAATAGTCTTACTGAACATGTGATCGATGCAAGATTTGTTGTCATTAGTTACACGCGTAGGTTTATTTATCATACTTTGGAGTCCATGGGAGGCCAGTGTTTGTAGATAATCAGTTCTATTGGGATGACCATTTTCTAATATGTCAATATTTATATCTCCGATAAGGAAGACATTTTTTGTGTTTTTTAGAAGATTGAGTTCATTAGAAAGCGTTTCAAGAAACTGATTAATATTAGTTGTAGCTGGTGATCGGTACAGAGCTAATATCGTGGTTTCATCACCCACTTTGATCTTTAAACAGTTTGCATTTGGGAATTTTATTTCATTGACTTCAGTTTTAATGTCATCTTTAATGTACGCTATCACACCATCATTTTTTGTGTAATTCAAATTGGTTGCATATGACGTGTAATTATTAATTTGCAAGGGTGAATATTTATCCTTTATCCAGCATTCAGTGAGGATAATTATATCTAGATTTATTTTTAGATTCTTAATTAGTATTTGAAGTTCATCGAAATTTTTGTTGATACTTCGTATATTTTTATTTAATATATTAAAATTGTTTTTACGAGTTGACAGTTCATCTGGTTTGTTTGTAGTTATTGTTTCATTATCATTTAAAGTTGTTAAAGCCTTTGGTTCAGAAGTAATTATTGTGGTATTCATTTTCACAATATAAATTATTAAGTGGATTTAGTAATGTTTTTTTTTAATATAATTTGCTAAATTATTTTTACCATATCATCTAGGTGCTTTATGTAGATAATTTTATCATCTTGTCTTTTACGGATCATAATTTTGCCTTGTTTGTACCAAACGTATTGATAATCTTTTTCCCTGGCTACTTGTTTCGTTTTCCATAATATTTCTTTATGGTACGGGCTCAATTCTTCGCCGATGTAGATAGGAGATGTCGTCAAATCCTTTATTTCATCATAATTTATTTCTTTTTTCTTTTCAAGGAGGGAATCTCTTTTTCTTTTATCTGAAAAGATCGCAAGAAGTTTTGGAGGGGCTCCATTTCGTCTGTCTGAGACTCTCGTGACGTCAGTTATATCTGTGTGTAGAAGGTGGATTCCTGCTGCGGCAGCAACTTTTTTTACAATTTCCAAAGGTTGTTCGCGGTTTTGTTGTGGAATTCCTGCTATTTCCAAACTATTTGATTTTGTTAGGGTCTCCATATCAGACAGTCTGATTTCAAGCTTTTTTATTATAATATTTTTTTCCGTTTGGTCTTTTTTAATATTCTCAAAATCTGTTTGAATTACCCGATTTAGATTATTTGAGACCTCAATTTTTTTTAATATCTCATCGTATTGAGCACTGATAAAATCAATGCTTTTAGTAGTTTCGGAAGTTTGTAAATCAATTTTTGTAAATATATCTTTTTTAAGGGTTTCAAATTTTTTATCGATGTACTCAATAATTTTATCCATGTTTATTTTATCTTCGGAAATTATTGGGGTTTTGCTACGTGTAGTCATCACTATTTTAGTTAGTTCACAAATGCCCCTCACAAAGTATGCTTGAAAGAAAATTGTTTGTGGCAATCACTATTTATTTATTTTATTGCATAGACTGTGGCATAGACAAAGTCACTAAAATTGACAGTTGATGTTTTTATGACTTGGGATTTGCGTAAACATCACTCACACTATATCTTTAAACTAAAACTTTTTGATCCCACAAAGGTAGGGCGTTTAAACTTTAATTTAATCGATTTTTTTGCCTCCAAACAACTGCTATTTATTTTTAGACTAGTTTATATGAGACGCGGAAATTTTCGATCTTAGTACTATAGTTAACCATAGAAGATGAATTACTAGACATACAACTGAATATTCACCCTAAACCAAATATCCATATTAGTAGGCCACACACTATAAAAAATAACACAAAACCAAACAAAATTTGATCACTAGAACGCTAAAGCTAATAATAAATGATCGGTCCTATTTCAGAAATGTTTGTTTTTGAGGCGCGCCTCAAACTAAACAATGCATGCTCATGTCGGCAACCATTTATTTCATTTCCATGTGACTTCTCCATTCCCCTTCACCTACATGAAATCAGCGGCACTCGAAGGCGGGCCCCAATTCTCCTCACTAGCATATACAGGGTGTCCGGTGGCAGAGTTAGGTTTTAAATTTCGAATTTCTCTCTAACAGCTAAGCGGACGAGCGGGGAGGGGGCCGCGTTAGCTTTGTCGTTCGTGCGGATTATTTAGTCACTATCAGTCTCGATGTCGCAGTGGACGGGAGAGCGACGTACGTTCGTAATCGAAGCCTATTTCAAGGCTAACGATTCGTGTGCAATTGCGCGTCAAAGATTTAATACGCGTTACAGTATTCGACGTTTACGTGATGCCCCAAGTGGAGATTTGATTTGATCATGGGTCCGGAGGTTCCGGGCAACATGTTCGGCGGCAAACGACTCACGGCCGGGGCCCAGGAGGACATCGAGAACAAATGAAAACATCGAACTCGTCACGAACAGTTTGCGCGATAATCCGCGTCAGTCCGGGCGCAAGAGAGCGGCTATCCTAGGGCTTCCAAAAACTATTGTGCACGAAATATTGAAGAAGGACCTTAAATTTCATCCTTTTAAGATTCAAATTGTGCAAACGCTTAAACCTAATGATTACAATTTACGTCAAATTTCCTGCGAGACAATGTTAGAGCGATTTCGTACGATAAGCACTATCTTTTGGAGTGATGAAGCCCATTTTCATTTAAATGGAAGTGGAAATAAGCAGAATTGTCGTTTTTCGTCACCTAAGGGACAGAACCCACGTTTAAAACATCTTCAGCCACTTCACAGTCCCAAAGTGACGGTTTGGTGTGCATTGTCTAGCAATCAATATTTGGAATAATCAGACCTTATTTTTTTTAATGTAATACATAATGCTAGTAATGCTTGAAAACATCCTGCCTCCAATTCACACACATGGTTTCAGCAAGATGTCGCCACGCCTCATACTGCTAGAGAGACGATGGCGCTACTTCGTGATTTGTTCCCTAAAAAAATGATTAGCCGTTTTGGTGACATCCCCTGGCCAAGGGGGTCACCAGATCTCACTCCCTATGAACTTTTTTCTGTGGGGGTACCTCAAAAGTAAAGTGTATGAAACCGACCCCACGACCATCTCTGCACTAAAAAAAAATATCGTTCGCCAAGTTAATGGTATCACGATGTCAGTTCTCCAGCGAGTGGCACGAAATATTGAGGCCAGATTCCAAGAGTGTGTCCGACGTAATGGTCTACATTTAGACGAAATAATTTTTAAGAAATAAAATCCGCACTTCTCCTCTTTGTAACAGTTATTGAAATAAATATATATCCTGAGTAGTTTATTTTTTATTTAAGTTTTAAATCCTAATTCTGCCACCGGATACCCTGTATATTATACTGCGTTGTGCTGTTGTGCAGTAGCTCGGTGAAATCCACCTGAGACCGGTCGCATTAGACTGGAGTGATGAGTTACATAATATAAAGAAAACCAGACTTGGTGAAATACAAAAATATTAATGGGTAATGTTTAAATTGAAGAAACTAAGGCTTTATAATTTATAAATTGGTAAAATTTAAATTAAAGTTACACTAAATTTGAGAAGTACGGATATGTACATCTTATTCCCCCTTTTTCCACTGTTTTTATAGGAGAGGCACAGCCTTCCCTGCCTCATTGCATGATCCGTCACTGCAATCATATTATCAAATATGAAAAATGTTAATAAAGATTGATGTAACTTACTGCAATGTTTCTGGCTGAGCCAGTACGAGAGGCAAATGCCGTGAAGTTCAGGTCTTTGGGATAAATGTAGAGCAGATTCCTATACTGGTAGTGGGGAACCATCAGAGGAAGCAGGGGGAATGGAAGGACTTCTTTACAGGGCTTACTGGCATCTGAAATAGAATAAAATATTTTATATTGGCATGGAATCATGAAAGGCTTTTATTGTGGATGAAGTAAGCAGATGTGGTTAAAACATTACCTGTGTAAGGGTGTAGTTTTGCTAATTCCGGAGTGAGACCATTTTTGATTTCTTCAGGACAAGGAGAAATTTCCAACTTCAGACCTCCAGTTATGTTTTTTAGCTTTTTCATAATGGAAGATGGCCGCTTTAACTCCAGGAGAAACTTGTACAAGTCTTCATCACGTAGCTTATCACTTTCCTGCAACATTAAAAAATAAAACATTTAAATAACACAAAAAAATAATAAAAGTAAGAACACACTGAATCGACGTACGCTACGTAAGCAACACATTACGATATCTGAACTACTTACGACACATACATTTTCAATGAAAATGGGCATGGGACGTGTGGTGGTGAAGGGAGTGAGTGGTATTATCTACGCATGTAAGATTATGTTCAGTACATCTGTAGTTATGTTTATTTTGATGTATTCTTTTGAAAGTTGGTTTGAAATTTGCACAAGCACTTATCGCTCATTAATAATAAAATGAGAGATGAACAACTGACAGATGTCCGCAATAATGAACTAATTTAACTCATTAATATTATTTAATTAGAAATTAAATTTCAGCGCCCTTTAGGTGATTTTCCACGAAAACGAAATTAGCCAATTATTATTATTATTATTATTAAATAATATTCGTGTTCAGAGATCATTTTATTGTACTGACCGGATGTTTTAATATTTCGCGTCGAGATTCATTCAACAATGCAAGGAATGTGCCGCAGAGTTCATGCATGCATCTCATTCTAACGGCGTTTGAAAAAACGAAACAGCGCTAGTTCACTCTAGTTCCCATGCAGTTAACCTCTAAACGGCCGGAGCCGCGGACTTGCGCGCAGCTTTTGCGCATGCGCGAAAAAAATATTTCGAAATAAAAAAGTTTGACCGCGATTTTGACCCTTCTATGTACAGAATTTGTATGAAAACAAGGTCAGAATCGCTTGCGCCAACATCATTGATGATATAGCCACTAGTTTCATCCATCTGACAACACCAGATTATTTTTAAATGATTTTTATCTGTGGAATCGAAATGTCATTTTTGGCGCAAATTGAAGCTGTCAGTTTTGACGCGTGTTCCTCGACTAAAACATCATAAAACCTATTAATTTACGTAATTAACGCAAGTAATGTTGTTTTGGTGCATAGTTTATTGTTCTAGGAACGTATTTCAGTCAATGAAATATACGATAGCTCAAAATTAATCAACAAAACATTTAATTCAAAATTCAAAATCGTGTTTTGTTACGAAATTTCCGTATTTTTCCTGGAATTTGCGGGCCTTTGACAGGTTAAGTGCCCTTAATTAGAAACTAATTTAGTTTGTTTTCGCGCTTCGACGTGTATTGTTCTTGTAATTGATTTTATTCGAACAGCGTAAACGCCGTCGCGCTTACGCAAACTACCTAACTTATAACTAATTAAATTAAACTAATTTGGTTCAAAATCAAATGTGTGTTTCTTGTGTTTTATTTTTATTTGAAACGTAAATAATAGTGCGTTATTAATTATAGCGTTTAACAAACTTTAAAACAAGGTGTTTTTGTGACTAGTATGTTATTTTCTTGTGTGATTAATTGTGAATGAAATTAAGTGAATTATATTAAGTGAAATGAAAATGGGCGTGGGACGTGTGGTGGTGAAGGGAGTGAGTGGTATTATCTACGCATGTAAGATTATTTATTTATTATTTATTTATTTACGGACTTACGTCCAATTTAAAACAAAGTATCACGAAGTATAGAAATGAACAATGTAAGGATTCGGATGGTACATGAAAGCAAAGACAAACAGTGAAAATAGAAGAAAAATAAGTGTCAAGTCACGTCAAGACCTTGCAAAAATTAGGGTGAATATTACATATCTTCATTTGTTTAAAGAGCGACAGAAATCATTTAAGCTAATACCAAAAAAATTAAGGTCTTGACGTGAGTTGACCAGTCTACACATTCTGGACAGTGGTGAGTTATAACCATAGTTAGTCGAGTGCTGATTGAGGAAAAGCAGGTCTTTATTTCTGAGTCTACGAGAAGGTATATTAAATGTGATGAGTTGTAGTAATGTAGGCGAGTCGATTAAACAGTTAATAATTTTGAAGAAACAAATGAGATCAGATTTTATCCGACGGTCTTCTAAAGGAGAAAGGTTTAGAGTTTGTTCAATTTCAGCATACGAGTAATTGCCTCACTCTAATCCTAGCCTCCAAGCAATTCCCTTTAGGAACCGATGTTGAACGGATTCAATATGACGAATATGGACAGCATAAAAAGGAGACCATATAATACAAGCATATTCAAGATGGGGGCGAACCAAGGAGCAGTAAAGAGTTCTTAGGGTATTTATGTTTTTGAAGTCAGAAGTGGTTCTAGTGATAAAACCAAGTAGTTTGAGAGATTTATTAACAATCGTATTTATATGTTCCCGGAAAGAAAGCTTGCTATCAAGAGAGACACCAAGATCTTTAATAGATTGAACAGTTGTTAGGCAATTATTATTTAATTTGTATTCGAAAACAATCGGATTTTTAGATCTGTAGAAGGACATAATTTTGCACTTATCGACATTTAGTTCCAAGCAATTAATTTTACACCAGTCATTGAAAGAGTCAATATCTGATTGGAAAAGAAGGCAGTCATGGTAGTTTTTGATTATTTTTAGGATCTTATTGTCATCAGCAAAAAGCCAAAAGCGTGTGTGAGAGAAAATACGAATAATGTCATTTATAAACAAGTTGAAGAGAAGCGGGGCTAAATGTGCTCCTTGCGGTACGCCGGATGTTACTTCAATAATAATAGACTCAATGTTATTTATTTTAACTCTTTGTTTTCTATTGCTTAAATAAGAATTAAAGAAAGATAGCAATGGGTTTCGTATACCTATAGCATATAGCTTGGCCATGAGGATAGCGTGTTTTACTTTGTCAAAAGCTTTAGAAAAGTCGGTATATAGAACATCTACTTGTGATTTATCTTCTAGGCCATTGACTACGGTGTTGGTGAAGGAGAGTAAGTTTGTAGTGGTAGATTTAGCAGATCTAAAGCCATGCTGTTCCTCAATCAGCACATTTTTGAAAATAGGTGTTATTTTTTTTGTGATTATAGATTCAAAGATTTTAGGAATATGAGATAACATCGATATAGGTCTATAGTTTTCTACGTTCGACCTATTACCCGATTTAAAAATAGGTCGTATATAGGAAACCTTCCAGGAATCCGGAAAAGTGGCAGATGATAATGATAAGTTATATAATAAACAAATTGGCTTAGATACAACAGATTTACATTCTTTCAATAATATTTCAGGTATACCATCAGGACCAGTGCTTGTTTTGCTGGGAAGATTTTTTAAGTAATTGAAAACATCTACAAGTGTGATTTCGCAATTATTAAGGTCAATAGTATTAGCATATTTAAGTGGAGGGATGGTGCATATGTTATTAGTATAGACAGAGGAGAAATGTTCAGCAAAAAGGTTGGCAATATCGAAATCGTTGGTGGCGTGAGTATCATTAAAAAATAAACTTGAAGGGAGATCGTTATCAATACGTTTTTGTTTAATAAATTTCCAAAATTGTTTAGGGTTAAGATTTAATTTTGTCTCAGTGAGTTCAATATAAGATTTGTAACACAAGTTAGATTCAATTTTGGATAATTCTCTTAACTGAGAAAATTTTTGATAGAGCGCTAAGTTGTTCGTTAATTTTAATAACTTGTGTGTTTTCTTTTTTTCCATGATCAAATGCTTTAGTTTCATACTGAACCAAATAGGAAATTTAGGCTGGGAAAAAGTTCCCCTTGGAACGAACAAATCTATAGCATGAGTTATACATTCGTTGAATTTAAATACAGCATCGTTAATATTGTTGTTTGATAACATACCTGCCCAGTCATATTGGGCAAGGTACCTATTCATGCCAGTATAATCACCTTTGTTAAATTTGTAGTGGAATGTAACTGCTGATTTCAGAGTGTCACTTTTGAAAGGATTAGTGAAGTTAATATCGAGTGGTGGATGATATTTATCTATTGGTAATATTGAGTCAGTAGCTTCACATACACAAACGCTAGGCATATTGGTAAATATTAGATCAAGACAGTAACCTCCACAGTTATTGATCGAGTTTAATTGGTACATATTCAGGAAGGCAAAGAAATTTACTATTATGGAAGCATGAAGGGAAACATTATTAGGAGTTTTCACACCATGACTATCATTAAGCCACACTATTTTAGGAAGATTATAATCACCACAAATAAGTAAGGAATCGGCCTTTATGGAAACACGCTCAACTGCTTCAGTATGTGACTTATAGATTTCTATTGAAGAGGAGGGGGGAATGTATACACAACCAATGACAAGTTTCTTGGAACCAAGTAGAACACAAATAAATAATTGTTCAGATACATTATTAGACGATTCAAGAATGTGGCAAGAGTATTTTTTTTTAATACATATCATTACCCCACCTCCTCTACACTTGTTAGAAGAGGAAGAGCGGTCACAGCGAAAAATAATGTAGTCATGGAGTCCAAGTTCTGTTGAAGCAATATTGTCTGATAGCCATGTTTCAGTAAAACATAAAAAATCATAAGGGCATAAATTTATGGAGCATCTAAAGGAGTTTAGCTTAGTATTGAGACCACGAATATTTTGATAATAGGTGGAAAAGTTAGTATTAATAAGGTGTCGATTCTGATTCAGCCTAAAAAATTGACTCGAGATAATTCGCGTCTCTTAGCGGCTTGGCGGGCAGGACAGTCAGGGGAGCCAGTGTTGTGTGTGGACGGTTTTCTGAAGAACTTGCAGGTAGCACATGCTGGTGGCTTTTCAGGAGTCGGGCAAGCATCTCGATTGTGTCCAGGTTTTCCACAGTGAGAACATGTAGGCATGTCTGCGTTACATTTCGACGCCGTATGGCCGTAAAGTTGACAGTGTCCACATTTTAGACTGTCGATCCAATCCCTTACGGTGTGTATTTGCCAGTCCATAGCCAGTTTAGAGAAGCGAATGAGGGAGTGACGAACAGAAGGAGGAACTCTGAAGACATGAGTGCACGATCCGGTACGAGGTCCTACTTTGTGAGAGAACTGCAATTTATCTTTCAATTCATTAATTTGTAGACCGGTTTCTTCGTGTGTTTGCTGGTGGATTGCCAAGATGATGTTCTCGAGGGGCACAACTTGAGGTAGACCATGGATAGCTATCCGAGGAAGTTTATGTGAAGAAACTGCTGCTTTCAGACCAGCATCGGATAGGGTCGGTGCATTGGCAAGTTTTATGGCCTCTGCATCGGTACTTGGATGCACGACTACACCTCCGTTCCTTATTTCTCGTACCCCCGTGATTGTAATTCCCAAAGATGATGGGTTAGTTGAGGTTTTGAGAGTTTCAAGAGTACTGCTGGAAGGAAGTGACTTGTCATCTTTGGGGAAGATAAGTACGGCTGGTCTCGCAGGAAGTATAGGGGCATTGTTTCTTGTGTTCGGTGGATATTTCGGGAGGACTTGGTTGGACGTAATCGAACTATACGTTCTGTTCCCATTTTCGGGTGTTTGATTAGAAGACATATATTTGTAGGTCTTCAATTCTCCTTCAAGGCTCCCTAACTTTACACCCATTTGACCGACATTACCCAATAGATCGGTGAATTTGTTAGATGTGTCCATTATGATGATATTTAATAGGTTTAAAATAGAGGTTGCCTTTGCCAGGAATTGTTGGGCAGAGTTTTCTTGGTCCATTATAATATTATGGATTATTATTAGATGTAGGTAGATGTTAGAATGGAAGAATATTCTGTTAACTTTTTGTCTATGGCTTCAAATGTCACTTGACTTCAAACTTCAAATTCAAATTCAAATTCAAATGGTTTCAAATTCAAATATCACTTGTCATGTTAATTTCAAGATTTTGTTTTTAAATTCAATCTTATAAAATATCTGTTCTCACAGTAATTATTTATTAAAAGGAAAACGATCCACTATTTTAATGTGATACACTTAGTTTTGTGTGAAAAACACAATCTAGATATCGATTTTTGAAACTTTTTGTAGGACAAAAATATTTGGTTACTTATGAGAAACTCCATAGATTATAACTGTTCAGTATGATTATAATTATGTTCAGTACATCTGTAGTTATGTTTATTTTGATGTATTCTTTTGAAAGTTGGTTTGAAATTTGCACAAGCACTTATCGCTCATTAATAATAAAATGAGAGATGAACAACTGACAGATATTGTACATCATATATTATAAGTGTTCTTCTCACATTTTAATTTTTTGTTTTATGAAAATATTAAATTCAAAATAATAATCTTAGTAAGTCATTCTCATTCACAAGACATGGTAATGAATTACGTTTGCTGAGAAGTGAACCACATAAACATACCCTAAAAATTAAATGACAAATTAACTGATGCACCATGTTCGCAATAACAAGTGACCATTCGTCACGTGGTATTTATTGGGTGTATCGCTTGCATCGACTCAGTATGTCTGTACCTTTAACAGGTTGACTGCCGATCACACGTTTCTGCGTGATGAAAGCAGTGCACAGGGTGACGATCATTCAGTTACGCTTAATAACAGTATGTTACTTCTATTCGTCAGTAACCTGCCAGCAACAATGTGATATCTCACATTTGACTAAGAGCCTAAACAAACACTATAGATTTCACAGGAAAAAAATTGGCATTTTCCACTCTTCACCCCCTTCACAGCGTCAGAAAACCTATTGAATTTAAAAAAAGGAAAAATAAAGTGATTTAATAATAACAGTGAGAAATAGTGAGGTAAGATAATAGGTAGGTTGAATTGGATTCTTAACCCTTTGAAAGTAATAAATTAAAAAATAGTTTCTCTCATCTCATTTATAAACATCATAAACCCTACAAAAGTGCATTTACGAACCATAAGGCTAGCTTTACACTCTAGCAGTAACATATTGACAGTATTTATAGGAGCGTTTACATATGCATCCAACTTGTGGTAATTAATGATCACGGAAGTTATTCGGAAGTTTTACCTGTGTATCATGTGCTCATGCGACCGTTTATATCTATATATTTATTAGCGGTAAGATGGCTTCCTGTCAACAAGGACCTGCTACTGTCAAATTTACACGATTTTGTCAATAAAGACGAAAAGGTCCGAATAAAGTGTTGAAACAGAATTTGGCTTTAATTAAATAAATCTCCACGCGCTTTTGTGCCGTCAAAGGTGGAAATTAATGGACTTCTTTCATTTTATACGAATGGCAGCTACCTGACAGCAACTGACTTCGAATTAAAAAACAATTCAAATACGTAATGTTGAAAACAGGAACAATGAGATTAGAAAGGATTGGACCGATAATTTAATAGAAGGATGCTCATTTTCAGAAAACTTAAATAAGTGGAAATAAATACTAGTTTTACGGGAAAAAATCCCACGAAAACAACTTTGGTACTATTTCTTGCGGCAAGTCTCTCTGCTTATCAAACTGATTTTATAAGTGTGACAAGGCTGGAAATTCGCACGGAAGCGATTAGACCTGTCAAAAAACTTCCGAAAGAACAAGTTCTGTAACTTGCTATAAATTACGTTAAGTGACTTTTGGTGTCGTTTACATTGGTAATTTTTCCATAAGTCGCTTACAAGAGTGATTTACTGGAAAAAAAACTTACGAGTGTAAAGCTAGCCTTAGGATTTCTAAGCTTTGGAAGACTACAGTCGATTTACTTACTCAATGCTAACCTTTTTTATAAACTGTGGACGATAATTAATTTATATATAGAAAAGCGAAAATAAAATTGGTCAAAATATTATGTATTATTATATTGGTCAAAATATTTCCGCTTTGCAATAAAATCACAATAAATGGATATTTCTGAACATATCTGAAAACTTAAAACTGTTTTTGAAGATTATAAAATAGGCTTTCAAATTTTATAATTAATTTCGGAAATATTAAATTTTTAAATGCAAACATATATATATTTTTTAAAATGGCATTTTTTTACACTTTATGAAAAAACATAAAAACACACACATGTTTTATTAGACAAATGTATTATAAACCTTATCGTCATTTAATTTGTCGTTTTGTGTAAAAATAATTTTAAAAAATTCATAATTTTTTTTAAATTGCGGTTCCAAATTTTGGTTTCATATTTTGGTTTCATAAAGGTATACATATAATTTTTTTCATGATTAACCTTTAGATTTGAATATAAAGCATGGTCTTTTCTCTTTCTAACACTGATTAAATCATCTTTCTCACTATGTTAGTAAGAGATTAGAAATGATTTCTGTGAGACCTATACAAGATGTTCCCAAAAGTGAACTAATTAGCCTCAGGGATTAAATTACACGTCCAAGATACCTAAGAAAGTAAGGTGTACCTGTTTAAACATACTTAAGAAGAAGGTAAGATATACCCGTTTAAAGATACCTAAGAAGGTAAGGTATACCCGTTTAAAGATACCTAAGAAGGTAAGTTATACCTGTTTAAAGATACCAAAGAAGATAAGGAATACCTGTTTAAAGAAGTTGTTAACAGTGATGGTGACGGGCTTGAACGTGGCCAGACTCTGAGCCAGGTCGTCGGTGTTGCTGGTGGCACTGGAGTAAGACATGGCGCGGCGCTCCAGTGAGCCGCGGCGACACAGAGAGCCCCCGGTGCCCTGGCGGCGGAGCTGCTCCAGGCTACCGGCTGAAGTCTTGCGGTCTGCAATCAAAACAATATTAACACCTCCGCAACGTAAGCAGATATAAGCGTTAAAAATAGGACAGCAGTCAAGTACAATAAGCGTGTTTATACGTCAGCGTGTGTGTTTCCATAGAAATCGTTATAACTCCGTTATTGTTTTAGTTACATCCCTAAAACAAAAAGTCAAAGGTCGATAGTAGATCAAGCTGCACATTTCTATCAAGTTGTCTATGGAAATACATAACAGGAATCAGCTGTCAATCGTGTAGTTGACAAAAATATTTACCCGTGCAAATTTGCTACCGGCAGCTCCACCGCGCTCCACATTTTAAATTTTTATTAAATATTTTTATATGAAATGATAAAAAAGTGAGGTGACAAAAGTGTTTATTACACATATATACAATAGAATAAGTATTGTTGTTTGCATAATCTGTGATTTTAGTACCGTTTTCACATAAAAACATCGTGTGAGTCATTTTTACCTATTTTTAATGTTTGCGTTCTAAATTTTAATATTTACTAATGCCAATATTTATTTGTAATATAATAATTTGAAAGCCTATTTTGTAACCTTTCCAAAACAGTTTTTACTATTCGGCTACATTCAGAAATGTTTCATTTACAGAGCTTTAATTGTGAAGCGGTTATAACTAAAAGTTTTCATAAAATGTCATTTCGTTTAAGACACCAAAAGCTAATATTCTCGAAAATTCGGAGGGATTAAGACCGGCTATTGATAAGCATTCTCAAATAACTTTCAAAAGCAATAAAAAAGTGTTGATTTGATGTAAAAGGGGGCAATCAGATATCTTCACCCCAAAAACCGAAGGGAACTGGGCGATTTCGACAGCATGGAGTTATGAATGCAGTTTGTTTCATCATTTGTCAATTTATAAGAAAAGTGTATTTCAATCTTTAAGAAATATGTCACGTGAAGTCTAAACTTAATGTCAAAATATTAAACAATCCACACGATTTTTTTCTCAATGCAAGGTAAAAAAATATTACATATACATATCATATGACCTATATTTTTTTTTTTCACCAGATTTCTGTACAAAATTCAATTTTTGCACAAGTTTCCTTTGCTGTTGGGGCGACGATATCGATTATGGAATTTTGAAATGCTGTAAAGGACAAAATGCTAATTGTTCAGGAGAGGGAAAAGAAAGTTATTTATTAAAAAAAAGCAAATATCTTGTTTTTGTAGACCTATAATTACGATTTTTTATTACAAAATAATATTGAATAGATCTTTCAGAATAGTTTTTGTAAAATTTTAATAACAGTATTTAATTTATTTTTATTTAACAGGAAAAAAACCTCTTAAAATGCACCTCGTAAAAGATGCACTTATTTTCCTAGAAATATTTCGATGATGCAGATCGAACACGAAAAAAAACACAGAGAAAAAAGCCATATTTAACTCATTTTCGGATTCATTGTCCTTTACAGTGTTTCAAATTTTCACAATCGATATTATCTCTTCAAAACTCAGGCACCCATTTTTAAAAAAGGAAATAAGAGCGACGTAACAAACTATAGGCCAATATGCACCATGTCTACATTACCCAAACTCTTTGAAAGCCTGGTACTAGACAAATTGATATCCCAAATCAATCAAACCATCTCACCGCTTCAACATGGATTTATTAAAGGAAGATCAACCCTGTCCAATTTAATATTATACACGAATGACATTGTTAATGCCTTGACTTCATCACATCAAACTGATTCCATATATACTGATTTCAGTAAGGCATTTGATAAGGTTAACCACAGACTCTTATTACGAAAACTGAAGTTGTTGGGAATGAGAGGGAGTATTTTGGAATGGTTTAAGAGTTATCTATTGGGAAGGTACTTAGCGGTCAAAGTTGATTCGTTTACTTCTTATACATTTGCTGCATCGAGTGGGGTACCACAGGGATCTCATTTGGGCCCGATATTATTTTGCTTATTCATAAATGATATAGTTAATATTTTTAGTAATGTCAAAGTCCTATTATTTGCTGATGATCTGAAGATTTACAGAACAATTAGAAACGATGACGATCGCGCCATTCTGCAGTTAAACCTGAACAAACTATGCGCGTGGTGTTCTGTCAATGATTTACAACTAAATATTGGTAAATGCCAGATCATTAGTTTTTACAGAGGTAAAAATCCTTTTAAATTTTCTTATGATATGAATGGTGTTAATCTTCTTCGTGTATCGCAGATTCGTGATCTTGGTGTTATATTCCACGAGAGTCTACAGTTCAATGTACACATCGATGAAATAACAAGCGATGCAATGAGAATACTAGGTTTTATCTTGAGAATGGGGGCAAATTTTAAAAGTATGTTAACATTAAAACATCTGTATTGCTCACTAGTACGAAGCAGATTAGAATACAATTCCTCTGTATGGTCACCATACTACAATGTTCATTCTCAATCATTGGAAAAGGTACAAAACAAATTTCTCCGGTACATCAATTTTAAAATGAAAATACCAATCGAATTTATAAATTATAATTACTTACGCGCTGAAACCAGACTTCTTAAATTATCAGATAGAAGAGTGTTAATTGATTTATTATTTTTATACAAAATTATAAAATCTTTAATTGACAGCCCTAATTTGTTGGAACTAATTTGCATTAGCATACCCGCTAGACAAACTCGTAGTAAAGATACTTTTAAATGCAACAATAAACTCAACACTAATTACTCTATATACTCACCAATACCGAGAATCCATAACCTTGCGAATAAATACTGCGAATATATAGATATATTCAGTATTGACAGTTTTGAATGTTTCAAAAATCAACTAATCTCGATTCTATCTGCTAATAATTAGCATTTATTATTTTTTTTTTGTTTTTCTCATAAAATATTTTCTCATCTAAACCTCACCAGTAAAATGTATACTTACTTTATAATATTTTTGGAGTTCTATTTACACTTTGTTCTATGTCAAGTCTTATTATTACTGTTAATAATATGTATAAATATTTAAAGCTGAATTGTTTTAGTTTTTTGTAAGTACAACTTGTACTATCTCATTTAATTTCTTTTTTATGTTGTAATATTCTTTACCTAACGAGTCGATTGCATTCATATTTATTCTGTTTTATTGTTTATGTAATACATGTAATTAATATTATTTATTATACATTTGCTTCTTTTCTTGTAAAAGCCCACTAGGGCGTTAATAAAATATAAAATAAAAAAAAATAAAAAAATAAATAAATATATTCTCTTTAAAAATACCCTCCTGAGAGCAGCCCAAAAGATGCCAAGACCCTGAGGTTTCCAAGCACACACTTCACCACTATCAATTACGCATCTGCCAGATGATGGACACAGTAACGCTGTCCAAAAGAAAAAACTAAAGGAGGTAGCGCAACACGGCAAACACCCCAAAAATAAATAACGAAAAAACCATAAGTCCTGTTTACGCAGAAAGTTTTCTTGTACATAAATCAATACAGCAATATGTAGTTCCATTGGTAGGAACAAAGTGTGTCTATTGTATGGCAAATGTTAGTTGATGTATACAGAAAGGAATGAGGGGTGGCAGAAAGGACAGAGGAAGAATGAGAGAATTATAGAGATATTGAAGATAGCTTACCAAGACTATTGCTCTGTGAAGTGGAAGAGATGGAGTCTCTATCGGAACCAGCAGACATTTCCCTCTCCAGACTGCTAGGCCCATTGATGACGTTCATGAGGTTTATGGCCGTCCAAGCAAAAGGCATCCGGTACTTTCCCAGTCGCTCGCAGGCTGCTACTGCACCAGCTTTCACCTTTTCTCTATTCTGGAAATAGAAATATAAAAATATAATACATACCATATGATGTAGCAGACAGAGTTGTGTGGCATTCTATGCACCCTGTCTATTGCTCTTCTACTTTTCCTTTACTATTACCCTCTGAAGTAAAATGGCAAAAAAAATCCTTGTACAATTCAATGTCAGATATCACGGGAAAAACACTGTGTTAGGCAGCAAAAAATAAAAGCTTATGGACAGTTAACCAAAGAAATTTTATTTATTTATTATAAAGAAAAAGTTATACAATATGACAGGGAAAAAAATATTACAGAAAAAAATAGAAGTCCCAATAAACTACTTTAAGTAGTTTGTCAATGGGTGCTTTTATTATGAAGAGTTAGAATTTTTTTGTGTTGACCCCTCCGCAACGTAAGCAGATATAAGCGTTAAAAATAGGACAGCAGTCAAGTACAATAAGCGTGTTTATAAGTCAGCGCGTGTGTTTCCATAGAAATCGTTATAACTCCGTTATTGTTTTAGTTACATCCCTAAAACAAAAAGTCAAAGGTCGATAGTAGATCAAGCTGCACATTTCTATCAAGTTGTCTATGGAAATACATAACAGGAATCAGCTGTCAATCGTGTAGTTGACAAAAATATTTACCCGTGCAAATTTGCTACCGGCAGCTCCACCGCGCTCCACATTTTAAATTTTTATTAAATATTTTTATATGAAATGATAAAAAAGTGAGGTGACAAAAGTGTTTATTACACATATATACAATAGAATAAGTATTGTTGTTTGCATAATCTGTGATTTTAGTACCGTTTTCACATAAAAACATCGTGTGAGTCATTTTTACCTATTTTTAATGTTTGCGTTCTAAATTTTAATATTTACAAATGCTAATATTTATTTGTAATATAATAATTTGAAAGCCTATTTTGTAACCTTTCTAAAACAGTTTTTACTATTCGGCTACGTTCAGAAATGTTTCATTTATAGAGCTTTAATTGTGAAGCGGTTATAACTAAAAGTTTTCGTAAAATGTCATTTCATTTAAGACACCAAAAGCTAATATTCTCGAAAATTCGGAGGGGTTAACCGGTCACGGGCCATGACATTTAGCGGAAATTCGCGGAACTTCGCAAAAAAACACTAAAAAACCACCACTTTGAATTTTGAATTGAATGTTTTGTTGATAAATTTTGAGCTATTGTATATTTTATTAACTGAAACACGTTCACATCACAATAAACTATCTACGAAAACCACATTACTTGCATTTATTACGTAAATTAATAGGTTTTATGATCGTTTTATTCGCGATACACCCATTAATTGCGACCGTTAAATTCGCGGCAAATTCTGACAGCCGATTGTCATAGAAGAAATCGTTTTAAAAATATTCCAGGGTGACTAGGTGAATGAAACTTGTAGCGTCTCCGAGAGTAATGACAGCGCAAGCGATTCTGACACTGTTCTCCATACAAATTGTGTACATAGAAGGGCCAAAATCGTCGACCAAAAGTTTTTTGTCGGAAGTATTATTCAAATATTTGAATTATTTTCTCGCGCATGCGCATATGACGCGCGCGCCGGCGCGTCTCCGGCCTGTCAGAGGTTAAGAGTCTAATACAAACTGTTTCTTTCGGCGAGCTAATTTTTCAATATAATATTTGTTTTTAGATTACAGTGAACCCTCTTAAGAAGTTTTCCAAGGGACCGGAAAATACAAACTTCTTAAGCAGGAAAACCTTATATGTGGGAAAAATTGGGCCAATTTTGGGACGAGGGACTGAAAAAACCAAACTTCTTAACCGGTCAAAGGCCGGAGACGCGCCGGCGCGCGCGTCATATGCGCATGCGCGAGAAAATAATTCAAATATTTGAATAATACATCCGACAAAAAACTTTTGGTCGACGATTTTGGTCCTTCTATGTACACAATTTGTATGGAGAACAGTGTCAGAATCGCTTGCGCTGTCATTACTCTCGGAGACGCTACAAGTTTCATTCACCTAGTCACCCTGGAATATTTTTAAAACGATTTCTTCTATGACAATCGGCTGTCAGAATTTGCCGCGAATTTAACGGTCGCAATTAATGGGTGTATCGCGAATAAAACGATCATAAAACCTATTAATTTACGTAATAAATGCAAGTAATGTGGTTTTAGTAGATAGCTTATTGTGTTGTGAACGTGTTTCAGTTAATAAAATATACAATAGCTCAAAATTTATCAACAAAACATTCAATTCAAAATTCAAAGTGGTGGTTTTTTAGTGTTTTTTTGCGAAGTTCCGCGAATTTCCGCTAAATGTCACGGCCTTTGACCGGTTAAGCCACGAAACGTCTTAAGAGAGAACTTCTTAAGGGGGTTTCACTGTATTTGTATTTTTTAAATTTCGGCAGGTAACATATTTAAGCAATTAGATATCATGTAGTCCAGCGTTCTTTGTCGATATTTGTTAAAATGCTTAGGTATGATTAGTCCTTCATTTAACATAAAACGAGTATTGTAAGTGTGGTACAGTCTATTTATGTATATAGGACTATTCATATGCTGAAATATAATTTTATACCACAGAATTGCTCTTACTGAGAGAATTTCGAGATTTCGGTAACAATACGGAACATTATGCCCTTGTTAGTATAGAGCTAATAATGTAACTAATGCATTTGGAATTGACTGAACATGATTTACATTTGTTTTACAGGAGGGTCTCCAAGCTGTAATTCCGCACCTTACAATAGATTCAGCTAATGATAAATAAATTATTCCAATTGTGCATATTGGAACATAGAATTTAAGTTTATATAATCTACTAACAATGGATAAAAAATGAATAAACAATGAATATCTTAACAATGTAAGACAAATCAGGCTACATATAAACATGTTCCATTTAACCGCTGATAGAACAATACAAAATAATATTGTATTGTGTATTAATGTATTTAAAAATAGATTCAAAGGGCATGCCTAATGATTTCAATATTGTATACCTTGTCTTCTTTGATGTAGGGCTCCACACACTCCGTTATATCCCCCTGTAGCACCTTCTCCAGTCGGATGACCAGGAACAGATCGGGGGTGGGGTGGGTGATGTCAAACACTGCACTGCGGCTCAGGGTGGACACGTCGCAGGTGGGAATGTGCGAGGCCAGCATCTGCTTGATGGCATCGGAGTTCAGGTCAAAGTAGAAGTTCTCTGATACCTTCTTCTTCTCTTTGGCATCGTACAGTGCCATTGAAGCGAATATGGGCTCCACTTCTAGATCCAACCTGACACATAAGTTAAAAAGAATAAGAAAAACTTTTTAGGGGAAAGACAACTTGGTTCAACAAACTGAGAAAATGATCGAACAGTAATATTTAACTAGCAGTTAAAAACCCGCTCTGCAGGTTTTTGCTGCTAGACCCTGCGGGCGGCTTTTAGTTCGACTTCGCTTGGAGTGTTTGTGACAATTTTATAAATCCGATAGGAACTGGTTCCTAAAATAGCCAGTTACTCGGAGTCACAGTGTCACCGTCGGCAACTCACCAAGACAAAGTAACAGTGACAAAGTAACTGTGACAAAGTAACATCTTGTGTCAAATTTTTGAATTTGAAACCGAATTATAACAGTAGCTTTGTGTGGCGCGGCGCATATGGGTGGCGTCCGAGGTGCACTCGTAGCTGGGTTCTGAAATTCAAACACGCAGACGCAAGCCTATTTTTTTTTTTTGCATTAGCTCCACACAGGAGGCTCTGAGGAAAATAATTTCCCTTAGGGCCTATGTCATCTTAGGAGATGCTGTGTGGAGGGTTGTTTTAAGGAAATGAAGGAGAGGAAGTTCTGGGAAGGAAAAAGGTACGAGGGATGGGTAAGAAACTGGGGGTCAGTGAGTCGAAGAGTGACGGACGTATGAATCCGGGCATGGTGATGGACGTATGGTGCAAGGCGATGAATCGAGAGATTCTGGCCTGGAGAGGATAAAAGACCTCTCTTAACCAGTCTCTCTCAATCCTGTCCACCACGCAGCAGATAAGCAGACACATCGGCCACCAAGACCAGGACAAACCTTACCCGCATGAACCCGGGCACCCCTGCTAAGTCACCAAACGTAGAGAACCACTTGGGGTGACTTATGGCAGAGGTGTTGGTTATCCAATAAATGGTTCTCGGGGCAGCGGTACCCATACCCGCCTCCAAAATTGTGACTATTAATACTGTTTGATGATAATTGCTATATACTTCCAGTGTTAATCTCAAAATAAATGATGTTTGGGATGTCAGAACAGACGGCCTCTGTGGTCTAGGGGCAAGACTCCCGACTAGCGATCCGGAGGTTGCGGGTTCAAATCCCGTCATGCGCAGATAAATTTTATTTGACTGATTTGTGTTTTCACAATTTAATCAATGTTCCAAAGTGGAAGATACTCTCGGTATCACCCTGGTGTAAGAGCACCATTCAGAATTGAAACGTTGCTTGAAATGGTTTTAGCCGTGTTTATGAAAAGCCAGGTAATTCCCCAGCTTTCTCTTCACCATCTCTTTCCCCTCCCCATTTACCTTGAGCCTCACAACATACCCCAATTGGAGATGCCATAGTCTCAGTGGCTTCAGACGGAAGCAGTTGGGACTCTTGTGAAGTACACATAAAAAAATCCCACCCACCTACATTTATTGCTTATATATTTATAAAATCATACAGACAATGCTCACGTATTGTAAGGGTTGTAAGGGTGTCTCATAATCAAGGATTTGTTGGATTATTATATTAATAATCTTCTATTTGTCACCCCTCAATGTGACTAAGATGTTGGAGATTTTCTATTTTTATAATATTACTAGCAGACCCGGCCACACGTTGCTGTGGCTAACGAAACACAACGCCATTACCCAACCTTTATAAAATCCACACCACCCGCTTGCCAGCTGCCTGAATTGAATATTTGAATTTCTTTTTTCTCTACTATAATAAGCATATATTATACATATAAACCTTCCTCTTGAATCACTATCTATTGGTGAAAACCGCATGAAAATCCGTTGCGTAGTTTAAAAGATCTATGCGCACATACATTTTGAGCAACTTAATTTTATACTATATAATGATATTATATCTAGTAAAATATTGCAACTTCTGGCAAATTCATGAAAAAGTTTAAAATTAGTTAGCCTATTTGAAGGTATTAGCACCTCCTGCACGCACACTTCGGAGCGATCGAGTCCCGCGCCACTTCAGGCCACCGCGCAGAAAAGTTTCACAGTGAACTGCGCTGTAACATCACGGCGGTCTGAAGTGGCGCGGGACTCGGTCGCTCCGAAGTGTGCGTGTGGGAGGCGCTATTTTGAGAATGTGCCTGTGCATACATAATAAAAATAAATCTTGGTTTGGTTTACAGTTTAGAATTGCATGCCACACAGATGCACATAATAGAAGAGGAGATAACATACTATGAGTCAGCCCCAGATCAAGGGGGGAGGGGGCAAACCGGGGCGCCTGCCCCGGGCGGCAGGTTTAGGGGGCGCCAAAATAGTAATTTATGTTTGATTGAAAAAAAAAAAGATTTACAAAGCGCCTGGCATTCAACGCACGTTTTTCTATCGATTATTCAATTGATTTTAAAATACCCAGTTGGTTTTTTAACATATCTTAAGTTGATTTGTGAACGTATCCTAAGGCGATTTTAAACGCGTGCATAGTGTACGTGATGTCTCTGCCTGGGGCATCCCTGTCGCATCTAGAACTAGGGGCTACACGAGGGTGAAGCAATGATCACTCGCCTCATGAGAGGCGGCGCCACTATCAAGTTTCTGCCCCAGTTTGAAAAAGTCGTAGGTCCGGGGATGCTATGAGTACATTGAAGCCTATAAATAAGAGTTACCTTGATACAAAAAATGTGAATGGTATATATTTTGAAATACCTCAATTGCAAACACTTGACCAAGATCCTATGCCCCATGATTTCACTGGGTGCTTCGGCCTGTGTCCGCTTCTCCACGCTCTCCTCATCGTCCACGTAAGAGGCGTAGAGTCCCAGCAGGCCCCCGCACCGGCCCTCCATTCGGCGCCCCTCGTTGATCAGGTCCAGCTGGTCGGGGGGACGGCGCTCCAGCAGGTCAGGCAGCAGCGGGTCCGAGGAGGAGCTGCGCAGGTCCAGGGAGGCCCAGGAGCCCCGCGGGGTTAGGGTGTCATTGCACGAGGAGGCCGAAGAGATTGACGACACGGATTGGCGGCCGCTCGACGGTTGGGAGTAGCCCTAAAGAGAGAAATAGGAATTTGGAATCAATTCGGGAGGCGGATATGGGCACCGCTGCTCTGGGAATCATTTATTGTATAACCGACACCCCCGTCATAGGTCACCCGTGGTTCGCTTCGTTTGGTGACTTAGCGGGAATGCCCGGGTTCATGGGGTGAGGTTTGTCTAGGTCTTGGTGCTGAATGCGTTTGCCCTCCTAGTTCGTGGCGGAGGGGGATCGGGAGAAACTGGTTGACCTCCGTCAACCTAGACATCTCCAGCCGGACTCTCTCAATCCATCGTCTTGCACTGCAGTGGGAGGAATGGATTCATACGTCCGTCACTCCTGGACACATTGACCCCCAGGTTCATCACTACCTCTTACCTTTTTCCCCCAGATTCCTCACCATGTCCTCTCTTTCCTTCCAAAGTTGACAGAGGCCTTGAGGGATTTGTCCCCCATGGCCTCCTGTGGGCGGGTAATATAAAAAAATGTTCTTGTGTCTCTATTTACATGGTCGATTTGTGCAGTGGGGCCTTGACTAGTGTAAATTCCGCATAATACTCAGAGGGCACTAGTGTTTGGGTGGGCCAAGGCTGAATGTACATCACCATATTGACCAGCTAAGCCTTTGTGATTGGATACCAGACAGATCAGACAGATAACTTTATATATTATAAAAAGTTTGAAACCTGCAGCGTAAGCTCTTCACTAGGCGTAGACACCAGCTGAGGATCAATGTCCACCTCATAGTCTTGTCTCGGGATGCTCTGCATCAGCGCGTGCCTTTCGTTGAGTCTCTCTCGGGAGACACTGGAACCGGAGAAGTTGCGGTAGTGGTAGTCCACGGCGATCCAGTCCGACGTGTGGCAGCGGACACATTCACGCACGTGGAGGGGAACTTCGCACCTGGAAAGCGATATTTATTTAATAGTGAATTTATTAATACATAGAAAAATGCAACAATATAACTTTGTAAAAACCACTTATATAGTGTGCAAATCCGACCGGTTTCGGAACAAACGTTCCTTCGTCAGGGAAAGCTTATACTAATTTGACAGTTTCGAACAATGTTTTATTATGGTAGGGGGTGGAGCCGTTGTTAGTTAATAATGTAGAGTGGGTAGGTATTAGTGTAGAATGGGTGGGTAGGGGATTTAATTCTACACTAATACCTACCCACCCAATCTACATTATTAAATAACAACGGCTCCACCCCCTACCATAATAAAACATTGTTCGAAACTGTCAAATTAGTATAAGCTTTCCCTGACGAAGGAACGTTTGTTCCGAAACCGGTCAGATTTGCACACTATATAAGTGGTTTTTACAAAGTTATATTGTTGCATTTTTCTATAATGGATAACCACAAAGTAATAGCTACATTAAAAAAAAAAAAAAAATTATAAATACATGTTTTTATTTATTAAATTATGTACATTGTTGATTAACTCTGCCTCCATATTACATTAAAAGTAAAAACAATTAACCTTGTACATTTGAAATACATACTTATAAACAAGTTTTAATAAAATCGTTAATCTTTGATCTGTCTTATTTGAATTACTCCCTTTCCGAAAATTTATGCTTACTGAAAAGATTTCACTATAAAAAATATTTTTAATAAAATATTAAAAAAATCAAAAACCCGTAAAAAAAGGTAAGTTTTTTACTGTAATACATATCTTCAAATATCTTTTAAAATTATTATTTTTTTTTGTTTGACAGGGGGTTGAAACTTCCTCCCCAGGGACTGGACTTAACAGTGCTAACAACTGAGCCAAATTCCAATTGGACAGGACTGACATTTATTTCATATATTAACTGCTGTAATGTGTTGTAGGAGGAAGGAAACTCAAAGGCTGGCAAATCGTTCCGCAGCCGAGCTGTTGAACTCAAGAGCGAGTCGTAGAAACGACCTGTTCTCATGTCATCCAATTTCAGAGAAATGCGTATATATACCTGCCGAATTTCAGCTTGATCGGATGTCAGGAAGTGTGTTAATTTTCACTTCAAAAACTCCACTTCTTTCATACAATTATTCATGAAAACAAAACCGAAAATCAAATAGATGTGTTTAAAAAATTAATAATTGGTAATGGTCTGATAACTCACAGGTCCTCCTCGGGCATGACATGTTTGATGGTCCTGATTCTGCGGGGCACAATGTTGACTTCGAGGTCGTGTGCGGGGTAGGAGAGGGGATCTCGGTCGGTCACCAGCCGAGCGGATAGCTCCTCCCAGTCCGGGGGCTCCACCATGTCACTGAGAGACATCTGCAAATTTTATAATACATTATATATTTACAGAGGTATATATTTTATATACAGAAATTTTATCATTTTGGTTAAATTTACGCAACGCTTATATAAAAACCATTATTTTTTTAACTTTACGAGTTAAAAAAATAGTCCCAGAGGTGCAAATATCTTTTTCTGAGTTCCGCTAATATTGTCTTCATTTAATTAAATATTACCATTCTTTTTAATAAATCAGTTCTTGTCTTGAGTATGTAGTAACATCACCAGGGGCTTTGGTAGAATTCTTAAATATCACAATAATAATTGCAACTCTATAATTTAAAATTGGAAATAGAAGAAAAAAAAGAGCGAGCTGCAAAAAGTGTTTTGTTTTCAATTCGAAAAACAATGCGAGGAGGATGGAAGGAGGCCTTCAACCAGTATAAAATAAATAATCGACTTGGAAAAAACTGATGCGATATAAACAGTTTTTATTGTACTGTAAGACCTCCTAATTTTGACCACCATGCTATGACCAAAAAAAAAATTTACTCTCGCGTCATCGGAGATTAAACTTGAACACAGTTGGAAATCATGATCGAACATCAGCTGTTTCAGTGTGTGTCGACTCTACTAGTCTAGAGTGTCAGTGTCAGTGTCCGCTTAGTTCATGGCAAGCAGTCGAAGGAGTGATGCAACTTTTTTTTTGCAAGAAAGTATCTCATCATAATCCAGTTGGATCTGCGAGTGGGAGTTATATAAATCCTGTATGTTACTAAAAGTAATGGCCGTTATACACAACATCTTTTTTCAGCCTGATTCCAATTAGACACAAAAGTCAACATTTTTTGCTCTATGCGATCGCTATTTTCATCTCTATTTTCATATCTACGATTTCAATTATCATCACTGCAAACAACACATAAACCATGCTGTTTGCTGTGACGCCAACTGAAATCGTAGATATGACAATAGAGATGAAAATAGCGATCGCATAGAGCAAAAAATGTTGACTTTTGTGTCTAATTGGAATCGGGCTTAAAAAAGATGTTGTGTATAATGGCCATAAGTTGTTTGATGTGTTTTTAATTCCGGTTTACAACTATTTTTTATTTAATGATAATTTTTTAATACTAATTTTAAGATTAAAAAATATCATTGCATAATGAAGTAAGTATTTTATTCTAACATTGACCGCGGTCAAGAAGCTTACCAAAAAGAAGAAGCCATATTATTTGTTGATCATATCTCCTTAGCGCATGGGGTTTCCATTTGACATTAATGATTTAAGATGCTTAACACAATTATATCTAGAGAAGGTGGGAAGGAAAATGCCTCAATTCAAAGATAATTTATCTGGTTTTCAGTGAACAATAAAGAGAAAAAATCAAAAAATATGAGCCACTATCAATTTTCAGATTAGAAAGGTTGCACGCCAATATATGGCACAAATCATAAAAATATGAGGAGAGCAGTATTCTGCAAAATAAACGGAAAGAAGTGGGGAAAGATTTGTTTGGCCGTAAATTCCCGATCAAGGAATTACAGAGAAGAAACAGATAGAATTATTTTCTCTATAAAACGTGGCCTTGTTCTCACAAAAAAGGTTGTTGGAAGGATTTTGTGTATATGAAATGTAAATTAATTTGGTTACTTCAATGTATAATATTACTTTTACATTCTTTCTGTTTTTTTTTTAATAATTTGTAATTTTTATGGTAATAAGATGTGATTTTTTTAAAAATAATTTGTCATTTTCATGGTAATAAAATGTGAATACTAAATACGGTGCCATTTTTTTATTGCGGTAGTTAATCCTAAAATTTATTTAGTAAAATACTAGAAAACTATGCAAAATAGTAAATCAAATTTAAATTGTTTCTAACATTGAACACCACTAAGTAATCCTTGTAAAATGTAGGAAGAGCCAGTCATCGGTCAAAGTTAGAATAAGTCAGGGTAACATTGACCAGGCCTAAAAGTACCCGCCACCAAAGACGTTATATACTGTAGATGCGGGGTAGAAAATCTCAAAGTGGGAAGCCAAAAGCAAGGTCTCGATTTCTAGTACTTTTGTACTAAACTGTCACTCGTAGAGTAGGTCGTGTCTTACCAGTAGGTAAATTGCATTTAAAAAACGCCAAAATGCCCTCCTGTGTGATGAGACAATGTTTCCATTACATAGCAAAGAGTAGTAAAAGTGAAGAAATAACATTTCATTTATATGTACGGGTGAATATACAAAAGTTGGGTAACTTTTAGGGATATTTTGTTTACGATATTTTTTAAATAATATTCTCAAAAATTTGGGCATATAAGATAGTTAATATAATGAATATATTGTTCGTGTTTGGGCCAGTCACTTTTTCAGGTAGATTCTGAGATATTTCGATTTTTCTGAATTTGACTGCCAGAGGACTGACGAGGGTGACACAGTACTGACAAAAAACACAAGTTTATGAGATATGTTTGTAATTTATTAATATTTAGAAGCAATCTCTTAGAATCTAATAATGGCACATACTTTGAGTCTTAATTGACTTAAGTAACAACTAAAAACCATTAATACGTAATACTGTGAGAAAAAACTATCTCTTCCTTTAAAACAGCTTTTTAACATTTTTAGTAATGTTATATTACATAACTAAGTATTAGTACTAAGTACTTTGAGGTAGTTTAACTGTCCTCCTCTTAACATTATACATTTTCTAAATAATCAACAAACAATTGAAACTAAAATATGACTCTTTCTGCCAGATACTAATTAACATGGAATTTACAACAAAGTACTTAAACTATTTCAGTCTTCAAAACAGCCTTCTGACATTTTAAATATTGTTATGTTGCTAACTTATTTATTTGGAGTATTTTTTAAAAATTTATATATATATTTTTAAATAATCGGAGACGGTTTACATATATATAGTTCCCGTGAGCACTTATGCCATAGACCCATTGTACTATCTCCCATTTTACCTTATTCCTTTGACAGTAACCCAGTCCCTTTTATAAAGTTCACCTGGATTGTCATTAGAAATGAAGCTATATCTTCTGGTTCGACAATGTGTCTTCCCAGGTCTCATTTCCCCTCTTCACTCCTCCTTGTTTCCCTGAAGGCCCCACGACGGAAGAGAGCTTCATCTCTCCTCTCCACACCTTAGTTCCCCGAAGCCTCCACGACGGAGAGTCCACCTCCCCTTGGTTCCCTAAAGGCCCCACAAGGGAAGAGTCCACTCCACCGTGGTTCCCTGACGGCCCCAGAAGGGAAGAGAACTTCATCTCTCCTCCTTGGTTCCTTAAAGGCCCCACAGAGGAAGAGTTCACCAAGATGGCCTCATTTCTCCTCTTCACTCCTACATGGTTCCGCGAAGGCCCCACATGGGAAGAGGACATCATCTCTCCACTTCACTCCTCCTTGGTTCCACAAAGGCCCCGCACTGGAAGGGTGCCCTCCACCTTGGTTCCTTGAAGGCCCCACATGGGAAGAGTTCATGGAGGTGGCCTCAGCTCATCTCTCCGCGGTTTCTCCTCTTGGTTCCTCCTACGGCCCCAGGAAGGATATCCACAGAGGTGGCCTTAGCACCCCTAGGTTCCCAAAAGGCCCCTAGTTTTCGAATGGTCCAATTTTTTTGTCCCCAAAATTATCAGTAGTACGTTTCAAGTGTTTTTTTTTTTTTTTTGCCTGTACTTTGATGAATAATTTTTCCAATTTTTTCTAGTTAATGATTGCTCCCGAGGTGTCATTTCTTTAAACATTTTTTCTTTGTCCATTCTGCTTTTTTTTAAGTACTGCAACCTTTGTTTCTCCTTGTTTTCGGCTAATTTAATAGGGTCGCTTTTGATTCTAGCTAAGCGAACATTTTCGGCTTCTCTTATCTTTTTTAATATATCTTCTCTATGCTTAGACATATTTTGTTTTTTTAAGGAGGCGGCATAATGTTTTAAACGGAAATAAGTTTTAAAAAAATGCTTACACGCGCTAAATATCAGTTCTCTGGAAACACGTCAGTCCTCTGGCGCAATATCAGGCAAAGGACTGACGCCAACGGACTGACGAACAAGACATGAATTTAAGGTTATCATTAGAACCAATGTAAATTTTGATATTTTTGAATAGCAACAAGCTACATTTAAAACAATCAAAGCTAGCTGTGTATAAATTAAAATATAACACAGGTTTACAAGAAAATATTGACTCACCACAGGACTGATATTTTGACTGGATCGGCATGTGTTTCGGTGACAAATACAACGCTAGCACTGACACACTAATGGCCACCGTAAAATGGTGCTGCCTTGCAGCTAACTTCACTACCAACGTTGAAATTTAACACGGATTTTAATTTGAGTCGACAATATTTAGCGAAAAATTCAAATTCGAACAACACACAGCGAACTGACGAATAAAAGTGATGACAAAGTTTTTTTATTATTTTCACAACAACGGCAAGAATATTATATTATAAAAGCTGTAATATACATTGTTAACTACTTCATAGATTGAAGGGAAACAGTGTTTGTTTAAATTAATGGTAATATTTAATACACAGCCACTTCATTGCGCATTTTTGGGATTGTGACATGCCAAAGTACTGACGTTTTGAGAACATATTGTGGAAATCTACAAACTTGTATTTAAAATGAGTAGCTGAAATTGAGTGACCAAATAAAAGGCGTTTAATTGTTTTAAAATAACATTAAAAATATACACAAAATATAATAACACATCGTTCTATTATCTGATGACATCGAGTTACCCAATTTTTGTAGAATCACCCGTACACACAAATTGCTTATTATTATTGATTATTATAAGCAATACAATTTATTTTCATGTTCCCCGTCTGACAATTTTGTGTGTCATTAGAGAAAAAACACACATTCTTTTATTTTATTTCTTCCAACTTCAAACTTTCAAACGATTGTGTAGAAGGGTTGTTCGTGCGTTGGAAGTTCGAATTGGAAGTTTGGCTTTGGTTGGAGGTAGCATATCTTGAATGCACAAATAACTTTTGAATTAATAAATTATCGAAAACCACTGAAAACAAAGTAGGTAGTTCTTTACCTACTTGCCACATTATTTTGCAAGTATGTGAGACTATGGCAAGTCTGTCATTGCCCGCGGCAGGCTTACTAATTCAAAATTCAGATTTTTTTTTTATTATCTTTAAACATGTCGCTGAAGCGACTCAAAAACCGGTAAAAGATCAATGATAATACGTTTTTTTTATCAATGCAAGGTCGAAACCAGAAGGCCTTATGGTATAAATGTTATGATTTTTGGCATTCTGAAAAAATCAATAAAACAATATTGGATTTTTTCGTAATATTGCGTTGAGACAAAAGTAAAAGCTTTAACATTGCATAACAAAACAACCGTGCTAAAACAACAAAAGTCTGTCACCAATCACAGTACAGACAATAAAAAAATAATAAATTAAACACAACACATATCACATCTTTTTACCAAGTATATTACCAGACCAGGATATGTAAATTGAACACTTACCGAAGATGAGCAGCCCGATATGCTGCCAGACTTGGTCTGAAAGGATACAGTCCGTCTTACTTCCGCTCCATGCGATCTGCACAAATAATTTTCTAAATCAACAACACGAAACGAATTCACTTCCGTCTGCTCACAAATAGGACTTTATTTTTAGAGAAAATCGTGAAAGAATCGTCGAGTATCGTAGATTTTTAAACAAACATGAGTATATTTATGTTTCCTGTAAGCTAGGTGCACATCCTGCATACATAAACACCAGTATTGACTGATTGACTCCCGCATTGCAGGTTTGATGAACTTGGGCGAGGCATTACAAAATCATATTTACCCCGTAAGTTTTTGAGAGAACGATTTCTGCGCCGCTAACATATTGAAATTAAATTATAAAACAACTAGACTGTTTAACCATCACTTTATAATGTTTACCGAGAAATTATAAACAATCCTATCTGACTAAGTTTTTGCACAACATGAGTAACGTCAAAAAATTGTTTACTAGAGTGACATTAGGCACGGTTTGCTGATTGCGGAAATTCTGTGATTTTACCTTAGTTGAATAAAACTTTCATAGATGTCACTGCCACTTTTGTTTACATTTATCATTTCATTTTGCGATTCGCTACAAGATGTCGTTAGTATAGCACAGGTCCGTAGAATAAATAATAACACAGGGAGTTGCCTTGTGGGTGTGTTTCGAGTTTCGATAGACCCAATTTGGGCCTATAATTCCATGCAAGATTGTGTTTCACCATTTTTATTTTTATAGTAATACCTCACAAGAGTCAATAATAGTCGATAATGTTAACGAAATTCGAATGGGATGGCGATATACAATTTTAGGCAAGTGAGACAGACGCAGAACCAAAAAGTACTAAGTCAGTGGTTATTTCCATTAAAATTTTTATGAAAGGCACTTTTTTTAAAATTTCTTTAGCACCCTTGTGTTTGAAACTCAACGAAACGGAAATGACACTAAAAGACAGACGCATACATGTATAGGATTTAGCCTAAGAGAGAATGAGTACTATACCTACGAAGCGTCAAGCTGCGCTCATTGACCGCTTTGATTATGAGCTCACTTTTCAAGGCTCCTATTGGTTGAGATCGTGTGGGTGAAGTTTCAGTTCTACCGCGTGTTAACTGCACTCGATATATATATATATATATATATATATATATATATATATATATATATATATATATATATATATTGTATTAGCTCCACACAGGAGGCCCTAAGGAAAATAATTACACTCAGGGTCTATGTCATCTTTGGGGATGCTATTTGGAGGGTATTTTTAGGGGAAGGAAGGAGAGGAAGTTCTGGGCACGAAAAGGGTATAAAGGGGGGGGGTAGGAATCTGGAGGTCAGTTGTAGAAGCCTACTTTTTTTCGGTACCTACTCTATCTAGATTTTTATTTTTTGCCCCACCCTAAATCACAACCTCGTTACGCCCATGGTGGGTAGGGATCTGGGGGTCAGTGTGTCCAGGATTGACGAACGTATGAATCCACCACTCTCACTGCGGTGCAAGGCGATATTCCGAGAGAGTCCCGCTGAGAAAGTCAAACTCTTAACCATTAACATCAACAACTCAACCATTCTCTCTTGTTCCGGCCTGCCATGCAACTGATGGGCAGATGCATCCGTCGCCAAGATCCGGACAAACCTGACCCCATGAACCCGGGCACCTCTACTAAGTCACTAAACGTAGCGAACCATTTAGGGTGATTTATGGAAGAGGTGTTGGTTATCCAATAAATGGTTCCCGGGGCGGCGGTACACAAATCCGCCTCCCAAACTAAAGCACTTCTGTCTTTAATCTGTGCGTGGTATATCTATGGTACAGCCGGTCTGAAAGAAAAACATGAAAAAGACTTGACGGCATGCTTGACGTCAAGTCTTTTTTTAATTTTATTTTTGAGACGGCTGTCAAGAGGAATTAAATTAGCTGGTGCCAAGTTCGTGCTACGTTTTCAATCTGATTTTAAAGCGAAAGGTTTTTTTTGTAAATTGCTATTCGAATGAATAAAAGATGTGTTCCAATTTCAGTACATAGATCAAATAGGTAATATTTTGTAAGGCGTTTCATAAATAACCTTCACTTTGAAAGGTTTTAGGTTCCTAGCTAGGAAATATGTGTGGGCTAGTCCGGGATTGCAGGGAACAGGCAGATAAAATGAGACGAAAGGCGGATTATTTGGAAAAGTTATTCAGGTCGTACTGTCATTTTTATGGACTCCGTCCCCATCGTGGTACGATAATTGTGACTATTTATCTGAGGATCTGGGTTTCCACATCTCCACATCTGTCATTACAACCATATTGTGCGGTGATTTCATCTCGCATTTAAGAAATATTATTTTTAAATCACATTACATTATTTCATCACTCGACCACGCTTTTATAAGATAATATGAATCAGGCTGGAGTCACGTATCAGGTAGATCATACATTAAGGTGACCGTTCGTACTGGTTTTACTAGTATAAACAAACAAACAGATAATCTCAATACAAACCTAAACATAAAAATTCATAAAGACTGTATAAACGTGAACCGAGAAATTTCTTGCAACTGCCCAACATTGAATGATATACAAAACAATAAAATACCTTGGAATAATTATTGATCAAAACTTAAATTGGAACTTGCAAGTGGAAAATGTGAGCAACAAATTAAAAAAACTAACCAATTTTTTCAAAACAATGAGAAATTTTTTAAATAAAGAACAGCTAATTAAAATCTATTGTGTATTAGCCCAATCTCATCTACAATATGGTCTTGTCGGATGGGGAAGCTCATGCGATTCCACTACAAAACCAGCCCTCATAGCACAAAGGGCACTTTTGAAAATTATACTTAGAGTCCCCATCAGAACCCCTACAGACTACGTTTTTAAAGCGCTGAATTTAATGTTACTGAAACAATTATATACAAAAGATATGTACGCATTCAAAAACCAGGATAACTTCACATAGACAAACACGGGCCGATTCACAAGATCTACAACATACTTTCCACCAACCTACAACTAAAACGAGTTTTGGAAAAAAATATGCAAAACTTCTCTATAAAATTATTTAATTTACTCCCTCTTGCAATAAAAACCATTAAAAAAATAACCGAATTCAAAAGAAGCATACAGATATACGTTATGGACATGGGAAGGAAGAATACAGACACAATTTTGCAACCCAACTAAGATTAATGCTTGTATTGTACATTGCACTTTGTTTTAGATTTAACATTATAATTTTCCTCTGTAATATTTTAACACAGATATTTACTTATAACGGGGTACCTACCCCAGTAAGGACACATTTTTCTCTAAAAAACTGTAAAAAAAGAAGATAAGTACTGATATTTGATCCTCTGCTCTGTTGTGTAATCTTTATCCTAAACCAGTTAAGTACCTACATAAAAAGATCGAGTAATAATTATTATTTGACAATTTTATTGAGAGTACTAATTATTATTTATGATCGATTCCCATGAATTGCACAACGTATTTTCAGAAAGCGAGGCTTCCGTGACATCAAATTTTGTATCAGTTGTCGTGAAGCCAGAGTCAGAATCCATGACAGTAGATCCCCGACAGTTCCCCCCTGGGAGTACTTATAAACAATATGAGGTCGATTTAGGGAAAATACGGTAAACCCACTTACACAAAATATAAATAAGTGTCCCCGAAGGGGCATACAGAGAGGATGTACCGCAGAATAACAAAAGAAAACATTTTTTTTATTCTGATGCATTAAAGATAAAATTATTTGTCTATATATTGTATATATATTTTCAATTTGGGAGGCGGGAATGGGTACCGCCGCCCCGGGAACCTTTATTGGATAACCAACACCTCTGCCATAGGTCACCCCAAGTGATTCGCTACGTTTGGTGATTTAGCAGGGGAGCCCGGGTTCATGGGGTGAGGTTTGTCTAGGTCTTGGAGGCGGATGACCAGGACATACTGAACCCCAGATTCCTACCCACCCCTTAAACCCTTTGCCTTCCCAGAACTCTCCTCTCCTTCCTTTCCTTTTAAAAACCCCTCCACACAGCACCCCCAAAGATGACATAGGTTCTGAGGTAAATTATTTTCCTCAGGGCCTCATGTGTGGAGCTCATGTAAAAAAAATAATATGTTTATATACAGGGTGTTAAGGGACGTACTTGACTTACTTTACCCAGTGATTACTGACATTATTTGGAGTAAAAAATGTAAAAGAAATTTTGGGCTCCGGTGACTTTTTTTGATGACATTTTTTTTTTTTTTAATTTTTTTCTCAAAATCAAACAAACAAAAAATCTTCCGCATGTCGTCACTGGTCACTCAGCCGGGTGTCCGACGAACCCCTTACCCCGCCTCCAACTGTTCAACAACTACCATTTTTTAATGTTTTTGTAGAAAAAAAAAAACATCAAAAATGTCACCGGAGACCAAAATTTCATTTTCATTTTTTACTCCAAACAAAGATATTCAAATACAGAAGAGATATGCTATGGTGTCCGCGCAACTGTCGCCGGACTACGCGCTAATTAGCGTAGTTTTCCTACAAAAAGAATTTGTTCATTTCGTTGATTTTTTGAAAATGTGCATTAATATTGGTTAACAATATATTTTGAATAAGGAAAGAATTCGTTCATTTAGTTCAAAAGTTCGTTTGGTTTATTCGTTAATTATTTGTTCTTTTAGTTTATTTGTTAATTGGTAAACAATATCGGCGACCCCCGGAAGCGCAGACCCACATAGTAAAAACAGCAGATAGCACATCTACTTATATTTCAATAGACTCCAAATAATGTCAGGAATCACTGGTTAAAGTAAGTCAAGTACGTCTCTTAACACCCCGTATACCAGAGTATCAGTGGCGTCAAAAGTGTTAAGATTGAAAAATACAACATTACTGATGTTGTAGCTGAAAATGAATTTTTTTTTTCAAAATTTCAACTTTTTATTGAAGATCTCTTACAGCATGTAGTTGCGGCGCATCCCTTGACTGAAATAATCCTGAAGATCTTCACACAAAAAATAGAAATTTTGAAAAAAAAAATCATTTTCAGCTACAACAACGTCATATTTTTCAATCTTAGCACTCTAGCTCCCTGAAAACTCACGGACTGCCACTATAGAGTATAACTACAAAAATCGACACTGTAAATAAATTAATTTAATATCCGTAGGTACCAACTAATTATTAAAGACATTTTTAAGTCGATTTTAGGTTTGGAATTGGTAAATACAGAACGAAAAATTATAATTTTATAATATTTATAATTTAGGGGAACCAACTCTCGGAGATCATCTGCTGGGTCACCAGAATTAACACCTCCAAATATCAAATTATTATAAAATTTAAAAAATTTGGGCAGATTATATTTTTTGCAGAATCAACCTGGCCACCCCTCTTCCTGAAAAAGAAAGTTTTCAGAAAAGGTAAAAAAATAATCAGAGACGTGTCCCGGATTAAAAATAAATAAATGGTCGCCTTACTGCCAAAGATCATAAATCACACAGGTGTAAGAGAATGAAGTATCATAACTTTATGAGGTCATTCGGGGTAAACCATTGCATAACAGACAAGATTGACCACGAGTCATACCGCAATGCGAAAATTTCGTAAATTTTAATGAGAATTCAAGGCATACCTACTACATAGGAACCTATCGGTTCGATTCTTCAATAATCATTTGAACGTAGGTAGATACATATATAAACGCAATTATATACCTATACAGGCAATAAAAGTCGATTTTGTGATGTAAGTAACCTTTTTTGATTGAGCTTTCGTTTTCGAGTTGGATCCAAAGTTGGAATTCTTTAGGTCGAGTTTGGATAAAATCAAATTTTTTTTAAATCTCAATTTTTTTTAACCTTTAAGTTTTGGTAACCCTTTTGTTGCCAAAAAAAGGAAAAAAAAATAAAAAAAGTCAAAATGATCGGATCGAAAAAAAAAAGTTTTTTTAGATTCACCAGTTTTCCGCTTACACTACGATATACTATATAGGACATACTCAGGTATACCTTCTTAATATTACTGATTAATTATCAGAAATTAATTTAATAACGGTCCAAGCGAAATAGAGTACCTAAGTCACTTTACGCTTAGGTATGCGACAGCCTATCGTTTTTTAATGATTATCGTAGAAGAGTCCCAACTCGCCGAAGTCAGTGGGATGACATTCCAAATTTGAGGATTTTTGTGAGACTGAAATAAGCGGTGAGGGAACGGAGCTATTAACCTTGGTCACCGAATGCAGCTAAAGCCATTTGAAATAGCATTTAGATTCTGAATTATTGCCAGTGCAATACTGAGAGTATCTACCTATACCACCTCCACATTTCTTTTTCTAAGTAATCTAATCTATAAATATTTTCCAGTTTCAATAATATTTATACAGTACTTACCTACTTACACGTACTTTCTGGAGTTGACCCTGATTTTCTTAACAAAATACCCTGACTTCTTACAATAACCATGTCTTCCAGTCATAAATGCGAAGGTAGAAAAGTAGCGACATTGCAGTTTAAAATAATGTGACTAACGATTTCTCCCTTGAACATGGCAATGAGTTTTATATTCGCAATTAGATTCCGCAACCTTACCCCATCTTACCCCACCTCCCCGTCTTACTCCACCGAGGTCGGCAGGGAACTAAACATAAGGAGGGATTATTATCAATTATCACGTCCACTAAACGCAGTGAAGTCATTTACATAGTTCCTACCGATCATTTTCCATAGTAGGTACTTACCGACATACCATTTAAAAAAAATTAGGTACCTACCTACTTACCCATCGAACACTTTTTCATGTACCTACCTACCGAACGTTTTACAGTACCTACCAATGAGGTTAAATAACCTACCGATTTTTCGACTCCTTTTTCAGACATACCAAGTTTCGTCACTTGCGTATAAATTTATGATAATTATTGATAAGTAGCTGGTTCCGGCACGCGTTGCTATGCCATTTAATAAAGAAATTGTTTCTCCCTGAGTCCCTGAGCATCCTTTCCCATTCGTCCCGTTCCCCTTCCGCCTCCCCTTCTTCTCCTGCGTCCTCTTCCACTCTCGCGTTCCCACTCCGTCACCTCCACCTTCCCTCTCCCCACTCCACTCCCCCCCCCACCTTCCTCCGTCCCGCGAACCCCCCTCCCGAGTTCCCTTTCCCCCTCACACGTCCCCTTCCCCTCCCGCATTCCCCTTCCATCTTCCCCGCCTTTCCTCTTCCCTTTCCCGCTCCCTCGTCCCGCCAACCCTCCTCCCGCGTTCCATATATTCAATCCCAGTAATTCAGTTTTTAAACAGCCCGCCACCTTTTACAATTTTTATTCAAATTTTCATTTTTCATGTATATTAAATTTGGTACCTAACATAGGTAGGTACCTATTTAAAATATCTAAAATTCTTGATTCGATTCAAACTATTAGGGGAGTACCTACTCTTAATAAATTTATCATCTTAAAGATTTTCAAAAATAGAATCCTGATTTATCAATCATTGTTTTGCAAAATGTCATTCTCAAACACGCGAACTGTCAAACGTGCAATAGTCGTTAGGTTTTCTGATGTTATCCAATTTTCTGCGCAATTTTCTTATTTTTTCTCTCCGTAAGAACCGTCCTCGTACTTCAAGGAATATTCTAAAAAAATAATTAATGAAATCGGTTCAGCTGCTCTCGAGATTTGCGCTTAGCAACACATTTAGCGATTCATTTTTATATATAAGAAGATAGAACAATGTCAGAATATATTATACAAGAAAACTGCTACCATTATAATTAATTGCGATTTTTTTATTCACATTCACATTTACTAGCGAACGTACTGTACATACGCGGTGCTCACTGTCTTGAAAATTAATATTAACTAGCGGAGACCCGTGAAAAATTACGTGATATTGTAATTGTAGGATTTGTGAAGCTGAAATAAGGTATTTATAATAAATATATTTGGCTTAGGATTTCAGAGACGATCAGAAATTTGCCTTTCGAATGACTAGCGTAAGTTAACTTGAAAAATTACTCTGTCAAATCAATCTATCAAAAAAACAAACAAAAGAAATAAGTACACATTTCAAACATATAAATCATTATTTTTATTTAAATAATTTTGGTAGTTACCGACACTTATTTTATCGCTTGTCTGAATTGTTCCCACAATCAGTTCCAATTTTAAAAATGACACTCAAATTCAAAGCAAATCCAAGTTCTAGAGCTAATTGAACCGGAGTTACAGATAAAATCACAACCGTAATTAGTAATTAGTATTTTTCTTATTAGTGAATATATTCAAGAAAAAAAACCTACCCACAATTTTTTGTTTTCGAAATTTTATCATCCTTATTTTTTATTCCCCCTTTTATATTTCGAAATAAGTATTTAAAAACTTTGCAATAGTAACTACATATAAATTAAACGATATTTCAGTTTTAGCAAACGCCGCCGCGCGCCGGTTTGGCGGGACTTCGCCGCAATAACCTTTTTCTGGTGTGATTTTACGGTGAGTCAAAAATTATAATTAAGTCATTATTTCAAAATAATATAATCATCAGTTATTAGTTACTATCTTATTGGTGTCTCTCCCTGTCACGAATTTTATTCGGTTACCCCTCTCCCTTCCTATTAGATTGTTTATTACAATAAAGAAAACGTGATTAAAAGTTAGTGTTTATTGTCATAATGTTAAAGTTAGAATATTAATTTTCAAGTACTTATGTAACGGGATAATGAAATAAAATGCATAATTTTAACGGTAAACACAATTAGTATTTATTTTGGGAACAATCAATTTACAAATATGACACATATTTAGAGCAGTTCAACATTTCAACAAGTATAGTATATATGACTTTATGGGTTCACTGCCTAAGGAAACTTAATTGTTTGCTTAACCGCTCGTTTAACTTTTTACCAAAGGGTTTCAACGAGTATATTCACTCTAGGTTAGCTCAAATTATTTCAATCCTGCCAGAATTTTACCTGAAGATGTGCGATAAGAACCGGAGATTAAACTACTCTCTAGGGTTAACACATGACTTTATATGGGCCTCAAAGCTGTCATCTCTTCCACGGTTCACATTGTAAGCCTGAGCGGCGGGGTGAAAAATCTAACAAATAACATCCCTCGCCTGTAATTAGTAAGAGACGAACGATAGGGGAATAGGAAAGTATTCGGGATCAAAGAACTAATATAGCTCGAATATACGCTCGAAAATTATGGTTTGTTACACTGACGCTTTGAGCTTCATAACATGAAATTCAAATCATCACACAAAAATTATACTTAGTTTTCAACAACATTTTAGCTAGTTTATTTATTGTTGTTGTTTATCGGAGACGCTATATGGAATATATAGATAGCCCATTAGCTAATTATGCTATCTCACATTTCAGCTCGTTCCTTTGAGTTTGTTTCAAGGTACCGTGAGGGTTCCTGTTTTCCTCGCGAATGGATCCTCTGGAAGATCCTGTAGCGGTCAGTCAATTCTTGAAGGCAGTACACAAATCAATGCATGTTGTCTTCCCCACCAAAGTTTGTCGGAAAATTACAAGTGAAATCTCAAAAATGTTAGGTACTTACTTATTGTAGTTTAAGCTTGATAATTTTTTTTATTTTATTTGAAATTTGCGCGCATTACTATGGCCTGCGTTCATATACCATATTACTTAATTATTAACCTCTACAATATTTTTGTTTATTATATCGGATTATCTTGTTATGAGACAATATTATTTTATACGTACGTCGTAGAATGACACTTCTGTCATACGTGATACATGTTCTCCAATGCAACATACAATATTATAAATATCATCGTCGGGCATATAGCTTACCGTCGAAAGCCAACAACTGCGAGTTGCTGGAACATTCGGGCAGTTGAGGGTCTTCATCGTCCATCGTTAGTACAATGTGACTACAAGCGACCAGCTAAATGGAGATTAGCGTCGGCGTGCTGAAGAAACGTGCATCGCCAATATCACGAGTCTGAAAAACGTATCTGCCGATACTGAAAGTATTTGTCATTTGATTTTGCAATGGTTTCCAAACATACACTCTTGTTTCACATAAATTCATGTGAGACAATATCATTAAATTAGCGCCATTTTGTTTTTTTTTGACATTTGAAAGGTTCCCGTTAAACGTCGATTCTAGGTGCGTTTCAGCTTTCTATCAAATTGTAATATGCTGGCAAGCTTAACAACATGATGGTGGTCCTCTTCTGCTGATCACAATTTGTTCAAAAGATGGAATGGACTAAGGATCGGCATTTAACGGGGACCTTTCAGATGTCGAAAAAAACAAAATGGCGCTGAATGGCCATTTGATGGAAAATGTTACATTTGAATTTCTATGATTTTAATTTTAATTTTAGTACAACTGACTTGACTTTTCCGTTTAGCCCATTTCAAAAATATATGCACCTACCTACCTAGCAGGGATGCCCGCGTTTATGGGATGAGTTTTGTCTTGGCGGTGGATACGTTTGCCCACCTACTGCGTGGCGGGCCGGATCGGGAGAGACGGGTTGAGGGAGATCTTTTGACCTCTTAGCCTCGCACCACAGTGGGAGGGATAGATTCACACGTCCGTCACTCCTGAACACATTGACCCCCAGATTCACACCCACCCCTCATACCTTTTCCTTCCCAGAACTTACTCTCCTTCCTTCCCCTAAAAACACCCCCATACGCCCTGATGGAATTATTTTTCCTCAGGGTGTGGAATGTGGAACTAATGTAAAAAAGCTCGCTGTGGATTTCAATACAAAATGCTTATCATTTTAAATATATCAAAAAGACTTTCGAACATATTATTATATTAGATAACGTTAAATGAATAAATTAAAGATTACACCTACATTTCGTGCTTGAGACGGCTTTCGACCGTTCATGCTTGTTGTTAATTTGAAACTTATAAATAGAAACAATTTAGTTTTCATCACAAACACTTTAGAAGTAAAGATTTTTGAATTCACATTCCATGCCCAAGGTTTCTCCTTGACGTTTCAAGGTGATCTCACGTCTAGTTTGTTGTCAAAGTTCACAGAGCGATAGTTTTTCCAATATTTGATCTCAACTCCCCGACTCCTAAGGGTCCAGGGACGTATTGAAACGTTGAGAAATCCTGAATTTATTTACGGTACCTATTCAAATATACACAAACTTTATTTTATAATTTATAAAATTTTCGTAAAAAGCCAGAATAAATATTATATGGGGTTATGGGGTATGATAAAATTGGATTAAAAAAAATGGTTCGTTTATTCGTTGATGGCCTTCGCTGTATAACTAGTGGTTCCGACTACAATAATAGTCCAGAGAGAGGTCGTGCGTGACATCATCATTCTTCTGCCTTTTTCGTTTTCATACAAGACGTGCGAGAAGAAAGATTTTTCGTCGAAGGTTTCTATGTATGCATTCTGAAATTTGTATAAAAATTGCAATAGACTCACAAAGAATGCATGGAACGCGGGAGGGGTGGGGGCGAGGGGAGAGGGAAAGCTGGGAAGGTGGAGGGGGAACGGGATGGCAATTTCTTTATTAAGTGGTAATGAATTCGCTAGTATATTATACAGATATTTATTTATTTTGTTCCGAAACCGGTCGGATTTGCACACTATATAAATGGTTTTTACAAAGTTGTATTGTTTTATTTTTCTATAATGGATAACCACAAAGTAATAGCTACATTCAAAAATATTTATTTATTTATTTATTTATTCAACGCCCAGAGGGATTTTACATGTTTGGTAGTACAATTAATTCATGACAGATGATTTTTAAACAGATAAAGAAATAATAAAAATAAAATTAGATAAAAAGCGCACACAAGTCAAAAAAGTACAAAAATACAGCGATTTGATAAGTCTACAAAAATACAGATATGTTTAGGAATAAGTTTTTTACAAGATCCACAAAATTCGCCAAGTTGATGTTAAATATGTCAACATCACCTAAGTACTGATTCCCCGTAGTGTGAAATCGTTGTATCAGAGAGTGGGAAATGTAGTTCCGCTTGTGAATGCTGCAGTAGAATAGTGTATTTTGTCGTGTGGTTACATATCGGTGTTGGTAGGTTTATGAGTTGTAGGAGTTCGCAACAGTCGTATTTAGAGTTTATTTTGAATAAAAATGTTAAGTCGTTTATTTTACGTCTGTCTTCTAGTGTGTGTATTTTTAGAATATTTAGTAATAGATTATACTTTAAGTCTTCTAGTAATATATTTAATTTAAAATTTATAAAACGCAGATTTTTTTTTGTATTCGCTGTATTAACGTGAATTTTGTAAGATGGAGACCAAAGTACCGAGTTATATTCAATTTGGCTTCTAACTAGAGATACATATAATAGTTTAATGGCTTCTATGGAATTAAAGTTTTTAGTTGTTCTTAACACGAAGCCTAGTGTTTTCATATCTTTGTTTATAATTTGGTGGATATGATTGGCGAAACATAGTTTTTCATCCAAAATATTTCCAAGATCTCTCATTTCCGTGACTCTTTCTAAAGCCGTGTTATTGATGGAATATTCAAATAAAACAGAATTTTAATTTCTGAAGAAAGTCAAGGTTTTACACTTTTCTACATTTAAAAATAAATTATTTTGAATGCACCAATCTTTAAACTTACTAATATTTGACTGTAGTATATGGCAACGATTTATATCAGTTATTTTCTTGTATAGCTTGATATCATCAGCAAAGAGCAATACCTCGACATAATTGAAGTAATTGGTAATATCATTGATGAAAATGAAGAACAAAACTGACTACCTTGCGGTAGGCCACTAGTAGCCCAGAAAGCTTTCGAAATCCAAGATTTTATTTTGACGAACAGTTTACGATTTAATAAATAGCTAGTAAACCATTTTAGCATGTTATCCCTTATTCCTAGAGCAAATAGTTTTTGGATTAGTTTATGGGATACGTTGTCAAATGCCTTCGAAAAGTCTGTATATATGCAGTCGACTTGTTTATTTTCTGCAAAAGATTTATTTAGATATTATATTATATATGCGTCATCCCATATATTTTAGAAATGAAGAAGCTAAAAAAAGTGTTCGAGTTTCTTCTAATTTTGCAAAGTCGTTCCATAGTTTCAAATATATCTTGCAAGAAAAAATTCAATAATATTGAATCTGATGGAGGAACAGCACAATATGACATGTAATTACTAATTAATGTTTATCTATGAAAAAGAGAGTTTCTTTTCAATTGAACGTTTTTATCTCATCCCTTTCTTACTTTTCCACGTGTACTATTATGTAGAAATGTTGTCATAAATATCACCATATCACCTTCATCATAAATGTACCGACTACAAATGGGTATTTTAACCTTGATTGTATAATTTGATAAGAAACAACAATTTTAATTCAATTTTAATTCAATCATTTACACTGAACATTCAAGCCATGCAAATCAGTGTTCGTACAATTATTTTCCGGTTGGATGTGAGACAGAAATAGTGATTTATCGAAGATCAGATAAATAAATAAAATCAACCCCTATAAAACAAACTTTTTTTTCTATAATACATCTATTTTTAAATATCATATTTAAGAAGAAAAAAGGGTATTTATTATTTATTTTATATAATTTCTATTGTTGAACATACATTTTACAGATTATTACATTGGTTTGCATAGGTAATAAGTTTCAGTAATAAAAAAAATGTTAATGATCAGTAACTGTATGTAAATAGGAAGTAGTGCTTTGCGAACACCTCTCTAGGAGAACCTGTGCTGAGGTTTTCCCTTGTTTAGGATTAAGTGCAATTTTGTCGATATAAGTAAAAACACCGTATCTTTGTTGATATTATCAAGATGATATTGACCGAGGATTGAACCCCCCTACCCCAGAACCGAGTCAAATTCCGATCTAATAAGACCGACATTTATTGCGTATATGTCCGCGTGTGTCTGCGTGATTGCCGCCAAAATATAGAATGCATTTTCACCGACAACGAGTCTATCTGCTGAGTTTCGGCTCGATCGGATGTCGGGAAGTGGGTTAATTTCCACCTTTAAGATTCCAATTCATTCATACATTCATTGAAGACAAAAAGTGAAATTCAAATATATGTACCCACCTATTTAAAAAAATCATGATGTATGAAAAAAAATGGACATGACCGACATATTTTTCATGTACCCATATTAACTGCCGTAATGTCGTCCTATTTTAGAGAAATGCGTATATGTCAAGTATATCCGCCGAGTTTGTATCGTCGAGGATGTCGGGAAGTGGGTAAATTTCCTCTTCATTCATAGATTCACTCAATCAAAAATAAAATGGATACATGAAAAAAAAAATCGAGTGCAGTTTACACGCGGTAGAAGCGAAACTTTACCAAAACCATCTCAACCAATACTTGAAAAGTGAAGTCATAATCAAAGCGACCAATGAGCGCAGTCCTAACGTAATTTCCGTTTCATATCTCAACCAACAGGAGCGTTTAAAAATGACAACATAATCAAAGCGGCCAATGAACGCAGTTGATGCGTCGCAGGTGCAGTAATCGTAATTTCCGTTTTAAGAAGTTTCACTTCAAAAAAACATTTTTAATATTATTTAATGTCTAGATTGGTGACCACCTCCAGAGAAGTAGAATTTTCGGCATGTGCCATTATTTAGTGCACCTCTAGACTAGAGCATGTCGTTAGGTAGGTAAGCTAAGTAGTATGGCAATTTGCCACATCGGTTGCCAACACAAAAATGTCTTCAAATATGAAAATTAAATGCCACGTTATGCATTACAGTTTTCAAAATAATTGTTATTGCGGATTTTGGACAGTCAGTAGCGACACCAGTCAATGAGCGCTTTTATTATTACCGTGACGATCCACGATTGCGGTACCGTGATGGCATTAAAAAGGCAATAAAAATACTAGTGTCCGACCGAAACAGGACTTTCTACCGAAACCGAAACTGAAACCGAATCTTCGATATCTGTATCAGTTTCGGCTGAAACCGAAACCGAAACTATTTAGACATGTTAAAAATCTATGTTTACTGAAATTTGGCTTATTTTTTACACTTATACAGACAGTTAACATGCGTTAAATGAAATAAAAAAAAAAAAACAATAATTGTAGTACGTGATTTTAAAAATTACTGCTATAAAACAAAAAAAAGTAAAAATACACAAAATATGTTAACTACTTCTTGGAACAAAAATTTGTCAATAATCAACACTTACATTATAAAGGAAGAACCTCATTTTTATTTTTTTATTTTTTATTGTAATCTTTATATTTTTATGTTACATAGGTAATTGTGCTGTGCCATTAATTGAGTACTTCAATTTTAATTGCGTTTACAATCACAACATTTTTATTACACGAGTTAAATGAAATAAAAAACAATAATTGAAGTATGTGAAAAAATAATTATTTATTTTTCTGCTACAAAACAAACAAAAATTGTAAAAAAATTAACAAATAGGTTAACTGTATGTAACAAACATGTATGCGTGAGAAATAACATATACACTCACAACAGAATCATGCCGGACCGGCCGGCGAACTCAGCTGATGATGGCAAGTGACACACGAGCCACGAACTCACCCGAAGTCAGCCGAACGACGCGTGATAAATCACGAACGCAGAGTTTCCGTGCGGCCGAACGTTCGGCAGTTTTTCTGTCGAAACCGAAAAAATCGAAAAAACCTTACTTATGACAATAATGCTGCAGCTGTTTCAAAAGATGAGATACACAATGCACGGAGGTCTGTTTCCTTCAAAGAAAAAAAGTGATCATTTTCTTTTCCCTCACGCACCGCAACGTGACGTCTCCGTAGACCACTACAATACTACATGCCTTGACGATAACTTTGAAAGTGTGGAACATACCTAGTTACAAGGATAATATTGAAGTGTGCGTGAATTTCAAAAATTAAAAAAAAAAACGAGTATGCTTTAGACCACACGACTGAAGTAAAACTTCACTGACTTATATCTCCCTCTCAACTTCCGTTCGCCTCGCCCGACCGTTCGCCTCGCCCGATCACACATTTAATAACGCTCTCGTCACGCATTCACCAGCTTACTCCGCAAGTCAAGCGTGCATAAAGGCCCGACCATTCGTCTCGCCCGATCACACTTTTCGTAACACTCTCGACACGCATTCACCAGCTTACTCACCAAGTCAAGCGTGCGTAAAGAAGTTTACTTCAAAAACGTCGAATCTTTCTTACACACTAAATAAGAACAGTCGAAAATGAGTCTGCACCCCCCCTGAAGGAAACATATAAGCATTATCATACATCTCCCTCTCACGTATAAAGAAAATCAAACGCAAGGAAAATGTTGTACTTAGAAGGAAACAGTCACCCGTTTTTGTGTGCCTCACCATTATTGGATGTGTAAGTAAGAGCTGTAGTATTATAGCGATAAGGAATGTATGTTTATTGCCTTTGTTGCCGTCACAGTACCGAAACCGTGAATCGTCAAGGTAATTATAAAAGCGCTCATTACCTGTTGTCCATCCTGCAATGGAGTACAGAGCTTGCTTTGGTAAAAGTATTGAGAATTCAGAAAAAAATACACTTAAGAGGGCATTACCAGAGAAAGCCTGAAATACGTCATTTTCAAAAAAGTTTTTAGACGTATTGACTCTTTTCCACAAAAAATTATAAATGGATTTCGAAAGATTGTTCTTTTATCTAGCATTCACATGTAATAAATTTTTAGAATTTTTTTAAATTTTTAGTATAATAAGGTTATTCCATAGGTCGTTGGCAGATTTGTTAAATTTTCAAAAAAGTTTTTGTATTATACCACACCCATTTCAAATAATGTAATCATGCAGTAAAATAAATCAATACATTATCTAGCAAAGTTATGTATTAGAATTTTAATTTTAGTTTCAATAAAATCATTAAAAAATATGTACGTACATGTGTTTCTTGACGAAAATTGGTCCATTTGTGTATTTATTTGCGCACTTACAAACTAATATATTTCAGATTTTTTTAACATTCTTATTAAATTTAGACATTATTGAAAAATGATAAATACTTATAATCAAAAAATAACTACAAAAAGTACACTATTTTAATAGTTTTATCATCACGCCTTTCAGAATTTTTGGATGAAGGTATAAATTAAAGCTAATTTGGATTGAAATAAATTCGATATTGAGTTATAATTTAAAAAAAGCTGGTACGGAGAATAATTAATCTTTCTCATTGTAACCGTCCTGCACGATCGGAAGAACAACTTTCGACGAAATGTGGATTTTCGTCCGCTGGCTGGTTAAACGCTCTTAAGATGAAGCCATACTAAATAACGCAAAATCATACAAAATCGTATGTTTTTGTATTGAAAATTAGATCGCTTAGAAGTATTATAGAAGCTTCTATTAAATACTGTGTGTAGAAAATATCTTGGCCCTTAAAAATATCGGTCAGTTTTTTTATAAGTCTTTTAATAAGCCTATAAAAAAATAAAATACAAAGTCCGTAAAAAAAACTTTTAAGTCCAAACTCTCCTATTAATAAACCCCTTTCGAATATGGTTTTATTGTTTAATGTAGCAAATTCAGTTTCTTTTATAATAATCGCAAAAAAAAATGGTATTTACGCCCGAAGTTCATAAAATAAAATAAAATATGCATTTTGGCGTTGTTATTTTACAATACGGCCGGCAGTAGACGAATTTGGATTTTCAAAGTGAACTCTATGCCGTCCACCGAAGGGCTACATAACTAGTCACACCCGTTATTTTATCAGTTCGCCCCCAAACGGAGCGGGAAACGGACGCTAGGCTCTGCGTCGCTTTGTTCCGTGAAATCAATTTTAAAATTCTGTTTTATTAAAATAAACAATGCGTAAAAAATGAATTAATATTTTTTACAGGCCTTTACGAAATCAACCTGTAAAAAAATTTTCTCAAATACCTCTTCCAACCTTTCCAAAAGCTTTTTCTCAAGTATTTTTTTTTTCAATTTGCCGTCACTCCGGGAACCTTTATTTGATAACCAACACTTCTGCCATAGGTCACCCCAAGTGGTTCGCTACGTTTGGTGATTTAGTAGGGGTGCCCGGATTCATGGGGTGAGGTTTGTCTAGGTCTTGGAGGCGGATGAACAGAACATACTGAACCCCAGATTCCTACCCACCCCTTAAACCCTTTTCCTTCCCAGAACTCTCCTCTCCTTCATTTCCTTAAAAAAACACACCACACAGCATTCTCAAAGATGACATAGGCCCTGAGGGAAATTATTTTCCTCAGGGCCTCCTGTGAGAAGCTCATGTAAAAAAAATCCCGCAGTGTTAGGTAGAGAGAGAGAGAGTCCCTTTCTTAACCTTACTCATTACACTTAAATCAACCTTACATTCATAACAAGAATAGAACTTTCACAGAACTTGAAAATTAACTTTGAAATTTGATGAAATGTTCAAATTTCATAATTAATTTTCAGGTTCTGTTTCTAAAAAGTACCTACTGTGAAACAACCAGCCCATGATGAAATTATAACAGAACTTGAATAGAACTTGAAATGTTGAGATTTGATGAATTGTTCAAAATCTGGGAGGAAGAGTTTCCGGTTGAATTCTCAAAACAAATAAATTTATTATCAGCGGAAATAGAGATAAATATTAAATTTAGATTCAATCTATTAAGTAAATGGATTTCCCAGTATTTTTAAACTCCTCCCATAAAAGGGCGTGAATTCCGATTTTGATTTTTTCCTGGACTATTGGATCGCCTTAATCTTATTGCTCTAACTTCAGTTTTTTTTTCTATTTATCCCCTTTGCTACAAATTCAAAATAACTGTATGAATTTGATTGATTTTAAAATTTTTATTCTTGCATTGATTTCCTGATCAATTAGGACGGGTAATTTGACAAAATTTGTTCAAGTCATCAAATTTCAAAGTTAAAATACTGTTCAACTTATTTTTTTACATTTGCTCCTTACATGACGCCCCGAAGGAAAAAATCCCTCAGAGCCTATGTCATCTTTGGGGATGTTGTGTGGGGAGGGCGGGCTTGAGAACCACCGCCCAGGGAACCATTTATAGCGTAACCAACACCTTTGCCATAGGTGCCCGGTTTCATGGGATGAGGTTTGTCTAGGTCTTGGTGTCGACTGCGTCTGCCCACTTACTGCGTCACGGGACGCATCGGAAGGTACTGGTTGACGGAGATTATTTCACCTTTCCAGCTGGACTCTCTGGACCCATCACCTTGCACCTAAGTGGGAGGGATGGACTCATATTTCCGTCACTCCTGGACACATTGGCCCCAGATTCATACCCACCCTTCGTACCCTTTTCCTTCCCAGAACTTCCTCTCCTTCCTGACAAGACCCTCCACACAGGCCCGGACGGAAATTATTTTGCACAGGGCCTCCTGTGTGGAGCTAATATAAAAAAGATTGTCAAAGTTTTGTGTTGCCAAATCATGGTAGGTATTTGGTATTCTATTATATTATGCATAAAAATATTCTTTGTGTTTTTCATCTTCTTCCTTAGCCTGATTTTTACCATTGATTGATGTTTGTGTGCCCCCTTTCTGTCTATCAAGAAGTTTTCATGTTGGGTCAGGTCCTACCATTTTAGATTTCCACCTCTTTTATAAGATCTTGGCTTCATCTGTGTTATGGACTCCTATTGTCCTATTTTATTTATTCGGGGCTTTGCAACAACAATTTAATCTTATTTATTGGCTACTGGTCAGCCCACTCCCATTAAAGTTATGCCATTCATGTCAGTTTGAATGATGCTCGTGGGAATGATCTGTAAGCCGTTATTTTTTGTTTATCTTGTGATTCAATTTTAGTTACTCCTATCTTGATCTCTCTGAAACTATTTGCAATTTTCATTGTTGAAAACCCAGAATTATCTGCTACTGGACCTGTCTGGTAGATGTGTTATCTTTTGTAAGACTGTTTAATTTTGAGAAACAATCCGATAGCTTCTTTATTATTTATATCTGCAATGGTTTGAGGGTGTTTTATTTGTTAAAATTGTGCCGCAATTTATTTTTCTGACGATTGAAACGAATGAGTTTTACGAATGTTTAAATTTAGAAACAATACACAATTAGCAAGAAGTATTTGATAATCTAGTCGTATAGAAAAAGCAAGAGAATTTGGGAAATGAACAATCAAAAATAAAACTAGAGCAGAATCTACAACTAACAAAAACATGGGTTAAAAAATGAAGATAATGTTGGTAGTTCTTAGTCGAAGCATGATATAGTTAAATATGACCCAATAGGATAGGGACACATTAGCTTAGTTGGTGTTGGTAGAGCTCCACCCCGGCAACTCCACTCGATTCCTAGATGTGACCGTATCTTTTTCTGATTTTTATGTTTTCAGATTTTCGATTGAGTTTCGCTAGCATTGTCTTTTTTTCATTTTTCTTTGCAATAAGTGGGCAGACGCATTCGTCACAAAGACCTAGACAAACCTCATACCATGAATCCGGGAACCTATGGCAGAGGTGTTGGTTTTCCTTACAATTGTTCCCAGGGCGTCGGTACCCATACTCGCCCTCCCCACACAGCATCCCCAAAGATCACTTACGACCCGAAGGTTTTTTTCTTCAGGGCGTCCTATATGGAGCTAATGTTGAAAAAATAACTTTCACATAATTTTATGTTTGAGATTTGACGAATTGTTCAAATTGTGTGAAACAACCCGTCCTAAATGATCAGGGAAATTAACACAAGGGAAAAAAAGAATAAAATCAATATTGTCAATTAGGACTAACCTAATATTGTCAATTACTCAGAATTTATACAAAATTTACCAAATCTTACCTACTTTCTATGGACAGTGATGGATCGCAGATCATTATTAAATACTGGTGGTTTCACCGAGTTTTGTTTTTAAGGGAGCTTCAAAACTTTCTACTCGAGGTATTTCCATTAATATTAGAGCAGTTTGAAAAATATTACCAACATGTCTAATGGAAGAGCACGTAAGATAATATAGAAATTATTTCGTTTCAGGGGAGTTTGTAGGGGAGTGTAGTGTGCAGGTAGTTAGGTGGGTGCCACACATCTCACATCTCGTTTCACGTAAAATATTCACATGGCTCTTGACTCTTGACCCAGTTCCGTCGGCTCTCCAAACTTTTACATTATTTCACCTACTTTACATTCTAGCAGTAACGGCTCGACGTCAGAAAATACTAAAACTTTTTTACATGATAATTTTTTTTCAATCTTTAGGTCTGTCAAACTTAGTACCTATTTGAAATGACCACATAGGCCTGCAGCTATTATATAATGATTTGGGAGTAGGTACATTCATTCATAGAACAATCTACTACAGTATTTCTATCATTCAGTGAGTTACTAGACACACCAAGCTACAGATGCCTTAAATTTTGTAATTTTTTAGAATTGCAGTTTTTTTGCAGAGGTAAACTTAACTAAAGCTTTTTGTTTCTTATTTTTAAGGATGGATATTTCTCTTTAAAAACGCACAAAGATTGTTAATATTTCAAAGACAAAAAAATTACATACGTTGAATAGCCAGGTAACTTTCCGGATCCTAATCCAATTGAAAATCGGTGGGCTATAGTTAAAGCAATACAAGCACAACACAAACAAAGCTGATTGAGGCAGTAATTTAGAGACACGCAAATATCAGAAAATTATAAAAAAAAAGTTTGATTCTATGCCAAACCGTGTACAAGAAGTTAAAAAGTTTAAGGCAGGACACACTTCGTATTAAAAAAAAAATAATTGTAATTGTTCCTCTATTTTTTTCTTCAATAAAGAATATATATTATTTTTTATAATTCTACACTTGTGTTCACATTAATTCGCACAGTACTGTATGTGAGATTCGGCGGTAATCGAACCCGTGGTATCGAATTCGGCAGTAATCGAATCATCGACGACTGCCCTAAATTGCTTACATAATTTTACACATTTCTTCCTTGAAAACGTCTTGTATGAAAACGAAAAATATAGAAAATATTAGAATGACGTCACGTACGACTTCTCTCCGGGACTACTACACAGAAGTAGCGTTCGAAACAGCAAAATATTTCTAACGGTGAGCTCTGGAACAACGTTTCCGAATCTCAAAATTTTCGATACCTAAGCGAAAAAGCTATAAAAATAAACACCAAATTTGGTTTGTTCCACATTCTTCAATCCACACATCGGGCTATCCGTCCTCTAAGCCTACCCCTGCGGGGAAATGGCGTGTTCGTTAGTTAATTTACATGTACGACAGAATCATGTAGTTTTTTTATTTGAATACCTTATAAGAGTCCCAAATGCCAGTAAAACTATTTCGTCACCTATAATAGTACGTTGTAAGGCTGAAGGTAGTGGGGAGGGGAAGGAGATGCGGAAGAGGAAAGTGGAGAAGTACTGGCTATTCAGATCTGGTCACCAAACACGACTCAAGCCATTCCAGGCAACATTACAATTCTGAATGGTCTTACACTAGGGTGATACAGAGAATATCTTGCACTAATGAACGTGCCCCAAATATACTGTACATTATTTTTATTTAAATAATTACGAAGTGACATACACAATTTAATCAAATACAATTTATTTGTGCATCTCGGGATTTGACCCCTCGACCACAGACGCCGTCAAAGTAAAACTATTATGTTTATATTTTAATGGTAATTCATCTTTAACAAAACATTTTTAATTTAAAAAATCCTTCAATACAGAGTGAACAACCCCTAAACAACGATGATCCCTGATAGACATCTAATCAGCCAAAATTGTTATTTTTTCATTGTTATATTATTTTACACGACAATAATAATAAAAAATGTAAACCGTGCAAAGTATTATCAGTCACAGAATTAAGGCGAGTTGCACGCGACATTGGCGCCGCCCCCGCCCCCGCTCTTCCCGCCCCTCGCCCGCCCACGCGTGCGTTCGTAGCCGAGTTTTAGGGGTTGAAGCCTGTATGGAAGCTTCCTAAGGAAATGACACCACCAAGTTAGCATTATTGTGGTGACTGCGCTGCTGAAAGCAACTCCGGCCAGCTGCTTTCAGGAAATACTTTCAATAACAATCCGTGAACCTGAATAATACAGTCGCGTGTGTGTTGCTCATACTACCAGTGCACATGTCAGACAAGTAGTTTGATACCCAATTACCTCGAATCTGGAGCAAGACGGTCTTGTTTACAAAACATTTTGAATTCAAACAAGTTGTGAATTTTAATTTTCGTTGCGCCCAGTTTGCTTTGTTTTGGTAATTAGAGGTTTTTGAGTAGTTTTTTTAGTGTACTAACTTTGGTGACTTGATCAGTGCGACCAAATGCTACTTTACGAGGTGAGTAAAACACCTTTTCTAGAATTTAAATGCTTTTTGTGTTGTATACAGGATGTTAAGGGACGTACTTGACTTACTTTAAACAGTGATTCCCGAAATTATTTGGAGTAAAAAATGTAAATAAAATTTTGGTCTCCGGTGACTTTTTGGATGACTTTTTTTCGAATTTTTTTCTTCAAAATCAATCAAAAAAATTCTTCTGCATGTCGTCACTGGTCACTCAGTCGAGTAACCGACCAACCCCTAACCCTGCCTATAACTGACCAACACCTACCATTTTTTTTATGTTTTTGTAGATAAAATAAATAAAAAAAACAACAAAACAACATTTTATTTTCATTTTTTACTCCAAATAATTTTTTTTTTTTTACATGAGCTCCACACAGGAGGCCCTGAGGAAAATAATTTCCCTCAGGGCCCATGTCATCTTTGTGGATGCTGTGTGGAGGGTTTTTTTTAGGAAAGGAAGGAGAGGAGAATTCTGGGAAGGAAAAGGGTTTAAGGGATGGGGGTTCAGTATGTCCTGCTCATCCGCCTCCAAGACCTACACAAACCTCACCCCATGAACCCGGGCACCCCTGTTAAATCACCAAACGTAGCGAACCACTTGGGGTGACCTATGGCAGAGGTGTTGGTTATCCAATAATGTCTGGAATCACTGGTTAAAGTAAGTCAAGTATGTCCCTTAATACCCTGTATATAATATTTTTATTATTAAATTTATAGGGTAAAGGGACGTACTTGACTTACATTAACCAGTGATTTTTATTTAAATTATAAAAAACAGTTTATTATAAACAAGTTCTGCTATATAATTACCATTAGCTGTTTCAGCTTCTGAAGGCTTTATCAAACTGTGATTTAAACCATTAATAGACGATGCATTTATACGTAATAACAGCTGTCACGCGTAATAATAATTACATAGCAGAATTAAGTAAACTGTTTTTATAATGCAAATGGTAACATTATTGAATACGTATGTAAAAGATTTAAAAATTAAAATGGAATTCTACAAAATAAACTTGAAAACAATAAATAAATGCTTTTTTTATAGAAATCTCCCAAAATCACGGGATAGTAAGGGATAGTCTGAAATCATGGCACATTGGTTCCAATTTTTTAAATGACAATTAAAATAATTTTCTGTTAAAATATTATAGATAGGTGCTTTAATCTCTTTTCTGAATTCTTGACACAATCAGTTCCAATTATGAAAATGATCCCTTAAATTCCATTTTTTTTTCAAATTGGGAGGCGGGTTTGGGTACCGTCGCTCCGGGAACCATTTATTGAATAACCAACACCCCTGCCGAAGGTCACCCCAAGTGGTTCACTACGTTTGTTGACTTAGGAAGGGTGTCCGGATTCATGGGATGAGGTTTGTCTAGGTCTTGGCGGCCAATGCGTTTTCCCACCTACTGCGTGTTGGGCCGGATCGGAAGAGATTGGTTGAGGGAGACCTAACCTAGACCTCTCCAGCCGGTCTCTCTCGACCTATCGCCTTGCACCGCAGGGGAAGGGATGGATTCATACGTGCGTCACTCCGACACACTGACCCCCAGATTCCTACCCATCCCTTATACTCTTTTCCTTGCCACAATTTCCTCGTCTTCCTTTCTCTAAAAAGAGCTTCCACACAACAACCCCGAAGATGACATAGGTCCTGAGGGATTTTTTCCTGTGCGGATCTAATATAAAAAATAGAGTTCATTCAACCAGAATTACAAGCAACCCAAAAATGGGTACGTTTGATTTAATATTACATTGTTATTTCATGTATAACAAAAGTTAAACTAGTTTACTCAATAGCTGCTGTCTGGTGACAGTTAAACTATGGCGTCCCCTTTGGGAAATTTTGTGGGGCTGATAGAAATTAGGAGAGGAAACCAAATATTAGCATATATGTTTAAGAAAATCGTAGTGGCATTATTAGTACATTAAAATATTTCTTTACGAGTGAGTATAATTTTTATTGAAAGTTAAATTGTATGATAGGGAAAACGGGTCTTCGGGAAATATAGTGAGGCCGAATGAATTGTGGATTGTTAAGGAAAAGTGGAAGAAGACAAATTGAAAGTGGATATGTAAGTTTAATATATGTATTAGTGTCAAAATGCTACTTTATAATGCGAGTGTAATATTATATAATTTTTCAAGGATTTAAGAGACTTTTTTCGGCATATCGCAGACGAGTCAATCTTAAATGAGGCAGTAAAACTATGGTTTCCCCTTTTTGAGTAATTTAGTAATGTTGAAATAAATAGAAGAAGAAGACGGTAACAAGGAGAAGAAACAAGGAAAGCAGATTTAATGTAATCATTATAAGCAATAATTATCAGCCTGAAACACTCATCTACATTGAAAAAATCTTCCGAGAAAAGATACTTGCCGCCAACGGGATTTGAACCCGTGTCCTTCTGATTGCCGATCAGGTGCTCTGACCACTGAGCTATGGCGGCTTATCTAATACCCGCCAAATAATTCAATATATACTAGTGTTTCATTCAACAATTACTGTTTATTACATTTTTCCACCTGAAAACAACCAACTTTATTTATGTGAGAGAGACATTATTAGTGCTAAATCTCTCGCTAATATAATCATTTAGACTAGCAGTTAAAAACCTGCTCCTCAGGTTCCTGCTGCTAGGCCCTGCGGGCTTTTCGTTCGGCTTCGCCCAGTTTGAGTGTTTCTGACCATTTTATAAATCCGAAAGGAACTGGTTCCAAAAATAGCCGGTTTCTCAGATCCACTGGGACCCAGTGATAGCTAGTCACCATAACAAAGTAACCGCGACAGGCAATGACGTCATATGTAATATATAGCCGCGTGGTATTATTATTCACAACTGCCAGTTAAAATAATAATCATATTATAGTCAATCTCTTCATATTCGGAGAGATAGACGAAATTGCAAATCCGTAGATCCTTAAGCCTGCCAGGCGAAGCTAATCCCGCAAGATGTTAACGTAAGAGGCGCCATATTTTGGCATTGCTTTAATCCAGTTCTATTACAAAAGTACAATTGTATACAAACTCCACGTACGAAAACGGTTTTTGGACGCGGGTCAGAGTTGCATTCTTAGCCGGATTCTTAAATTTCAACCATACAGTCTCTAGACTATTAATACTGTTTGATGTTTTAAGTCACAACGCTTCTTTACGATGGGAATGTAACGTATTTTTTCAAGAGACTCTTTAAGGATTTTTTATGGAATACCTTGCAAAGGTTTCAACCACCCGTAGACATTAAAACTGTGGCATCCCCTGCGTGTGTGTTTTTGGAAGTTTATGTTGTTAATGTAGGTTTATTACAAGCATTGCTACTTTATTAGTGCGTCAAAATGTGATAATCGTAATAAGTTTCATAGAATTTTAACAATTAAAATTTAAGTCAAATTTCTAAGATAATTTTCAAGTTTTTTGATTTTCTGTTTTTGTTTAAATTCTGCCCGTAATGGAATAAAAACACAACTAAAACTATCTAACAAACTAACTAACTAACCATTATGCCATTTTGGGAGGCGGGAATGGGTACCGTCGCCCAGGAACCTATATTGGATAACCAACACCTCTGCCACAGGTCACCCCAAGTGGTTCACCACGTTTGGTGATTTAGCAGGGGTGCCCGGGTTCATGGGGTGAGGTTTGTCTACGACCAGGACACACTGAACCCCAGATTCCTACCCACCCCTTGAACCCCTTTCCTTCCCATAACTCTCCTCTCCTTCCTTTCCTTTAAAAAACCTTCCACACAGCATCCACAAAAATGATATAGGCCCTGAGGGAAATTATTTTCCTCAGGGCCTCCTGTGAGGAGCTCATGTAAAAAAAAAATCCCGCAGGGGTAGGTAGAGAGAGAGCGAGTCCCTTTCTTTATCTTACTTATTACACTTAATCAACCTTACATTCATAACTAGAATAGAACTTTCACAGAACTTGAAAATTAACTTTGAAATTTGATGAAATGTTCAAATTTCAAAATTAATTTTCAGGTTCTGTGAAAGTTTTATTCAGGTTCTGTTTCTAAAAAGTACTGTGAAACAACCAGCCCATGATGAAATTATAACAGAACTTGAATAGAAGTTGAGCTTAACTTAACTTAAATATTGAGATTTGATGAATTGTTCAAAATCTGGGAGGTAGAGTTTCTCGTTGAATTCTCAAAACAAATAAATTTATTATCAGCGGAAATGGAGATAAATGTTAAATTTAGATTCAATCTATTAAGTAAATGGATTTTCCAGTACGCGAGAGCAATTAATTTCTATTCATAGCAGGTTCTCACTTTATGGGTGTTGTTAATAGGTCTAACCGAGAGAACGGCCGCCCTTATAGCTAAAGGTCAAGGGTTTTAATCATGGCTTGTCTGGGCCATATCCCAAAATTGAAAATCGAGAAGCTCTTGAACACCGGAGCCTGATAGGTGGTACATGATTTAATATGAAGCCACTGACGTCAGAGTATGAAGTCTATTCTTCTTGGTTCAATTCTTTAAAATACTGAAAATATTTGTTTTTGAAAAAGGGACACCCAATTTTTATTTCCCGATTTCATAAATTCTCACAGATTTTAAAGATTGACTTGTATAATCCCAGGAGAGAAAATTTGTCCCAACTCATATAGGTCACATATTTAGTCACATATTACTTACTATCATGGAGAAAAATTTAATTTAAACGGTGTTGCAAAGAGAAAACTCCACGCTTTATATTTAAATGTAGAATTTAACCAGAGAAAAAATTAAATGTGCACCTCTATGAAACCAAGGTTTCCGATAGCAATTTGAGAAAAATGTATAAAATTCTGAGAATTTTTTATAATTTTTTTTTTTTATAAAATGACAGAAACGTAAGGTGTTATAATGTTTATTATGCATTTGTCTAATAAAATATGTAAATGATTTTCTTTAGTTATCTGTAATTTTAGATAGAAAAAATGTAAGGTGAGCTGTTTTTAATTTTTATGTTTGTATTAAGAATATTAATATTTCAAAAATTATATGTTTATTTTTAATAATCACATTTGAAAGCATATTCTATGAACTTTCAAAAGCAGTTTTTGGTTTTCGAATAAATTCAGAAATGATAAGTTTTAAGATTTTCACGGCCAAAAGCATTTTCGTTACATCATAACACCCCCAAAACAAATAACGAAAATTCAGAAATATTCAATTTATTTGTATTTTATTGCAAAGCGGAAATTTTCTAACCTTCTAACTGAATATGCACGAGTTCCGATGGGTTAAAAATGGTATATCAGTGGTAGTATGGTATACAATAATAACCTAAATAAATAGCAACATTTTTCAAAGCTTTAATGTGAAAACAAATTTTGGAAAAACACAAATGTCGAGTTAATTAGAACAAAAGTTTTTTCAGCAGTAACAAAGTTTGTTATTAAAAATTCTCCCAATTGACGTCAAAATGTTATGCCAAACTACCTGAAGTAATTAAAAAACGGTAATGCTTTATTATACAGACTCGTTCTTAATATGCGTAATTTAAAAAAAAAAAACAATACTTCTTTTCCAATTAATTTCCGTAAGAAACACGTTTTTACGTTGGATATGATTTGAGATTTTCAAGGTTAAAAGTACTATCGTGATCTATTTTTGGGGTATTATGCCGTGTTACGCTACCTCCTTTACCCAATGTTTCGGACAGCGTTACAGTGTTCATCATCAGAGCAGATGTGTAACGTTGACACTGAAACGCTGCACCTACGAAACGTTGGATTAGAAGGAGGTAGCGCGATATGGCGCGACACTCTGAAAATAAATTAAACTGTATAAGTTGGCAGATGTGGAACATAATGAACGACCCGATTAAAAATGGACTTTTTAATAATTTTTTAAAAACTCTGCGCTTAATATTATTAAATAAAAATTATATATTCAGAATCAGCGTTGCCCACCGCCCACTATGAGAATATTTTTTTCTAGCGCCAACCAACTCATAAATCCGAAACAGCAATTGTCGTCACGATCATATTTACCACATCAGGGGGGGGGGGGGGGGGGGGTTATCGTATATTTTATTTGGTGACCGGCCAACTCAGAATGAAAGAAACTCAGAAGCACCTCATAATAAAGGTAGGCCATTAAGAGTGATGATAAAAAAAGTTAAATAGGTTTAGTTAGATTAGGGTATAGGCCCTGAGGGTAATTATTTTCCTCAAGGCCTTCTGTGTGGAGTTAATGTAAAAAAAAAAACAAAAAAAAAGTTAGATTAGGGTTACCGGCTATTTAAAAAAAAAAATTCATAGCATTTAATGACCTTTCTGAGGTGTTTCTGAGTTAGCATAGAACCGTTCTGAATTATTTTCATTCTTTTTACTTGTGTTGTACTCAGAAACATTATTTACAAGAATGTTATTTTTTTAAATAAATTTACTCATCTGTTCTTTAACTATGGATTTTAGTAATTTAGTAATTGTTCATATTTAGGTAATCCATTAATGGTCTGAGGTCTTCGAAATTTTTAGCATTTATTATTTTAGGCACTGGTGTTATTATGGAAGTTTTCCATGACTGTGGAAAAATTCCCTTTAACACAGATTAATTTCTTAGTGCAACTAATCTGTCTCCTACAGCTGGCAGTGCATCTTTAATTATGCCTATAGTAATTCTAGACGTTGACGATTTTTGCGTCATCGTATTAAAAAATTTCATTAAATACTCACTGTTACCTGAAAATATTATTATTCTCTCTTCTTTCCAATGATTGACAAGAAGTATCTGTGACTAATGAAATAATCTTATTTATGTTTTCGACAATTAGTATAAAATTTGGCTATTTTAGTTTTATCATCTTCAATTCCATCGGGGAACCGAACTTCATTAATGTTTTTCCTCTGTTTTTATAATTTCTTTAAATGTAGTCCACATTTTTCTTGAATCACTTTGAGAGATTGGGAGGTAATAATTTTTTGCCTAAAATACGAATTTTTGGTATGTTTTATTTCTGTACCTATACATGTTTCTAAGTTTCTTACAGGTTTCCCACCTTTCTTCTGTAAATTGTATTTTACAGACTTTATAAGCTGTATCCCTTTGTTTTTTAGAAGATGTAGGGATTTCGTAGGTATACCATTTATTTTTATATTTTAATATACTACTAGCTGGTTCCCGGCATCCGTTGCTATGCCATTTTCAAAGAAATAAATTGTTTCTCCCTGCATGTCCTTTCCGTGCATCCCCGTTCCCCTTCCGCATTCCCTTTCCACCTTCCCCGCCTACTCCCTCCCCTCTTCCACTTCCCCGTTAGCCAATCTCCCTCCCGCGTTCCATATGTTCAGTCCCAGTACATTCAGTTTTCAAACATCTCGCATGCTACCTATTACAATTTTTTTATTCAAATTATTTATTCAAATTTTCGCTTTTCATACAAAACAAATATTCATTTTTATATATTATAAGAACAATGAATCAAATTTGGTACCTAACATAGGTATCTATTTAAAATATCTATAATTTAAAAAATCCATAGATAATTCTTTTTTTACAAAAAAAACCGTTCAAAAACACAATTCAAAATCGTCAAACGCGCAAACTTTCAAACGTGCGAAGTTGAAATAGTCATTAAGTTTTCTGAAATTATCCAATTTTCTGCGCAATTTTCTTAATTTTTCTTTCCGTAAGAACCTTCTACAAAGTATAAGGAAACTTTAAAAAAAATTATGAAATGAAGGCGTGACCAAGGGAAACAGGGATTCTTTTATATATAAATATATATTAGTTATAGGCATTAGTTAATTTACTATTGTTTTCAGGTGTCCTACTAGTTCATCGGCTTTTCTGTCTAAATTTCGTTGGTTACCGCAGATCCACTTTTTGTTTTGTAAGGCCGTACACAATTTATCCTTATTATAGTTCTTTTTATTCCTATATATTATACTTGGTGTTCCCTGAGGTTTCGGACTATTATATCTATTTTTTGTAATAATTGTTTCGTAATCAGATTCTGCATCATTAACTTCCGCGTTAAAGTCATTTAAAATTACCAAATCAACCATGGTTTTAGAGTTTTTTCATATTCTTGTATGATTTTGGACAAGTTGCTTCCAACCTAGGCAATTTATGGTGATTTGTAATCTTGTGCTTTTTGCATTGAATATTAAAATCTCCACAGATGATTATCAAGTCTCTTGTATTTATGTGCTTACGGTACCATTCTTCAAAAAAATCTAAGAATTTTGTATCATTTTGTATCATAAATAGCTGCATAGTTGGATGGGGGGGTATTTATGATACCCATATTAAGCAACTAGAAATTACTCAAAAATTAATAATAAAAATAATGTTGCATAAAGATGTTACCTACCCCTCCTTGCAATTATTCCAAGAATCTGAACTCTTAGATATAAGAAAAATCTACTATATGCAATGTCTGAAATATATATTTTCACGAAATAAAAAACGAAAATCGCTCCAGCAGTAGAGTAAATAATGCATTTGAGGTTCTCCTATGCAAAACTAGGCTTGCGCAGAGACATGCTTTTTTCATTGCACCAAAAATCTATAATGCACTGTATCAGACTATAGAAATTAAATCTAAAAACATATCCTCTTACAGCATATACAAAAAATTAATAAAGACTTGGGTAACTACAAATGACACAAATACATACCTGCTATAACATCATACCTGTTATAACTTTACAAATCCTAATTTTTATTTAACCTTTTTTGTTTTTCATATATATATATATTTTTTTTCTTCTTTTCTTAACTTTAGTTTTGTAAATACGGAATTATTTGTTCTATAAATATGTTAAACCATAATTATGTTTTAATTTACTAATTTAAAGTTTAATTTGCCATGTTGTAACTTAACTGCATTAAAAAAAAACTTAAATATACCCACGAACTGGCGATGCCTATTTGGGATTTTTTTTTGTTATCATACATATTTATATACTATTGTAATATCTTTTTTTTTTGTTAAATTGTAATATTGTTTATCTTTAAGCTACACATTTAATTTTATAGTTCCTTTTTTTTACTTCTTATCAAAAGAAATGTTTTTTGTAATATTTTTATGTATGTAACAAAAAAAAATTATTAATAAAAAAAAAAAAAGGTTCCCAGCTTAAAATCCTTCAAAAGCTAGTAGCATATTATTATCCAGGTATTATTTTTTATCTAGTACCGCATTTGTTGTGACTTTTTAAGAGAGATTGTTTTGAATTAATGTGATAACTCCACCTGTATGGCTGTATGCCTGCTAAATCGCATCTAATTGTCGAATAGTCCTGAAATGTTGTTTAATTTTGGTTAATATCTTCGGTAATACAGGTTTCGCTCATCATCACCATGTGCAGTATGTATTCTTTTAGCATGTCTTCGACTTCTTCGATGTGTGCTAGTAAACTAGCTATGGGTTTCTCTGGGTCTAATACCGCCCCCCTGAAAGTCTGAAACGCCCCCCAATTTTATCTTTGTCTTCTACCGCCCCCCTGAAGGTCTGAAACGCCCCCAAGGGGGCGTTATCGCCCACGTTGGGAACCTATGGTCTGTCTATATGAACATATTTTTTTAATGCCATAATATTTTTCACTGGAGTTCCTTATTCAAACCTTTCCCCTGGCAATTTTCCCACCAGCAATTACGTCAAATAATTTAGGTATGTTTAAGCAAAAGATATTATTTGCAAAGTAATAATTATTAATTACCTTGATTTTATACAACTGTACAGTAATAATTACCAGAGTTTCAAAGTAAATTTGTTTATTATATGAATTATAATTCATAACAGGCAGAAATAGGTAAGCTCTCAAGGGAGTTTGACATTTAACAGGCGCGATGGCATGACTGATCCAAGGTTCGTGAAGGTATTCCCACAATTATTATATTATTTACGTTATTTAAGTCTTTTGCGTGACACGTCATTTCTTATCGGTTTCACATCGCATTCTTTTTGCGCCAAACGAGGACGCATAATCATCTATGGAATTAATACTTTTACAGAGAATTATTGCAATATTTGCTATCTCTGAGAGAAAACGAGAGTGCCTATTTACTTTGAACACGAATATAATATTTATAGCTAGTGATTGAAACATATCTTTGGGAGGGTGCAAAAGATTTCGTAAATTGGAAATATTATGATTGTTGAACTTAGTTAACAATAATAATTATATTTCTATTTTATTCATAATTAACATAATAATATAGATAACAACCGTTGATGTGAAAACCAAATGTCCCAACTACTCCCGTCTGGAACCAATGAGACTATCATCTCCGATCAGGATATTTTGTGAGCGTGAAGGTAGTACGGAGAGGAAATGAGATGGGGAAGAGGAAGGTGGGGAAGTAACTAAATATTCAGATCTTGTTACCAAAAAGCCTAGAGCCACTTATAGCAACATTTTAATTTTGAATGGTGGTCTTACACCAGGGAGATACACTAAGGACGGGTTGTTTCAAAAAATTTGACGGATTCATCAAATATTTGAAGTTAATTTTCACGTTCTGAGTAAGTTCTATTAAAATTCTGTGATTATTTCAGTTTTATGGAGCAACTGGCCTATAATAATATAATAACAGAACTTGAATAGAGCTTACACAGAACGTGAAAATTAACTTAAAATATTTGATGAGTCCAAATATACTACATATTATTTTCAACGAATAAATTGTAAAATAACACAATCAATCAAATAAAATTTACTTGCACTCGTCGGGATTCAAACCCGCGTTCATCAGAATGTTAGTCGAAAGCCCTTGATCACGGAGGCCGTTGCGAAGAAGAGTACAGTATTGACACACATGATCATAAATGAGCATGCTCATTACCCCTTCCACCGGCGAACCATTAAGCATGCTCACAAATGAACCGGCTGTTGATTTGTGAGCATGCTCATTTGAGCGTGACAAACATGCTATTATGTAGGTATCATTTGCTCATTAGTAGCAAGATAGCATGCGACTGATGAGCATCTGTGTCCGTAGCTTTAAGCATATTAAGAAAGTTACTTTGTTACCTTCATTTAATATATGAATTGTAAATATTGGACGCTTTTTTAATAACTTTATTTTGGTGGTTTGTAGTAAAGATTTAAGGTTGTGAATTTCAAGTAGAATTTTTTATAGAAAAATCGCAACTGAGGTGGCTTGGGCATGTACTAAGAATGTCTGAAGACCGAATTCCGAGGAAGATACTAAGTGCGATTCCAGAGGGTAGACGTCCAGTGGGCCGCCCCAGACACAGTTGGGGGAGGCAACTCCAGAAACTGTGTGAGGAGAGGATGGGTCTACCATGGACAGAGGCCGAAAAATCAGCACAAGACAGGGACGTATGGAGGAGCCTTGTCGATGTAATGGGTCCCCGACCCTAATAGGATAAGGGGAAGAAGATGATGATGAATTTCAAGTATAATTGGAAACACTCAGTTTGAAGGTGGAAATAATATTATTTATTCGTTGAAAGGCTTTATTTTTTTTGAGTTTTTGTTTCACTTGATCGCGCCATATCTTCCTCGGCTTCTTCTACTATTCACTTCCACGTCATACTTCTTTTCTTCGTTCATCATACACGCTACTACATTAACATAAGTAGTATTTAATTCACTTAAATGTCATCAACTCACTGCCAACTCGCTGCCATTTCTTCCTCGGGTGTCCTCGACTTCTTCTACCATTCACTTTCACGTTATGCATTCTCCTTATAACACTTTTTTCGTTCATCACAACGCCTCGTATTACCATTCGTAAGTATTTCATGTATCACTGTCATGTGTTTCTCGGACGTTCCCGGCTATTTCTTCCTTCGTTCACTACGGATACCAAATTATTTCTGTTAAGAAACTACATTATATCGGTTTTAATTCGAATCCGTAGTAACTCATTCCAGTGCAGAAATAATGCGTAATAATGAAGAAAAAACATACATATATGTCGTTACAAACAAATGTTGAGAAATGTATTACATAAATTGAAACTCATCTATAAAACTAAACGCACATAGGTGCGGGTCACTTCTAGACTATGCAGCCTTAGGTTGGGGTGGATGTGTAAAAACTGTTTTGGACAAACTAGCAAAAGCTCAAAAATCACTACTAAGGGAAATCCTAAAAAAACCATTTAGATATCACAGTGATGCACTATTTGAAGACTTAGAAGTTCTAGATGTTAGACAACTGTACATGAGAAAATTAATTTTAAACACCCATGAACAACTCCACCTTTACCCATCTATTAACCACTCTCACAACGGTTCACGACGAGTTCATCGAAAACGAATTCATCGAAAATAAATTCATCGAAAATCAATTCATCGAAAGCAAATTCATCGAAAACGAGTTCATCGAAAACCAGTTCATCGAAAATCAATTCATCGAAAACCAATTCATCGAATGATCAATTCATCGAATCGCCAATTCATCGAAAAAATATATTTTTTTGATATTTGAGAGAAATGCCGAGCGGACCGAGAAGTTAAAAAAGCATTGGTCAACCTAAATTAACCTAACCTAACCTAACCTAACCTAACCTAACCTAACCTAACCTAACCTAACCTAACTTAACCTATTTAACCAATTTTTAAATATTTTTTATCATCACTCTTAATTACCTTTCGGAGTTGTTTATGAGTTGATTTCATTATGAGTTGTCCGGTCACCGTTCCTTAGATATCCCTTTTTTGCAGTATCAGACAATCGGAAATCGAAGAGATAACCTATAAATTTTACATTGTCACTACGAAACTGACAGTCGCTAAACACATTTAACTCAGTTAAACAGGCCTTTCTGGGTATTTAATTTTGACTGCTCTAATATCTACAAAAAAAATGTTTTTCGATGAATTGGCGATTCGATGAATTGATCATTCGATGAATTGATTTTCGATGAATTGATTTTCGATGAACTCATTTTCGATGAAATTGCTTTCGATGAATTAATTTTCGATGAACTCGTTTTCGATGAATTTGCTTTCGATGAATTGATTTTCGATGAACTCGTCGGTTACCTCTCACAACACCCGACACTCACGGAGAAATCCAATTGTAACACTCACAACCAAAACATCTCTCGCTCAAAGACACTTCACTTTCTTAGGTCCAAAACTATACAACTTCATGCCTGATGCTTGGAAAAAGGAAAGCACAGGTGTTCTTCGTAAATTGACCACTACTTGGTTTCAACAATTAGGGAGAAAGGAGAGTGAACTTTTACTACACAAAAAATAAAATCAAACACAAACCAAAAACAACAACAAAAATTCCAACAAAAAATGAACTAAGTAAAAGATACCCTTATCTTCTAATCTATATTATTATGTGTATCACCTATCTACATATCTGTATGTACCTACTTATTACTTTTATATTAGAAATCAGCTCCGTAGTCCAGTGGGTAAGACTCTTGACTCACAATCCGGAGGTCGCGGGTTCGAACCCGGCATGCGCAAATAAATTTTATTTGATTAATTTGTGTTATTTCACAATTAATTCATTTAAAATAATATATAGTATATTTGCGGCATGTTCCAGAGTGGAAGATACTATCAGTATCGCCCTGGTGTAAGACCACCATTCAGAATTGAAACGTTGCTTGAAAATGGCTTTAGCCGTGTTTAGTGACCAGATCTGAATAGCCAGGTACTTCCCAACCTTCCTCTTCCCCACCTCCTTCCCCTCCCCACTACCTTAAGCCTCACAACATACCCCAATTGGGGATGCCATAGTCGCACTGGCTCCAGACGGGAGCAGTTGAGATTCTTGTGCGGTATTCACTGTAAAAAAAAGCTGTCAATCTTATGTTTTAATTGCATATTTTATTTTATTCTATCTCTTCTCTTTTTTATTCATATTTATACAAAATATGTATGTAGGCTTATAATATGCAACGTAAACACCAGTTATAAGTATATATATATTATTTTATTATTATTTTAATAACTATGCTTAGCAAACTACAGTAATAATCAAGCATTAATTGTTTATTTTATTTTACTTTATTGTTTCTGTTCTCTTTCTAGTTCTCACTATGCAAAATGTGTACGTAGGACTATAATATGAAATGCAAATACCAGTTACCACCTTATATTTTAATGATTTGCTTGAAAATACATTTTTATTTATTACTATTATCATTTCAACAACTCTGCTAAACATTCCACGGCTATTTTATATTTTATTTGGTTATTTCATTTTTATTTTATTCTTTCTCTTCTCTTTTTTTCTCTTTTGCTGTGCTAAACAAATAACAGTTAGGTACTATATTTTAAACTTTTTTATTATTTTATTTTATATTCTTTCTCTTCTTTTTATTTCATCAATTTTCTTTCTTTTTTGTACTAATCATTCTCCACATGTTCATACCCATAATTATTTGACTGCCCTAAAACGGGATAATACTCCTAGTTGGGCAGTCAAAATTTAATAAATAATGTATATAAATGTATAATATTGTGCTAAATAAACAAATAAATAAATAAAATAAATATATAGATACATTTTAGTACTCCCTCCCTAAACACGAGAAATTCTCAATTAGAGAGGTATTATTACCACCATTAAAAAATATTTGCCTTACATGTACATAATTAAAAAAATAATTGTACTTATACCTAACTTTGTAAAATTGTAAAAATGGAATAAATAAATAAATAAATAAAAAAAAAAATAAAAATAAAAAATTCTGAAGTACTAAAAATATAGACATGGAAAACCACCAGACAACAAAAATGGTAGATTGTTCACTCATTTTTCAAATTTATTGTTTAAAAAGAATAAAATAGTTTCAAAGTCTTCTGATTGAAAACATAAATTGTTGGATTTCAACGAAAACGAAAATAAAACAAATATATTCAGGAATTCAAATCACATACAAACTCGGTAGTAAAACTTGTATCCAATAAATCAATACGACCGTTTTTTGGAGTAAAGTCTGGAAGTAACTCTAACTTATAAAATTCAAGCAAAATCATAATACCCCTATTCCCTTGCAGTATATTTTATGCAAAGAAATAATGCGTGGAATTCCGACTGGATTCAAAAATTCCACAACCTCTTGAATATTAATGGCATAAATCACATAAATTTCTCTTGAACTCTGGTTTGACTAGCGCTTCACGTAAATGTATTTGTATATGTATAAAATAACAATATCTTGAACGGGTTTTAAACGTTTAACAACTTGTTGGTAGGAGATTATCATCCATTAGAAAAGTTTGTTAAGAGAGGTGAACATCCCCTTATCTTTTATCTTTACTTGAGGCATGAGGGTGCATGGATGTATAGGATAGCAGAAGGAGAGATAGTGCTGATTCAGAATCCAGAAGTTTTCACAAACAACCGAGGGATTTATAACTTTTCTGTTCATATTAAGTAAACTTCCTAGATGGATGACAATAAAGAAAGCTTAAGGATTCTTTGCAGCTCGAAAACCCTATGAACGATTTGGTTTCTTTGTTGCGAAAATTGTTTACGTGAAATAAATTTGCCGGCATTGAAGCGAAATGTAGAATTTCCTGTTTTTTTTTAAATTTTATTTTACTTTCTTAAGAAATTTTGTCGTTTTAGAAATGGTTACAATTTATTTTGATCTTAGTTATAAAATTATAAATTAGAACAAAGTACGGCACATTAAAAAAAAATCTCTTCATTGTGCCCATAGCAGTTTAAGAAAAGATTTCCCAATCTTTTGTCGTAAGTACTTTACCTTATTTATTCATATTTTTATGTCAGGTCTATCTGTGTGTGTTTGCAAAACAATATTTTTTTTAAAGAAAGGTGTAATTTTATTACAATTATTTAGAATTCGTAAAATTTTCTTTGCCAATAAGAATTACCAATCCGAATAACAAAATATAGTAAGTGCCTATTTTCACAGGCGTATTGCATAGGTAACTCTTCTCTGCCTGCCACAATTATGTATTATTGATGCCCGACCACTATGTCCAGTTTACGCATATATTGTGCGTTCTACCTATGCAGTTTGTTTTTCAATTATTAATAATACAATATAATGTTTACTAGTGATGGCAGAAAGGCACGATACTGTCATAAACTGTTTCAATAAATTAAGACCAAAAACAATTCAGGTGACAGTATAGAAAGTCTTGTAGCTTAATCGTCTTAATTATGATTTTTTTTCTTTTCCGTTTTTATAAAAGACACATGCGCACAATAACAAAGATTTTTTTGCCGGTGTGCCGAGGAGTTTTTTTGTAATTAATATAAAAACTAGTTTTCTCTAATCTTCTCTTAATACTTAGCAGAGAGTATGTGATCTACTTAAGCCCATTTTGAAAAAAAAAATGATTTAACTATTCTGAAAATGACTAACATTGCGTGCCTTCTGATCAACCGAACAATCAACTTGAATACCCCAAATGTATGAACGTCGTAGAAAATGGTCGTGTATATTTTTTTTATATTACCAACAGTTAAATTTTTACGTTTTTCTAATTCCGAATATAAATGTCAACCGGTAATACATAACGTCTAAAAATAATCGTACCAACTTAAGGGAGGTACTATGATCGACCTCTGAGTTTGATAAATCCGTCGAAGAAAATATTATATGGGGCATCATTAATATAATTTATTCAAGAGTTATTGAAAAATCAAGTCGAGTAATGGGGTTACAGACAAATGATAGGCGTATAAAATGTCTGTGGTAGCTACTAACTAAACTAATTTAGGTACAAAAGCTAAAAATGGGGGAGGTCATTGGGATAATGGGTTAACGACTTCTTTCAACATCGGTTTAAAAGTATAAATAAACCCTCATTGAATTATGACTGTTTAAAATTAGTATACTTTTGAATGTAGCTATAACTTTGTGGTTATCTATTATAGATAAATGAAACAATGTTACTTTGTTTGAACCACTTATAACCACTTATTTAACAATCCTTAGTAATAATACATTGTTACCATCCACTTTTTGAGAATTTTTTTTTACATTGAAAATTTATTTCTTAAGTAAAAAAACGCGCGTTTTTTTTTACGTAAAAAATAAATTTTCAATGTAAATTTTTTTTTGATGTATAAAAAAAAAGCAGTCCATCTTTTCTGCTAACCCTTCTATAATTACGGTCGTCATTCTCACAGAAACAGATAGAGCAACGAAGCGCGTAAGGCGACTGAAACGAGGTAGTGTTTGTAAGGTGATTTATGCATTACAATCCCTAGCGCGTTTCAGTCTGTAGCGCGACTGAAACGCGGTAGTGTTTGTAAGGTGATTTATGAATTACAATCCCTACCGCGTTTCAGTCGGTATCGCGACTGAAACGCGGTAGGGATTGTAAAAACGCGGCCGGCCCCCTTACAACGGTTTGCAGGTCTTCTGGTCACGTATATTATGTCAAAAAATGAATGCTGTTGTATAAAAATGTCGAAAAATCTAAGGTGAAGGGAGCAGTAAAACCAAAATAGCTGGGATCATGTCAGGAGTGCAAAAGCATTACTTCCTGAGTCCATTTTCTGAACTCCTTAAACTGCTCTTATTATGTCTGGAAGGCCTTGTTCTACCGGTATTACAATGGAAGATGCTCCGAGGAACTAGCATCGTTGATCCCTTCGGCACCGGTGCATAGTCGGGAAACACGCCAAACGCGTGCCCAACATTTGTACACAGTTGACATTTGTCACATGAGAACGGGTCGTTTCTTCGACTCGTTCTTGTGTTCAACAGCTCGGCTGTGGAATGATTTGCCGGCCTCTGTGTTTCCTCCTTCCTACAACATGGGTCTCTTCAAGACCAATGTTCATTCCTTCCTCTCCTCAAAAAGACCCTCCACACAGCATCCCTGATGACATAGGCCCTGAGGGAAATTATTTTCCTCAGGGCCTCCTGTGTGGAGTTAATGTAAAAAAAAAAAAGGCCAAGTTACTTTTTATTTCGCCATTTGCACTGCATATTTTGCATATTTTGTTTGGCTACTTACCTTCGCTCCCACAGCTTCCAATTCTCGAGTTTTACGTAATTTTAAACATTGAAACAAATTTATATTAACGAATACAAATATTGAAACTTTCAGTCTTTTGTTTTGGCCTAGATTCTCCCCTTAAGAGTATTACAGAATGCCTTAAGAATTTTACGGAGAATTAAATGTATACCTTATGATTATTAACAAACGTAAACATAAAAAATGTAGGCTCTAGATAGGCTATTCTGCACAAAACAGTTAAAATCAGAATTCTCAGAAAATCTACCCGGAAATTAATTTAACTACAAAATATCAACATCCAATATTTTTTTTTGTAAAATTCCTTATTTTGAAAAGTAAACATAAATTTGGCTTGCTGTCTTAACTTAATGAACCCATCCTACTTACAATTTAATAAAATAAGAAGTTATAGAATTATTGCGAGTAATTAGGTGGTGCAGGTATTTTAAAAACCTTTTAATAAGGGCTTGAAATGATTCACAGCTCGCCAGGCGATATCCTTCCCAACCCTCGGAGTCTGCGAGTTAAAGGAAGGTAATGTAATACAGGGAACGATATTGATCGAATTCTGTAGTAAAGAGCGAGATGGCATCACCGCCAAACGCGCTAAAACCACCCACTAGAGAGGGATGGATAGCGAAAATCATACTGTAACAAAATGTACATGAAATATTTTATAGAGTGATGTTTAAATTGTTTGTGGGGTTTTTAAAAGTATTGTTTGAAGGGTTTTTGTTGTGGCGCTAATGAGAGATCGCCCCCTTTGCTGTCTCGCTTCGCGCAGTAGAAACTGTGAGCGAGCGCTGTGCAGTGTACAGTCTACAGTGTACAGTAGCTGTGAGGGTACTGGGTAGTGCGGGTGTTGGTAGAGTAGGTACCGGCTCTGTACTGAGCGCTGAGCTTGAAGCGCTGGGCGTAGAGTCTCTCAGTCCGTAGTCCGTAGCGTGGAGAGAGCGCGCGCTACGCTCGCAGCTCGCAGCTCCGTAGCGCCTAGGTCCGTAGCCCGTAGCCCGTAGCACGTAGCCGCCTCGCCGCACGCCGCACGCCGCACGCACGGCTGTCCGCTCGGTCTCTAGCACCGCTCTTGTCTCTCCTGGGCGGCGGTGTCCGAGCGGTCGCTAGTCAAAAGTGAAATAATTGATACCCAGAAGTGCAAGGTACCGTGCGGTAAAGGGTGGCTCTCGCTGCTCCGGGCCGTCTGGGGCCAGGCCCCTCCGAGGGCCCCCGCGCCCCCCGAGGCCCTGCTGCCATGTAGGGCAGTTTGCAGGATGCTGGATAAGCCTAAAGTGGTACGTCTCATCTCAGATACACTCCCATTTTGACATAATACACATCTCATTTCACATTGTTAACAACTCACATTTGCATCCGATCTCAACTGTGCGTTGTTTGTTGTGAGATAAAAAAAACACCGACGCAATGAATTCATGATGTTTCCAACTAAATTACGTTTGAACCAACGTCCATTATTCTACAAGCACATTCAAAATCTCACCCGCAATTGCCTTGTTTTATTACTTCAATCTAGTTTACTTTATGCCTTCCGTCACAAAGAAGTTTATCTCATCTGTCAGAATTTATCAGAATTCGCCATAAGAGTTTGTTTATAAATGTAATCTTTGTCTAATTTCAGCGCTAATAAATTGAACATTAACTATTATTTAGATCTTTTTACTAGTATCGTATACAAATTGATAGTATGCCAACAATGTAGGTCAAGGGTGTGTAAATGCTGCATGCACAATAGGGTCACTTTAAATGCTTTTTTGATGTATTTTTACTGCGTGATAAATTATTATTAAAATGATTTAAAACCGGATTAAAAGGAGTTGAAGAAAACATTCAACAATAAATTATAATAGTTGTTTGTAATGAATTCAATATTTCAGTATATCAAGTGGAGTTGTTATTGTATTTGAGACTTTTTCTGTGATTGATCACATTTTTGAAATATCACAAGTAAAAACAACATCTGGACATGTTCTGAACCCTGTGAAGATATCCGATCTTTTAAGATTGCCTGCATTCTCGTAGGAATTTTGTCTTCATATCGACCTTGGTGTGATAGTAATAGACGAAAAAAAAACGTCATAAAAGATTAAACTTTATAATACATTTCGTAAAAAATAGGTTGGTTACCGATCTTTAACTTCTTCAGGTAGGTACCTACAGGTTTACAGGGTGACTGGTAGTCGAAGGGAGATATTTTATAATTAATATATGAGACATATCAAACAAAAGGATCACGTCAAAATAGCGTTATTGAGATAAAAAGGAGAAGAAATTAGAAAAATTGTAACAGTTAAGTAATAAAAAGATGACTAATTCATATCGCTCCGGAAGAAGTTTTGGGAACCTTACACAAACACTTCTATTGAGTAGGTTGCTGTGTGTGTATGTGTGTTTAAGTGTTTGTGTGTATGTATATGTGTATTTTCAATTTGGGAGGCTCTATGAGTACCGCCGCCCCGGTAACCATTTATTGGATAACCAACACTCTGCCATAGGTCACCCCAAGTGGTTTGCTACGTTTGGTGACTTTGTGACATAAGGTGAGTTTTGTTCAGGTCTTGGCGGCAGATGCGTGGCGGGCCAGATCGAGAGAGCCTGGTTGAGGGAGGCCTTTTGACCTTTCCAGCTGGACTCTCTCGACCCATCGCCATGCACCGCAATTGGAGGGATGGATTCATATGTCCGTCACTCTCGTATGACATAGGCCCTGAGAGTGTGTGTGGGTGTGTAGGTGTGTGCATAGTAGGTAAATTCTTCGAAGCCAATGCAAGATGAATCGTCATTTGTACTATTTGCATTTGTCATTATTTTGTAGGCGGGGTCATCAAAAACGAATATTTCGTTTTCTGTCACATACAGAAACCCGCTTTTTTAGATGATTTATTACAACTGAACAAATTTTGATATTTATATATTGATGATCATATAACCTTTTTTGCTTGTGCAAAAAAAAAAAAAAAAAAGAAATATAAAATTACAATTATGTGATTTTTACCACTTTCAGACAGCGTAATCAATCATCAAAAATACTAATTTTGGTTGTCTGTGCATCCTGCGTAACTCTGGTTCGATAAACTAAAATTAACTTTAAAATTGGAGCTGATTGTGTGAAGAATTTAGACTGGCGATAAAGTACCTACCTATGATAACTAACATTTATTTTTATTCTGATTTGCGTATCTTAACTGTTTTTTTTAGACTCGTTATAATATTTAAATAACTACGGTAGTGGAGGTGTTTTTATTTTTCTTTTTTTTGATGAATAATTTTTTCATAACTATTTAAAATGTGTCATTTTCGATTTGCCGCCAAAACATGTTCGTTTTTATTTGTGAATTCGGCGGGGTTGACGTCGCGCCGGGTAACGCTGGTGACAACCGTCTTACCAGCCAGTGACGGTTTCTATGCCATAATGACGTTGTAGCCAGTTGGACCGTTTCGCAATGATCGGTTTTTCCCGTCAATAATTCTGAATGAAAATATTAAAATTGCATATTTATAGCACAATGATCAGAATCAGAAAAATAAACCTTAAATCTTCCACACATTTTTGATGGTTTTAACAGTTTCTGAAAGTAGCCCATTCCGACTATTCCATGAGCACTGCTTTGAGCTAGCATCATAATACATATGTATGGATAATAAAATTTTATAATATGAACCAAATTCATTTTTAGAAAATGAATTTTATAAAATATATTGTGATAAAACTATACTAACAGACAGAACAATTAGTTATAATAGACCTGATATAGTTTTACATGACAAAATTTAAAAAAAAACTTATATCATTGATGTCGCTATTCCAAATTCCTGTAATATTAAGAAATCTGTTTTTGAAAAAATAAGAAAATATACAGATTTAGGAAATGAGATTAAAAGAATTTGGCATTCTCAAACTATAAAAATATTACCATTTGTTATTTTGGCTACTGGCATTATACCTAGCTCTCTCATTCAAAATTTAGGCATATTAGATTTGTCAAAGAATTTATATATTAAAATACAAAAATCAGTCATTTTAAATACATGTAGGATTACAAAAGATTTTTAAAATATTTATTTTGGGGGATCAGTAGGATTTATAGGTCCAATTAGGAGTTCCACCGAGCCGAACCCTCTGATTTGAAAATATCTGGAGTCGGTGAATTATTTTCATTTGGTCTCTGCTAGGTTGACATGTTGTTCTTGTATTATTTTGTATTTATTATGCTTACATAGTGCAATTGCATAGCGTGAATTGACTGGATGATCATTTGTGGAAAAGTGGTGAAAGGGTTTAGTTTTTCCCGTGGTGAAGATTTAACCCGGACATAAAATCTTAAATGAAATGAAATCTTAATGAGTAGTACATGAAATCTTAATGAGTAGAATAATTTTTTTTTTGATGTTTCCGAAATAATTGGATAGTACCTAGGTACCTACTCTAAAAATACTTCAAAAGTTACTCCAGTAAATACCTAACCTAATATTTATTTCAACAAAAAAATACTCTTCCGTTTGACGTCATACTGTAAGGAAGGCGACCAAATACACACTATTGTGTTTTGGAATACAAACGGATATTTTATTTACAGATATTTTATGGATGTCCAAAGTACTTAACTTAGCCCCATCACAATTTACAGCGGTTTATTTGCTCTCGACCTAATTATTTCAGGCACGTTTGGGTATTCATGGAAAACGATTGGGATGAATAATTTAAAACTTAATAACATCCAAATATAGGGACGAATTTAAAAAACTCCCTCACCATTTGTGGCGTAAATATTTAAAAAAAATTATTTTAGTACGTTACATTAGATACATTTACATATAAATAAATAGTAATAATGTTGCATAATAACTGAAAATATTAAAAAATGTGTGCAATTGTTATTATGTCCTGTAGGTCGATATTAGTCCCTAGCTAGGCAGATTGCCAATTCTAAGGAACCAAATGCTGGCGAAAATGCCAAAAATTTATTTTGTAAAAAATGGTGTTCTTGTTGTTAGATATTTAGATCTCCTTTTTTTTACGTTGGTTCCACAGAAGGCCTTGAGGAAAAACATTCACCATCTTCGGGGATGCTATGTGGAGAGTCTTTTTTAGTGAAATGAAGGAGAGGAAGTTCTGGGAAGGAGGAGGGTTTGGTAAGAATCTGAGATGTATCCAGGACGTATGATGGGTCGAGCGGGTCCGGCTGGAGAGGTCTAGGTAAGATCTCCCTCAACCAGTCTCTTTCGGTCCGCCATGGAGTAGAAGGGCAAACTTATATAAAGATGCAAACTTAAAAATGAATGCCTTATAAACTTATATAAAAATGAATGCCTGGAATTTTCAATGATTGCATAACTAGGTAGTCTAATTAAATTAGAACCCCCCCTTTTTAAACATTTAAATATTTCAGTTTGCAATTTGTAATATTTCAATTTGCGAAAAAAATCATTATCTTTTGATCATTCGGAAGAGTTTTTATTGTTATATGAAATGCTTTCATCCTTTACAAAACGTTGGCATTCATCCCTTACAAAATCATAAATTATCTATCCTATTTCATGCCTTGTTACACAGATGTGATCCACGTAGAAAATACACAATTATTGATTGCAGGTGTCTCTTAAATACTTAAAAAAAATTAAAATGCTTCAGTAATTATCGATTTTCCGATTGTTAGTTGTTACGCAAGAATATATAAGTACTTAAAGAAATATAATCTGCATACATTTACAGTGACTTAAACGATTTTTTTTATATGACACTTGTCCATAAAACGCCATGGGATGACTAAATGATTTTTCTCAATTACTCTAAAACACATAATTATCATTAGCAGCAGCTTAAATCTCAATTCAAACTCACATAATAACATTACAAATAGCCAAACAGAGTAACATATTTACGTTAATATCCATTAACTATACTAAGAATAGACCTATGCGGTTCAAAGCTAAACATACTTTGACAGCCGAGTGTCAAAATCGTTGCTGTAATGCTTTAAGCTTTTAACAATAAACCAAACCAGACAATACCAGTCCAATGCCCACATCATTTAACTGACGTCATACAAAACACTATCCCTAATTACGAGCAATCAATTCATTCGTGATTTTCAGTATCATCCAATAATTACGATTTCCGAATAAAAGTTTAATTGGACCTCAAAGAAGAATAATCATTTGATTGATGATTTGAATAATGATATAATCCTTTATCTACCTTACTTCCTCCCCACGAGGGATTAAAAATGAAAATTCTCAGAATTGCGCCCACAAGATAAAATATATTTACTTCTCCGCTGGTTTTACGGTTATTACTGAGAAACCGAAAGTTGATTAAATACGCTCGTCTTTAATTATGATAAGATCACGTGAAGAGATGTGTTATAATATTATATAATAAGTAAGAGATGGTCAATATTAACCTTATTTTTAAACGTAATTACGCTATGAATATAATTATTTTACGTAGAGAAATAAATCATTAATTATTTTGGTTTTAAGACTTGATTCACTGCTGTCAATCAATTCATGAAAATAAACATTATTATGTGAAAAATGTTACATAATGTTGAACACTGACCGATTTCCCAATACGAATTGATACCAGGAATGTAGGATTAAGTAAACAACTTGAATAAGTAAACAATTCGAATAAGTATCTAAACAAGTAGGTATATATAATTATTTAACACAGAGAAATCAATAGTTAATTATTGGTTTTAAAGCTTGATTCACTGCTGAACGAAAATCATCAAATAGTATTAATAGCCTTGCATCTGCGTGGTTGAAATTTAAGAACCCGGCTTCGAGTGCATGTCTGCGACTAAACGCCACGCCATATAAACATAAAAATCTGTGTTCGTGAAATTTCAAACAAGCTACCGCTGTAATTTGGTTTCGAATTCAAGAATTTGTCAAAGGATGACACCACTTCCGTTAGCAGATTGAAAGAGAACGTACCCCAAGTATAAGTCCTAGGATTTTGTAAATTCGAGTATCTCAAAGACTGACGGTAATACTTAGTTGTGTCAAGCGGCTATATATTAAATATGACGTCATTGCCTGTCCCGGTTACTTTGTCCCGGTGACTAGCTATCACTGGATGACAGTGGATCCCAGGAACGGCTATTTTTGGAACCAGTTCCTATAGGATTTATAAAATGGTCACTACCACTATAACTGGGCGAAGCCGAACCAAAACCCGCCCGCAGGGCCAAGCAGCAAAAAGCTGCGGAGCGTGTTTTTAACTGCTAGCAAATATTATTACGTGGAAAATGTTACGCAATGTTAACACTGACCGATTTTCCAATACGAATTGGTACCAGGAGGGTAGGAAAAAGTAAACAATTTGTAGCAAAGTCTCGATTGTGTATTTATTTTATGTGGTCGGAAAGAAGATATACATTTCGTACAGAGTTCTAAATATTGAATACCAGGAGAGAAGAAAGTAATGGGTGTGGGGCAGATCAATTGCCTCCGTTATAGTACAGAATATCTCGTCCTCCCCCAGTCTGCTGCGTCATCCGCTCCCCGCACAGGATCAACAGGATAGGGGCGGGGAGGGATAGGGGAATGTCAAGGGTAGGGAGGTGGGAGGGTGGGTGTGGGAGTTGCTCCTGCGGCGGGAATATTTAAACTCCAGAACATTTATTGTGAGCAACCACCGGCATCTTATTGCGAGTGGGAACCCATATAAACAACAGGATAAATAAATATTTATGGCTTGCAAAAGGTAGATAACGTAGCGGAGTAATGGTTTTCCCGTCGACTGAAATAATTCTTTTTAACAACCTCATTATAAATGGAACTTAATTTATCCAGTGGATGCTGCTTTCCAAGAGCATTTACAAAGTGTTAGTATGTATGCCATCCGTATTCCAAACACACATCGCACTGTTCTTAGACTTAGCCAAGGATTTCAATATACCATTTTCTCGTAAATTACTCCACAAAATATAAAAAAAATATTGGCATTGTAGGTATGCCGTACGAATGGTTAAAGAGTTACTTAACGGGTAGAAGCCAGCAACTCAAAATGGGCAAAACGATGAGTAATTAACTTTAGACACTAACTTTGGTGTACCACAGGGAAGCACATTGGGACCTCTTTTATTTAGGAGGAAAAAATATTACGTTCGCTGACGATAATTGAAAGTGCTCCAAAGAGCTAGTGTCGTTTATTGTACTGTTTTGTCGTTCCCTAATCTTATCGGAAAACGCGTCACATGCGTGCATGTCATTTTTCATTTTACCTCCTGACACTGCGAATCATGACCTAAGCAAGTTAGTGCAAGCACTAGTATCAAGTAATAGGTGAACATTAACACAAAGACCCGGAATATTATAATTACGGTCGCAATTGATTTCGTTTGTCGTTTTGACTGCAATTTTTTTGTTGGTTGGGAACTGACTCAAACATGGGGTGTGAACATGGCTGTTGACACAAGAATGGATTAATTTTACCACAGTTTTTCTTAACCCTTCAAGCTAATTTGTTCTTCGGAACAACTCATATAGGTCTCATGGAAATCGTTGTGTCTGTCTTACTATAATGGTTAGAAATATTATCGAAACGGTATTATTAGAAATAAAAAAAACACGAAACTTTACATTCAAATCTAAAAATTCACCATGAAATAATTATAATTCAAATCTTTATGAATCCAAAATATCCCGCCGCAATTTGGAAAAAAAATGAAACTCAGTGAATTTTTTATTAATTATTTTTACATTTTAAACGACAAAAAACGAGTCGCCGATAACGTTTAAAATGAATTTGCTTAATGAAATATGTGTGTCTTTTTATTGTTTTCGTTATCAGTAATTTTAGTTAAAAATAACGTAAGGTGAGCCATTTTAAAACTTTTTAAGTTTTGCATTCAAAAATTTTATATTTCAATAAATATGTTTATTCCGAATTATTAAATTTTAAAGGGCATTTTATCGCCTTTTCAAAACAATTTTCGGATGCGTTCAGACATATTCTATTTATTTAGATTTTACTGCAAACCCGAAATATTTTGACCTTCCGTATAATAGTTTATAAACTGGTCGTTCGTAGAATGTGCTAATTTAAATATTTTAGGAAAATGCTTTTTGCAAGTTATGCTTTAAAATATTAAGATGAGTTGTTTGTTTGCGCATTTACACACGGTGAATGAAAATGAATACAAAGGTAGTTCAATCCATTGTATAAAAACTCAATTTTTTCAAGAAAGGCATAAAAATAATATATTGTATCGGTGATCTCACTTGCTTTTATATCATATTTTATCTCACTTGCTTATATATATATTTTTTCTTTTAATCACAAAAAGATACATAAATTACAATAAATTTTATACAATAATTAATTACATAATATATTTATTGGTTTTACCCCCATAAATAAGCCGGGCTTGTGTATATAATTTATATATATATATCCTTATTCTTAATATGGATCTTTTCAATACTCGTCGATTTCTTCTTTCTCTTAATAAAACCCTCTGCACTGCATCACTCAATTTGAGAAAGGTCTTGAGAGAAACCTCAAAAATCAATAAAATTATTTAAAACTCGCAGATATTTCGTTTGAAATTTTATGCCAAATAAATATGGTATGTATAGCCAAAGTAATATGGTTAAGCAGCGGCATTCGGAATTTCCACTGCTCTATAACATGTTTCTCTTGAAAACTTTAAGTTATTAAGTTTCTAAAAAAACATATGTTATTTTTTAAGATAATATTTACACATTTGCCACGTCGAAACTGTAATTACATGAAATTCCCTCGTAGTGAAAAAACGGAAAGTATGCTCCGAAAATTATTTTAAACAGGTTTTTTCATTTAATTATTCTACAAGTTATAGGTATGTATGAAAAAATCACATTGTTTCTTTAAATGAATTTAAGACATTTTATATGAGATTTTTGTTTTATTTTAAACGTGTCGTGTTTTATTAAACATTTTCACAATTCTCGCTTAAATATTATCGTTTTTAATATAAGCGTGCTCCCTCTAACATTCGTATTCACACATCTCCCCTTTTTCTTCTTTTTAAGCGTTTACTATAGGGCCTTAAGGTATTCAAGTATGTGATCTCAAAGTTATAAGGATTACTGCCAAAAATACCAACTTTTAATAGCTGCTTAAAGCCCTAACATCAAAACGAAAACATATTATTTATGCTGAAGGATTCTTCGTCTTTCATGGAAAACGAAAAGAATCAACAGAAATGTTTTCACGAGAAAACCCGTAAAGAAAGTTCCAAACATGTAAACGTTTGATGGCAATAATGCCTTGAGATTTACACAAAAAGCTTTTAAAGTGGGTACACAACAAGCATCATTATGATAAAAGAGCGATACGTACTAGAAAACATGAAAAAGAATTTCTTTGCACGAATACTAATTTTTTGTTTCAAACGAAATAAAAAATCATTTTCACGTACTTGTAAGACTTCATTCAAACATTGTTTATAGAAAAAAATATTATAATTGAAGTCGACAAGTGATTAAACACAATGTTATTTCGACCTTGAAGTATAGGCCACTTGCATGGATTTCATAACGACTTGGAAAAAATCGTGTGGATAGATTTTTTTACTAAGATTACGAAAATGTTAGTAAATTTTTTTAGAAATGTACAGTTTTTTTTTTTAAATAAATAAATCCATTATTTGGGCTCATGACGACACTACGTGAAAATGTCCCGTCTCCGAAAATGTTCCTATTAATTTTGTAAAATTCCACACTGATTTATTTTTTTTATGTGCAACACTTTGATTTCAGGTGAATTTTTGAATTTGGCATTTAACGTTCACTAGATTTATTGTTTGTGCTCTGCGAACTTATCATTTGGTTTGACTTTTTGACAGATGTTATGAAGAGAACCCCGTTCATTTTACTCTGTCCATTCGTGTTTTAGAGGTATAATGGTAGTGGTGCTGATTTGAACAAAATCAAATTTTATAATATTCTTATTATTATTATAATTTAAAAGTACAAGTATATTACATTGGATTTAGTAATACAGACGTTGATTATTATAATGATTTATGATCAATAAGATGGATCAAGGAAAAAAATATTTATGAGATGTCATATTTTTGGTTTGCCTCGTTATTCTCCTGTGCCCTTTCTTGTGGAAAGCGTTCTTTTTTAAAAATGATTTTCGGCTATGTAATTATCGTTTTTCGCACCTATAAAATTATGTCCCGTCCTTCCGGTTTATAAAAAATGGTCTGATTTTTCGGATTGAAATTTTCAAAAAATCGCCAGGGTTTCAAAAATAAGATTAAAAAAAAAATGTCTTAGAATATTTGCCTAAACCGGATTTTTTTTTAAATGTGATGCAAGTGGCCTATTACTAAAACGTGGATTCCTATTAGTCCTGTTTATTCCATCATATAATAAAGATCAATTGTTTCCCATTTGAGTAACTTTTAACGACAGTATTACAAATGTAAATTAACTAACTAACTAACCATCACGCCGTTTCCCCGCGGGGGTAGGCAGAGAGGACGGACCGCCAAACAATTCGATCTTGGCACACACTCCTTGCCTCGTTCACATTCATACATCGTCTCATACAAGCTCTTCTATTATTCCGACTCTTCACATGGCCCGACTAAAGCATCTGATTCACTTGGTCGTGCCATGTCTTCCTCGGGCGTCCACGACTTCCTCTTCCATTCGCATTTACGTCGTATATTCTATTACAAGTGTAAAATAAATAAAAAATGCATTTGGAACACCGATATTACCTTTGTCATTTCGTATTGTTTGCAATAGGTACAATATTGGTTTTATTACTATTTTTGTAACTTATTTTATTTTGGAACCGTCGTAAACAAAAATAATAAAACAAAAATAAATTGTTCTAGGATAGACTAATTATGCTCTATTAAATGAATTATTTCTGTTTAATAACTTTATTACAATATAAAACTTATAATTAGATTTTACATACTGTCTAACTAATGCTAAGGTCACCCCAAGTCGTTCGCTGCATTTGGTGAATTAGCAGGGGGGCCTGGTTCACGGGCTGATGTTTGTCTACAACTTGTGCTTCGGATGCGTGACAGCGTGGCGGGCCGGATCAAGAGAGACTGGTTGATAGAAGCCTTCTGACCTCTCTAGCCTGACTCTCTCGACCAATCGCCTTGCACCTCAGTTGGAGAGATGGATTCACACGTCTGTCACTCCTGACCCCCAAACACAAGACCCATAGATTCCTAACCATCTCTCATAATTTTTTCCTTCCCAGAACGTCCTCTCCCTAAAAAGGCCCTCCATACAGCATCCCCTAAGATGACATATAGAAATTATTTTCCTCATGGCCTCCTGTGTGGAGCTGATGTAAACAATATTAACTAATAACTGACAGAATGCATGGACCGCTACGCAATGCTGTCTAAGGGTGCACCGCATCCTTAGTTCAAATCCTTCGTTTATACACCGTCTCTTGGATATTCTTGCAAGCATGCATTAGAGCGAAAAAGCAAATACATGCACTGACTTTGATACAAGTTTATTATACTTATGGTTTTTATGCCTCTTCGTTATTCGCTTATATTTTCATAAAATGGATTCTGGCAGCGAAAAGCGTGTATAAAATAATTTTTATTTCGAAACAGAATGTTATTGCAAATTCCTCAACTACTTAAAAGTATTATTTTTCAGACCGCGGTAAAAAAGAGTTGCGAAACAAGTTCAAAGATATCATGAAATAATTACTATTTGGTATTAAATCGTGAACCAATTTAGTTATTTGTAAAATACCTCTAAGTATTTCCTTGAGGTTTTTTTTTAAATATCATTAGCCTAAACAGCTAATATTGGTCAGATATATTGTAAACCGATTATGTTTTTACGATCATTTATGTTTTTGTTCATTTTTTCTAAAAGCGGATTCTTAATGAATTTCTGTTTTTCCTAGACTTCACAGGTTTTTAATACTTTATGCATTTTTAATTAAGGTTGTAGAAATAATTGGATTGAAGATACAAATTACATAGCACTCTTTTTAGGGTGAATTGCCTTAAACAAAAAAAAATATATATATATAATAGGTATAATCAATACAATTAATAATTATTCTTGATCCGGAAAACTAACACTGTGAACTTTGGCGTATTGAAAATCGCACATTTTTCTAATTTGAATACATAGATCAACGAACTGTTTTGAATACGCAATAACATTTCCATCATGAATTACGGATCTCGAAAATTTTAATTGAATTTATTTATTTATGTCAGGGATTTTTAGGTCAGTGTACTGTTTTCAATTCCCAACACAGTATTTCAATCATGGGTTATGTAGATTGGAAACTTTTACAGACAAATACTCAAAACGACATATTATTGTACGTTCTATATTTTTTACTAAGAAAAAAATCCCTCAGGGCCTATGTCATCTTTGGGAATGCTGTGTGGAGGGTCATTTTATGGAAAGGAAGTTCTGGGAAGGAAAATGGTTTGCGGAGTGTCTGGTGAACCTGGGATAAATGTGTCCAGGAGAGACATGCATTTGAATCCATCCCTCCCACCGTGGTGCATGGCGATGGATCGCGATAATCCTGCTGGAGTGGTCAAAAGTTTTCCCTCAACCTCCCTCGACCTGCCACGCAGTCGATGGGCAAATGCATCCGTCGCCAAGTCTTAGACAAACCTCACCCCATGAACTCGGGCACCCCTGATACGTCACCAAACGTAGCGAACCATTTGGAGCGACCTATGATCCAATAAATGGTTCCAAATTGAAACAGTGTTCAAATCTCGGACATGGTCGATAATGAAACTGATGTGTTAAGGATAAGGATATTAATAAACTTTAAGGATAAGGATATCAATAAACTTTCAATTTTTGATTAGATTATTAACATTAACTAGGATTAGGTACATTTAATTGTAAATGATGTCTTGTAGATTATTTTTGATTACATTCATATTAATGATTGAAATGAATTAACACGAAGTCACGATAGCGCGCCAGTTGACACGTCATGCGACAAAAGTTTACTTTATTAGCGCAGCGCTGTACTAAGGAAATGCGCAAAGAAAAGCCTTTCTTCGAAACGTTCAGTAATGAGACCGCGAATCACTAAAGAAAAGCATTCGCTCCTTGGTATTATCACCCTAATGATGTTACTAAATCCTTTTAAATAAGTGGCGAACATTAATTTATGTTTCTGGACGAAGAAAACCTCTAATATCACTTTATATTGAGACTCGGGTAAAAACTTTATTCGGGAAAAAACGCGAAAATTTTAATATATCAATTTAGATTCGATGCCATGACATCGTGAAAGAAAAGTAGTATTGCTCTTTGCCGTTCTTGCCTTAATGATGTAACTAAAGCCTTTTTACTCAGTGGCGAATATTAACTGATGATTATGGTGTACGCTTCAAGGAAGAAAAGTTAGGATGTAAACCCAAATTCCAATTTTAAAATACGCACACTTGTCTGTAGTAAAAATGTTTATTAAGGAAAAAATCATGAAAAACTGTTGGAAATTCTTGAACGCATCTATAGTAATAAGGCCACCACGTCAACAATGAAAACAATAGTTGGCTCCTTACCATTATCACTCTAACGATGTAATTTGAACCTTTTTTATGAAGAAGTGATAAATTAAAGAAAAAGTGAAAAGCTTTACACTGTTTGTGTTTCTTGAGTGTATATTTTGCTTATTACTCGGTGTCGAAGCATTCCTCAGCTAGTGGACTGGTGTTAGCAAGAACGAGACGTTATCTAGATTGTAGACGGAACTTCGCGACTTACATTACTGCGATTCCTAAAATACCCCGCCGCAAACGTAAAATCGTATTTTTAGACTTACAATTAGGAATTTCATTAAACGTTTTATTCGTGCGTTAAAGAAGTTTGCTAAATTTAGAGCGGTTTATTGAATGGTAACAGGTACAGAAAGGGCTATAAATACGTTTATGATGTTCCCTTATACGCAGTGGTGACATTCAATTTCCGTTACACAAATGTTTCCATTAGAAAAAAATAGGAACATATATATTGTAATAAAAACCACTCGCAAGCATACGGAAACACGCAATTAGATTAATAGCTAATGTATTTTTGGTTTGTTTGTTTCAGACTATCTGTTGTTTTTCAAAACTGATGGTGGTCAATTCTTTGGATCCAATTTAATTACGGCTGGATTTTGTATGGACGTAGACTACGTCAAGTTCTTTCGTAGGTAATAAATTAACAATCAACATTATTGTTCATTCAAGTTACAAATCCCTAACTGAGATACAATTACTTGAATTTATATTTTCTCAAAAATGTCTAAATATTACGAAAAATTCCCTTCCAGTCAAATCCCCATTGGATTCTGACATCAAGAATCCTACTACCCCGTTTACTCTTTAACTTCTTCTCCGTCTTTCCCTTAAAAATACCCTCCACACAATATCCTCAAAGACCACATTGGCTCTTGTGTGGATCTAATGTAAAAATAAAAACAATGAAAAAAATAAAAACAACATGAGTTGTTATAATGAGGAATGATCTACAATATAGTATGAATGAAAATTGAAATATTTCCAACTAATATTTTTCTTAATGACAGCCCTGCATTAATGCAATTGATTTCATTTCATGTTCCTAATAGAGTTTCACGAGCTGAAAATATCTTTCACGTCTATACCAATCTGTTCATGAAACCCCTTATACGAACCAGTACGCAGAAGTAACCGATATATTTTCAACAGCGCAGAAAGAATTTGCAAAAAAGCATTTCACATGATTTTTTTACAGTTATTAGTTTACATTTTGTTTCCAAAATTGTAAATTTTACATAGTTAATTTATATACATATTTACACTATGTGATTGTTTTGTAATCCATTTTTATGAAACAAAAGATTTATTCGGAATTTAAAGGTATTTGTACAATAAATAAATAAATAAAGTAACTATTATTAGTTAAAGGTTGAATTAATGGAGGATATCCATTACCAATTTGAATGGTTCATATTTTCACGGTTGTTAACATATTGTAATGATAACTAGCAAAAAATAGATTAACGATCTATTTTAACTCATGATTAATGTATTCGGTGAATTTATGAGTTTTAAAAAAAATATTGTGTAATCCATTACCTATTATGGAGAAGTATTTTCATTTTTCTTCGAAACCGGCGACTCAACAGAAAGGTTTAATGACTTTATAGAATTTCACCAGTCAAAAATAAATCGTAAAACCCAATGGCGTAGACAACGCTTACACAACTTCGGCAAGCATTCCAGGACTTGCGAAGGGGAATTAATTTTTATTTTTTTATTATTTATTTAAATTATAAAATTCTACAATAATAATCATAATACATAACAAAATAGTGAAATATACATATTTAAGTAAGTGTTTCTACGCCAATGAAGAGAACTAGCTTTTGGAGTAGTGCAGGAGTTATGTAAACATAATATAATGGAGTGTACAGTAATATATCTTATGAACTAGAATGTAGTTACATTAAAAATTATACACATGGTTTGAAATGAAGTTATGTAGATAATGTTACGGCTATTCAATTTTTCAAATCTGTTATTTATTTTACTTCTTCGGAAAGACTATTAAAATATGGTTTTTTTTGGAAATATAAATAATGTGCATTTGTTGTGTAGAAAATAAAGGAGTTTATATGTTATATTTATGACTTTGATGAATTACTTTTTAATTTAAATAAATAAATGTAAAGAAGGGTTTAAATATTATCAATAATCGGAAAATCTTTTAAACGACCCTTTGTTAAATTTGTTCCGTTTGTAAATTACGCCTCCCTCCCCACTCCCGCCTATCCATTTACATATAGAGTCTATTTTTGTAATACAGTTTTAAGTGACCCCTGAAGAGCTTACGAAACATGTTGATTTCTTAAGCAATAAAAGTTGTTAAAATTATGTATTGAATTATGTACGGAATTCTTTACAAGAGTCCCAACTACTCCCGTCTGGAGCCAGTGAGATTGCTGGATTTGAAGAAGTGAGAAAACAGGTGGACCATACCAATGTATCATGAATTGGACTAGACATGAATTTTCATTTACATTCACTTTGGGAATATGTTACAAATGTATAAAATTATGGCATCGTGGGAACCGCCACCCCGGGAACCATTCATTGGATAACCATTACCTCTGCCGATGGTCACCCTAAGTGTTTCAATACGTTTGTTGACTTAGTAGGGGTGGGGTGAGGTTTGTCCAGGTCTTGGCGATGGATGCGTCTACCCTCTAACTGCGTGACGTGGCGGATTGGGAGAGGCTGGTTGATGAACCCCCTTTGATCTCTCCAGCCGAACTTTCACGACCCATCGCCTATCGCAGTGGGAAGGATGAATCAATACGTCATGAATTAACACTCCTGGACGTACTAACCCCCAGCTTTCTACCAACCCTTCATCCATTTTTCCTCCCCGAACTAACTAACCAACGAAGTTACTCTTCTTCTTTTCCTCAAAAAGACCCTCCACACAGGAATCCTAAAGATATCGCACGTCCTAAGGAAAATAATTTTCCTCCGGGCATCCTGTGCACGAACTATTTCAACTAAGGAATACATAGTTGTACTGAAGAGTCGAGAACTTGCCCGGGGCCAGTAAGTTAGTTCTTCCGCCATTGACATCGCCAATAACTCGACGGCAGCGGGCCATTGCAATAGCACGCTAGCCTGAAATTTAAACCCCGTAAATCAATTAGACTGCGATTACAGCAAATAAATTGTCTGTGTGCTCCTATCTACATTATATTTACTTATTGCCTGTTGGGCTGACGACATCTTGCGTGCTGCCATTATTCACGGCAATGTCGGAAGTCAAGGTTAGCGAGAAGTTCTTTCATCGGGTTCCTAAAACATTTTGAACTTAGAACTCCATTATTTTATGCAAATTTGCATAAGCTTTTAAAATTTTCATTACAGTTCCTCTCATTTTACTGACATGCAATCTAAACAAATTGTATTTCTAGCGATCTATTTTTTTAAGTAATACAAATTTACAAATTATTTAAGGTGATAGAGAAAAAGAAAATGTTTTATTTTTATTTGTTTAAATTAATATTCCTAAAGTTGGAAACTTTCTGGAAATTAATAATAAAATGGTAACTTTGTTGGTAATTTGAATGCGATAAATGAAATATCTTCCGTGTACATTCATATACAGAGACGTACTGAAGGATTTTAACCAGTGATTTCTGATACTGTAAGGAGTGTAAAATTTGGATATCATTTTGCTGTCCGATGATATTTTTTTTCTATTAAAAAACAAAAATTATTTTACAATCACACGTCGAGATGAGATCGCGATCGGATCGTGTTAAAACGAAACCCAACGCTTGTCAAGCAACCGCTAGCTATAAACCAGTGGCGGTCCGTGAGTTTTCAGTGAGCTAGAGTGCTAAGATTGAAAAATACGACATTACTGATGTTGTAGCTGAAAATGATTTTTTTCCTTAATTTTTTTCCATTATATCTTGACACATTTCAAAAGTAATTTTTACACATTTTCTAAATATATATAACATAACACAAGATAAAAATAATGTTAAAAAGTTAAAAATATATTTAAGACAAAAGTAGATAATGGGAACCCACTAAGGCACTGCCTGTGCGTGGGTAATATTAACTAAATTACAACTAAATTACACCAATAAGTTGGCGGTACAAGTAAAAAATGTAAATTTCAATGTGAAAGTTTAAAAATATAGGTAACGAATCTTTGAAAATATTGTAGTAACAAAGTGACACATACAAGTTAGTTGATTTTTTGTTAAGGTTTCAAGAAGATAAATAAAGTTAGTCTTGAAGTTACAGTAGAATTGTAAAAGTGAATCATGAAGGTTTACATAGAGTTTATAAAAAAAGTGTTTCAACATCTGCATCATTTAGCCATAATTTTAATTCTTTTATATATATATATTTTTTTTTTACAGTGAATACCGCACAAGAATCTCAACTGCTCCCGTCTGGACCCAGTGAGACTATGGCATCCCCAATTGGGGTATGTTGTGAGGCTTAAGGTAGTGGGGAGGGGAAGGAGGTAGGGAAGAGGAAGGTTGGGAAGTACCTGGCTATTCAGATCTGGTCACTAAACACGGCTAAAGCCATTTTCAAGCAACGTTTCAATTCTGAATGGTGGTCTTACACCAGGGCGATACTGATAGTATCTTCCACTCTGGAACATGCCGCAAATATACTATATATTATTTTAAATGAATTAATTGTGAAATAACACAAATTAATCAAATAAAATTTATTTGCGCATGCCGGGTTCGAACCCGCGACCTCCGGATTGTGAGTCAAGAGTCTTACCCACTGGACTACGGAGGTCGTCAATGTAAAGTATTGTAAAGTAATGTCCATATGTAAAGTAATGTTCTTTTTGTGTGAAGTATTCACATACTTTCAGTATGTGGATGCAGCGCATCCCTTGACTGAAAGAATCCTGAAGATCTTCATACAAAAAATTGAAATTAAAAAAAAAAAACATTTTCAGCTACAACAACGTCAATAACGTCCTATTTTACAATCTTAGCGCTCTATCTCACTTAAAACTCACGGACCGCCACTGCTATAAACGTGCTATGCTTTTAACTAATAAGTTGTGAAGTGTGATGTAAAAATATTTTTAATGTTTTTAATTTAAAGAAAATTTCATCGCATTTTTTACTCTAAATATGCCCAGGAATCGCTGGTTAAAATTCTTCGGGTACGTGCTGTTACACTCTGTAAAAAATACGAGTATAACTTATAGCATAGTTTGTATTTAAGCCATAAGTGGGTTATTTAGAAAATACCGACATTTCTTACGAGACATTTAACCTATCTATAATCTACATTGTTAAGTTTGTTCTGCACCTGAGAAGAATCAGAAGTGTTAAAAAATGTTTTGATAAATCAAGTTATATATTATGATTAATAACGAATACCTACTGTTGGTGAGAAGTTTCGATGAATTTTTGGTGAGACCTCAATTTATCTGATTACAGTGATATGCATATCTTGTGAGACACATTGATATATTTAGATGAGACAAGAAGTGAAAAAGTAGGCTCCACTTTTGAAATAGGCGTCCAATCAGTCCGATTTGGCCTCCAACACTCCCAACGCTTTAACGCCAACCGACCCGAAACTACAAAATACGCTGAACTCACAGTGCGCGCCGATTGTCGCCAGTGGAACACGTTTTAATGAGATATTAATGCGCAATAGCGCCTATAATGATATAGGTCGATGGTGCGACCTCAATTTATCTGAATTCAGTACATACGATGAATTTCTCGTGAGACATCATCAATTTATCTGAATTAAATACGTTGAATTTTTCGTTTGTCCTCAATTTACCTGAATCCAGTACGATGAATTTCTTATGAGACCTCAATTAACCCGAAGGCATTAAGATAAATTTCTTGTGAGACCACAATTTACCTGAATTCAGTAAGATGAATTTCTGATGCAATCTCAATTTATCTGAATCCAGTACGATGAATTTCTTATGAGACCTCAATTTATCTGAATTCAGTACGATGAATTTCTTGTTCGACCTCAATTTATCTGAATCCAGTACGATGAATTTCCAGTGAGACCTCAATTTATCTGAATTGAGTAGGATTAATCATGTGCGACCTCAATTTATCTGAATCCAGTAAGATAAATTTCCTCGTGTTAAAGAAGTATCTTACAGAAAAAAAGAAAATAACACAATAATCTCGCATATCTTATTAGATTAGGGCTGGAGAAATTGAGAATTTCCCCTAACGAAAGGGTAAATTTTACTTATCTCTGTTTTGGATCTTCATGTTTTAGTTCAAATGCCATCTTTTATTTTCATTACGCTGACAATAGATAAACAAGAATTAACTATAAAAAATGATAACAAATTTTATTGGCTACGTGAAATAAAATCTAATAAAAGACAATAATCTTTTATCACTTTTACTAAACCATAAAGCTGAACTCCGCAACTATTTAATTCGCGAATAAACTTTCATTGAACAACGAGCGAAATTATCTTCGTGAAATTGAATTAAATGGAATGAATCTAATTTTAGATAAAAGCGTTTCGTCGATTGAATATGCTTAAACAACGTAACTAATTTAATAATTACCTTTATTATATTGATTAATTCAAGATACGCTTAGGTAAATTATTAGATTTTTCTTAACATTATATTAATTTATAAAATATAATTTTAACATGCTACACGTGTCATATATGTGGCAAAAAAACAGTCACACCACTTGGCAAAATGAAACAAGTCTTATAATCCATTAAGGGCCCGCAACCCGGATTTGTACTGATTTATTACATATTTCCGTTAAACACGGTAAGTTTCAAAGCTCTTAAAAAATATATGTTATTCTTGAAGATAATATCTAGACTTTGCCCGTGCTGAAACGCAAATTATATAAAATTCCCTCGATAGAAAAAAATCGCAAAGTATGCTCCAAAAATTATTAGTAACACGTTTGTTTCAGTTATTTTACAAGTTATATGTATGAAAAAATTCACAGTGTTTCTTTAAATGCTGTTTAAGATAATGCCCGCGAGATTTTCGCTCTATTTAAAGTGTTTTATTAAACATTTTCGCAATTTTTGCATCGATTTTGTCGCTGTAAATGTTAGCGCTCACCTCTAACATTCGTAATTTCGTATCTCTCCATTTTCTTCTTTTCGGGCCCAGTTGCAGAGCCTTAAGTAGCTGCTGTCAGTTTATCTGATAGAAACAATGGAATATCCATCAAATGTTTGTTTTTATAAAAAATATGAGTGTTCAAAATCAGATTATCTGTGAAATGAACATGAAAACGGCGCGTTTAAATGTAGAATTGTTATAATGAAGTTTTTTTTCAACTCTGTAAAATTTCAACGTAAAAATGTTCTCTCATTTTTTCGCCGAAACATTTTTGGTAAATACTAAAGTTTTATTTTCAGGCTTACATCTGAACACAAAAACATATGTTTAAGCCGCCGCTAACCGAATTTCTACCGATTTCCTACACATCTGCCTTAAATATTTGACGTTTCAAAGCTCTTAAAAAATATATGTTATATTTGAAGATAATATCTGTACATTCCTCACGCCGAAACGCAAATTACATGAAATTCCCTCGATAAAAAAAATCGCAAAGTATGCCTCGAAAATTATTATAGGTAAATACATTTGTTTCAGTTATTTTACAAGTTAAATGTATAAAAAAAATTCACAGCGTTTCTTTAAATGCTGTTTTAGACAGCTCCTAACAGATTTTTGCTCTATTTCAAACGAGTTGTGTTTTATCAAACATTTTCACAATTTTCGCTCTAATTTTATCGTTTTAAATATTAGCACGCTCTCTCCAACATTCGTAATTACATATCTCTCCATCTTCTTCTTTTTGAGCGGGGATACGGCGCCTTGAATCATTTTATTAAAACTATTGAACTATCTTGCTGAATGCGGGATCTATTCTACCTCCTGCTGAAATGTATTGTGTTGTAAGGGAATCAAGTTCTGGTACAATATAATAGGAGTGTAATTTTATACGGCCGAGCAGAGACCAGGGCTCAGGATTATGGGAAAGGTATTTTTCTGTCAAGTAGGTGAGAAATCAGAAAATAAAAGAAGATGAATCTTATAAAACTATATTGTATGCAATAAAAAAACAAACATGAGAGTGCAAATCTAAAAAAATACAAAGCAATAACATACCAGATGGACTCCTGAACACGCTAACCTAACTAAACGAATTTACGACGGATGACGACCGCGAAGTTGCTTAGTAGAGAGAAGACGAGAAGACAATTCCAGGCTCCTTAACCGGGGACGTCGCGCAATCCCGAGATCCTAGGTCATCCTTCTTAGGAAGAAGGCTGCTACGCCTCCAAGGAGTGTATTTAGCTTAGGGCCATCTTAACAAGCTCCATGAAAAAAGCACGTGGTCCCAACTGATCACCAAGACCTGCGTCTCTCGGTAGAACCGTCAACCGTCCGTGACTTCACGACGCGGGGTCACAAAGGCATATTATTCTGCCCCCTCAAGGACCAATCCCTTTACAAGTTCATTTCCAGAACACATTTCCACAAAATGGCCAACTGCCAACAACGGAAAAAGTGGGATTCACATATCCACTAAAAATAATGCCGTACACGAACTTCTCGTGTTACGTAAAAAACACCCCGCGCCTTTTTAAGATAAGATCGACTTAAATCCACATGATATAATCAAATTGAAACACTTTTCAAGTGAGTGACTAATTCACGAACAGCTAGCCCATCGCTGCCCGGGAGGAAGTGACCATAAACAAAAAAAACTTCTCTCTTTCCCAAAAAATTACCAGTCTCAAAAAAAACACCATAGACAAAAAAAACAAATAGGCAAGAACTGCACTAGTCACATAATATTTATGTGACAGTGTGTCAGAAAGAATGGAAACTTACATTGTATGAGAGAATGTATTATATTGTATAAGAACTGAACCAGTGTCAAGAATTTTATTCTTTGGGGAGGCATTGTAAGATTTTTTCTCTCTATTTTTTCGTACAACGCAACGGAGGGAAGATTTCAATAAAATAAAACACGCTCTACGTAATGAAAACACCAAGATTCGGAACAACGTGCTTTTGGAATTCAGTTTCGTATCACGTTTTTGTATTAATTTAGGCTTTGAAATAACTTCCTTCCTTACAAGCACATTAGGTAAGCACCTAGTACCGTCGCCTTACAGTAATTTGAGATTAAAAATCAGCCGTTTTAGTTTTAAACATGAAAGCAATGAATAATTACAGCAAAATTCTTAGTATTTCACTTTTCATACAGACAATGCAGTGATAAGGATAACGTTCACTTGCAGATTATTAAAACAACGTGAATCTTTAATCTCGTATTTGAGTAGGGAGCTTTATAACTCAAAGGTTTAGTTTGATATCTTTATCAGTATCAGAAGATGATATGCGTTACCTTTTAGTATAACGTTCTGAAAGTTGAAAACATAGTAGGGGTATCCTATCTTCAGTTTCGGAGTAACTTTTACTTGATTGACCTTCAGATACCTTGAAGTTAATTTACAGTGTTGTGGCGATGAACTTCAAGGCTTAAAGCCACTGGAGCGAGCACGCGAAATAAATATATTTGCCTCGATTGATCGAGATTTCCAGAAAATAATTTTTTTAAATTTTCGCCAAATTTAAAAAAAAAACACATTCGATTTTTAGCATCATAAGAGAGACATAAAAACTTATTATAATTCTGTATAGCTAATGAATTAACCGGTATTTTACCGTTTATCTTATATTTGCAGGATTTATAAAAAAATATAAACAATCGTTAAGTTTATAACCGCGCGAGAGAGGTGAGAGGTGCTTATTCAAGTCAACATAGAATATTTTCGATTTCTGTATGTTGTCTGGGGTATACTTGATAATCAAATGTTCATCTATGGAAAAAGGACTTAATTTTAACCGCAAACAGCTGATTCTGCGTGAAATAAATATTAAAAAAATATATTTTTAACATCGTTCTAAAATAGTCTACGAAGTTCGATTTGCGACATCTATGGTCATAATAGATAAAACATCTCAATAGCTTTGTTTTAAGTCCAAAATAACAAAGTGGGAGCTAGAAATAAAATTTAACAAATTTGCCGAATCGGAGACATTTAAAATGGCGCCAATATACGGCAAAAATCGCTCCAGTGGCGAAGGGAAAGTTTTTATACCTCCCTTCCACATACCTTCATGCACAAAATATATTTATTTCAAATAAAAATATTATGGGTATTTCATCAAATAAATATACAAATATCAATTACAATATTTGTGTTAAATGAAAATTCGATGGAAAGTAATCAAATATCGTCCACCTCAACTGATTTTAGTACCTTAATATACAGGGTGTTAAGGGACATACTTGACTTACTTTAACCAGTGATTCCTGACATTATTTGGAGTAAAAAATGTAAATGAAATTTTGGTCTGCGGTAACTTTTTTGATGTTTTTTTTTTTTTTTTTTTTTCTACAAAAACATAAAAAAATGGTAGTTGTTGAACAGTTGGAGGCGGGTTAAGGGGTTCGTCGGACACCCGGCTGAGTGACCAATGATGACATGTGGAAGAAATTTTTTTTTGTTTGATTTTGAAGAAAAAAATTTTGAAAAAAAAAAAAAAATCGTCAAAAAAAGTCACCGGAGAACAAAATTTCATTTACATTTTTTACTCCAAATAATGTCAGGAATCACTGGTTAAAGTAAGTCAAGTACGTCCCTTAACACCCTGTATATTACCTGTATATTCATATCAAGGCTAGAAACAAAAACCGATTTTTGATTTATCTGAATTGATAAATAATAATACAATTCACATTATTTGTTTGCAACATTAATGCGTTTCGGCTTTTACAAAATATATCACTGTACAAAACAAACTATAACATGAGAAATTAGAATAGGCCACTTGCATGGACTTCATAACGACTTGGAAAAAATCGTGTGGATAGATTTTTTTACTAAGATTACGAAAATGTTAGGAATTTTTTTTAGAAATGTATAGTTTTTTTTATTTTTTAAATAAATAAATCCATTATTTGGGCTCGTGACGTCACTATATGAAAATGTCCCTTCTCCGAAAATGTTCCTATTAATTTTATAAAATTTCACACTGAATTATTTTTTTTATATGGCATCACTTTGATTTCAGGCGAATTTTTGAATTTGACATTTAACGTTCACTAGATATTGTTTGTTCTCTGCGAACTTATCATTTGGTTTGACTTTTTGACAGATGTTATGAAGAGAACCCCGTACATTTTATGCTGTCTGTACGTGTTTTAAAGGTATAATGGTAATAGTGCTGACTTTAACAAAATCAAATTTTATAATATTCTTAATATTATTTTAATTTACAAGTACTAGTATATTACATTGGATTTAATAATATAGACACTGAACATTGTAATGATTTATGATCAATAAGATGGATCAAGGAAAAACTATTATGAGATGTAATATTTTTGGTATGCCTCTTTATTCTCCTGTGCCATTCATGTAGAAAACGCACCCATAAAATTATGTCCCATCTTTCCGGTTTTAAAAAATGGTCTGATTTTTCGGTTTGAAATTTTCAAAAAATCGCCAGGGTTTCAAAAATACGATTAAAAAAAATACAGAATGTCCTAGAATATATGCCTAAACCGGATTTTTTTTTTAAATGTGATGCTAGTGGCCTATTGACCTTAGACGACGGATTTGGTCAACATGGTATATTTATTTATTTATTTATTTATTTCTATGTATTACAGTATTTACCTATTAATTAACATTTTTACATAATAGATAAATTTTGAAAACATTTTTACATAATATATTTTACAATTTTATTATGTAGGGTGTATGGTAGGTTTGCGAAGGTGAAACTGTGGATAGGTATTGTATGTTTCGTGAACACCTCACTAGGAGAACCTGTGCTGAGGTGTTTACGTGTATATTTATGATTCTGTGTGACAAGTATTAATGTGTTGTAGAAGAAAGTTTTATATTTATTTTATTTAATGGTTATTGCACATTGGTTATTAATAAGTTAATTTTTATGTTTGGTTTGGAGTAAATAGGTTTTGGAAAAATAGTGTTCCTTTAGCTTTTATCCAGACTGTGATTTGTTTTTTTAGTTTATTTGTTGGTGAAAAATCAGCAGATTGTTTCAAAGAAGGTGGCATGCTGTTATATAGTTTGATAGAATAGTAGTTAAAGGATCTTTGTCCGTGGGTCGTGTGCTTTAGCGGGATGTTGAGTGTTAGGTTTGTTGAGGACCGGCTTGTTATTGAGGACTGAGAAAGTAAAGGGATATGAAGTTTGAATTTGAAGAGGTGAAGAATAGACGATTTAGCGTAGAGTTGTCTGATTGACAAAACGTCGAGCATCTTGAAAATTTTTTCAGAGTCTGTATCATATGCCACTTGAAGTATTAGTTTGATTGTTGCCTTTTGTGCCTTTTCTAGTGGATCTAGAGAAATATTACTTGCACTTCCCCAAGACAGAAGACCATACATGATTAAAGATTGGGAAAGAGCAAAGTAGATAGATCTTAGTATTGTGCGTGGGAAGATATTTTTTATATTATTTAAAAGATACATGATTTTTTTAAGCTTGGATGTAATTAAGTTAATGTGGTCATTCCAGCGTAGGTTTTCGTCAATTATCACGCCTAGATATTTTATTTGTTTGACATTTTGTATGATTTCGCAATTGCACGATGAGAAGGGTTGGGAGCAGTCGTGTATTTTCAGAGTGAAGGTTGGAGGAGGTTGACCTCCTTGAGTTATACTATGTGTAATGAATTTAGTTTTTTTTGTATTTAGAGTAAGTTTGTTTTCATTGAGCCATTGTTTGATGACAGCAAGACATTTCTCAGCTTTAAGGAATGCCTTGATCCATGAGTCAGCTTGACAAAGTATTACGGTGTCATCAGCGAATGTCACAATGTTGCCTTCTGTAATTAGTTCACAGATATCATTGATGTAGATAAGAAACATTATGGGACCTAGAACACTACCCTGGGGCACTCCGTAACTGATCGGAAGGGGTTCACTTTTCACTTTGTTGATAATGACTTGTTGAGTTCTCTCTGACATAAAACTTTTCAGTAAGTTAAGTTCATTTCCATATAGATGTAGGGTTTTATCGATCGACCATGCTAGACCTCCAGGTATTATCATAGTAACCCTTTGTTTGTATGTTTCAGTTGCAGATAGAGAATGAGAAGGGGGCGCTGGGCGCGCTGTCCGGGCCCCGGCTGAGCGTGGAGCTGTCTGGCGTGTGCGGCGCGGGGCCCCCGAGGGGGGGAGGCCCCCGAGGGGACAACAACAACGACGCATCGCCCCCCTCAGTGCAGGAGCCCAACAGAAACAACGCCCCAAACAGGGTGCCGTTGAACCCACAAGGTAATATATTAATAAACATCTTCCGACTTTTTAATTTACGACTGATTATACAATAAAGAAGAACACAATGATATTTTGTCAATCGGGCCTTCAATTCCAATACTGTGTTTCACCATGATTTCGAAATTCAAATGAGATAGAGATTTACGATGTCAAGCGAGTACAAGTGAGACAGAGTGCGTGCTTTTTAAATTCCGTTTATGTGATAACTCACAATAGTCCCAGCTGCTCCCGTCTGGAGCCAGTAAGACTATGGCATCCCCTATTGGGGTATGTTGTGAGGCTGAAGGTGGGGGGAGGGGAAGAAGATGGGGAAGAGGAAGGCGGGGAATTACGACTAAAGCCATTTCGAGCAGCAAGTTTTTGCATTCTGATTTGTGGTCTTTCACCAGGGTCACACTGAGAGTATCTTCCAATATGGAACGTGCCACAAGTACTCCAATAATACATTTATAATCAAACAGTATTAATAGGCTTGCGTCTGCGTGTTTGAATTTCAGAACCCAGCTACGAGTGATCTCGGACGCCACCCATACGCGCCGCGTTACAAATAACATATGTGTACGTGGAACTTCACACAAAGCGACTGTTAAAATTCGGTTTCAAATTAAAAAATTCGACACAAGATGTCAATACTTCCGTCAGCAGCTCGCATATGGATGTTTCCGCCCTAGGTGTGATACGGATTTATATGATTTATATGTATCTGACGACAGGTTCGTGGTGTAGTGGTTAGCTTGGTTCGCTTGAGTTTTAACCAACTAATTCCCGAGCAACAGTGTTCGATCCTCAGTCAAACCAATAAAATATTTTTTACCTTCCAAAATGTCTTGCTTAGAAGATTCAGCAAAAGCCTTTGGTTCGTCCGAAATACCATTTTTAATTCAGGCACGAAAATCCCTCCACTTAGAAAACACATAATAGACCTATCCAAAACATTTTTCTCCAAACTTGCTTCAAATTTGAACCCAAGCACCTCATGTCTCGGGCAATCAAGTCCCGATGACAATCTCCTCCACCGCCTGCTCATGTGCCCATATCCATCCTTCATCCACCTTGATGCGCGGGCTATAATAAAATTTACCTTTGTTCTCTTATATAAAAAAGAAATAAATATTTATATGTATTTATTATGGTATACATATTTGTTGTATATGAATACATACATGCATGGGTGTATGTAAAAATGTTTCTATGTGTGTGTATATCTATACAAAATGTATACCACTCACAGATAAACAAACCATCAATAAAAATTATTAATGCCCTTCATCTTGCCCAAGGTAGCCCGAACATCGGGTAAAAAAAAAATCCATCAGGTGACCTTACTTCAGTTTGCAAGACAAAGGGGTTAATTTCTCCCTGTAACTTACCAAAAACCAATATATAACACTTTAAGTATCTTTCCGGATTTAGAAAGATTGACGGCAATACTTGACGAAGTTGTAATAAATTACATATAACGTCATTGCGTGTCGCGGTTACTTTGTCACTGTTACTCTGTCTCGGCGAGTCGCCAACGGTGACCAGTTATCACTGGATCATGGTGGATCCGAGGAGCTGGCTATTTTAGGAACCAGTTCCTATCGGATTTATAAAATGGTTACACACACTCAAACCGGGCGAAGCCGAACTAAAAGCCGCCCGCAAAAACCTGCAGAGAGGATTTTTAAGTGCTAGTTTTATATAAATACGCAAATTCTGTATATTATTTTACATGAATCAATTGTGAAACAACACAAATTAATAAGATAAAATTTACGAGCGCACACCGGAATTTGAACCCGTGACCTAGTCGACAAACTTACCCCTCGACCACAGAGCCTGGCATATTGGCGTACTATTTTGTATTAGGACGCAGGTAACTATGTAACTATGTAAAAACCCCAAATAAATAAATATATGGTTTTAGTTAAGTATAGGACAGTTGGAACTTTTGCGCGGTATCACATTAAAAACGTCTAAAGTTAAACGAATTACGGTATTTTCCTAGGTCATTTTCATTTCTTTATTTAATATTCGGAATTCTTCGTTCATCCCGTCTAAGAAACAATTCCGATTGTTATATATATCTGCAGATGAAACCCGAAACAAAGAACCAAAAAGAACACGACCTACTTTCCATTGAAATATTTTTCAAGAATTTTCCGGGAGCTCTTTTTCCTGCAAACTTCAACATAATATTCTCACCTTTCCCGTGAATTATGTAAGCAGTAGTTAGAATTTTTCAATAACAGCTTTTTACTGACATAATAACCTAAAGCGTTCATTTTACGATTACTTAACGAGCGCTATCCCCAATCCTTAGACAAAAAACCAAACCTTTCCTCTGAAAACACCTGAAAAAGAAAAATAAAACTAGTGCGTAGGTTTTTCTTTTGCATGAATAAATACTCCAGTCATTTTGTGTTACATCGTAAAACTGATAGAAATCAATAAAGTCGTCATATCTTCAGTTCTTTCTGCATCATCTGGTTTGGCACGCACAGGAAGCGGATGATTGAAGACGTCATCTGTTTTGCGTAAACAATGTAAAATATGTATTCAGGCAATTTCCTATGACGCAATAATTTTGTTTTTGAAACTGATATCTCTATTTTATTTTGGCGTGCCAATAAAACGTTACGTGAACAGGTTATCAGAATGGAATTTGATATCGGCACAAAAAGTGACTTTGACCCTGTCAATATTGTCGCTGAATAAAAAAATGTTGTTTTAAAAAGAAACAACGTTGTAAGACGTCTGTCTGACCTCGCAGAAATTTCATTGTTACGTTCGCAATTAAAATAATTAAATAAGAGAAATTGTTGAAATATTACGCCGGTGATTGACTTTCGGTGCAGATTTGATATTTTGCAAGTAACGTTATTATCTCAAACATTCTCTCAATTATAGTTAATTTTTTATGTAATGTTAACGCTTTAATTTCCACGAAATCAATTAAAAATCAATGCATATATTATATTATTCTGTAAGTTTTTGGCTAAAAATTTATTGTATTATTTAGTGAAAGTAAACGGTTTTGAGACAAGAAAATTTAGCCAATCTTTAACAATATTATTTTCATCTGATAAAAGAATAGGATATTACGTATCAAAATAACAAAAATAAATTTAATAATAGAGTGTAAAGTTTTAGATCATATATCACGTTCACGAGAAAACTATCTAATATTTTTGCGGTATTTTATATACTATAAAAATCAAAATATATTTGCTTGGATGTTTGTGAGTGAGTATATGAGATGTCTATGAGTTGTTAAACCATTCATCCGATTGCGATGAAACTTTTGAGGATTTGATGGGGAATTAAGGAATTGAAAGGGGATTTGATGTGCGCATGCTCGCGGTGGTTTCTACATACAGCAGAGTCAGATGCCCGCGATGGTTTCTGCACATTAAAGTGAGTTCTGGCATCATGAAATTATTCGTTGCTAACCCGTTTATCCAATTGCGATGAAACTTTGTGGATTTGATGTGTGCATGCCCGCGATGGTTTCTGTATATAATAGTGAATTCTGGCATCATGAATTTATGCGTTGCTAACCGTTCATCCCATTGCGATGAAACTTTAGGGATTTGATGCGTGCATTATACATGCATATATATGTGTACACATCGTTTCAAATACTGTCAAACCTGACAATTTTCATTTCTAGAAGTTTTGCAGAGGCCTCCTTTTAAATTGCACATTATAAGTGCATAAATTAGATATTTTTAGAGTTTCTGGCATATAGAAATTTATATTCTCTCAAATATTTATTTACTGGGAAAAAACTTTACCTTTTATAAAAGATTTTTTAATTGATGTATACATACACAGATACTTTCGCTTTGAGGTATCTAAAAGAACACATAAAGCCAATATTGAAAATAAATAAATAATTTTCATATTTGCTTACAATAAAAAAGATCGTAACATTGAAATACCTAATAAATCAAATTATGACCGCATTGGAAAAAACATAATATTTCTTTATTACTCATTCAACTCTCCGAAACATATCTACCATAAAATTTAGGTTATAATGGCGTGCAAGGTAAACGAACACTTTGCAAAAAAAATTGCTAACTCTGATCTCACACGTTTTATACGTTTCACTGGTTTCAACTAACAATGTCTACGCAAAAGAAAAAAAAATAGTTTATGATCCCCAGCGTATTACTTCACCACTTCCAACTAAGGTCTTGAAAAATCTGTTATAAAGTCTGAAAACGAGTTCTTAAAACTAAAAGAAACAAAGATCTGAGAACATTGTCCATAATATCCAGTACCGGATTATCCCTAAGGCAGAGTAGGCAACTGCCTAGGGGCCCCGCATCGGCTAGGGGCCCCGCGTCCCGAGAAAAAATGACTTGCTTCAATTAGTGAGCAACGAAGTTTCGGAAAAAGTCAGCTTTCAAGATATTTTAATTTTTTATTAGGACCATTTACAGGTTAATAACGTTACGTACACGCATTAAAGAAAACAACAAATTATAATAATTAGTTTTTAACCCAATAAATAACTAATGTTCACGTCGTGCACAAATAATAAATAAAAGTTTATGATTAAAACAAATATATAAACAAAGTTGTATTTTACTTTTCTTTCCATCTATTTGTTGCAACATTACTTAGTATCTGAAGTGATTGAAGGTGCCGTGTGTGGTTTATATTGGTATTTGTTTTGTTTTATTTTTTGCTTTTATTTCTAATTATGTGTTTAAAATATAAATGTTGTACAAGCTTCAGTATGCACTACCTATCTGCTTGCTAAAATTCTTTGGGAAAGGTTGTCTGGAAGAGATCACTTTAGTGAAAAGATGGCTCATTGTAATGTTTTTTTTAATAATATATATTTTCATTTCTATGTATGTGTCAATAAAGGGTTATTGTATTTTATTGTATTGAATTCGTTTTTTTATTGAATGGGGTGATGGCATACCTTTCGTAAAGTAGTAAAAGAACAGATCAATTATGAATAAAATTACGTATGGGTAGAATTTTTTTTTTTTGTAATTTAGAAAAGGGTAAAGTGCAGTGGCGGACTAAGCCCGTCAGAAGCCCGGGTAGGCAAAGTTGAATGAACCCCCCCTTAGTGAAGTTGATGTAAGTTTACAAATTTTTTATTCCGTTTATACACAGTTTACACAAAAAATAGAAATAGACAGTAGACAGTATAATTTCGAACAGATTAAGACTTGGGGCATGCAAATCGAATGTATAGTTTTTTTAAATATGTTGTCAACCAGGTTGGAAAACGTCTTAAAAAAGTTTCGAGAAAAACGCATTAAAATTTTTGCTGAAAGATAATTCAACATACAAACTGTTTTAAATGGTTTCACATAAAATGCTGTATCTTCGTCAATTTATCGAATTTCTTTAAAACATGTGGTGAGAGTATTTTTAACAAATGCATCTTCAAGAAAATGAAATAAATTTAAAAAAATTACAAAAGTATTTTTTACAGTGTCCTGGTTCTTTAAGCAAAACCTTGGTTTTAAAGGCGAAACAAAGGCATATTGTCATGATTTTTTTTGAGATATAAATAATTTTGGTTTTATTTATTTCATAGAAACTTTATAGTAAAAGAAAAAACATCTTTGAAAAAATTTCAATTAAAAATATGAATAAATAAGTCCGTGGGACCAAATCTCTGTAGGCGCCTCGAAAAAAAATTGTTATGCGGTGAACTAATCAAAAAAAATTTTAAACAAAAAATCGAAATGCGTTAGAGGGGGTTTTTTTCGATTATATTTTTATTTTTGGCTGCATTTTGAAGTGAAAAACGCGATTTATGCTAAAAATTTTCGGTGAATTTGTTATTATAAAATGGTAAAAAAACTCTCTCTGACCACCTGTTGATTTATGTGTAGAAATAGTGTACAAAATTTCAAAAGCATCGGTCAAGTCAAGTCAAGATTTTGAGTTATGATGTTCACGAACTTCAGAAATGTTGTTTGCGATAAAATCAATTTAAAATTTTTTATTCTCTAAATATACTCGAATCGAGCACGAGTGCCGGTCGCTTGAAACGCTGTATCTTCGTTAGTTTTACTCCGATTTACTTAAAATTTTAACACAACTCAATATCCTGACATATTGTACATTGAAAAGTTTTAAAACCTTACCCCCCCCCCTTAAAGCCCCCCCCCCCGTTAGTCCGCCATTGGTAAAGGGGTCCCGAGATGTGCATTGCCTAGGGGCCCCGACATGGTTAATCCGGCCCTGATAATATCCATTAGTCAAAAGTCTAATATCGCTACCAGTGAAAGTAAACTTCGATGACACGAGTATTTGCATTCGCAGCACGTATTCATAAATGGCAAGACACATAACCAAATGTCCCCCGTCGTACGATATAGATATTCATCTTGATATTTCTCTTCATACATTGCTTCCTCCGAGACAATAAAACGCCATTAATTATTCAACACGACATGCAGTGTAATTAACTTAGGTCTCGTTGAAAAAAATAATTTAGAAAGGCGGTTTTGGTACAGTAGTTTTCATTGTCAAACCTAAGATTCATTTTCCTATTACACAATGATACTTCGCTTACGTATTATATGACAGGTATTTACTGACTTGATTTATATTTTTTTCTTTTCTTAAAAGTATTGACAGATTTGACAATTGCGGCAATGTTAGAATGATTTGTGACTAGTATTTTCGCCAGCCTTTCAAAGGTTCTTGTAAAAGCATAATGGTAACGAGCCTACTTGTAAGATAAACCTTTGACTACTTGGAACCTAGAATCATCAATTAGCCGCAAATTGTTGCAACAACCAACCAAAAGACTTATATCAATGGACGTATTTATCAAACACCTAATTACACACCTTAGTAATGATTATTATAAATATTGTTAGAACCTATTCGTTAAAAATGGCAAGATGTTTTTTTTATGAAAATTAAAATATAATTTTTAAACTTTTCTGGTAGTTGTATCCACCTGCACTTTAAAATAAAATAAAATAAAGAGTTTTTTGAATTATGAAATAAGTGTTAATCCGCCGCTACCCGAATTTCTACCGATTTCTTATATATCTCCCTTAAACATTTGAAGTTTTTAAGCTCTTAAAAAAATATTTGTTATTTTTGAAGATAATATCTAGACGCGTTCCACGCCGAAACGCAAATTATATAAAATTCCCTCCATAGAAAAAAATCGTAAAGTATGCTTCGAAAATTATAATAAACACGTTCGTTTCAGTTATTTTACAAGTTATAGTTGTGAAAAAATTCACAATGTTTCTTTAAATGATACTTAAGATACCGTCTACGAGATTTTTGCTCTATTTTAAAGGAGTCGTGTTTTATTAAACATGTTCGCATCGATTTTATCGCTTTAAATATTAGCGCGCTCCTCTAACATTCGTAATTACATATCTCTCCATCTTCTTTTTTTTTTGAGCGCGGATGCGGGGCCTTAATCGGTTTTAACTAACTAACCACCACGCAGTTTTCTCGCAGGGATAGGCAGGTGGGTGGTTTGGTATATTTATGGGCAGATCGCCAAACAACTCGGTCTTGTCAACTTTGTCTCATACACATTCATACACCGTCTCGTAGTTTATGATTCTTGACATGGACGGACTTAAGTAATAGATTCACTTGATCGTGCCTTGTATTTCTCGGGCGTCCCCGACTTCTACCATTAATATTTGCGTCATATATTCTCCTTACACTACTTTCTTATGAACGTAGAAACCAAATTATCTGAGGGTCCTTTCCTATCATATGGGCATATTAGACGTTTCAATTCTGCCTCGCAATTAGGTTGTAGATACCAAATTGCACCGTGTAAACAAGACATTGAATGTTTCCATGTCATTGCGCGTCATCTTTCCACCGCATTAAAAAAATATTCAACTTGTTTAATATTTTCAATGCGATTGGTTCTGTTGTCCTTCGTGCGCATGCGCGAACGCGGCGTTGCATGCGCGCGCAGCACTGTGCGCGCGTATTGAATTGTCAAACTGTGACTGTTTATTTTGTAGTGAGTAGTCAACATAGAAAATGGTTTTTAAATGGAGGGAAGAGCATATGCCTCTGTTCTTAGAGCACTTTTAGAACTATCGAAGCCTGTGGAACATTAAATCAGAGGGATATAATTCCCGCGCGCACGACCTGTTTCGAAGACATTCTAAACTCTATGACAGCAATGTGATTGTATGGTCCACTTCTGTCAAGTACGTCTAAACAGCACACCCTTTCAATTATACGCCGTTCAACCAAATTGCATCAATGTGGTTGACGTGTGTAATATCGCCATTACTCAACATGCTTATATCATTGTATTATTTGCAGATCTCCATATATCTCACACGATCATACATGGTTTGGAAAAAAAGTTTTTATGCATCAAATCACAGCAATCAGAATTTGACTGTTCAATTCGTGCGAGAAGTGCATAGTAATTCACTTCAAGTCTGGAGAAGTATAAGAACCATCGAAACCTTATTTATAAATACTTCTTTCCCAAATCGGATTATTTCAAGAATTTAAAGTCCCTTCACTTCAAATTATTTATAAAAAAACGTTTTTACAAACGCCCAAACGATTGTTTGAATGAACGATATTATCAAATAGCAATAGACCAATTATTACTGAGTCCATAACTATCCCGAGCTATATTACTACCACAGCCCAAAAGTTTTCCAAATATATTGGATTCAAATCGTTTAACCAATTACCACTTAACTAAAAATTGAAAACCAATTATAAAAAAATGAAAACTTCAATAAAAACACTCTAATAGCATTTTACAATCATTATACTTAATAATACAATACAATATCTCTCAATTATAATTTTAGAAATCCTTTTTTTTCTCTGTTCTTATGTTATCTCTTATTCTTTTTTCTTTTCTAATTCATGTATATTATTTGTTACTCTAACTATAAAAATATATTAGTTTTTTATTTTTTATTTTTTTTATTGAAACAAAAAGGTTACAATTTTACAACATAATATATACATCAATATTTCAATCACTCTCCTAAAAAGCAGCTGCTTGTGTTTAAATTGTTGTTTACTTACATTTTTTCGCCTTTATGCACGAGCATTGCTCTAAAAAAGGTGAATCACGATTAATGTAATGTTTAAAAAAAAACTTTATGTAACATATGTAATTGGGCCATTTTATTTTATTTTTTTAATGCATACATATACAGATTTAAAGTAAAACATATAGTTCTTAAAACTAATTATAATATATAAATTTATTATAAGCAATAATTATCAGCCTGAAACACTCATCTACATACGCATAACGCAAATTATATACAATTCCCTCGATAGAAAAAAATCGCAAATTATGGTCAAAAAATTATTATAAACACGTTTGTTTCAGTTATTTTATAAGTTATATGTATGAAAAAATTCACAGTGTTTCTTTAAATGCTGTTCAAGACAATGCCCGCAAGATTTTTGCTCTATTTTAAACGAGTCGTGTTTTATTAAACATTTTCGCAATTTTCGCATCGATTTTGTCGCTGTAAATGTTAGCGCTCTCCTCTAACATTCGTAATTTCGTATCTCTTCATCTTCTTCTTTTCGAGCCCGGTTGCAGAGCCTTAAAGGGCATTTTCAAATTCTGACTTAGCAACATTAATAGGGGTATGAGCTCCGAAATACTTTGAATAACAGTTCCTAACCATCTAATTGGTTCACCAAGAGAAGCGTAAAAACATCGAACAACAATAATTAATTCTGTAGAATTAATTATAGATGTTAAGAATAGAAACCTAATTTATTTGCCGACTGATGTTTAAGAACCGCAGAACGTTGGGGTTTATTTATTTAGTCATTTATTTGCCATTAACATATTTTTTCCATCGAAAACGATAACGACCTAGTAATGATGGTAGCTTTCCTGTAACTATTATGATTTTGGCATCAGGCTTCGAATCGGCAGAAAAATAAGACGTTACTGAAATGTGGGCATTCTTTACTCACATTATCGTACGAGTAAGCCGAAGCATAAATAAAAGGAATTCCATTTTCAGATTCGGCGGTCGGAAAAATAAGCATAGGCTTATTTTCTCATTTTGACACGGGAGATTTTTCATGAGATACGCCACATATTAGAATAATATTTTCATAAAATACAATGTCTTTCGGCAAAAACAGATTTTATTTATTTTTACTCAGCCTCGAATACGAGCCTCAGATAGGACGTAGATTATTTTGTTGCCAAAATATTGGATATCTATGTCATACGTTTACGTGGTAAAATCCTGATATCCATGTTATAATTATTAAATTGTTTTATAAGAAAAACTCTCTTTTTATAACTTTTGAAGATTATTCCCATCAATGTAATATATCGTTGAGGAAGAAGATAACAATAATAATCTAAACGAAAATAGAAGATAACAACAATAATCTAAAAGAAAATAGAAGATAACAACAATAATCTAAACGAAAATAGAAGATAACAACAATAATCTAAACGATATCAATAATAATTTAAACGAATAAAAACAAGACACAAAAAAATGGAAACAGCCAATGGTACCAACTGGGACTCGAACCCAGACCTCTCGTCTAACCGGGACGTGCGCGTTAACCAATTTCGCTATTTCCCCTTCTGTAAAACCGGCATATTTGTCAATCTCATATTTCAAATTTTAGAATTAACAATATTATCATCAACTAATTATTTTTTTCCATAAGGGGAAGGTGGCAATAGCGAAATTGGTTAACGAACACGTCCCGTTTAGACGAGAGGACTGGGTTCTTTTTTTTTTACATGAAAACCGCACAAGAGTCCCAACTGCTACCGTCTGGAGCCAGTGGGACTATGGCATCCCCAATTGGGGTATGTTGTGAGGCTGAAGGTAGTGGGGAGGGGAAAGAGATACGGGAGAGGAAGGTGGGGAAGTACCTGGCTATTCAGATCTGGTCACCAAACACGGCAGAAGCCATTTCAAGTAACGTTTCAATTCTGAATGGTGGTCTTACACCAGGGCGATACTGATAGTATCTTCCGCTCTGGAACGTGCCGCAAATATACTATATATTATTTTAAATGAATAAATTGTGAAATACACAAATTAATCAAATGAAATTTATTTGCCACGCCGGGATTCGATCCCGCGACCTTCGGAATGCTAGTCAAGCGCCTTACCGCTGCACTTCGCCATTGTCTTTTTTTATTTTTCTGTGTCTTGTTCTCTTTCATATTTTCGTTTAGATTATTATTGTTATCTTCTTCATCAATGATACGAGTACTTCACATAAAAAAAACACAAAATACATTTTTTTAATTACATGATACCTGCATTTATCACATTTAAGAAAAAGAAATCTATGTTAATAGCTATTTTAATGTCTCTTTCTATTTTTTCAGATTTGGTAATCTTATGTCTAACTTATCTAAATTATTATCATTTATCTGAAATTATTATTTATCTACCAGAGGCGTGTATGGATTATTTAATGTTTATCCAGAGAGGAATGGTAATTTCCACATTTTTTTATGGAAACAAAGCCTGCGTTCAGAAAAAAAAACATAGTTCTATACATAAGGTGGAGCAAAACATTCAATTTCATCGATAGCCCATTTCTCTTGGGATGCTATGATTTATATGTACCAGACTACTACAGCCGAAGTCGACATCATGACTTATTTAAAGTTCCGAACGGCAGAACAGACGTCTAGGCAAAGCATAGCATGACGAGGGGAGTGGTGCTGTTAAATGAAATTGCAAACGTTTTGGATGCAAGTGACTGTTCTTTATATGCCTTAAAAATATTATTGAAGAGTCACTTGCCTAAATGCTGATAGGGTAACTAAATTGTACTGTAATTGGAAGTATTCTGCTGTAGTAATAAAATAAAATTAAATAAAAATAAAAATAAAATTGTTAATTAATGAAGACAATATTAACGAAACTCAATTGGAAATCTGAAACAGACAAATCGTAAAAAGAAACAGTCACATCTAGGAATCAAACCCGATATCGAATAATTTATATAATATAATATCTAGATAGCATTTAGTTCGGGTTGAATCTTACAATCATACATTAAGATGAAGCCATTAAAAATATGCGTTAAGAATATGAAGATAATGTTGGTAGTTCTTAGTCGAAGTATGATCAACTAAATATGACCGAATCAGATAGGGACAGATTAGCAGTTGGTAGAGAACCGCCCCGGCAAGGCTAATCGAACTTAAGTCCTGGGTTCGATTGCTAGATGTGACCGTGTCTTTTTATGATTTTTCCGTTCCAGATTTTCGATTGAGCTTCGGTAATATTGTCGTCATTAAATGAATAGTATAATTTGAGGTTACTCATTAACTTAAAAATAAATATGAAGATTAAAAATGGCTTCGGTTTAAAAATACCGTCTGTATTAGCGCTAGATGAAAAAATTGAAAAAGGTGACCTAAAGCACACCACTGCTTTTAAGTTAAATCATTAATTAAGATTTTTAAGAGCTTAGAATTACATATTTTACAAGATGACTTTTACTGACAACTTAAATATATTTAAATATTGTCTTATAGCCCAATCATGGATTTGTTCCCCTACCCACCCACTCTACATTAATACCTACCCACCCAATCTACATTAATAACTAGCAACGGCTTCACCCCTACCATAATAAAACATTGTTCGAAACTGTCAAATTAGTATAAGCTTTCCCTGAAAAAGGAACATTTGTTCCGAAACCGGTCGGATTTACGCATTATATAAGTGGTTTATACAAAGTTGTATTGTTTCATTTTTCTATATTTAAATGTATTTCAACTGACATATAAAAGCAAAACACTTCTGTTAATTAAAACATTAGTAAAGTACTCACGAAGATGTTTTCGGCTGTAAAAACGTACCTACGAACGTGCTGTTGAAATATTTCTGTAAAAAGTCACTGATTGTGTTTTATGGCGAACGAAAGAAGATAAATGAGATTTTAGGAAGGTCACGAAAGAAAATGAGAAAAATATGTGGTCGGTTAAAGTCTATTGTAAGAAAAAGATAGTGTAACCATTTATTAATACGCTTTTATGAGAGCGGATCAAGGGAGGCTGTTGCCAAGGCAACATATCCGAGATTATTACGCGTGGACGATCGGGTATACTAAACTTCTTAATTCGAAACTTCATCCATCGAACACTTGGCTGGGAAAATAGGATGGTCACTGAATATTCATAGAATAATATTCTACCTCTAGACTTAGCCTTAAATAATAGGAGAATAGAGAACTCCAGTCCAATTTTTTAATTTATTTTTAATGAATAATGACCTTCTAACTTAAATAACTGCATTTTTATTTTTATTTTTAGAGTTAGTTTTAATAGTTAAAATAATTGTCAAAGTTTTAATTTTTCAAGATCCCCCTAAGACCACCGTATGTATGTACGGTGAATCGTGTGACGTCATCACTCCTGAAAAATCACTATAGGATTGGGCAATCAGCTGATCAAGTGCCGCCATTTTGAAAAGCGTTATTCGAAGCATTCTCCCTAAAAGTAGCATTACTATTTTTTTTGTGCAGTAGTTTTTCAATATTTTAAATAATAGAGATAAACTAATGGAGATTAGACGTGGGCAGAATGATTCCCAGGAGTGAATCGATTCAGTTTGATTCCCATTGCCTTTTGAATTGATTCCTTTAATTTATTCCTTTAATTCAATTAAATCCCAAAAAAAAAAAAAAGAAAAAAAAAAAATAATAATAATAATAATTGAAAATTAAATGAATGGGGAGGCTAACACCGCACACGAGACCGGGAGGCCACGGAGTACCCGGAGTACCGCGAAAGAGGAGACTGATAGGCTACCAAGCATCGCACAAAGAGGAGACCGATTATTCTATCTGATTATCTCGCTAAAACCTATAGATTAATGTGTTTGACTCTTTTTAGTGTCACTTTTTCGTTTCATCGGTTTTCAAATCACAATGAGTGGGGAGGCTACGAAGCACCGCACAAAGAGGAGACCAATAGGCTACGAAACACCACACAAAGAGGAGACCGAACATTTAAATCCTATATTGTTTGTCTTTTTTTAGTGTCGTAATTTTTCGTATGTAAAATGTATTTATTGTTAGCAATTATATCTTAAAATTATACAAGTTTTCGTTTCACCCTTTTTATTGATTTTATTTTATTTATTAAACTTATAATTTTGTTCCATTTCACGTGATCTAATATAAACATACATTTAACATTAAGATGAGTATTTTATGACAGCTAACCACAGCTAATTGGCCTTATAATATCTGCAAATTTACATATTATATCGACCCAAGATCTACGTCTAAAAGTAGGTAGGTACAATATCTTCCGTACATACCAAAAAACAGATAAGCATCATTTTAGCTTCTCACTGCTGATGTTCAGATTCAAAGTCGAAAGTTTTCGACTAACTATGTAATGAAATTGACGGCTTGGCGCGCGGGGGAATAAATGAACCGCGCGGACGGATTAAGGGCAGGCATTGTGGAATGAATTAGTAACTTTTGACTAATGTTTTGTGTCTTACCTAGCAGTGACTTGATTTACTCGCGAGCTGCGGACCTAGGACTGGGATGCGTTTGGGACATATCGTGACATTGACGTGGTCTGAGATTCTGAGGTCTGAGATTTACAAAAGACCATGACGTCACAAGTGAAAAAGACTTTTGTTTTAATTCCTCTGTCTGTCGGAATCGGACAATCTCGATTTCGACAGACTAGATACCTGGGACGCGGACATTGAACACGGACCTGGGACGGCGGGGACCTTATGACAATCTCAGGACTATTGATTAGGATGAATGGTTAATTCATTGCGTGAAAGAGATGCTCGGGCAACCCGGATGAATCGCGGCCGCGTTTTGGCCATTTTGGGACATGGACTTTGATGATGTTCGGGTGTTTTTAGAATGGCGGCACGGCGGTAGCGGAATACAATCGTAATAGGCGAGTCGTTCACAATACCGTCCGTCGACCACTTCGCGGCGCGCGGCCCGTTTAATAATATTTAAATACCTATGAAACAATATAATATTTAAATCGTTTACAGAACACATTATTCATTGAAATAATTTAACAGTAAAATAAACGGAAATTAAAAATGTATGGTGTCATTAAAAATCGTAGGATGCAAGGCCAAAGATAAGGAATGAAGAATCAATTCCTTTTGAAATTGAGAATTAGATTGAGTGTGTCACAAGATTGAATTTATTCATTTAATTCGGTCATTCAATTTTGCCCACGTCTAATGGAGATACTTCTATTTTTGATACTGAATTATTCAGGCTTAAATATTGTTTCAATAGACACAACAACTAAATCTCTGTAAACAGTATGAAATAACGAATAACATGAAATCTTGTTAATGATGGCTTATGTCATACCTACATAATCAAAGATTTCAATACAGTGACTGGTGACGCGTAACGTCAGCAATAACCATTCAGTAATACCAACTTTACAGTGTGTTTTGACGAGAGGTTTAAAAATGCACTTTTTAATAATTTTTTAAGAACTCTACGTTTAATATTATAAAATTAAACTTATATATTCGGAATCAGCGTTTATTGGTCTATATGAACATATTTTTTTAAAGCCATAATATTTTTCACTGGAGTTCCTTATTGAATTGTGGTTTCTTTATTTATTTACTATCTAATGTCTAAGTTGATTTTTTGCGATTTTTTACTGATGCTTCTGCGTAAAAATTCGAAGGCATTTATTAGCTTCGAACGTGATCCTTAAAAATATCCATGGAAAACTATTCGTCTAGGATTTTTAATTATTTATATTAATCAGGTTATGGGTCAATTTTTGTTTCAAATCTTGCCTTGCGTCATCGTTGTCTCAAATCTTGCTTTTAGATGAAAAAAATGCAATTTACTCGTAGATGAAACAATGCAAAAGAAGAAAATAAAAAATATGTTTTATCGTGGTTGAAGGCGCTATATTAATTAAAATATGGAACGGGTATGGAAATATAGTATGTATGGTATGTATGGTATATATGATATGCATGGTATGTATGGTATGTATTTATGCTATACACAGTATATTTCGTCATTGATAAATTCGGCAAATATGTTAAAATGTATACAATATTTTTGTGGAGTGCCTACTTCCCAGAAAATGCCGAGGAAAATTATTTATGACCACAAGTCGTATGATTTTTTGGCCAAAAACTACATATCATAAACCTTAAAAACCGTTTTGTACCCATTTCTATAAACCTTTATAACTCATGATATAACATGCCAATATTACAAAATATATAATATTGAGAAGGGTAGCTATCCGCTGTCACTGTCAATATACTTCATAGAATCGGTGGGGTTATTCTATGTTTTTTTTTCTTTCAATTTCTATCGGGTTTTAACAAATCAACACCCATTTTCATTTTGAAAAACTCGAAAGTATGAAAAAATTTTGTAAGTAATGTGTGTTTTTTCTTATCTGGAGATAGTTAGAAGGATATTTCAAAGTTCCATAGCTACACCCCAGGATGGGACTTGGCCCCCTCTACCTAAATAATAACAAAAAGTAGTGGATTTGTAGTGCATTGTCACACTTAAACAAATGTGGAATCCGTAACGTAGTGCTCGTCAGACTAGTGAAGAGATTGTGTGTTCTATACTAGCTGAAGTACCCGGCATTGCCCGGACGTTGCACAGAGATTTTGTTATTCAAATGAAAAAGGATGGTTTTTCGAAATCTCGTGTAGACAGTGAGCTTCCTCTTGTTTTGAAGGTCAAGAGTTATTTATTTATTTATTTATACTGCGTTTTTACAGGTTGTTCACACACATGTGAGAACAACCCAGTTATAAAAACTCAGTTAATTATACAAATAAGATAAAGTAAAAATTTATATACAATCAATTAACCAAATAATAAAATAATATTTTATTTTTAATTTTTAACTTTTTGAGTAAAACCTGAAATTGTAATATTTAAATAAATGAAGACAATATAAGCGAAACTCAATCGAAAATCTGGAAACAGAAAAATCAGAAAAACACATTGACACCATGAACATGAAAAACATGGGACTCGAGTACCAGAGGTGTCAATATGTTTTTCTGATTTTTCTCTTTCCAGATTTTCGATTGAATTTCGCTTATATTGTCTTCATTTATTTAAATATTACAATTTGAGGTTTTACTCAAAAAGTTAAAAATTAAAAATAAAATCTTCATCCTAGACATGCAGAAAAGTCGATAGATGTCGCATATTAAATAAAATGGATAAAGATTTATCCAGACACTATCTAGAGAGCATTTAGTTCGGGTTTGAATCTTGCAATCATACATAAAGATAGTTGCCAATAATATATGCGTTAAAAAAAATGAAGATAATGTAGGTGGTTCTTAGTCGAAGTATGGTACAGTTAAACATGACCGAATTTCATATCGACACCGTGGCACAGTGGTTAGCGCGTTTGCCCGGAAAGCAAGAGGTCCTGGGTTCGAGTCCCAGAGGTGTCAATATGTTTTTCTGATTTTTCTGTTTCCAGATTTTCGATTGAGTTTCGCTTATATTGTCTTCATTTATTTTAATAAAATAATAATTTTGGAACAGATAAAATAAAAATTAGATAAAAAAAAACAGTTACATATAGAATTTAACAAAAAAATCAAAGTTTACTCAAATAACAATTAAAGAGAGGCAAGATAAGATACATAATTAGAGACAAACATGATACACATAATAATTTATCACATATTTTTCAGCAATCGGAGAGCATTTTTTTTTAATCCATATAAATTATCGACAAAAATATCTACTTCAGCACACTCTATCTTATTATACAGTCGACACATTTGGGTCAGAGGGCTAAAATAGGCGATATTGTTTTTTAAATGTATTCAGGTGAAACATATTAAGAGTGAATAATTTCACTGATTTCGGAATAAAACTAGAGAATTATTCTAGCCACGCCGTCCGCTCGTCACGAACACATAGACGCACTTCTTTACATAATTAGACTAGGCGAAATCCCCGGCGTTGCTGTACTTCACACAGAATTTTATCAATATATCATGTGGACCTTCTTCTTGTTTTGAAGGTGAAGTGTACAAAATGCCATCAATTGCGGAATAAAACTGTAGATTTGTATAAAACAGTACACAAATCAAATGAGCTCCGTCCGCCACAGACACTCTTCTTTATGTAAATAGATTGGTGCTGATGGGTGTATGAAGATGTTTAATTATTATTAACTTTAGAACGTTATTTCACCTGGAATAAGAAAAATCTGAGCATTTTCCCTGACGCCAGAGCCCACCGTCCAGTCATTCTAATTTATTATTTTATTTCCAGAGGTTCTCAAAGTGTACGGCAGTCGGCTGACGGAATATGAGAGGGCAGAGATCGACAAGTTCCCTGATATCTGGTACCTCGGGCTGGACTCCGCCAAGGTCCTCGGCAGACCAGGCGCACCCCTGAACTCGGGATATGACGACGATAACGGCAGCTATAATAAGGTAAGATTTTTTTTATATTCTGTCCAACTGTGCTGAATAAATCTGCTTCTTCTACACAGAATTGTCTAAACGTGATCAATGACAGATTTCTTCGAAGTTGTCTCCTCACACAGGGGGCCTTGAGGAAAATAATTTCAAAGCTAATCGAAGCTTACCTATTATATTATCTACTATCAGTACAATCTCTAGCTAATTGCTTAAAATTTTCAAGCGTGGCTTTGAAGGAGCTTAGGAATGAAATAATATCATTGAAATTTTACCTTTTGGTTCTGACAACATCTAAGGGCTCTAGTTAATTATATTTTAGAGAGGTATCATTAAGTGAACAATTAATTTTCTGATATCTTATGAAGAAATCAGTTTCCAAATTGAAAATGAGTAAATGCTCTTTCACGAGTTAAACTACCATATAACTAAAGAACCAATTCATCAACAATTTCTTCATCATTTACGAAAACAGTTTAATTTTACTGTAAATATTGTTAACGATTACGTAAACCGTATTTAGTTAAGTCGAAGAAGTTCTGCTGTGTGAAATATTTTCTTTATCTCAACAGCTCAAGTTATTTAAAGTATCTTGTCCGACCTTATTTGTCAGCTATTTGCGTAACGTCAGTTTCAAAGTCGGTCATTACGAAGTGAACCTCCATCACCTCTCTGGAGTCCTGGTAACGTCATCGTGACGCGGCAGTTACTTCACGTCATTAGCTATTAAAATAAAGGTAAACGTAATAATTGAAAATACTAATTTCAGTTTTGAAACTGCCTCTAATTCTGGTTCGATTAACTATATAACTTGGATTTGCTTTGAGTTTAAATGCCATTTTCAAAATTGAAACTGATGGTAAAACAGATACCAAAATTATTTCGTTTTAAGACTCAGCATCCCGAACTTTTACCTATTTATAACATACTTTCCTTAAATACGTTTCATGAAAAAATATATGTTATTCTTGAAGATATTTAATATCTAAATATTTGCCACGCCGAAACGATAATTATATGAAATTCTTTCGATAAAAAAAAAATCGCGAAGTATGCTCCGAAAATTATTATAAACACGTTTTTTCTGTTATTTTACAATTTTTTCGTTTCATCGAGTTTCAAATCATAACGGTAAAGAAGTTTTCACTTCAAAAGTAAATATTTATACAAAACATATCATAACATATGTTTTTTTTTTTTTTTTACAGTGAATACCGCACAAGAATCTCAACTGCTCCCGTCTGGAGCCAGTGAGACTATGGCATCCCCAATTGGGGTATGTTGTGAGGCTGATGGTAGTGGGGAGGGGAAGGAGGTGGGGAAGAGGAAGGTTGGGAAGTACCTGGCTATTCAGATCTGGTCACCAAACACGGCTAAAGCCATTTTCAAGCAACGTCTCAATTCTGAATGGTGGTCTTACACCAGGGCGATACTGATAGTATCTTCCACTCTGGAACATGCCGCAAATACACTATATATTATTTTAAATGAATTAATTGTGAAATAACACAAATTAATCAAATAAAATTTATTTGCGCATGCCGGGTTCGAACCCGCGACCTTCGGATTGTGAGTCAAGAGTCTTACCCACTGGACTACGGAGGTCGTCAAACAATGTACAACCTAAGTAAGAATCGTGGCTCCCTTATCACGCACAAGAGCTCCTCTTTTCTGATAAGGTTATACATGACCATTGATGTCTTAAATACTTACATAAAAATATGTATGTATACATATACATTATGCATATTCTTTATATCTTTTACGACCGAGTGGTTGAGTGACAGTTCGATTCCTCTACTGGATAAGTCCTCCATCACAACACAAGCAACATTTTCGGCTTTCTGTGGTGGTAGTAGGAGATTTTCAAACATTGTTGGGTTATTCGTAACCCGGGAATTTTTGTCTTTCTTTTTAAGAAAAAATAAGAATTACAATAAAAAACCTACTCTAAAACAACAAAGTAATTTTGTAGGTTCTATTTTTTGCAGAAATTAGTAGAAATTCGATGTTATTACTTAAATAAACTAAAATAGACAACTTCGACGAGTCATTGAAAGATAGGATATTGGCATTTTCAATATCAGTTGGTAGGTCAGTTATTATTCTCATTATATTATTCTGAAAGTAGGGAAATGTGTTAATACCGGCCTGTCGGAACTGTGACACTTGCGTAAGCAAATACGGAATACCTAGTCTAGTGGTATACACATAAGACTTTTCTGTTTGAAGCAAATGGGTTCTATTCTTATACGAGTACAACGCAAATATATGAATTTTTTATCGGTGTTGATAAAACATCTAACGTTTATTAAATTTGATCTGTGGATTCAATTAATTTAACAAAGGTGCTGTCGTGATTAATTTTTGGGTTATTAGTTTCCCCGTTCTTTAGCCAACGTTTCAAGCAACATTACAACGTCCATCATCATTGCAGATTGTGGATAAATGTGTGTTTATGTGTGTAGAAGTATTACCGTTTTGCGCGAGTTAATTCTTTTAGGATTCGTATTTCAAGATAATAATTAATTAAATTACAGTGGTGTTCGGCGTTTAGTGTTGGTGTAGCCGTCAAATATCGGATATCAAGAACTATAAAGCCATTTAAATTTCTTCCTAATTAGGCGTGCTCGGCAACATTAATTAAAATTAATCTGGAGATAATTACCTGTAATAGGTAAATACATAAATATATAACATATCTAATAACGTAGTACAATATAATAAATAGGTAATTATTCCCTCGTATATCAACAAGTAATATGATTGATTGATAATAGAAAATCTCAAAATTGCTGAAACATGGCATGGCAACTACCTACATTAGGGTGTGTCAATTATTTCAACTTTTGAATTAAAAATCGCGCGGGGTCTCAAAAGTTGTGTCTTACAAAGAAAATGAGAACTGCATTTAATTTTTTTATGGTTATTATCCCGCTAAAATGCATGAAAAAATCAGAAGACAAACCCAAAACCATTTTTTTTTTTAATTTTTAATAATTTTTTTTTTCAATAATTTAACCTTTTAACGTTTGTTTGTAATTAAAAAATGCGTATAATTGGCAAAAAAGAAAAAAAGTTCAAGTTTATGAATACAAGTAAGTCAACAAGAATTCTTATTTTAAATTATTTTAAAAAATAATTTTTTTCGGGTTCTTTGTACTGCAGTTATAGAATGAAAATTAAGTTTGGTGAAAAATATTAAATATGAACCCTTTGTTTTATTTTTTTTACAAATCACGAAATCTATATTTTTTTTAAACTTCCGGCCATTTTAGCGGGCTAAGTGAACAATATTTTCTTTTTTTTTTACGTTTTCGAAAAACTACAGATCATACGAAACTTTTGAGACCCCAGGCGTTTAAAAAGAAGTCCATTTTTTTCTCTCTATGGAGAGCGACACAAGCTACAGTTAATAATTAGGTGCAACTTTATGATTATATTATTAGTTATATTGATTCTGTTTGACGGCTTTTACCCCCTAAAAGGAGGCATTTAACGATATTTCAGGGTGAATGGCGTATTATTGTTTTATTGTTCGCTTGAACATTAACATCGCGGAACATAAAGTCTTTAGTGGGGAATGTTTTATTGTCTTTTGGGAATATTTATAGGTTATCGACTAACTCGGTACAGTTGCGGTACCTACACGACCTACAACACGTGTCTCCTGCGGCTCTAATTAAATTTGCGCCTCACGGGGACTTACAGGCGGTGACATTACATTACGTAAAAGCTGTTCGGGTCGCATACCAAGTGTGATGTATCTGAAATCCGTGGAGTACGTTTTTACAGCATGGTAGAAGTCATTGGTATCGAACCTTTTGACATCCCTGGGCCACATTGAGTGAAGAGGAGTTATCCGCAATAGGGAAACATAAATTATCAGTGATATAAATTATACTGTTAATGTGTCTTTGGTCCCATATCATAAGCACATTGTGATGTTCTTCAATCCCTGTGATTGGGATTAGTTATATGTGTTTGGGGATCTCCAATGAAGCTCGAGGTTTGTCTAGATTGCAAGCCATTTTATGTACGTTATCGTGTGGTTTACAATGATTATTTAAGAAAAAACTTACCAGAGAAAACCAGAAATATGTCATTTTTAAATCAGATTTAAGACGTATTGGCTCTTTTACACAAAAAAATTATAAATAGATTTCGAAAGATCGTACTTTAATCGAGCATTCGCGTGTTTTAAATTTTGAGAAAAAATGTTTATTTTTAGTACAATAAGGTCATTGGCAGATTTGTAAATTTTCAAAAAAGATTTTGTATTATACCACACACATTTCAAATCATATAATCATGCAGTAAAATAAATCAATACATTATCTGGGAATCGCATATTTTAGAATTTTAATTTTAATTTAAATAAAATCATTAAAAAATATATACGTACATGTGTTTCTTGACGAAAATTGGTCCGTTTGTGTATTTATTTGCTCACTTACAAATTAATATATTTCAGGTTTTTTCAGGTACATTATTTTAATAGTTTTAACGTGATGCCTTTCAGCATTTTTGGATGTAGGTATAAATTAAAGCAAATTTGGAATGAAATAAAATCGATATTAAGAGGAATATAAGCGCTAGAAATATTTCGAATCTCATGCCTGCAAAATTTTAAAATCGAGCGTCTTTTTGCACGAGGCTAGTAAGCGAAAAAGTGGTTTTTATTTATTTTGTGCATAATTTTATAAGAACGAAAAAAAGTTTTCACAAATTGTTTCTTGTATTACTTCATAGTTAAGCCATGAAAAAACATTTTTTTTGGTGGTTTACGCTTACATTTTTTGTTACGTAAATAATAATTTTATTGTAATTTCAATACTTAGAAAAGCTAGTAAAAGCCTCGATTTATCCGTAGAATATTTTTTGATGTTCATACTGTAAGCCGATTCGTCGTAAAGATTAGTCTAAATAGTATCTAAATCGGATTTCACGTATATATTCATCATAAATTATAATTTTAAAAAGCTGGTACGGAGAATAATTCATCTTTCTCATTGTAACCGCCCTGCACGTTCGTAAGAACAACTTTCGACGAAATGTGGATTTTCGGCCGCTGGCTGGTTAAACGCTCTTAACTGTTTGGTAATGTATGATACTTTTATTATGTGTTTTTGATACCGATATGTATGTGTGATACTTTTATTAAACTGTGAAATTATTAACCCCGATACAGGCGAACCCGGGTTAGTAATTACATGCTAAAAAACGTATTTAAATTGTAAAGAAGCAATAAATAAATAAAATTCTAACCAAGATGTCACCGTAAATTTCTGTTATGTCCAATTTTTCTCTTCGTCTGCAGTTGAAAACTTCCATTAAAGCGGTTTCTACAAAACATTCGTGCGTCCAAAATAGATGCGATGAAAAAAAAGAAGACATAAAATTGATTCCAATTTTTTGAAAGAAATTTGGCTCAGTAAACATAAATGGGTATTTTTTTTGGTTGAACTAACACGAAAAATGAAACGAGGTGTCCAGGACCGCGGGTTGTAAACCCCTGGTAAGGCGAGCAAAAACGTAGTAGGTCACGAGGCAAAGCGATTTAAAAAGACTGATGAAAATTTTAATGACGACTTTAGCGGATAATGTGAAATAAGCTTCAGTTTGATAATGACTTCAGAAGGCGAAACAGCTGTCGCGCGTACTCATAATTACACATCCGAAATTGTTTGTAAATAAATTTCCTTTTTTAAATTGAATAATAATATTATTGAATATTTGAATTAAAAATATATAGATTTCTACAAATTAAACTTGGTAACAATAAAATTCAAATTATATTTTATTTTTACTTATTTCAATTTATTGGCAATTAAAGCGTTAAACACTTTTAAAGCCAGGTTCACGCTTCGTCTCTTTTAAAATATACATACATTAAACAGCTGATTAACAAGCCCAACATCGGTGTCAATTAAACTTTAAAATGAAAGCATAAATCTAAAAAATATATCACACAAAATCGATCCCAAAATGTGATATAGATTCACCATTTTTCCACTTGTACTAAAATTCGGTAAACTTTCGATTGAACTGGACACGCCAGAACCCACAGAAAAATCTTTAGATTCACCTTAAATGCTATAAGATACAACTTTTTGCATTCGGGGCGATGAAAAATAATGCGTTCAAATTTGAATTGCGTAAAATGAAAATTATTTTTTTGCGTACGAGACCACTCGTCATTTTATTATGTTGGTATTGCGCAGGCTTAGATGCTAGTTCGTAGTCGACTTCATGCGGGTACACCGACGCGTAATTATAAAAACGCAAAAGCCCTTTTTCATTTTATTTTAATATAGATACATCCCAGGTTTTGAATGGTTTGTACGGCAAGCAGAGTTTGTCTAACGGGTATGTGTAATTATTCTAATACCTTTATTTTGCCTAAAAACCTTTTTTCATTTTATTTCATATTATATCCAAAATTTCGTCAAACCAGTGCTTACCAATACGGATAGATTTCGTGGTAGTAACATAACTTCTAGCTCCTCGTTACGTTACAGTAGTATATCGGTATCACTAACATAACAAAATGACCGAAATTTTTGTAAATGCTCGAGAATTGATGCAATCTCGTACGCGAAAGTAAATTTTGATTTTGTGCAATAAAAATTTTGAATGCATTATTTTCGATCTCCCCGAATGCAAAAGTCTTTTATAGTAAGTAATGTGAATCTAAAGGTTTTTTTTCCAAAATATGTTCGTATTTTTAATGGCTGCTATCTTTATTTATTTGTATGTTAAATGATTCCTCTTTGTAACTTTACCTCTAATAAGAAAGGACAATATTGATTAAGAAATAATTAAATTAGTAAGAAAGGAATATGAAGCCAAAAATTACATAAAACGTAATACATAGTATAAAATGAAGTCGCTCAAAATGTATGTGCGCATAGATCTTTTAAACTACGCAACGGATTTTCATGCTGTTTTCACCAATAGATAGAGTGATTCAAGAGGAAGGTTTATATGTATAATACATGCTTATTATAGTGGAGAAACGCTGAGAAATATTCAATTCAGGCAGCGGGCAGCGGGCAGCTGGCAAGCGGGTGGTGTGGATTTTATAAAGGCTGGGTAATTAATGGCTTTGTGTTTCGTTAGCCACAGCAACGTGTGGCCGGGTCTGTTAGTATTACATAAAACAAGAACAAAAAATCAATACATTAGTAGCCATAAGAACAAAGATTGTACAAATCAAATCATAACAGAATTATAAATGTAAGCAATAGAAACATAACATTTTTCACGAAACATCAGAGAAATACTCTTTTACGGACGTTTTATATTTGGTAAGTGCGCAATTAAAAATTGAAAAATTTAAGATTCATCTCGAACGAAATGCTATTTATCCATTTTCATTTAATGTGCGACATCTATTGACTTTTCTGGAAGTCTAAGATTAATATTTATTAGTCGAAGTATTACTGATGCGGATAGGGCTCTATTAGCTCAGTGGTAGAGCATCGCCCAGCAAAACTGCGCAATCTTAAAAATCTGTAATGTTTTATATCACATAAAACAACAATGACGTAGTCTACATTTGCACGGGTGATGACATTTTCAATATTTTCACGATCATTTCAAACAGGAGCTTATAAACGAAACATTTACAAATAAAATCCCGCGCAGAGTAAATAGCGGGAGCAACATTTTCATGAAAACTGAATAAATATTTAAATTGCTTGTTAACAACATTGCGGAGGCCACTGGATGAACAAAGTTTCAGGACAAGGCCAGAGGCTGGGGAGGATTTAGGGGAGGGAAAGGGGAAAGAGGGATCATAGCAGAGTACGGTGCATAGAGTAGAGTGTTCTGGGAAGAGTTTTCTATCCGCTCTCCTCCCCCTCCCTGTGAGAGAGAGGGTAATATTAAATATAAAAGGGTGAAACGAGATTTAAAATCTAATTATGAGACACGCTCTGCTTTGAGTATCTGTGCTATAGAGAGCGTGTTATACGTGGGAAAGGTGTCATATTTTAAAATATCGTGATATTAAATCACACCACCTCATTAAAATCGTATGCGCTGTTCGAAATATGTATGTGGGACACTCTATTATAACCATGTTTTTGTTTCAAATATTTATAATATATTCATGCTTTCGTAAAACGTGTTTTATCGTGCTACGTTTTTGTCTGAACCTTTTAAAATTAGATGGAATGTAAATTTTGCACGTATTATCTCAAAAGAAAATATAAATGTCATTTTAAATCTTGTTTCAAAAATTAATGTATATTAATTCCATTTTCCGAAAAGAAGTTATTCAAAAATTTAATAAACATACAAATAGCTTAGATACTACTTACCACAGTATAACGCTAAGGCGATATTTGTTTGTTATCATTAATTTGGTCTAATATTGATTCGAATCCGTAATAAGTGTCCAGAAAAACCTTATGTATATTGTTTTTCGTGGAAGACTAGATCTTATTTATTTTAACAAGGTTAACCAATTTTCGTTATTTGTTTTTGGGGTGTTATGCCGTGTTTCGCTACCTCCTTCTTTAGCCAACGTTTCGGACATCGTTGCAGTGTCCATCATCAGGGCAGATCCGGCAGATCCGGCAGATCCGGTAGATGTGTCGGATCTGCCGGATCTGCCCTGATGATGGACACTGCAACGATGTCCGAAACGTTGGCTAAAGAAGGAGGTAGCGAAACACGGCATAACACCCCAAAAACAAATAACGAAAATGCTTTTGGCCGTGAAAATCTTAAAACTTATCCAAGGTTAACCAAACTTATTTGCATTTTACCACAGGCATAGCAAACTTATTTGCATTTTACCACAGGCATCGCAAACTTATTTGCATGTTGCCACAGGCACAGCAAACTTATTTACATTTTACCACAGGCATCGCAAACTTATTTGCATGTTACCACAGGCATCGCAAACTTATTTGCATTTTACCACAGGCGTCGCAAACTTATTTGCATTTTACCACAGGCGTCGCAAACTTATTTGCATTTTACCACAAGCATCACAAACAATAATGTGAAGGTGGCCCCACATTAAACACATTACAACCAATAATAATTTATGGTGCAATCCGGCTTGAGAAAGGGCATGTTCATTTTTTGCTCGGTTCAGTCTAGAATCTAGCCATGGCCAAAACTGAGGTACCCCTAAGGCTAATTCGTTCGCTTTTCGGAATAACTCATATTCCGTAGGTCTCATAGAAATCGTTGTGTCTCCCTTACTATCGTAGTTAGTAATATAGTCTAAGCGGTGTAAGAAAGAGAAAATACAACGTTTGTCTTCAAATCTAAAAGTCAACCACGAAATAATTAAAATGTACACCTTTATGAAACCAAAGTTTTTGAGCGCAATTTGAAAAAAAATTATGATATCTTGTGAAAAATTTATTTATTATTTTTACATGAAATAACAAAAATCGAGGTGACAATAAGGAATACATTTATCTAATAAAAATATTAAGAAGTTTTTTCCGGTAAAGTGAGTCATTGTTAAACTTTTCAATGTTTGCTTTCAAAAATGTTGTATATGAAAAATTACATGGTTTTTTAAATCCATAATATTTGAAAACGTATTTTATCAGCTTTCCAAAATAGCTTTTTGTTTTCGGATACATTCACAAATATTCCATTTATTTGGAATTTATGGCAAAGCGGAAATATTGTGACCAGCTTTTTAAAATTGTAACTCAATATCGATTTTATTTCATTCCAAATTTGCTTTAATTTATACCTACATCCAAAAATGCTGAAAGGGGTGATGATAAAACTATTAAAATAATGTACTTTTTGCAATAATTTTTTAATTATAAGTATTTATCATTTTTCAATAATGTCTAAATTAAATAAGAATGTTAAAAAAATCTGAAAAATATTAGTTTGTAAGTGCGCAAATAAATACACAAACGGACCAATTTTCGTCAAGAAACACATGTACGTATATATTTTTAAATAATTTTATTTAAACTAAAATTAAAATTCTAAAACACGCGATACCCAGATAATGTATTGATTTATTTTATTGCGTGATTATATGATTTGAATGGGTGTGGTATAATACAATATCTTTTTTGAAAATTTAACCAATCTGCCAATGACCTATGGTATAACCTTATTATGCTAAAAATAAACATTTTTCTCAAAATTTAAAAGATGCGAATGCTAGATAAAAGAAAAATATTTTGAAATCAATTTATAATTTTTTGTGGAAAAGAGTCAATACGTCTAAAATCTGATTTAAAAATGACGTATTTCTGGTTTTCCCTCTTAGCTTAAGCCTACTCGTATATACTCGAAAGAAATTTTCGCTAAAAAGTTGCCGTCGATAATAATCAGAAATACCGATGTTTTTTCACTTACATGCGAATGTCTCGTCTTGAATACTAATCCGAGTAATGTTTTGGGAACTTCTTTCGTAATTTGACGTAACACTGTATGTGCGGAACATAACAAAAACTGTTACACTTCTGACCGAGTGAACAAAACAAATTAGGACAAATACTTTTGAGAGAGTTGTCCACAAGTTAAGCGTTTGTCTTTTTTTCGACATGATTCATGAAACAGCTCCGATAAAAACACAGAGAAACTCAATTTATGAAATAATAATTATTTGGGATTTGAGTTGAGAGAGTTATTGGAATCAATTTGACAATCATTTGAACTTTGAAATCTGTACCTCGGGGGCATGACCCATTATATCCATTTTTACCAAAAAATGCAGCGAAAAAATTTGGGAAAAATTAGTTATTGATAATATTGTTAATTCCGAAATTGAAAAATGAGATCGTAGATTAATTAGGTCCCAATGACTGATTAGTTTTTTTATGAATATCGCACAATAGTCCCAACTGCTCCCAAGCGTCTGGAGCCAGTGAGACTATGTCAACCCCATTTGGGGTATGCTATGAGGCTGAAGTTTGTGGGGAAGGGACAGAGATGAGGAAGAGGAAGGTGGGGGAGTACCTGGCTATACAGATCTGGTCACCAAACACGGATAAAGCCATTTCAAGTAACGTTTCATTTCTGAATGGTGGTATTACGCCGGGACGATACTGAGAGTATCTTGCACTCTGGAAGATACTTTCATTTATGGCAGACAGACAGAGGTCCTGGGTTCGATTCCCAGTTGCGACAGTTACCTTTTTATTTTGTGTTTTATTCTTTACCTATTTCGTTTAGATTTATTAGTATTATATTCTTCAATGATAAGTATTATTTTCAATTTAATGAAGACAATATAATCGCTTATATTGTCTTCGTTTAATAAATATTACAATTTGAGGTTTTATTCATGAAGTTAAAATAAAAATTAAATAAGTATTATTTTCGTTTGAAACCTATTTGTAACACTATAAATAATATGAACATACATTTTTGGTACCTCTAATAACCTCTTTTCCGTGTTTCGTAACATTACGCATAAATTAAGGCACTTTAATGTTCAGCCTAATTAAAAATTCTATTGAATGATCGTTTTTCTTCTTTCCTGTAAAGCTGTACAAATGAACATAATGTCCTATGTCTCTCATGTATAGAAATAAATCTATGAAAAAGCACTGGTAGTATTGATGTTTGCAATCAAACTAAAAACGAGGTAAAAATCTCAAAAACTATAAAAAGGCCACTGCAGCTAAATTAGTTAGAAGAATTATGTAATTTTTAATACTGGTGTGACTTGGTCCCACTGTCCCCAGTCCACGGTGAGTTTTTTGCATGCAGTTTTACCGGCTGAGTTGGTCGGAAGTTAGTTTTTCATCGAATAAGATTAATTAAATAGTGTTATTTCGAAAGAACCTTTTATCGTTGACTGATTAAGGAAATGGCGGAGATTGAATGATTTTTCAAGATAGGTACTCGCGGTGCGGTGCGTCGTGTAGTAATCTGTATTTTCCGTGAATGATTCGATTCGTCAGTCAATCAACGGAAATGAAAAACAATGGGCTTGTTCATCAAAGATAAACACAATTGTGAACACCTTTACGTATCAACGTCAGTTTTTTTAATGTTACTTTGTTCATAATTCGCTACGTACCCGCCTTCATGGCAAACTAATTTAATTGCAAATATTTACAAGATAACGTTGATTTGGTGATGAAAAATATTAATTCGTAATAAAGCTAATCGTAATATTGTTAAAGTAAATTGTGTTTCACATTTTTGTACTCCGTTGATTTAACTATGCCCTTGACGTCTTTTCAAAACCTTCATTCTATTTATTCGTTCAATTATTGTTTATAATATACCGTTGATATTCATCATCATCGTTACTCTTGGCTCTACAACCGCTGGTGGTTCTTGGCCTCGTCAAGAGTCTTCCTCCACTCATCTCGGTTTTGTGCCAACTCTCTCCAGTTTGACATATCTACCTTGGAGCTTCTAAAATGGACAGAGCTGGCACCATTGATATTATAAGTATAATCATCAATAAATCTTTTGATTTTATCATCACAATGCAATCTTTCAGAGTGGAAGATACACTCAGTATCATCTTGGTGTTAGACCACCATTCAGAATTGAAACGTTTAGCCGTATTTGGTGACCAGATCTGAATAGGCAGATACTTCCCCACCTTCCTCTTCCCCACCTTCCTCTTCCCCATCTCCTTGCCCTCCTTACTACTTTCAGCCTCACAACATACCCCATTTTGTGGATACGATGGTCTCACAGGCATCAGACGGGAGCAGTTGGGACTCTTGCTTAAGTTGTATGTTCCTATACCTAATCTGCTTTTGTTGTTTATTAATTACCCTTTGAGAAACGGGATAATTAATAACGAAATTATTACGTAAATAATTAATTACAAAATATTATTAAAAAATAAACAAATAGGCATCGAAGTCACAAAGCACGTTTTTTTTAACATAAGTTTCAAATTACTTTTCTCAGGAGGCCCTGAGAAAAGTAATTTTCCTTAGGGCCTATGTCATTTTTGAGGATGCTGTGTGGAGGGACTTTTTAGGGAAGGAAGGAGAGGAAGTTCTGGGAAGAAAAATAGTATTAGGAGTGGGCAGAAATCTGGGGGTCAGTGTGTCCAGGAGTGACAGAGTATGAATCCATCCCTACCACTGCGGTGCGAGAGAGTCCGGCTGGAGAGGTCTAGATTGTGTCTGTCTCAAGCAGTCTCTCCCGACCAGGACCGCCACGCAGTAAGTAAGGAAACGATTTCGCAACCAAGACCTAGACAAACCTCACTCCTAGAACCCGGGTACCCCTGCTCAATCACCAAACGTAGCGAACCACTTGGGGTGACCTACGGCAGAGGTGTTGATTATACAATAAATATGCATTAACATACCTTGTGCTGTTTATTATCTTTTTGAGAAACGGGGTTATTAAACGGGGTGATTTTGTATTTTATATTATGAGGTCTGCATACATATTACGTACATACGTAGATAATCAGACCAGAATGCAAAATCCAGTTCTAGTTGGTTCTCTACCACTCCAAATATCATGGAGCAGGTTTATTTAATTCATGCTGTCTAGGTATGAGACATCACTATGCTTTTCAGTGCAAACTCCATGGATTTGTTCCTCGGCTTATTCCATTGTATGATGTCCATATCAATATTGAAATCCCCTTGAATAACGTAGAATGCAGACAATTCATCGAAAAAACCTTTTTCGCTACCAACCAGTTTTCAGTATTGAACTTTTTAAAATATGTTTTTTGTGCATTGCCATGATTTTATCTGCATCCAATAAGTGTACCTAAGTCCGGAAAGTGACATTATTTCAAAGAGCTCTCAATCAATGCGCTTTGTTCGCTTTCACTTATGTTTTGTTTTGACGAGGCGACGAGGATTATCACTTGCAATTACAAAACCTCACTTTGTGTTCAACATAGAAAAATTCTTTGTGTAAAAATTGTTTGGTCACAGAGTATTGGATATGTTCCGGTTAATAAAAGTAACCTTATCGATCGAGCGTGAGAAAATACCGCATCATTGATGTGACGTCTGTACCACACTGGAGATTTAACCCCTGAGGCAAATTTTTTCGCTTTTCGGAACAACTCATATAAGTGTCATGGAAATAGTTGTGCTGCCCTTACTATCATAGTGAGAAATATGATATAAACGGCGTTAGATAGAGAAAAAAATCAGATTCACAAAACGTGCAGTTCACACGCGGTAGAAGGGAAACCTTACTAAATTAAAGTAGACAAGAGTGGGGAGGCTACGAATCACCGCACAAAGAGGAGACGGATAGGCTACGAAGCACCACACAAAGAGGAGAACGAATACACTATCTCATTCTCTCGCAGGCTTCCTACAGATGTGTGTGTTTGTCTATTTTAGTGTCGCTATTTTTCGTTTCATCGAGTTTCAGTTTCATTCAAGTTTCAAATCACAACGGTGCTAAAGAAGTTTTCACTTCAATATCAAGCTATATATTCAAATCTAAAAGTTAACAAAAAGAGGTTAAATATTCCCCTTCATGTGCCCAATTTTGGGATTTTTTTTATTTTTACATGGAATGACAAAAAAGTGAGGTAGCAATAACGTTTATAATATATTTGTCTAATAAAATAAAAGTCTTTTTATTTTTTTTCGTTATATGTAATTTTAGTTAGAAAAAATGTAAGGTTTTGTCATTTTTTGAACATTTTATCTTTGTAAGCAAAAATTTTATACTGTATACATGTTTGTGTCATTTTTTAAAATTATAAGGGTATTTTCATCACCTTTCAAAAAAAGTTTTTAAGTTTTTGGATATGTTCAGAAATACTTTATTAACTTGGATTTTATTATAAAGTATGGTCGAGGCCTGAGGGGTTAAAAGCTATCACTCGATACATGTAACAGATACTAGAGAATCCATAGATTTCACTGTTGCATAACTTCGATGACCAACTTTTCCACGCATGCCGGAAGAATTCGCGATTGTTAAGTGAGACACTGAGACAAATTTGGTAACAAAAAATATAATGATTTTATCGAACAGTTATTATTATTTATTATTATTATTATTGGGTGAACGTTCAATATTGGCATTGTTTGACGTTACGGTAATGATATATATATTATACAACAATATTTATTCATTTAAATTGTAAAAGAAAATTACAAAATAGTTTTCGGTTTCGCCCGTGTAGTAATATGCTATATTTATCGTTGATTGGTTTTTATCTGCCGGCATTTTATGGGTGCTTAGGATGTTCCGCTCTGTGACACTATGGCATAAAATTGACAGTGAATGAAATGATTAATAACGTTATAAGTAGACGTTTACGTAACTTGGTACCATAGCTTAAATAAGGTTTTTGTAGACTGGTTGCTGTGTATTTTTTTTACATCAGCGACACACTGAGTAAAATAATTACGCTCGGGCCCATGTTATCTTTGGGGATGCTGTGTGAAGGGTATTTTAAGGAAAGGAAGGAGATAAAGTTCTGGGAAGGAAAAGTATGATGGGTGGGTAGGAATCTGGAGGTCAGTGTCATCAGGAGTGACGGACGAATGAATTCATCCCTCTAATTGCAGAGCAAGGTGATGTTCCGAGGGAGTCTTGCTGGACAGGTAAAAAGGTCAACCTCAACCAGTCTTACGCAGGTGGTGGGAGGATGCATCCACTGGCAAGACCCGTACAAATTTAATAAAGGAATAAGCGTTTTTTGTTATGTGGTCCATTGAGGAGATAAATTTGCATTAATTCTAATCTTTAAACTTTGTAGGTCATCTTACACCAAACCAAGGAGAAAAATCTTTGTTTTGTCATAGGTCATCCCAAGTTGTTCGCTATGTTTGGTGACTTACCAGGGGTTCCCGGGTCCATGGTGTGAGATTTGTCTAAATCTTGGCGGCGGACGCGTTTGCCCGCCCTACAGGCCGGATGTGGAGAGACTGGTTGGGAAAACCTGTTGACCTCTCCAGTAGGACTCTCTTGAACCATCGCCTTGGACCACAGTGGGAGTGTATGTGGAAATGTATTCATATGTCCGTCACCCCTTGACACAGATGATTCAGATTCCTACCCACCTCTCGGACTTCCCAGAACTTCCTCTCCTTCCTTCCCCTAAAAAGACCCTCCACACAGCGACATGACGTTTTTCTTTAAATTTTTTAAAATTTGAATACCTCTCAAGAGTCTCAAGCTGCTCCCATCTGGAACCAGTGAGACAATGGCATCCCCAATTAGAGTATGTTGTGAGACTGAAGGTAGTGGGGAGGGGAGGAAGATGGGAAAGATGAAGGTGGGAAGTACCTCGTTATTCAGATATGGTTACCAAACAAGGCCATTTCAAGCAAGGATTCAATTCTGAATGGTGGTCTTACATCAGGGCGACACTGAGAGTATCTTCAACTTTGACATAGACCCCGAGGGAAACTGTTTTTTTCGGGGCCTCCTAATGACACTAATAGTGGAGCTAATGTAAAAAAATATATATATATTTTTTTTACACGGTTATATATATATTTTTTTTTTACATGAGTTCCACACAGGAGGCCCTGAGGAAAATAATTTCTCTCAGGGCCTATGTCATGTTTGAGGATGCTGTGTGGAGGGTTTTTTTTAAGGAAATGAAGGAGAGGAGAGTTCTGGGAAGGAAAAGGGTTTAAGGGGTGGGTAGGAATCTGGGGTTCAGTGTGTCTTGGTCATTTATTTGAACTCGTAATACAAAAACGTATATACTATAAAGTAGAACCATTTCTCATAAACCAGCAGCATGGGTTTAGAGAGGGCAGGTCTACGACGACCAACTTAATGGTATTTACGGATTACGTCTCAAATATATTGGACAACAACGAACAAGTAGATGTCTCATATAATGATTTTGCGAAAGCTTTTGACAAAGTAGATCACCTCATATTACTGAATAAACTTGAAAGCTTCGGCTTCTCATACATGCTGCTTTTGTTCTTTCATAATTATTTGTCTAACAGAAAACAATACGTTGTTTACGGGCAGTTCACATCGAAACTCTACGCCACAACTTCTGGGGTCCCTCAAGGGTCTAATTTAGGACCACTTTTATTTTTATTGTTTATTAATGACATAGGGTTGTTTATAAGATTTGTAAAATTTTTGTTATTTGCGGATGACATTAAACTATACACCTGTATAACGACAAATGAAGACTCCATTCGTCTACAAAACGATATCGACGGTATAGTAGAGTGGAGTCATCAAAATAAACTTCTTTTTAACAGTAGTAAGTGTACAATTATGTGCATTACAAGGGCAAAGCGTACTTTATATTTTAACTATAAAATGTCTGGTACCTCTATAAAACATATCTCGATAACGAAGGATTTAGGAATCATTTTTGACACACGTCTGACTTTTCGAACTCATATCGATTCGGTGTGCAACTCTGCAATGCGAATGCTGGGTTTTGTTATATGTAATTCGAAATCTTTTACGAATACGGCAGTCATAAAAATGCTTTATTTTACTCTGGTTCGCAGCATTCTTGAGAGTGGATCGATAATATGGGGACCCGAAGATACCCTTTACTCAAATGATGTAGAAAAGGTGCAAAAAAAGTTTATGCGATACCTCTACATGCGAGAGTTCGGATATTACCCTTTATTGTATCCCTCTGATTTTCTCGCTGGAATGCTGGGGATAGAACGTCTAGACGTCAGGAGAAATATTGCAATGGTGTTAGTGGCGCACAAGCTGCTAAATGGGCACACTTGCAATCCAGATATTCTGGAACGAATTTCTTTTTATGTCCCTGATAATTTCATCAGAGCTAGACAGCACAGATTATTTATTTTTCCAAGGGGCAGGACCAACCTACCAATGATCATGCCTTTGGGGAGAATAACTACTTTGTTAAATCACATTTCTTCTGTGATTGACATTTTCAATTTGAACCAAGGAGAATTTAAGACAGCAATCAGCATACTATTTACCAAATCTGGCTAATCAGATAGTATTGATGTACTTACCCATGCAAATAAATGTATATACTTACTTATTATAAACTGTAATTTATAAACTGTTATTTGTGAAATGTAAATGGATTATACTGTTTTTCACAATAAATCAATAAATAAATAAATAAATAAATAAATAAATTCGCCTCCAAGATCTGGACAAACCTCACCCCATGAACCCGGGCACCCCTGCTAAATCACCAAACGTAGCGAACCACTTGGGGTGACCTATGGCAGAGGTGTTGGTTATCCAATAAAGGTTCCCGGGGCGGCGGTACCCATTCCCGCCTCCCAAATTATATATACATATACACGGTTTAGTGCTTTAATCTTAAGAGGAAACCCGGTCAGGTATTTTACTAAACTATTGCCGTCACTGCGGCTCTTATTCCCCGAATACAGAGCGAAAGGAACAAATGCACCCGCAGGTTGATAATACGAGTATCTAAATAAAATAATCAAAATCGAGGTTTTGTATTCCCCATTTTTCTCCTCCAAAACTAGACAGATTTTAAAGATTTTTTTACAAAATGTAGTAGAAGAAAATACTCTATATATGTACGTTTAGTTATATTGAAAAATGCATTGTTTAATTTGTATACTGAACGTCTGTTGATGGCGTTCAAACCAGTCAATTTTAACGATTTAATTTTTTAAAATTTAATTTTTATTGTGAAAAAATGGTTCACATATATATCCAATTACATTTCACAATTTTTAGTTAATAGTGTAATACATTAATTATAAAGGTACATTAATAATGACAGGTGCTAAAGAATACTTTTATTTCGCTCTTGAAATGATTGTAGTTCGACTGAAAAATGTCAATTTCAGAAGAAAGGTTTAACAGTGAGGCCATTCTCCCCAGAAGCATGACAATGTAGGTTGGTCCTGCCTCTAGGAAAAGTAAAAAGTCTGTGTTGCCTTGCTCTGGTGAAGTTATTGGGGACATAAAGTGAAATACTTTCCAGGCCATCAAGATTGCTAATGTGCCCGTTTAGCAGCTTGTGTGCTACTAGCACCATTGCAATTTTTCTCCTAACGTCGAGACGATTTAGTCCCAACATTCTCGCGAGAAAATTAGAGGGATACAACAAAGGGTAGTACCCAAACTCTCGCATGTACAGGTACCCCATGAACTTTTTTTGCACCTTTTCAACATCATTTGAGTAGAGGGCATCTTCGGGTCCCCATATTACTGATCCACTCTCGAGAATGCTGCGAACCAGAGTGAAGTAGAGCATTTTTATGACTGCTGTGTTGGAAAAAGATTTTGCGTTGCAGATTACAAAGCCTAGCATTCGCATCGCAGAGTTGCACACCGAATCGATATGAGAACGGAATGTCAGGCGTGTGTCAAAAGTGATTCCTAAATCCCTCATTTATGAAATATGTTTTAACGAGGTACCAGACATTTTTTAGTTATAATATAGAGTACTCCTAGCCCTTGTATAGTACATAATCGTACAATTTCCGCTGTTAAAATAGAGTTTATTCCGATTACTCCATTCCACGATTCCGTCGATATGGGTTTGTAAACGAATAGAATCTGCTTTCGACATTATATTGGTATAAAGTTTAATATCGTCAGCAAATAACAAAAAAAATTACAAATTTTATAGACAGAGCTATATCATTTATAAACATAGAAAATAATCGAGGTCCTAAATTAGATCCTTGCGGGACCCCAGAGTTTGTGAAGTAAGGTTTTGAAGCAAACTTTCCATAAACTACGTATTGTTTTCTACGTATTGATTTTCGGAGGGTCCTAATCCTAACTTCTATAAGATGTAACTTATCAAAAAAGCAAAACGTACTGACACGCTAGTGATCGATATCATATATTTTGACAAACCAGTGTTTGTCAAAATCCAGAGAAGAAATTGGGGACTACGTTTGTATGGACAAAACGCCGCACGATTTCCTCTTAAGATACGCAAGAAAGAACTTCTGTCGACGTTTCCAATTAATCATCAGAGATAATTGATGGTTCCTCTTAATACGTAACATGGTTGCGTAATGACATCATGAGTCATGATTAGAGGAAGTGGACACTACTTGACTAAAGACGCATCATTAATACTTATAAGTAGAATTCCACAATACAGCTCTCGTTAGCGAAGAAAATTTTCATTTCGCAATAATTTGATTTAATGGTTTGAAAATTAGATGCGTGTGAAAAAAACATGCTCGTAAAATATGGTAGGTACTAAGTTTCTATGGGAAAAAAACATTGATGAAAGTTTTTCCAAGAGATATTTCTTTTTTGAAAAATTGAAACTGACTCTTACGTGAGAGGAAACTTGAAACTTTGTAAGACTTTTTTAGAATTGAATTGAATGGTTTTTCTTGCTGAATTTAAAAAAAGATTCATTACAAACTATTCTTATATTACTAGCTTGTTCCCGGCATGCGTTACAATGATATTCAAAGAAATACATTGTTTCTCCCTGAATCACCGTTCCCCGTTCCTCTCCCGCTTCCCCCTAAATTATAGCTTATAGCCTATATGTTATTCTGATGTATGAGCTATATTATTGTAAAATTTAATTAAAATCCATTGAATAGTTTTTGCGTGAAAGAGTAACAAAGATACATACATCCATACAAACTTTCGCGTTTATAATATTTGTAAGATGTTCAAGAATACAAAAAAAATGTATGGTTTTAAATGAATAGTATCTTTTGTACGTAGGTTGTTGGACGTCAAGGGAATGGCTGACAGAATCATCTCATGAGGGTGTCCTTCATGGGGATGATTTCAGGCAAAACCACGAATAATAATTTTTTATTAGAACAACTCTCATTTTATAACTTTTGAAGGTTATATCAACATTAGCTCAGGAGGCCCTGAGGAAAACGATTCCCCTCAGGGCCTATGTCATCTTTGGGGATGCTGTGTGGAGGGTCTTTTAAGGAAAGGAAGAAGCGGAAGTTGTGGAAAGAAAGAGGATATTAGGAGTGGGTAAGAATCTGGGGGTCAGTGTGTCCAGAAATGACGGACGCATGAATCCATCCCTCCCACTGCGGTGCAAGGCGATGTTCCGAGAGAGTACGGATGGAGAAGTCAAAGGGACTCCTTTCTCAACCATTATCTCCCGATCCGGCATCCGCCGCCAAGACTCGGACAAACCTCACACCATGAACCCGGGCACACCTGCTAAGTCACCGAACGTAGGGAACCACTGGGGGTGACCAATGGCAAAGGTGTTGGTTATTCAATAAATGGTTCCCGGGGCGGCGGTACCCACACCCTCCTCCAAAATTAATATAATTATACATTTCAAGCAAAACCATGAAGATTCAGTTTTTATTTGAACACCACTTTTTTTATAACTTTTGAAGGTTATTTTCATCAAAGTAATATATCATAACACTAATAATCTAAAACGAAAATACGAAAGAGAACAAGACACAGAAAAATAAAAATACACGAACTAAGAACCTCTCGTCTTACCGGAACAAACGTCTTACCAATTCGGCTACTGCCACCTCTTACTTGAACGTCATATTTGTCAATTTCGCATTTTAAATTTTAGAATTAACAATTATCTTTAACTACTTTCTCAGTTGCGACCGTTATCTTTTTATTTTTCTCTTTCATATTTTCGTTTTAGATTATTAGTGTTATCTTCTTCTTCAATGATAAAAAACCACGAAAAGTTTAAACTTAAAAACAGAAGAAAAATGATTCTGTTTTATTAATACGGCCAAGATACTGTAACAAGATTGGAAACTTTTTTTACTGGCGACTGGATTTCAAAATTTTGTATAAAAATACCCTCAACTTTCCAGATGTCGTGGAAAGCTGAACTATCGTAATTCTAGCTTATCCATTATTTTAACTTAGACTCAGTTCTTCCACAGAAATTCAAATGAAAAATTGTCATCAATTAGCCATTTAGCCCTATTTTCTTGACATTTGAAAGAAAGGTTTCCGATAATGCCGATTTTAAGTCCGTTTCAGTTTTTGAACAAATTGCGATCAGCAGAAGGGAAAAACATCATGTTGTTAAAGCTTGTCAGCTCATTCAAATTTAGTGGAGAGCGGAATAGTCACTTGATGACGATCGTACAAATGAATTTATGCGAAATATCAAGGCCTTAGTAAATAAATGTAAAGGTAAGCCCAAATAAAAAAATGCTCATTTTCTTTTAAACTTGTTTAGCACCTCTGTGATTTAAAACTCGATGAAAACAAAAATGGCGACACTAAAAAGAGACAAACACATACATCCTTAGGACTTAGCGTGCGAGAGAATGAGATAGTATAATCGGTCTCCTCTCTGTGCGGTGCTTCGTAGCCTTCCCACTCTTGTCTACTTTAGTTTTCTTAGAATATCATGAATAGTGTCGCGGAATGAGCGTATACAGGGCCGGATTAACCATGTCGGGGCCCCTAGGCAGTCCACGTCTCGGGGCCCCTTTGCCAATGGCGGACTATGGGAAGGGGAGGGGGGGGTTGAAGATGCCTCCAAACGCCTCCTTGTTCCCTTGATCAAATCCTTAAAAAGGCTTTAAGGGGGGGGGGGGGGGGGGGGGGGGGGGGGGGGGAAGGTTTTCTCGCAAACAACATTTCTGAAGTTCGTGAACATCATACCTAACTCAAAATCTTAACTTGACTTGACCGATGCTTTTGAAATTTTGTACACTATTTCTACACATAAATCAGCAGGTAGTCAAAGGGAGTTTTTTTTACCATTTTATAATAACAAATTCACATTAATAACAAATTTTCACTTCAAAATGCTGCCAAAAAAAAATCGTCAAAAACTCCCTCTGACTACCTAGGAAAACATATAACCTTTTAAACGCATTTCAATTTTTTGTTTGAAAAAATGATCCGGTGATGAGTTATGGAGTTCACCGCTTAACAACTTTTATGATGCATTTGTTAAAAATGCACCCACCACATTTTTCAAAGAAATTCGAAAAATTGACGAAGATACAGCATTTTATGTGAAACCATTTGTAACAGTTTGTTGAATTATCCTTCAGCAAAACTTCGAATGCGTTTTTCTCGAAACTTTTTTAACACGTTTTTCAACTTGGTTGACAAGATATTATTATATATACAGTCTTGTCACTAAAGTGATCTCTTCCAGACAACCTTTCCCAAAGAATTTTAGCAAGCAGACAGGTAGTGCATACTGAAGCTTGTACAACGTTTATATTTTAAACATACAATTAGAAATAAAAGCAAAAAATAAAACAAAACCAATGCCAATATAAACCACACACGGCACCTCACACTTCAGATACTAAATAATGTTGCAACAAATAGAAGAAAAGAAAAGTAAAATGCAACTATGTTTTTTTATTTGTTTTAATTATAGACTTTTTTATTTATTATTTGTGCATGATGAGAACATTAGTTATTTATTGGATTATAACCTAGTTTTTATAAATTGTTGTTTTCTTTAATGCGTGTACCTAATGTTATTAACCTATAAATGTTCCTAAAAAAAATAAAACATCTTGAAAGCTGACTTTTTCCGAAACTTCGTTGCTCACTAATTGAAGCTAGTCATTTTTTCTCAGGACGCGGGGCCCCTAGCCGATGCGGGGCCCCTAGGCAGTTGCCTACTCTGCCTTAGGGATAATCCGGTACTGAGCGTATATCGCGGATTTTCTGAAATATGCCTGAAAGAACTTTATGGATGCAGAGAACTATAAAGATGCAATTTCAAGGACTTGTTTGCGTCAGCGAAGAGAGATTCTAAAAGGAAATTAAATTGATTCGTGATATATCTCTCCACGTAGGTACTATACTCGATCTTCACTGCTGTTTGCAAATCTTTCTAACTTTTATAAAAATATTAAACCTAATTTCTTATAATATTTTGGACTGGCTAGTACCTACCCGGCGTGCGTTGCAATGCCATTCAAAGAAATAAATTGGTTCTCCCTGCATGTCCTTTCCCGTGCGTCCCCGTTCCCTTCCCCCCGCCATTCCACCCTGCCGCTAAAATATATGAAATACACACATTTTCATTTATACAAATTTCATCATGCCAGAACTTCCCATTATATGCCTATGTTGCTCGCTGATAATGTAGCTTTATATTGGTGAAATAATTTTTTAAATCGGTTTAGTGGTTTAGGCGTGAAAGCATAACAAACAAACACACGCACTTTCGCATTTATAATATTAGTATGGATTAAACAATTGTTTGTTTTATATGAGAACTATGTGAAGTCCTCGGTGTTGACCGGGCTCTGTGCAGAGATTTTGGAAATCAAATGCAGGCAGTGATTTTTCTGTCATTTTGAATGTCAAGTGTGCAAAATTTCATCAAATAGTATCAAAATTCAGCATTTAGGGGTGGAAATTGGTGGTGAGGATAGTTTTTGTAATATCATGTCGATATTGACCTTTCTCCGGTTTTAAAGGTCAAGTGTGCAAAATTTCATCAATCTGGGAATAAAATTGTAGTCTTTTTGAAAAGGAGAGAAAAACAAACTTGCACAGGGACACTAATACAAGAAGGTCAGAATTCACTAATTTGATGTTAGGTATCAGAAAGAACTTTAACACTTCCCTTGTTTTAATGCTATCTTTATTTATCTACGACAGATGCTCAAAATTAATTAAATTGTGATCTATAAATCTAATCTGGTAGTCAAAATATTGTTTCAGCATTTTTTAAGCCACGAAATCGATAAGAAATGTCCATTCTGAGCCTGACTTAGGCACTCGTAGCATTTAGCTCCATTATGAATGGTATATTTTATTTTTCAAATCATTTTTATTATTGGTGGTTATAAATAAAAGAAAATATAAGTAAAATATGTGTTTAATTTGGTGTCCAGGTTGCCCACGACCACATCTGCTACCGCTACGAGATCCTCGAGGTGATCGGCAAGGGCAGCTTCGGGCAGGTGATCAGGGCGCTGGACCACCGCACCAACCAGCATGTCGCCATCAAGATCATCCGCAACAAGAAGCGCTTCCACCACCAGGCGCTCATCGAGGTGCGCATCCTCGACCATCTCAGGACCAAGGACAAGGACGGCCAGCACAACGTCATTCACATGTTGGACTACTTCTACTTCAGGAATCATCTCTGCATCAGTTTCGAGTTGATGAGGTAACTTACTAATGTACTTTATTAATACTTCTTTCCTTCTCTCCCTCTCTCCTTCTCTCCTTCTCTCCTTCTCTCCTTCTCTCCTTCTCTCCTTCTCTCCTTCTCTCCTTCTCTCCTTCTCTCCTTCTCTCCGTCTCTCCTTCTCTCCTTCTCTCCTTCTCTCCTTCTCTCCTTCTCTCCTTCTCTCCTTCTCTCCTTCTCTCCTTCTCTCCTTCTCTCCTTCTCTCCTTCTCTCCTTCTCTCCTTCTCTCCTTCTTTCCATCTTATCTTTTGTATATTTACCTTCTTTTATATAAACTCTCTGGTGTTGAGTTTTGGATATTAGTACCTAAGCATCGTAGCTTTCTACAAATATCACTAGATTTTTTCTATTTTTGAGATCACAATCCAGTTTTTATATTTATCCGTTCGTTTCTTCATTCCATTATCAGGGACCAAAGAAATATCTTTGAAATTTATCTAAACCTTAGGTACTTATTTAAGTTTTGAAATTCAGTATTGTAAAATGAACATGAAATGTAACACGAACATTTATTTTTATTCGTTATGGCCTCTAAAAGTTAAGTAAAAAATTGAACGATAAAAAACATTTTGCTTAAAACTATACTTTCAAATGTCTTTTGAAACATTTTTGGTTTGACTGAGGATTGAACTTTCCTCTTCAAAATAAACTTTTTCAAAATAAATGGTTTCCCGTGTTTTTCACAACTTAACAAGAGAGTGAATTTTTAAATTGAAAATGATTGCGTACTTGTAATTTGAACGGACTGGGCAGTGATCAGATGGGTGTAAATAAAATTAATAAATGTTCTGTTGTTAAACATTATAATAGAACGAAACAATATAAATTACATCGGCTTACTTAACCAAATTACGTTACCTACAGGTAGACGTACGCATTGCCGAATAGAAAGCCTATAACATCATATCAATATATTATATATCCGCCATATGGCGTATTCTAGATAAGTATTGCTGATTCGAAGCCGTTCAAATGACCATTTAAGTGAACTTGAAATAATGTTCGCATTGCGTTAGAACCTTTAACATTTAAAAACGTATTTACGTGAGAAGCCTTTTAAAGTTTACAAAAGAAAATCAAGGACGAAGTGATTCTTTTACTGACGATAATGATTATTGAATCAATAATCATGTAACACGTTCGATCAATCTTTTATATTTACACAATACGAGAAAAGCAAACAACTCCTGTGCAGTTTTGATATTTGCCGAAGTACGGTCTTTTGTACGATCCAGTTTCACTCATTTCTCTCCCTAAAATGACCTGTACAATATAACCAAAGATTTGAAAAATAATATAAATACGTGTGCATGTATATTTAAATAAAATAAGATGTATATATATAATTTTATTGGAGTAACTTTTTTAATAACTTTTGAAGGTTATACTCGTGTAATATTAATAAATCTTAACGAAACACGAAACAGAACAGAACGGCCGCAACTTAGAATTTGGTTCGATTGGTTCAATTCCAATTCAATTCAACTAGTGAGATTTCCAGTTGCGACCGTTACCTTTTGAAGTGAGACTTCTATAGCCCCGCTGTGATTTGGATTTCGGATGAAATGGAAATGACGATTACTGCATCTGCGACGCATCAACTGGGCTCATCAGCCTCTTTGATTATGATGTCACTTTTAAAGGCGAGATATCAAACGGAAATTACGCTAGGTCTACGCTCATTGGTTGCTTTGATTATGACCTCTTTTTCATGTATTGGTTGAGATTGTTTTGGTAATGTTTCACTTCTACCGCGTGTAAACTGCACTCGTTTTTTGTCTGTCTTGTACTGTTTCAGCTTTCATATAGATTTATTAATATTGTTTTCATTTTCAACAATAATAAATTTTATTAATACAAGTAAATTTTTACATACTGCTTTCCTAGATAATTTTTTGTTTTGTTTTTTTTCTTAATTAAGTTTTTCTCTGAAAAGTGTTTTTTATTACAGTTTATACAAAAGCTTTTTCTTATAATCTATAAATATCATAGGTACGTAACAAAAAATCACAAAAAATACATATATATGTATTTAACGCAGACATAATAAATCTAGGCATAAAATGATTAAAAAACAATAGCAGCATTTAAGGCGCGCTAGATTCGTAATTGGCTAAAAACAATCTCATTTCCACAAAAAGGAACATTCAACAATTCTCTGTAATAATTATTTTGCCAATATTCAACGTTTCAAAATTTTAAACAAACATTTCCATACCGATTAGGTTTATTAACAAAAAATCCACGCCCTAAATTCCCATGCTGTTATCTTTGAGTGCTAAAATGTAAAAAAATATATTTTAATGACGTTCATGTCAGTTTTTTAATCAAATTTCCGTACATCCAGGTGGTTGTCTGTGTCTAGTGCCAATCTCCATAATAAGTCCCACCCCTGAAACAACACGCAACTCGATTGTCCTGGGAACGAAACTTGAAAAATTTGAGCTTTCATTCTTTGGCTTGTTAATGCAGAAACGCATTACTTATCATTATTTTCCCGCGGCAGGTAAACTGTTGGTGCATTTCGTCTGTCTATATTTTCTACCCGACAAAAGCTCCACGAATTTGCCAACACGCAATCGCGTAGCTTTTTCAAACACTAGAATAAAAATACTTTATAAAATTGTATTAAAATGCTTTTTTATAATTGCAAGAAACATTACGCCCCATATCCAAAGCAAATATAAATCATCCGACAATATCTTTAAATAAATGATTAAGTTTAACACGCTATTACACATATTAGTACGATATACGAATATTTAATTATTATATCCAGAGTGGAAGATTGCCCAGTATCCCAGAAAGGGTTGTGTTAAAGAATTGGAACAATTGACGGCCGGCGCGGTCTAGCGGTAAGACTTTTGACTAGCAATCCGAAGTTCGCGGGATCGAATCACGGCGCGTGCGCAAATAAATTTTATTTGATTAATTTGTCTTATTTCACGATTAATTCATTAAAAATTAATATATATATAGTATATTTGCGGCACGTTCCAGAGTGGAAGATACTTTTAGTATCACCCTGGCGAAAGACCACCATTCAGAATTGAAATGGCTTTATCCGTGTTTGGTCACCAGATCTGAATAGTCAGCAATGCCATAACTTCCCTACCTCCCTCTTCCCCATCTCCTTCCCTCCCCAGTACCTTCAGCCAACAACATACCCCAATTAGGGATGCAATAGACTCACTGGCTCCAGACGGCAGCAGCTGGGACTCTTGCGAGGATTCATATAAAAAATAAATAAAAAAATTCATCAAATTTCATACTTAATATTTAAATTCTGTAAAAGTCCTATTCAAGCTATGTTGTTAAGTACTGTGAAACAAATGGGCCATGACGAAATAACAGAACTTGAATAAAACTTGGATATGATTTTTTGTTTTATTTTTGTGGTATTCTGCCTTTGTTTATATTGTCATGTGTTGCGCTACCTCCTTCTTTAACGTCGACGCCAAAGTTCCGGACAGCGTTATAGTGTCCATCATCAAGGCAGATGTGAATAGAACTTTCAGAGAACCTGAGTTTTAACTTTGCAATTTGATCAATTGTGTTTAAATTCTCTGAATTCCCAAGTAGTGTAAAATCCTCATTCAGAATTGAAACGTCGCATGATCGTGAACGTGACTATAACTATATTTACTTACCAGATACTAGATCTGAACAGTCAATCATTTTTCATCGCTACTCTTCCCCTTTTTTGCGTGCCGTCGTTATTCAGTTAACAACATCCTCCAAACTGATAAAGACCCCGGGGAGTTGGGATTTGGGTTAAATAATTAACAAAAAGGTTCTTAATCAAGCATATTGTCCCCCAGAGTCGATCAAAGAAAATAACTTATTGGATGCTTAAGGGGTATTCTAGAATACCCCTTCAGAAAACCCCTCAATTCTTTTTTTTCTAGACTAGTTTAGAAAAAAAAAAAAAATTTCTTATTTTTTCAAAATTCGAATTATTTTAAAAGTTATAGCCAATTTAGTTAGTCCGGTTTATACGAAATCTAACTAGAATCTAAATAGAACAAACTTTAACCGCGTTTTTCTCAAAACTACTTTTTTCGAAATGTGTGTCACGAAATCTGAAGTTCTAATTTTACCGATTTTCTTGAAATTTGGCATGAATTTTCTTTATACATTCCTCTATGGTATGAACCTTTATTATTTAAAAAAAATAATCTGAAAAATTAAAAAATAACTGAAAAGATCTTTTTTTTAGTAGCCGCCATTTTGCGAGATTTTTTTGTTTCTCATTTTTCTTGATTCCTACCATATTTACCTTTTAATCTACCTTTTTTATTTTTCAAATGACCAGAAGGGTTGGAATCGTGACAAGATGGACACTCTCTTTTCCCCCCTCTACTTCAACAGCGTGTCACTTCGTGAAATACATATAATTTTTATTTTTTTGTGAATTCTTAAAATATAAATAAACTAGCTGGGTCCCGGCATGCGTTGCTATGTCATTTAATAAATAAATTGTTTCTCCCTGCGTGTCCTTTACCATTCGTTCTGTTCCCCTTCCGCCTCCCATTCCTCTCCCGCGTCCCCTTCCCGTCTCGCGTTCTCACTCCGCCTCCTCCACCTTCCCTCTCCCCACTCTACTCCCCCCTTCCACCGTCCCGCGAACCTCCGAGTTCCCCTCTTCCCTCATAGGTTCCCCTCCCTCTACCCGAGTTCCCCCCCCCCCCCTCCCACCCTCCGGCGTTTCATACATTCATTCCCGGTACATTTAGTTTTCAAATAGCTCGTGTGCCACCCATTGCAATTTTTTTATACAAATTTCATAATGCCAGAGCTCACCAGTAGTTATACACAAACCTTGTCCTGACAATAACGAACACAAAAAAAGAATTATCCAATTTAAGAACAACCAACCAACAAGATACAAGAATTATACATACATTTCGGCGATTCATTTTTATTTATATATACTCGTAGATATACGATAAAAAATTTGTGGCTAAAATATTAATGTTTTTTTATCGACCGTTAAAAAAACGCCCGAAATTTGGGCTTCTAGACTAAAATACCCCCCTTAACAAACTTATCTTTCAAATGCTCAATTCTTTTTACACTGATTATATTATTACCAGTGGATAGATCCTTCAAACTACTTTATTACTGCCTAATTACTTTAGACCGCCTGGCAAACGAGATAATCTTTTAATTGAAAACCTAAAAAAGTTGAACGTAATCCTATGCGATTTACTCTTTGGAGGGTGAATGACAAGCGGGTTGAGTGACCTTATCTTTTTTAATATATTTTTTATAAGCTGGAGAATAGGCCCTACAAGCACGTAGACGTACAGCTGATAGCTTCGTTTTAACTTTTCCCTCTTTCTCATAAACGAAACAGAAGGAGACGTTATAACGGAGCTCTCAGCGGTAGTACCATACGCAACATAATGTCGGAAAGTTTTTATGTGGCATGTGGCGGAAAATATGGGCGTATCAAGAATAGTGATGTTCTTTTCATTCCGTTAGGGACATTGTAGGGTACTTTACGCTAGATGGAAAATATTCTGGTCGTGTTCTTAAAGGTTGTTTTTCCTAGTATTTCAAACATTCATGACATGTTGTCCGGGTTCGTGTTTTCTTGGATCTTCAAGCTGCCGATTTAACCATTTTGGTCAGCATTCCCACCACCCACATTTCAAGGATTTAGGAACTACATTTACGATGTACGAAGGTTTCTTCATCCCGGTAGTATTAGACTATCCTACACGGATTTTCTACAATAGAACCTATGTGAAATGTGATGGTGTAAATTGGTTGATTTAATAAGAAGAAATACAAGGCCTATATGAATAAATTCGTGCACAAGAATTGTTCAGTGGTTTTGAAAATGTGACGAGACGAGTATTTTTATTTGTCAATATATTTGGCTTTTTGACAAATATTCCAAATAAGGTCGTGGTTCAAAAATCACTTAACGCTTATGTGACAAGATAATGTAAATATATTCATAGCAATACAAACAGTGGGTTAAAAAGACAGCCGTCGTCGATTTCTATTTCATTTTATGCACTTTTCTTGAGTAGTTTGTATTATCTTGGCGAGGTTTGCATTTGTTCTTTTTTCACTAGAAAAATCGATATTTATCTAAGGAAACATTCTGTGTGTAGAATTTTTGCGAAATCACTATCCGGTGGAATGTTTTAAATTCTTTTAAGTGGTATTGTTTAAAGAATTATCTGATTCTCAGTTTTATCCGTGCGTTTTTTCTATTTTCTCAGCGAAGCCGGCGACGCTGCCGCAGTTAGTTGCGTAACCAGACCGCATGCGGGTGCTGGGTAATTCAACGTCTTGTTTTTAACGTGGAAAACATAATTCTGGAATTAAAAATCGAGAATGTTATTTAACTAACTTATTAACCATCACGCGATTTCATAACTCTGTCTTGGCGCAGACTCCTTTCTGCTTATTCACATTCACGTAATATAATATTGTGACTAATGGGTTTTCTCGTGCCATGTCTTTCTAGGATGTAACTGCCTTCCTCTTCCACACACTAATGTGGCACGTATTCTTCAATCACTTTTCCCCTCGCTTTTCATGCCCGAACTAGTGAAGTTTTCCTTTCATAGTGTCAATCTTTTTGAATCTTCTAATTCATATCTGCATACTGCACGATGGATCTCAATCAAAATCCAATGCATTCAGTCTACTACCCTAATCCTTTTTTACCATACCTTCTTTGAATGCAATTGTATTGACTGTAGCCTTGCTTTATTCGGCCAACTTGGGATTTATTTTCATTGACTGCTGTTGTGGTCACTCTTCGATTTCCTGCAATTAACCTCCCGTCGTTGTTAAATGTCAATCAGCTTTATTGGCTTTCACGAACATCCCAAATACATCCGATTGTTACAAAAATTCACCTTTCGCAGTGTTTTTATATCCCGAGACACTACAAATCTCTCACACCATTAGAAATAGCCCCACAACATAATCTAAGCACTCAACAGACGATATACTTTAAGAATAAAAAAATCACACCTAAGCCTATACCTCTCAGTTATTGCATTTATCCTTGTTCATGGTGAATAGGCGCGGTAACATAACGAAGCCTTGCTTAACACTTTTTGTGATATCAAACCACTCCATAAAATCACCGTTTACTCTGACACGTGCAACGCTTCCCACGTACGAGAAAAGAGATGTGATTGCCTATAAAAGGTTCGTGTTCACTCCATTCACGGATAACACCTTCCATAGCTTTTTTTTACCAATTCGGTCAAAAAGATGCCTTTCTTTCAGTTTTAATATTAAATTCGAATGTAAAAATGTAATGTGTGGTCTTACTTCTGTCGTAAAAAAGTATTAGTCAAGTTTATCCTTTTTTTATTGAGTCACAAAATGTGGGGTTATTGATTTGTGCCGTACCTTGTCCGAGATGCCGGTTACAGGGGTAGAAGAGGGATAGTTCGTAATTTCGGGTTTCTAACCTGCTCCCTTTAGTTTAGGGCCGGGATTGCGTGTCCCGGAAAAGTCCCCAACAGTATCGTGATCCCTGCATTGATAATATTAATTTATTACTCCGGAAAATTGTTCGGATTCGCTTTTAATACGATGCATTTCCAGCGATTTAGTTTCCAATTATCATTCGATGGCTTCGGCTAGGAAAGTTTTGTGGGGACGCTTGTATTTGATGTCAGTTGACATTGTTTGAATTGTCATTTAGAATAATATGTTTGATTGGTAGTTAAAACTTAATTTCCATGTTTTTCAATGATTGAATAACGCCATTAGTGGTCTAGATTCTACATAAATGGCCTTAAACGCACCTGCACTTTACAATGTATGACATACATGTCAGTTAAATAAACAAGAAACAACTAGAGATATATGGTTTCATGTTTTTTTTATATTATGACACTGCACAAATGTTCCAACTGACGCCGGTGAAACTATGACATTTCCAAAGTTATTGTTTTATTTAAAGTTATGATATTTCCTTTTGGGAAATGTTGTTTATAAAATAAGAGAGAGAAAGGATAAGGTTGCAAAGTTTTTGGATTTTCAAAAATGTGGTCAATAAATTGTTTTCAAAAAACTAAATTTCAACCAACCTTTAAATTCAATATTACTAGGAAGTTCCCTGGCTAAAGCCTCGATTACATTAGACGAGTTTACAAGCCGGCGAATTCTTTATCTGCTAGTATACTCCTTCAGTGTAAAATCTGCTAGTTCGCTAGTAACATGATGATTACACTGAGCGAGTTCACTAGCAGATAGTGAATACGCCGATACGCCGAATACGCAGATAATACGCTCAATGTAATCAAGGCTTAAGACGATTTTGAGATGATTTTCAAATCTCGAACGTGGTTCACCTGTACTGATTAATTATAAAGTTATTATAATACGTACAATATAATATGTCATTACTTTCTTTGATACAATTTTGAATTCTTTAATATTATTTTATTTTCTTTCATATACATACTTTTATATTTTTTTGTTTTCTTTTGAAATTCATATTTTAATGCTCTGTATATAAAATCGACCACCACGACATGTGCCTGACATGATGGGCGAAAAATCCTCAATTCATGTAATTAACAATGAGAGGAATACAGACATTATCACGCTGTCTGTATTACAACTCTGACGCCGCGCCTTACGCAAAGCCGTTTTCGTATGTGAGGTTTGTTACAAATCTACTTTCCTAATAGAACTGAATAAAAGCAATGCCAAAAGGCGCAACTTACTTAACAGTTAGCGTGAGGAACGTCGGCTGGCAGGCGTAAATACTATTGGTTTCGTACTTTCGCGAATCTCTCCGGGAATGGAGAGATGGGTGGTGTGATTATTATTGAAACTGGCAGTTGTGAATAATAATACCACCTTGTGATTTCTACCAACCGTCTATATTATGTATGACGTCATTGTCTGTCGCGTTAACTTTGTCCCGGTGACTCGCTGTCACTGGATGCGAGGAACCGGCTATTTTTGAAACCAGTTCCTATCGGATTTATAAAATCGACACCAACACTTAAACTGGGCGAAACCGAACCAAAGGCCGCCCATAGGGCCTAGCACAAAATACCTGCGGAGTGGGTTTTAAAACATACTAGTTATGGTTAATGCCCATTATATTTTGCCCACTTCGGGGGTTACAGCTTACCGTCTGCTACGGAGGTCGTCAAATATATAATTCGTTAAAAAATAGTACGTGACAGTGTTTTTTGTGCTGAACATGACATACTTTTTCCTAGAATTGCCAAAACTTTCCGAAAAAGTAAAAAAAGTCACTTCATTATTTCAATCACTTTAGCATTACCTAAAATCATTTACATACACAATCTCTCCACACAATACTACCGAAAAGAGTACTCATACCTCCTCATGATAATTACGCAATAGAGTATAAAAAAAACAAAATTTCTTTCCGCACGAAAGCGCAATATTCCAATAAAATGAACTACATATTTACAAAAATTATGACTAAACGAGCATTGATTATTAAAATTAAAATAAAACTTCTTTAATTTTATCTATTTTTACCGCATTATGGATGAATATAACGTAATGACTGCAGTTAGTTAAAGTTTGATATCATCTTTCATTGAATCGTTATCCATTTCACAAATTTTATCGAGACGTTTTTTTTCTGTAAACTGGTTTGTGGTTCGAATTCTCCATTCAGAGCTTGTCACCGAGCTTTGCATTAGGTCGATGGCGGTTTTTCAGTCACGCTATTTATGTTTTTCATTACGTACTTTATGCATATACAATATATTATCGAAGCCACGTAAAATATTCAGCCATTCAATTTATGGTGATTGGTGGATGTTCTCCGAGTTTGTTTTGAGTTTCACGAAAGCTGGCGCCTGGGAAACTTGAAAAAATAAGGCTTTGATGTTTCAGTCGGACGGACGGGGTGATTTATTAGCTTATTTATTTAAGTTCACAATTGATTTCTATAAACCGGGCCGATACTTTAATGCGTAAATTATACAGCGAATCTAGTTTACGTAATTTATCAATAAAGTTTAAGCATGTTTGACGTAAAGCTTCCATGATAAGGTATCTGCGTTCATTTACCAAATTTAAAGACCCAAAACTTTTGTTCTATAATTTAATCCAGCGGTTTTCTGATCGAGGGTCACATAGAACAATGTGAGGTATCATCGCGGGCCGCACATTTATGAATTCGTGCGGGAGGAGGGGGCGGAGGGGTTGTTGTCGTATTTTCTTGTTTAGCAAGTAAAAAAAAACATTCTTTTGTACTTAAGTACCGGGTGCTACCTCCTTCCTTCTTGTATTCATGATATATATTGTCAATTCTTAATAATAATAATAATAATAATACGCGTAAAATATTTTTTTTATGTAGATCTGTAATTGAATCTTTCAGTTCAATTTTCATCCACTTCCCGACCTATCGAAATATGTGAATTTTCGCATCGTGATAAAAATGATTACAATACATACAATAACAAAAAATGACCAACATTAAAATTTATTTTGCTTTATTAGTACGTGATTAGCGTGTCTTTTTTGTCTTTTATAGACCATATTTCTTTACCTGCCCACGCCCTCACTGTGCCATCTCAGCGCCCTCTAATTTTCTCTGACTCTTCTACTGCCCCCCTTAAACTGTTTCCTTAAAGTCTAAAACGCCCACGAGGGGGCTTATTATCGCTTACGTTGAGAACCCTTGACGTACACTATGTGCGCGTTCAAAGTCGACTTAGGATATGTTCAAAAACTGGACATTTTAAAATCAAACGCCAATCAATTAAAATCATAAGGGTTTACATACCCAAAATATTTGAAAAAAATGCAGGTTAATATACAACTGCCGCGGGTCGCACTTTGACGACCACGGACTTAATCCATTTGGGAACAAAACTAACTAACTAACCATCACGGAATATCACCGCTTCTGGCTTCACTCACTTTCGTACTCTTCTGTGGTGACCCATCTAATATTCATCTTGTAGCATGTCTGGATGTGGCATTTTGTTCGTCATAATATTCTCATCCTGCTTTCTCTGTCCATCCGCTGTAAATGTTCGAAATATTCTCAAACCTTGTTCATCACGCTTGCACTGGCTTTGTATTATTTTCGAATCTACACATTGGTAATAGTGTCAATATGAAATAGTTGTATTTTGAATTGGTGTGGGAGAAGTGTGATTTATATTGAAAAGTAAAGTTTCAAGTTCATAAATATATTAAGTTTACATATGACTGGATGAAAGGGATGATGTCGATCTGCCAGAAAAGGCGAAATTTTCGTTGATAAGTGGGGAGGTATGTTGTTAATACGAATGATAGAGGAAGAAAACAAATATTATAATTAGTAGGCTTAAGCAACTATCGTCAAAATATTGAATAACACTTTGACCAAGACTTTGACTTTGACTTAAAATAAGAATTCGACGTCTGAGTTAAGAAGCATTTAAATAAACACTGTAATTTTTTTCATACCTTTAGGATGTTATACAACTGAACCAGGCCCCTAGCACAGGATCGATAAGGTTTGATAGGATAACTTTCGGTAACTTCTCATCGTTTCATAGCATGACTGCAGATCGCCAACGATTTTTAATTTATTTTTTATAGTAATTCCTCGCAAAAGTCTCTGCTGCTCCCGTCTGGAGCCAGTGAGACTATGGCATCCCCAATTGGGATATGTTGTGAAGCTGAAGGTTGTGGGAAGGGGGAGGAGATGGGGAAGGTGGGGAAGTACCTGACTATTCAGATCTGGCCACCAAACATGGCTAACGCCATTTCAAGCAACGTTTCAATTCTGAATGGTGGACTTATACCACGGCGATACTGATAATATCTTCCACTGTGGAACGTGCTGCAAATATGCTATACATTATTTTTAATTAATTAATTGTCAAATAACACAAATTGTCCAAATAAAATTTATTTGCCACGCCGGGATTCGATCCCGCGACCCGCGAATAAGTTAACCGGTATACATGTATACAATGACTTTTAGTGAAGTGTTATTAATACATATATTCGATGTCAACTGTTAGCGATCCGCAATTGTCCAAGGGAACGATGAGAAGTTATCGAAAGTTATACTTATGCATTGACTGTGAGGCCAGATGAGGTTTTTATAATTTTCAAAGCGTAATTCGCTATTTTTTGCTATCTAGGAGAATTTCATGTGGGTATTTATTTTTTCAATTTGCTATCGAAATAGAGGTTGTGTTAAAAAAATATGTTTTTTGAGCTTTAGAACTTTAAATATTCAAGGGAAGTATATTTAAGGGGAATTCGGATTTCGGGGTCTTAAGTAGAGTAAGAAAGTTTTTTTTACATGAGCTCCACACAGAAGGCTTTGAGGAAATTAATTTCCCTCGGGGCCTATGTCATCTTTGGGGATGCTGTGTGGAGGGATTTTTTTAAGGAAAGGAAGGAAAGGAGAGTTCTGGGAAGGAAAAGGGTTTGAGGGGTGGGTAGGAATCTGGGGTTCTGCATGTCCTGGTCATCCGCCTCCAAGACCTAGACAAACCTCACCCCATGAACCCGGGCACCCCTGCCAAATCACCAAACGTAGCCAACCACTTGGGGTGACCTATTGCAGAGGTGTTGGTTATCCAATAAAGGTTCCCGGAATTGTGTAATAATTATTTGTAAGAAACATGAATGTAACTGCAATAACAATATAATATGTAGATCAGTGAGGCAAATTGACGTTGGCTCAGAACGTAGTCAGGAAAACTTTGCGTAATTTGGTGATAAGGTGTCTCACGTTTTAAGTAAAGTGTTGTGTGCAATTTTTACATTTATTGTAAGTAATTTGCACACAGAGTTGAGTGGAGATTGCACATAATGCGGTGTAATTGTGTGAGGTAAGACAAACTGGACCAGAAAGACGAACAGATGGTGGTAAAGTAAATAAGAAAGATACTAATTATAATAACTAATAACCTACATAGTTTATAGCCAAAATTAAGACCCCTTAAATGTAATTTTCTAAATACGATACGATTTGAAGGTGACCCGACAGTTGATCCGCCGACAATTATTGGTCCCCGGGGAAAGGTTCTTAATATAAAATTACTAGCTGACCCAACAAACGTTGTTCTGACATATAAATTATTTGTAGTGAATATTTTGGTTGTTAAATAAAAAATAACGAACGTATTGTAAGTGTGTGGGGATGGGATCTATTACAGAAAGAGGAATGGAGCGCTGTAGACGATGACCACCGATAAAAACGAAAAAAAAAAACACCAAATAAAGTAGGAAAATGAAATAAAGAAAATAAATATGAATTTCGAAGAGCAATTGAGTGTACGATATTTTTTGTCAGTCCGTATTTAGCCAACCCAACAAATCGATCGACCCACGCGAGAACATGATGCCGAATGAAATATCAAAATGACGCGAATGTCTCTCGAATGAATTCTCGTGAATGTCTTGCGCATCTGTGGATGAAAGTTCGTTGAGGTCGACGTAGCGACATCTGTCATTCAACAACATAAATAATTTCGTTCTGTTTGAAATACGTAAGACGGTCAAATTTGTTCATACAAAAATTTATTTATTTATTTTATTTATTTATTTATCTATAATAAAATATGTTTACAATGGTTTTATTTGTATGCCTGTCTCACTAGGGTATACCTGTGTCGAGACAGGCGTACAGGTATATAAATGGATATAGTAATTACAAGGATATTTCAGGTAAAATACATATTATGAATAGAATTAAAACAGAAGGGTGATTGAATACTAAAATCGGATTAAAAAATGGGAGGGTGGGGGTAAGAGAGGTAAAATTTGCGGTTATAGGTATTTTTTGATGCCAAATACAAAAAAAAAATTGGCAAAATAATTGAATTTTTTGTCAGGGACACCCAGCGGTATGAAATATACTTTACACCCAGCGGTATGAAATATACTTTACACCCAGCGGTATGAAATATACTTTACACCCAGCGGTATGAAATATACTTTACACCCAGCGGTATGAAATATACTTTACACCCAGCGGTATGAAATATACTTTACACCCAGCGGTATGAAATATACTTTACACCCAGCGGTATGAAATATACTTTACACCCAGCGGTATGAAATATACTTTACACCCAGCGGTATGAAATATACTTTACACCCAGCGGTATGAAATATACTTTACACCCAGCGGTATGAAATATACTTTACACCCAGCGGTATGAAATATACTTTACACCCAGCGGTATGAAATATACTTTACACCTAGCGGTATGAAATATACTTTAAAACCTATTCTCATATCTACCAAATATACATTAAAAAAATCGTAAAAATTGGTCAAGCCGTTTCGCAGGAGTGCGACCACAAACACCGTGACGCGAGATTTTTATATATAAGATAGTTTTTTGTTGATCATTTACCAATTTCAAACGTAAAATCGACTTAAAAAATACCCTTAATAATAAGTTAATGAATATCAAACAAATGTACATACAGTGTCAATTTTTTGTACTTATACGCTGGTATACACAGTATATACATACAAATAGATATATTCTTGATTCATTTCAATAAAAATATGTTTTATACTTTCTTATTCAGCGGTACATCCTCTCTCACATCCCTTCAGGGTCACTTAGTTATATTTAGTGTAATTAGGTAAACCGTATTTTTAGGCTAATTATCAAGCGAATCAACTGTCATGGAACTGATTTGAGATAATACAAGCTTTTGTCTAAAGAACAAATCAAAAACTTATTTAAAAATATTTTTTAATTAAAACAAGTATTGGTAGGAATACTCCAGCAATGACAATGGCTGTCGCTTTCTGATGTTCTTTGTTCGAGGAAAGGCACCACAAGAGCAAAATAATAGAGAAGTATAAAAAAGCACTGTGCTTGTAACCAGGCCCGCAATAAAACTTGCAGAGGCCCAGAGATTATGGTGTCCCATGTTTGTTTAGAAACGAGGTAATCCCATCGAAAATTTTACTTTTCGCAACGAAACTTAAATATACAAACATAATTGAATCAGTCATTATTAAATACCAATATTAAACCAGCTTTGTATACAAGAAATAAAGGAACGCTAATAATAAAGACCATAAATTGACTAATTCCGGAATATATAAACTCAAATGTAATTCCTCATTTTATATCGGAAAAACAACACGTAATTTCGAAATTAGAATCAAAGAATATTTATGGTGTCTTAATAATAATAATTTTTCCGATTTTGGTTATGCTATTTAATATTTATCCCTCTAAGGAAAACGCTTAGAACTTAGAAGCTCTAGAAATTTTAAAAAATCGCTTATGATAACGAGTCCGTTATCTTTATCTACTTTAGATATGTTCCCTTTCAATGTCCGTTCTGTGTCTTCCCCCCACTCTTCATTAATCCCTAGCCACGCCCCCACCCCTACCACAACACTTTGTAATACATTGTACTCACCCACTGTTTTGTAAATGTCAAGTCAATATATGTTTGCCCTATAGAAGGAAAGGTTCTTCCGAAACCGGTCGGCGTTAAAGTGGTTATAACAAAGAAATACTGTTTCAATTATATTTTTGTAAACTTTCATTACTCTATTATTATGGAAACCCATTGTTAATTACAATTTTGCATCTAATTTAAATAATAATGGTCTAAGAATAATGTTGCATATTAAAATGTACGTGATGCTCACCCTCTTCATGCACAAAGCGTACAATACTACAGCGTTGAGAGTTCAGACCAGAACTATGCTATAAGAATCCAAGGTCTATTTATGGAACGAAACTTGAAGTCGATTCAACTTTGGGTTTCTATTCCGTGGAAAAGCCTGTTCTCACTGGATTTTCATGAATTTGGTGAAAAAGATCAAGGAATAAATAGAACACCAGAGTAACCTATCAGCGGTTTTTAATTAAAAAAAGGACTTCGGATTTGAACAAAATGAAAAACCTAACGTAAAAGTTGTGAAGATGTGCATACTAAAAAAATCCGTGTATCTTTAAAATTCTGTGTATCTTCCGAAAAAAAAATCCGTTTATCTTTAAAATTCCGTGTATCTTTAAAATAACTTAATTATAATTAGGTACCTACATACATAGATTATATTTATTTAATTAAGAAAACATGTTAATAATACCTATGCTTCATGTCGTTATTGGTTTCCTAACAATAATAATAATTAAAAAACAATCCACGAATCTTTAAAATATCTAAATGTAACTACCTAAATGTTTATTCAATTATCTATGTGCGTAGGTACGTACTTATAATTAAGTTATTTGTAAATTATTAGTATTAACAAACCAGATAGAAATAAATTTAAATTTGATATAAATTGAATTGATTAAACCTGCAGACGAGCTGCTATGTGACAGCTTGGTACGACTACCAATATATGTATAGTAATGACCTGTCCAAATCTAAGAGAGGATCGTATCATTTTCAAATATCGCTTGGCTAGCAGATCACGGCATATCATCATCGCCACGCCCAAACTTATAGCACATCATCTGTCTGGTGTTACAGGTCTATATTATGTAGGATTGTACGGCGATATGGTGATACACGCCGCGCCCAAAAGGCCAGTTCCACTAATCCAGCCCTGCTTTCCGCCCATTACGTAAAAATCTCGAGTTCTTGATTTTTTTTTTTTTTACAGTGAATACCGCACAAGAATCTCAACTGCTCCCGTCTGGAGCCAGTGAGACTATGGCATCTCCAATTGGGGTATGTTGTGAGGCTGAAGGTAGTGGGGAGGGGAAGGAGGTGGGGAAGAGGAAGGTTGGGAAGTACCTGGCTATTCAGATCTGGTCACTAAACACGGCTAAAGCCATTTTCAAGCAACGTTTCAATTCTGAATGGTGGTCTTACACCAGGGCGATACTGATAGTATCTTCCACTCTGGAACATGCCGCAAATATACTATATATTATTTTAAATTAATTAATTGTGAAATAACACAAATTAATCAAATAAAATTTATTTGCGCATGCCGGGTTCGAACCCGCGACCTCCGGATTGTGAGTCAAGAGTCTTACCCACTGGACTACGGAGGTCGTCAGTCGGAGGTCGTCATAAATTCATTCTCGAAAAAGACAATGTTTTAAGCCATCCTTGGTTCTCGGAAGACTTATGACTTATGATATAAGTGTGTCTTTTTTTACAGCATCAACCTCTACGAGCTTATCAAGAAGAACAACTACCAGGGATTCAGCCTCAGTCTCATCAGGAGATTCGCCAGCTCTTTGCTGAAATGCCTCCGACTGCTTCAGGCTGAAAACATCATTCACTGCGACCTGAAGCCGGTAAGTCACCTTGCTATTCGTTACGACACCTTCCATTATTCATGTGCTCCTGGCGTATTCGATCCATTTGTACATGTCTGAAACACTGCGAAAATATTTTATGCTTAATGTAATATTTATTATTACGCTGTATTGCCATTCTTTGCTCTAGTGAATATTCAGAGCAGATACATTTAGCATTATACGAGGTGACTGTTACTAGATAGGAAATATTGAATTAAGTGATATAATAATGATCTCGCATGATTTATCTGTGAGTCTCAATCGCCAATTTATAGAACGACTATTGAAGTCTATTTATTTCTATTCCATAAAAAGCGACTTCTCAGGGACCTATTACAGGCACTGTTGAAAACCGGCTACTTTCCAGGAAAAATCTGGAAAAAGAAAAAGCTGAGCAGTGACCTTTTTTCCAATAGAAGCAATAATTAATTAATATAAAAAGTGTAATATTATAAAAAATCTATTGATGAATAAACTTTATTATTATTACATATATTCTATCAAAGAGATTGATATATTTTTTTTAAGTACATAATTTTTTTTTACAAAAGTCGAAAAGAGTGTGGGTACCTTACAGGGGTAACCAATTCTAAGGTCACATTGTACATAGTTTTGAGTATGAATTATAAATTAGGCCAGGTTTTTATTGTAAGAATGTTCATGTTTTTAAATAAGTTTTCCAAGCAAAGACTGAAATATTAGACTAGAATGTAGTAGAATATTTATAGACAATTCTCAACATAATTTATTTGGAGACTAGCGCAGATCCGTGAAAAAGAACGGAATATTCTGAGAATTTATTAAATCAGTTCCTGCTGTATCGCTTGTCTGAATTCCTCACACAATAAGTTTCAATTTGAAAATGACATTTAACAAAGTAAATTTGAGTTAATTAAACCAGATTTTACGCAGCACAGATAGCCGAAATAAAAAAATGTTTTGATAACCACTTGTAAAAATCAGGACTATAAAATATTCGATACAGATTATGAAATATAATAATTATTAAAAGAAATATGCAATTCCGTCGGAGAAATAGTAGGACTGAAGACCCCGCCTGAAATCGGATAATAGGCCACTTGCATTATATTTAAAAATAAACCGGTTTAGGCAAATATTTTAAGACATTCTGTATTTTTTAATGTATTTATGAAACCCTGGCGATTTTTTGAAAATTTCAATCTGAAAAATCAGACCATTTTTTAGAAACCGGAAAGACGGGACATAATTTTATGGGTACGAAAAAACGATAATTACATAAACGAAAATCATTTTAAAAAAATAACCTTTTCCACACGAATGGCACAGGAAAATAATGAGGCATCCCAAAAATATTACATCTCTTAAAATTTTTTTTTTTTTTGATCCATCTTATTGATCATAACTCATTATAATGTTCAACGTCTATACATGACTAAATCCAATGTAAGATACTTGTAAATTATAATAATAATAAAAATATTATAAAACTTGATTTTGTTAAAATCAGTACCATTACCATTTTACCTTTAAAACAGGTACATAAGGCATAAAAGTACGAGGTTCTTTTCGCAACATCTGTCAAAACGTCAAACCAAATGATAAGTTCGCAGAGAACAAACAATAAATCTAGTGGATGTTAAATGTCAAATTAAAAAATGCGCCTGAAATCAAAGTGTTGCCATATAAAAAAAAAATCAGTGTGGAATTTTACAAAATAATTAGAACATTATCGGAGACGGGTCATTTTCATGTAGTGACGTCACGAGCCCAAATAATGTATTTATTTAATAAAAAAATAAAAACTGCACATTTCTAAAAATTTTTACTAACATTTTCGTAATCTTAGTAAAAAAAATCTATCCACTCGATTTTTTCCAAGTCGTTATGAAATCCATGCAAGTGACATTATTCCATCTTGGAAAAATAACGTTTCAACTATTTACCATCTCAGTCATTAGTCCAAATGAAGACTGCAACTACGTGTGCAGTTGACATATAGTATATACTCGTGTCATCGTTACAATTATTTATTTAACCTTTTTCTAAAAAAAGGATAAAAATTAAAAACATTTCATTAATATCTTGCATTAAGTGCCAGTTGCCTTGTAATCTTGTATAATCGAGCAACAAATAACCTAGATTTTAAACACGATAGGCAGAAATAAGTTCGATGAAACGTGAATAATACAATTTTTTTTTTATCAGACATAATTAAAAAATCTATGAACAATTAGCATTTGATCTCAGTTGAAGTCGAGTGCGTGACAAAATCAAATTGTGTTTAATACAGCTAACGGTTTTTTATGGCGTTTAATACAACAGAGCTGTATCAATATTAGCATAAATTATATCAGCGTTGTGATAATCCGCGTTGCAAGAAATATAATAGAATTGGGTGAGCTGAATTATTCATTCGGATATTCGGATATATATATATATATATATTTAGAACATATTATTTTTGTCTAGATCCATACTTATCTATTTTGCTTGTCAATTAATTTGAATGATTTCAGTTTATTGTGTACGAATTCAATCTTATCTGCGAAGCTGAAAATATTATATATCCCGAAGCAGTTAGAATTCTGAAAAGATGAAGTTTGCAGAGTTTTTCTGCCTTTCTTCTAGGCCAGGGTCAGGGGTCGGAAAACTTATTAGCCAAAGAGCCAAATATGTACATTACAACGATAAAAAAATTTTGAGAGCCAAATCTGCGAATTGATGTAGTAAACATTTATTATAATTTTAGCACTTCATTAAATTACGGGTACGGTGAATAAAACTTGATTTCATACTTAATAAAAAAATTATTCATTGATAAAAAATAATATTTATCTAATTTTTTTTTTTTTTTTTTACAGTGAATACCGCACAAGAATCTCAACTGCTCCCGTCTGGAGCCAGTGAGACTATGGCATCCCCAATTGGGGTATGTTGTGAGGCTGAAGGTAGTGGGGAGGGGAAGGAGGTGGGGAAGAGGAAGGTTGGGAAACCTGGCTATTCAGATCTGGTCACTAAACACGGCTAAAGCCATTTTCAAGCAACGTTTCAATTCTGAATGGTGGTCTTACACCAGGGCGATACTGATAGTATCTTCCACTCTGGAACATGCCGCAAATATACTATATATTATTTTAAATGAATTAATTGTGAAATAACACAAATTAATCAAATAAAATTTATTTGCGCATGCCGGGTTCGAACCCGCGACCTCCGGATTGCGAGCCAAGAGCCTAATTAAGGAATTAAAATTTTTAAATCACGTCATTGACTGACAAACACTTATGAGAGGATTACCAGAGAAAACCAGAAATTTGTCATTTTTAAATCAGATTTTAAACGTATTGACTCCTTTCCATAAAAAATTATAAATGGATTTCGAAAGATTGTTATTTTATCTAGCATTCGCATGTTTTAAATTTTGAGAAAAAATGTTAATTTTTAGTATAATAAGGTTATACCATAGATCGTTGATCGTTGAAAAATATTTTGTATTATACCACACCTATTTCAAATCATATAATCATGCAGTAAAATAAATTAATACATTATCTGGGTATCGCATGTTTTAGAATTTTAATTTTAGTTTAAATAAAATCATTAAAAAATATATACGTACATGTGTTTGTTGACGAAAATTGGTCCGTTTGTGTATTTATTTGCGCACTTACAAACTAATATAATGCAGTTTTTTTAACATTTTTATTTAACTTAGACATTATTGAATAACGATAAATACTTATAATCCAAAAATAATTACAAAAAGTACATTATTTTAAAAGTTTTATCATCACGCCTTTCAGCATTTTTGGATGTAGGTATAAATTAAAGCAAACTTGGAATGAAATAAAATCGATATTGAGTTATAATTTTAAAAAGCTGGTACGGAGAATAATTAATCTTTCTCATTGTAACCGCCCTGCACGATCGTAAGAACAACTTTCGACAAAATGTGGATTTTCGGCCGCTGGCTGGTTAAACGCTCTTAATACGAACAATCTCCTTGGAAAGTTTAAGTAAGTCAGGTTTATATGTTGTTATTCTTATTTTTAGTAACGATTCCAGGTTCTCATCAATAAGACAACTTCTCAGTTTTTTTTTTTTTTTTTAAAAGAAAGACCAACATTCCCGGGTTACGAATAACCCGACAATATTTGAAAATCTCCTACTACCACCACGGTAAGTCAAAAATGTTGCTTGAGTTGTGAGGAGGACTTAGCCAGCCGAGGAATCGAACACGGAACGCCTGGGTGGGGACCCAAACGCGATGCCCACTCGACTGCTGACCGGTAAAAACGGTTTACTCTTCGTTTAGTTCGTGTTTGGAAAAGATTGTTCGCATATGAACAAGTAGAACCGAAAAGGGAAAGAACAGCAAACGCGAGCTTTTTTAGCTGGTCATATACTATTCCAGGCCTTGAAGATGATCATGTCTTCCTTCTACAGGTCTTTCAAAGCAGAACACTTGGGTTGTGAACTAGCACACATTTGTTCTTCTCCAATATTTCCAAATCAACACAAAGACGTTCAAAATCTAAGACATCTAAATTTATTCCATATTTTAATCCAGCAATCGTATTTCAAAGAGCCGACCTCTGTTCTAGGTCAACGCAACTTGTTTCAGATCTTACTTTATGATGCTGGGCTAGATAAGGATGGCGATCTGTTATAAAACGAATATTTTACTTGACGCCTAAATTCTTGTGACAGGTAAAAGATATATATATTGGTATATTATTTATTATTGGTATATATTTTGTGTTTGTATTGTGTCACAATTTGGGAGGCGGATATGGGTACCACCGCCCTGGGAACCATTTATTGGATAACCAACACCTTTGTCGTAGGTGGTTCGTTGGTGACTTAGAAGGGGTGACGAATTGGGATTACGGGGTAAGAATTGTTCGGGTCTGCCCACCAACTGCGTGGCAGGCCGGATCGGGAGAGACTGATTAAGAGAGACCTTTTGATCTCTCCAGCAGAGCCCCTCGGAACATCGTCTTGCATAGCAGTGGAATAGTTGGATGCATACTTCCGTCACTCATGGACACACAGGCTCCCAGATATCTAACCACTCCTCATACCCTTTTATTTCCTAGAACTTCCTATCCTCCCTTTTCTAAAAGAGCCTTGATGAAATGTCACCTTTGAGCTGTCGTGGAACTAGTTTTTTCGTGGGGTTATCTGGATGGAGAAAAAAATTTTTTTTTTTTTAAATGTGGTTTTGAAAATGTGTTTTTTAAGTATGTGTTTTTCCGGTATCCGGACAACTAAGAATGAAACCAACTCAGAACCTCCTTTAAAAAGGTCATTAAAAGTCATGAAAAAAAAACAATTTGGTTTATATAGGTTACGTTAGGTTAGGGTTATGGGCTATTTTAATTTTTTTTTCATAGCTTTTAATGACTTTTCAAAGAGGTATTGAGTTGGTATGAAACCGTTTTTCAAAACTTCAATTATAAAATTAAATTAATTCGGTTACCAACCGCAAGCAATTTACTGACCATAAATAATACTATAGTACACTCTTAAAAAAGTAATTCATGTTTACTACTCTAAATAAAGATTTAATTGAAATATTTTATTTTATTTCCCAGGAGAACATACTGCTAAAGCAGCGTGGTAGCAGCTCCATAAAGGTGATCGACTTTGGAAGTTCCTGCTACACCCACCAGCGGGTCTACACCTACATCCAGTCCAGGTTCTACCGCTCCCCCGAGGTCATCCTGGGCTTGTCTTACGGCGCGCCCATCGACATGTGGAGTCTGGGTAAGTTCCATTCACAATCCATTCAACTTTAATTATGTATCGGGTCTATCGACTGCTTGGGTAGGTTCTATTAATTGATGGTTGGTGCATGGGTAAGTTGGCAAGTAATGTGAAATATTTCGCGCGTTATTTAAATTCAATGAACTTTTAATTCAAAGTTGGAACTACTTATCATATTAGAAAAGCGATAAAGTGGGTACCATAATAATTTATTTTTAAATTCTAAATACAATATTTCTGGGTTGTCCAAAAATTAAAGACCGTTCCTCATTTTCGGCGACGTGGACATTATTTCTCGAAATATGGCGACACTAGCGTGTAGCTCAGACTTTCCCCTAAAACCGAGCTGTGATCCGGCTTGGTAGCTGCTTCAGTGCGATCTTTGCGTCCGTTTGAGATGGACGCTCCGCTGTCGAATCCCGCCGCCTGCGAGGTGCGCTCAATTATTCGCTTTCTCAACTAAGGGTGAGTCAGCACTGTTGAAGTTCTTAAGCTTGCAATTTTGATCCCAGAAGTCAGTAAGTCTACCACACAGATGATTTTGAAGGGAAAATTACGTATGCAAATAGCGTGCTCATTGGGTACCCAAAATGCTAAATAGTAAAATCGTGTGGAAAGCGCTCAGGTCTTTTCGGCGTTAAACATGCGTTAAAACATGGGTTCACCCCCCGGAATCAAAAAAGCAATCAATGACCACCCTTTTCTTCACCTGAAGCAACATTTAGCAGGAAAACCTTTGGAGACCGACTAGAACGAGGTTGGAGAAGTGATAGCATATTTGGCGGCGGAGTTCTGCGGTAAGGGAGTCAAGGACCTAGTGCCACGGCTCACTAATATATATTAATACATATTGATCATGTCGTAAAAGAGTGCGGATATGTACCTAAAATAAGATTTTTTGGTAAATATTTTTTTTCCTGATTTTTTAAATTAGAACGGTCTTTACTTATTCTTGGTCAACCCTTGTATACCAACCTAGGCATTCAGAGCAGTAAATACACTGCATTTTTTAAATTTATCACCCACATCACATGAGTAGTCTGAATACATTAACCTAACCTAACCTAAGTCTTAACCCAAGTGTTAACTCAACTGCAATTTATTGATTTATCTGTGTCGAAATCGAGGTTGTCGACTTTGGGTTTGTCAACACGCTGCGCTAGGGCGATTGTTTATAGTTACCGATTGACGCGATAAGACTGCTCGAACCGAAGGAACGTATGGGAATTGGATTGGACATGTCGATAAATGCACGTTTATTTATGTTGCATAAGAATAGCTCCGACTAAAATAACAGAACATTGAACTGCATTGCTGATTGATATGACAGACTATTCGGGTCGACGAATAATATTTTTTGATTATAGTTCGCGTTTGTGGCGATAAAAATAGTAACCGATATTTGAAGGAGGGAAATGAACGAGTACCCATGAAAATGGGCTTCGATGTGAATAAATTCTCGTAAATTATTTATATTTCACTAAAATAGCTCTTGACTAAAATATTAGTGCAATGAACTTTACTGCATTTCTGATATATTGTTTAAGTCGATAAAGTTGGAATAAATTTGGATATATTATTCATTCTTTGATTTTAAATTTAATAATATTAATCAAGTTCTGCAAGTATTTTAGTTTTAATTTTTATTACAGCTCTGTCGGCTTAGAATATCATTTTAAAACTCTGGTTAAACCACTTCGAGACGACTTATTTACACGGTTCTAAATTTTAAATTTAAAAATTAATTTTAGACATTTTCATTTACAAACCGTTTTTAATAATGCTTGGCTAACTAGCGCGGACCTATAATTGTGGGTTTTGAATCAGAAAGTATTTATAAAACAAAAAAAATATTTGCCTCGCGATCTCTGCTTTTCTTAACCTTTATTAACCTTTCAATTTTACTAAATTACGACGAAAAGAAAACTTACGACATCTGTCAAAAATTAAAAAAAAAAAAACTTCACATCTGCTCTGATAATGGACACTTCAAAGCTGTCCAAAACGTTGACTAACGAAAGAGGAAGGGCAGCACGGCATAATACCCTAAAAATAAATCACGATAGAAGAATTACGTATTCCAAAGATAGAATTATTAATCAACTAGCTGGTACCCGGCATGCGTTGCTATGCCATTAAATAAAGAAATTATTTCTCCCTGCGTGCCCCCCCATTCCTCTCCCGCGTCCTCTTCCCCTCTCGCGTTTCCACTCCGCCTCCTCCACCTCCCCTCTCTCCACTCCACTCCCCCCTTCCCCCGTCCCGGAAACCCCCTACCAGAGTTCCCCTCCCCTCTCCTAGGTTCCCCTCCCCCCTCCCTGGTTCCATTCCCATCCCCCTCCCGCGATCCATAAATTAATTCCCGGTGCATTTAGTTTTCAAACAGCTCGCGTACCACCTTTTGCAATTTGTTTATACAAATTTCATAATGCCAGAGTTCACCTGACAATAATGAACACAACAAAAAAATAATTATTCAATTTGGTGCAGTCGTTCGGATGTTATGCGCGTACATACATTTCGGCGATTCATTTTCATACAAATTTCATAATGCCAGAGCTCACCAGTAGTTTTATACAAATCTTGTCCTAACAATAACGAACACAAAAAAAAAGAATTATCCAATTTGGTGCAGTCGTTCGGAAGTTATGGGCGTACATACATTTCGGCGATTCATTTTTATTTACATAGATAGATAGATAAAATATTTTAGTACATACTTTATCGCTTCTCTGTCTCGTCCCTACAACCGGTTCCAATTTTGTAAAAATCAAAGCAAATAGTTCTAAAGGTCATTTAACAGAAGTTACGCAGAGGTACACTAAAGAAATTATCAAATTGATCATTGATAATTAATTTATTTTATTTATTTATTTATTTAATACATGAATTATCGAAAGTACAAATAGTTTGTTTGTGATATTTCACCCTTCATGCTAGGGATGACCCTGTGTTATGGCGGGTGAAGTTTACAGTTTGCGGATATACATTCATTTGTATAGGTTGAATTTTTCACTAATTGAAACTATGCACACAAATTCTTCTACAATAAGAGAGTTTATGTAGTTATATGAATTACAATATTAACAAGATGGATTCCAAGAATAAGGTGAAGAAGTTAAAGAATTATTGGGAAAGATAAGTTATTACTAGTTAGTTAACTTAATTAATAAGACTTTAGGTATCTTCATTAAGTTTTTCGTTTTCTTAAATTTTCATACTTTTATCCGTCATCTGCGTAAGACACTAGGAGCGTTACAATTAAGAAACGATTTTTTCAGAGATTATTGAATGACAATCACTATGTAAACTTTATTATCCTATACGGCAATCGAATCTGAGACCATTGGTCTAGTGTCTAGTGTCAAAACTCTCCGCTACGTCGATCGTCATTTATGCGGATTTACCTACTACTTCCAGAAACGCAATGTGTGATTCAACAGACATATTTAATATAATCAGATAAAGAGAAACCTTCTGACGCAGTCTAACAATTTGTTTTGGCGTTAAAACCATAAATAGCTCGTTATTTCAGGAATTTCACGAAAGAGAAAATCAAATATCAAGCGCTGCGATTTGAATAATTTTATGACACATTGAACCAAAATGGGATAACTGTGCACAAGTTTTGAGAACATCTCGTGTCTTGTCGGAGTAAATAATCTATTGTTCTCAAACTTTACGCTAAGAAGCAACATGTTTTTACGATTATCTGTCTAACTGAGTGGCTCAGACGTAGTAATGGTTACGTTGGGAAATCGGATAACATTTCATTCATATTATTTAGATTAGTGCGTCTTCCCACGTTATGTGAAATAATACCAAGAAATAAACCATTTCTTATGTAAATTTTCCACATCTGAGACATAAGAAATTAGTCATAAATACTAGCAAACGATATCTTTTTACTGAGCATATATTACGTGAATTTGTAAACCACACGTAAATCTTACAAGTTGCAAGTAGGACAGATAATGTATTATTATGCGAGAAATTGTACGCAATCCGTTTATATGAACAATGCAACGATGCAATGAATTCATTTTAAGTGAGTTTATTCGATTAGCGAAACCGATGCATTTTATCGACCAGCCGCACGCAAAAGATGAGTTTAATGAGAATATATAGTTTTACTTAAATTAGGTACTTTAATTAGTTATAATAAAGACCGAACTGTAATATCGCTTGATAATATTTTTGGGTACAATCAATTTGCAAGTTTAACACGTATTTATGGCAGTTCAATAATAGCCACACAGTGCTATAAACTTTAACAATAACTTTATGGGTTCACAGGTTAATCCTGTCCTTTCGGTCCTCCCAAAGGAAACTTAACTGTTCCGTTCGTTTTACCAAAAGGGTTTCACGATTATTTTCTCTCTGGGTTAGCTGAACTCCGAAAGCAGATTACAAATCATCTCTTTCGGACAGTCCTGCCAGAGATTCACTTGAAGTAGCGCGGTAAGCAACGGGAAGCAATTTGCTCTCTAGAACTAAAACATGATCTTTTATTGTGCTTCCCAGCTGGACTCATGGGAACATACCAGGGATCACATCTGTAGGCGTTTGGGGTGGAGTGAAAAACTAACCAATAGCATCCCTCGCCCTAATTAGTAAGAGCTGAAGCGATCCGGGAATGAGAAAGTATTCGAGATCGAAGAAGTAATCAAAACAAACAAAAAAATCTGCTTAACAATTAAATGGTTTGTTACAGTCCTGATTTTTATCCGTTAATTTGGCTTCTTTCGAAAATCATCACATTTTCTCACTTTCAACAATTGAAAAAAAATGGAACAAACGATTGTATGATATTTTCATAGTTAATATATATTTTTAGAGCTCCGTATCTCAAGATGCATACAAATATCAATTAAAATAATCACAACATAAATGGTACAATAAATACCAAAACAAAACAAACTTTCCGAAAAGACCTCATGATATAATTAACCACCAGACATTATACACACAAACGATCACGTCAAATTTAAAACATCAGTAAATTCAGAGGGTACCTACCTAAAAATCAAATGACTCTATACCTAAACGAATATTATCACACGGTATTAATAGGTGTCGGTACCTACTTTATCATGCGTCCCTTCACTTTTGAGGTTATTGTGTGCTTCTATCTACTGAGATCGTAATGTGTTCTACTTATTCTACTCGCGGTGACATTAATTAATCTATTTCTATTATATTATGTATATTCGTTCAGTACCTATATACCTGCTGTAATATTTCAACCAATAAGAAATAAATCTCAACTTAAATTCAAATGTGATATCGAGTTCTAAAAACACCATAGATAATTTTACTATCTTTTATTGAAAATGATATTGAGTTCTAGTAGAACGATTTTCATTAAATGTTGATACCGTACAAGAATCCTGACTGCACCCTGTGAGCAGAGAGACTATTGTGAGGCTGAATGAGGGGAAGGAGATCCGATACAGGAAGCTTGGAAAGTACTTGGACATTCAAACATTGGATTTAGATAACGTAGATATTTTTACTCTTCTCTATTTGAAATAAATTGTGTTCTAAAAATACTATCGATAAGTAGGTACTCTCCTTCGTTTGAAAATGTTATCGAGTTCTAAAAATACCAAGGATAAACGCCGTCTTCTATTTGAAAATGAAATCGGTTTTAAAAATACCATAGATAATTACTGTTTTATGTTTGAAAATGAAATCGAGTTCTAAAAATATCAGAGATAATTAGACTATCTTCCTTTTCTATTTTATTCTCAGGATGCATTCTGGCGGAGCTATACACCGGATACCCGCTGTTCCCGGGAGAGAATGAGGTGGAACAGTTGGCCTGCATTATGGAGGTGTTGGGATTACCGCCGGATGACGTCATCATATCCGCTTCGAGAAGGAGGCTGTTTTTCGGTGAGTTTACCTACTTCAATGTTCACATTTTGCAATCTACAGATGATGACACGTTCTACATAATTCAGCTAGTAGGTATCAACTAACTGCTCGCAACCGTCTGGAGCCGGCAAGACTACGGCATTCCCAATTGGGATATGTTGTGAGAATAAAGATAGTGGAGGGGAAGGACTTGGGTAAGAGGAAAGTGATATAGTACCTGGCTCTTCAGATCCGGCCATCCAACACGGCTAAAGCCATATCAAGCAATGTTTCAATTCTGAATGGTGGTCTTACACCAGAGCGATACTAAGAGTGTCTTCCACTTTGAACAGTGCTATACACATATTATATATTATTTCGAAGGAGTAAATTGTTAAGTAATACAAATGCATCAAAATAAATTTACTTGCTTGTCGAGAGACTTACCTCTCAACCACGGAGGTCGTCTTTTTTGTACATTTACTCCACACAGGAGGCCCTCAGGGCCTATGTCATCTGAGATGCAGTGTGGAGGGTCTTTTTGAAGAGAGGAAGGAATGAACATTAGTCTTGAAGAGACCCATGTTGTAGGAAGGAGGAAACACAGAGGCCGGCAAATCGTTCCACAGCCGAGCTGTTGAACACGAGAACGTGTCGAAGAAGCGACCCGTTCTCATGTGACAAATGTCAACCGTGTACATATGTTGTGCACGCGTTTGGCGTGTTTCCCGACTATGCACCGGTGCTGAAGGGATCAATGACGCTAGTTCCTTGGAGCATCTTCCATTGAAATACTGGTAAAACCAAGGTAGCATTCCCACACGACCGACGCGCGACGCCTGTGCTCTAAATATTGCAATCCGTCTGTTAAAATGGGAGAATCTATCAAACGGACCGCCCGTTTCTGCACAGAGTCGAGGGTATTTTTCAGGTATTTTGTAGCTCCAGACCAGAGGTGGCTGCCAAATTCAATACACTTGTGATTTGTACAGGGTTAGCAGTTGTGTACTATTAAAGTATCTGCGGGCCTTGTACAGTACGTCCAGTTTTTGAGAGGCTAACTTTACTCTGGATCGATGGAGCCCCCATGTTTGAGCTGGTCACTAAATCATCACTCCCAATCGTGAAATATTGTAAGATGGAAGGAAAGAAGAGGAATAAGGAGTGCTGATTTGATATTCACAAAACTCATTTCAAGAATAGTTTTGTTATGAACAGGTACAGTTTTTCTTTTATGGAAAAGAGTATTCATTTGGATTTTTCTGAGTTTGGAACCGGCAACCTTTTGCTCAACTTTTCTACCAATCAGGCCACTAATAGCATTGGGTAATCTTCTAACAGGATCATTTGGTCGTAGATAATTGGCATAACAAATTTTTACCACAGTCACCACTCACATTACACAATTTTAAAAAAAAGCTTACGGAGCTCTCAAGGTAATGTGAGAGGAAAAGTTGATTCATTCCGTCTCATAAAATAACAAATAATATCCTTTCTGTTTTATTTCTCAGCTCTTTCAGAGCACATTATTGTATTAATTGCTAGTCCATGATTTGAAATATTTTGCGGTCTTTCAGATGAATGAATAAGTCAAAATCGTTTGACCTGGTAAGTAATGTAATTTGTGCATAACGATAAGAAGACATAACGAGTAAATTGAGCGTATATGCTATCGTTGAACGTCGTCATATAATATCGGATCAACGGAAAACTAAACTATAATGACGTTTTTATAATTACCGTGACGATTCACGGTTACGGTACCGTGACGGCAATAAACATACGTTCCTTATCGTTCTAATGCTACAGCTCTTCCTTACACATTAAATAATGGTGAGACAAAAGATGAGATACACATTGGATACACAAAATACGTGTGTCAGTTTCTCCCAAAGTACTGCTTTTTTCCTTTGGAGAAAACAGATATTTCTTATTACTACTCGGTCACGGCGACGGGAATTGTGTGAGGGAGATGTATGATAATGAATTTATGTTTCCTTTAGGTGAGTGCAGACATACGTTCATCGTTTGTCTCATTTTCGACCGTGGTTATTTTTTTTTCTTTTCTTATTAAATTGTACAACAGATTATTATACAATTACTGTACAATTTTCTCATTTTGACAGTCTTAACACCTAGGAAGATAATTATTATACAAAAAAATCTTAAGGCTATCTAAAGAAGAGTTGTGTACATATATCTAGTGTTTCCGATATTTCGTTCAACAGCACCATTCCTCTTGTCATGCTATGCTGAGGTAGAACATCTGTTCTGCCGTATGGTATTTTGAAAAAGTCGTGTCGACGACTACGGCTGAAATTTTCAGGCACGTATAAGCCATAACCCATAACATTCCAAGAGGAATGGGCTGTCAATACAGTTATGGACTATGTTAAAAACAAGAATTGCAAGATTTACATAACGTCTAGTTTCCAAGCTAAATCTATTTGTTGCCTCAAATAATTCCATATGGTGCATGAATCTCGGGTACGTTTTTAGTGTGTAAGAAAGAGCTACAGCATTATATGTTAAAGAACACAAGCAAAACCACTAGCGCATTGACGTTTGAAGTTTTTTGAATTTTTGGAATTCACTCACACTTCAATATTATCGTTGTAACTGTATTCCATACTTTCAAAATTATCGTCACGGCTAGTAGTATTGTAGGGTCTACGGAGACATCACGGTGTGTGTGAAGGAGATGCAAGAAAATTTTGACTTTTTTTCCTTTGGAGGAAACAGACCTATATACATTGCGTATCTCATCTTTTGAAGGAGCTACAGCATATGTTAAGGAACGTATGTTTATTGCCTTTTTTATGCCATCACGGTACCGTTACCGTGAAGCGTCACGGTAATTATAAAAGCGTCTTATGGCTAATGCGGTTTAAAGTAATCGAGTAAGTCACGGCCATTGATAAAGTAACTTAAAACGAGGGCAGCGTCCAAAGTAGAAATCACCGATGATCGTTGGTAAGGTGATCTACTGATGTACATTGGTATTCAATAAGCAATTTACTGTGTTCTTTGGAATCTACATTTTCTCATAAATTTTATCGTTAGATACAAAGGTAGAGCTAACTTTCGTATCCGGCTCTGCTCGTGCTTTGTTCTCAGTCATATCTATTTATTTATGTTTTGCTTCTCACATAAAGCATAATTTTTCACAAAATAATCAATCTCTATCGGACTAAGACGTATTGACGTTAACAATTTACACATTCGATTCAAGAAAAATAAAGCTAATCATTACATGCGTAAGTACGAAATTCTACTCGGAGAAATAAAAAAAATATATATTAGAGGCCTTTTAGGTACTTTGAGAATGCATTGTTGAGAACCATATCTGAATAATAAATGATTTTTCCAAGAATAAATAAAGTAAGCTAAAAATTACTACGGTGACTTCGTGAGTCTGTTTTTAACGAATTTAATGGAACCTAAACAAAATATTATTATTTCAAAGAAGGAAATAACGAACGATATTATGGCAATCCACCATCAACAGTAATATTTTTAATAATTTAATGAAGGAATTGGAAGACTTGATAAAAGGAGCAAGGCTCTCTACTGGCAATCCGGAGGACGTGTGTTCAATCCCGGCGTGCGCAAATAAATTTTATTTGATTAATTTGTATTATTTCACTATTAATAATAATTATTTTTTTAAATATATAGAGTATTTGCGACACGTTCAAGACGTACAGAGTGGAATATACTCTCAGTACCGCCCTGGTGAAAGACCACCATTCAGAATTGAAATGTTTTTAGAAATGGTTTAAGACGTGTTTGGTGACTAGATCTGAACTGCCAGATACTTCCCCACCTTCCTCTTTCCCATCTCCTTCCCCTCCCCATTACATTCATCCTCCAATATTATGCGGGCTATGCATGAAATTGCGACATAAATGACTGTATATTGTTCATATTAATAACAGTCCGGTCGCATGGAGTGATAGTCCTTATGATTTTCCAAACTGTTGACCAATATATTTATAATTTTCACGAAAAAAAAATAAAGCATTTTCACGGCCAAAGGTATTTTCGTTATTTATTTTTGGGGTATTATGTCGTGCTGCGCTACCTCCTTCTTAAGCCAACGTTTCGGACAGCATTACAGTGTCTATCATCAGGGCAGATAATGGATACTGTAACGCTGTCTGCAAAGAAGGAGGTAGCGCAGCACGGCATAACACCCCACAGATAAATAACGTTTTAGGTACTACTTAATTTTTTTGTCTCTGGGGGTTGTTTCATTAATTCATTTCGTAGATAAGAAAAATATTTACGTGACTTAAAATCCAATATATGTACCCATTCTCCCTTAAAACAATGGGTGTCCATATTTTAATTCTGTAAATTAAAACGTGATCCATAACATTTTTTGTAAACTAATTATATTGCCTATTGTGTGAAAATTATGGCAGGTATGATAATTCTGTACATATCACATTACCACTTTAGTAAGAAACAACAAATTCCTTTTGAGTTCTCAGCAAGTGCAAGTTGTCTGTGATTTATTACTGGTAAGTCATTTCACAAGCTCATACACGAGTACACTTATTTAATTGGCCAATCGACCTCAAATACTAACAACTGCATCTTAAACCAGTATATCAGTAACACTAGTACAAGTAGGTATAATAATAATAATATTAATATATTAATAGACAGAACAATTAGTCATAATAGACCTGATATAGTTTTACATGACAAAATTAAAAAAAAATAACTTATATCATTGATGTAGCTATTCCAAATTCCTGTAATATTCAAAAATCTGTTTCTGAAAAAATAAGAAAATATACAGATTTAGGAAATGATATTAAAAGAATATGGCATTCTCAGACTATAAAAATATTACCATTTGTCATTTCGGCTACTGGCGTTATACCTAGGTCTCTCATTCAAAATTTAGGCATATTAGATTTGTCAAAGAATTTATATATAAAAATGCAAAAATCAGTAATTTTAAATACATGTAGGTTTTCAAAAGATTTTTTAAATATTTATATTGAGGGATCAGTAGGATTTATAGGTCAAATAAAGAATTCCACAGAGCCGAACCCTCTGATATGAAAATATCTGGAGTCGGTGAATTATTTTCCCATTTGGTCTCTGGTAGGTTGACATGTTGTTCTTGTATTGTTTTGTATTTATAATACTTATATAGTGCAATTTCATAGCGTGGTTTGACTAGATGATCATTTGGGGAACTGTGTGAAAGGGTTTAGTTTTTCCTGTGGGGAAAATATAACCCGGACATTTATATCTGGTGCGTAAATAAAATAATAATAATAAAAAAAAACGGGTTCGATAACCTTAAAAATTTATTGCAGATCACAGGTCAATTTAATGATGATGTAAACAAAAATCAATCATTATGTATTACATATTGCATAGTAAAGTACCTAGGCATCTATTAAACGTGTTGAACATATAATAATATGCGGGTAACGATTACCCACCAAGTGAGGAAATCTTTATGTGAAAACATGCATCATCGCCATAACAAAGGTATCATTTACAATTTACATTATTATAATGTCATGAAAAACATGTGAAAGAATTCATAATGCCAACAGGATATCCAGCACCTATATCAATGCGATATTGACTAAATGTCATCTACGGCCAGTTATCAATATTTGCGAGCATGGTCAACAATTGACGAGAGATATGCCGACCGGCCATTGACAACTTTAGCGCGGTCTCCTAAGTGTCAGATAAACTAATATACCAAAAGTATACGTCAATATACCAAATATTTTGAATAATATCGTTTGTTATGCAAAATAACTGGTTTATTAATGAATGGAGGTGATCTAACGAAGCTCTTAGAAGTGAAAGAAATAATATACGCGATACATGAACTTAATTAAGTCATCTAAGACGCGATCAAATTTATTCCGTTGGATCTTGGAGAAACGAGTGGTTGAAATGTGACTAAAGACCTCAGTAACTAATTAACTCCCGTTTAATCTAAAAAGTACACTCGAAGTGCCAATTATATTAAAGTTAGTATTTAAATTAGAAATGTTAGTATTTTTAATTGTGACATAGTTGCTTGGCGTTAGGGAATTTAAATTCATGGATAGATCCCCCGGTGTTGCCAGCGTACATCGATTTCTTTTTTATTCCCTGTCAATTTCGGTTTGGCTATCAGCTACACCTATCTATATCTAAAGCTGTGCGGCCTTGCTCGGAAAAATTGAATCATCGGTATTTACTCCTATCGATGAAGTGAATCCACCGAGCTAGGTAGCCTGGTCCCTGAGTCTGTCAATGAGTCGTCAAATGCGTCGGCGTCGTGGGTTCAATAATTCCTCTGCTGACTAAGTTGTCCATCACTGCACAAGCCACATCTTGCGCTTATAATGATGTAATAGAAATTCTTCAAATGTGGTCAGGATATTCCGAATCCGGGAACGTTGACCTTTTCTAAATAATAGAGTTTCCTTTTATTTCAGATTCTAAAGGGAATCCCCGGTGCGTCACTAACAGCAAGGGAAGGAAACGGAAACCAGGCTCCAAGACTCTGTCCATAGTAATCAGGTGTGAAGACACGCTGTTCATCGACTTCATCAGCAAATGCTTAGAGTAAGTACCCCAATTAAATCACTAATATCTTACAAAATAATACCTACCAAATACATCGCTGCTGATCCTGCCTGTATAAGCAGCAAGTGTGCCCTGATGGCGTATTTCCAAAACCTATACCGATTCAGTCGCTGTACATTTTCAATATCAAAATTTAAATATTTAGAAATAAAAAATTTAATTTTTAATACATACATCAGAAAGATTATTTTATCTAGAGTTTAGAACAATTTTTGTTTTTGCAATGTGATAAAAAATAACCAATATAGAGGTATATTTAAAATGTAAATTGTCGCTACCGCGACTGAACCGGTATAGGTTTTGGAAATACGCGCCCTGGTGATGATTTTGGTAGTCGCCTTTGACCTGAAAGACTCCTCTTATCCTATCTGACAGATAGAAACCTTTAAATATTTTGAATATGGACGTCATAAGGGAAAACTGTATAAAATTTGCCGGTATTTCTATGAAAGATTCACCGAAAAATCAGTATTTTTTTACATTAGCTCCACCCAGAAGGCCCTGAGAAAAATAATTCCCATCAGGGTCTATGTCATTTTGGGTCTGGAGGGTCTTTTTAGGAAAGAAAGGAGGAAGGACTGGGAAGGAAAAAGGTATGACGGGTGGGAAATAATCTGGGAGGGCAGTGTGTCCAGAAGTGATGGCTATACGAATATAGCCCTCCTACTACAGTGCAAGGCGACGCGCGACGTTCCAAAAGAGTTCTGCTTGAGATGTCACAAAGTCTTCCTAAATCAGTATTTCCTGATCTGACATGCCACGCAGACGCTCTGACGGAGACGCATCTGCCGCCAAGATCCGGACAAACCTCACACCAATAATCAGGCCAGGACTTGGCAGAAGTGTTGGTTATCCAATAAATGGTTCCCAGAACGGTGATACCCATATCTACCTCCCAAATTGTAGTATGATCGCGCTTAGTGATACAGTGATTAATATTTTTGTCTACTGTTGACATTTTTCGCTTTAGACCGGATCATTTTTACGACTCAGTATTCTGTCCATCTGCTCGGTTAAAAAAACGCTGACTCTTCAATATTCTCCCAGATTCACCCATTCGTACCCCGAAAATACCTTCCAGACAGCATCTCCAAAAAGATCCAAAAACACAAGGCCTCCGTCGTAAAATAAAAACACACAGTAACTACGGTGTTTATCTGTGAAATTCGTTGGTTAATCAATTACAAAATCAGCGTTACTCACGACTTTTCATAAAAAACACAAAAAGATCAATTTTGTACAAAATTGAATCAATCAACCTGTTACATGGCTCAATTTATAAAAAGGAAAACACAATCATAATAAATTATTATTTCAGTCAAATCATTAGTACGACCTATAAATGTATTGCGTAATTTTGTGATGAGGTTCTCTCTACGGGACCTACGTAAACACTAATGATAGTAATTCTTGGGTCATGTGTGAAGTCAGATAAGTAAAAAAAACTGAGAAAAAAATTATCAATAAACTTGTAAAATGAAACGGTATTTTTGGAGATTTAAATTTACTTTTATTAATGTTTGAATAAAGTTGAATCTTTGAAGTGAAAATCAACAACTATTGCATTTTGGGAGGCGGGTATGGGTACCGACGCCCCGGGAACCATTTATTGGAAAACCAACACCTCTGCGGTCACCCCAAGTGGTTCGGTACGTTTGGTGCCTTAGCAAGGGTGCCCGGGTTCATGGGGTAAGGTTTGTCAAGGTCTTGACGGCCAATGTGTCTGCCCACCTGCTGCATGGCGGGCCGGATCAAGAGAGACTGGTTGAGAAGGTCTTTTGACTTCTCCCGCCAGAATGCCTTGACCCATCGCCTTGCAACGCAGTTGAAGGGATGGATTCATACGTCCGTCACTCCTGGACACACTGACCCCAAGATTCCTACCCACCCATTATACCTATTTCCTTCTCAGAACTTGCTCTTCTTCTTTTCCTTAAAAAAAACCCTCCATTTAGCATCCTCTAAGATGACACAGTCCCTGAGGGAAATTATTGTGCGGAACTAATTTAAATTTAAAAACAACGTTTCCTGACATCCGATCGAGCTGAAACTTTGCAGATTGACTCGATGTCGATGACAATGCATTCTGACAATTTTTTGGTGGCAATCATGCGCACACTTGCCTGTATTTCTTTGAAGTACGATGACTTTACAGCACGTAATATATATACAATAAAAGTAGGTTTTACCAACTGGGGATTTGGCCAGGTTGGTAGCGCGGTTGATTCCGATCACTGGGTAGGTTTCTTCAATCCTCAATCAAACCAAAAAAAGTTTTAAAAGACATCTGAAAATAGATGCATATTATAGTTAAAAAAAAACTTTGATTTTTACGGGTTGATTTTTGATCTGATTAAGAGCAAGAAAGCAATACAAATAAAATAATTACAAATTTGTTTATCTGACTTATCCCACTTTACAGAACGTAAAAAATAAAACAGCAAAACATTGTAAAACTCACGTCGCTAATCAATCTAAAGAAGGCAACAATTATCGTTGAAGTTTGTGAGAAAAAAATATTCAATCAAAGAACATTACCTACATCACGTGAAAGATATTTTCGTTCGCTGATCAATATAAGTTTCCATGCAATCTAGTTCACACCTCTACTGTCAATTTGATATTCCCATTATTTGTATAAAGTAGGTAAGTACCGCCTACGGGATGATTATTTCAAAATGATAACAAAATGGTTCATACAATTTCAAAACACAGAAAACACACATAAACCATTACTTATAATTCGCTGAAAAAATGTTCACACAGTCGTAGTTGTCTTACAACCAAGTTATAAAAGTTACATAACTTGTTGTAGTACAGGTATTATGTCGAGGATGATACTGCGTAAAGTGAAAAGGAAAGTCTGCCGTCGTAAATGTAAATATACAATATTCCCACAGTTAGAAGTACCGCAGAATAATAATTAGAAGTAATTCGTGAAATCGTTTTGACTGATGTTGCTTATTGTATCTCCGTGGAGGAAATGTTTAATTTGCATATTCTTTGTACTCTTATTAATGGCTTTGCCATTCTCAGTGACAGTGTCGCTCGGCGAGTTAGCAATCGTTTAAAAATACATGCATCAGGGAAGAGGCGGATGAAAACAAACACGAAATTAATTAAATCTTACACACAGTCCGGAAATACCGCAATTTGTATGTCGTGAGAATAAACAATTATTCGGAAATTATAATTATTTACTTCTATAATACCTCGTCCAGGGCCGGATTAAGGTATTTTTGCAATTTCTGCGAAAATCTAAATATATTTTAAAAAAAACACACACAGAAATGCTTTTCTTATTCGAAATTAAATAATATGTACAAAAGAAGATGTAAGCGTAATGAATGAGAGATATTTAGATGGTTTAAGCATTTAGAGCAAACGAACGAAGAAAGGAGTGCATCAGGAATATTTTAAGCGAATGTGAATGGTGAAAGAAGTCAGGGACGCCCATGGAGGAAGGCATAACACGATCAAGTGAATCAAATCAAGTGACTAGTCAGTTGGCATCGCGTTTGGGTCCTACCCAGGCGTTGTGAGTTCAATTCTTTGGCTGGATAAGTCGTAAATCTAAAGTTAAATAAGCAATGTTTTCCTCTTTCTGTTGTGGTAGTAGGAGATTTTCAAATGTTGTCAGGTTATTCGTAGCTCTATTAAAAAAAACTCCATTCGGGCCATATTAAGTGTTAGAAAAACAAAAGGGCATGTATGAATGCGAAAGAAGCAAGTAGTGTGTACCAAGACAAAGTTATGGCGGTTCGTTCTCTCTGCCCATCCCAGTAGAGAAACATTAGTTACAAAAAGGAATTGTTTTTTTGCACTTTCATTATTCCTTAAAATCCCAATTATTATTAGTTTAAAATTGTTATTTTTAATGAACCAGTTTTTGTGCTACTTTAAATAAAATGTGAATACCTAACAAGAGTTCCAACTGCTCTCGACTGTCCGGAACCAGTGGGATTATAGGATGCCCAATTTGAGAATGTTGTGAGGCTGACGTGGGCTGAAAATGGACTAGGGAAATAAACGGGTAATATGAAGGTTGGGAAGTACCTGGCTAGTAATACCCGGTCACCAAACACGGATAAGCCAATTTCAAGAAACGTTGCGATTCATAATGGTTCCATTCATTCAGATGCAACATTTTCAGCTGTGCAGCAAAATCATTATTATGCAGATAAATACTGCAACGTTAATTTTCGCTGGCTTCCCTTTCTCTTGACGCCCTAAACTGACGTGCTTACTGCACTAAATGAATAATGTAGCCCTGTTTGCGTGGCTTATAGTTTATAGTACCTGCATATTCGTGTGGACAGGAAGTCCAAGAGTACCAATTATACATCCATGGGTCAGGCGTAGTAAAGGGTTCCATAATATCTTTTTTTTTTACATGAGCTCCACACAGGAGGCCCTGAGGAAAATAATTTCTCTCAGGGCCTATGTCATCTTTGCTGTGTGGAGGGTTTTTTAAGGAAAGGAAGGAGAGGAGAGTTCTGGGAAGGAAAAGGGTTTAAGGGGTGGGTAGGAATCTGGGGTTCAGTGTGTCCTGGTCATCCGCCTCCAAGATCTGGACAAACCTCACCCCATGAACACGGGCACCCCTGCTAAATCACCAAACATAGCAAACCACTCGGGGTGACCTATGGCAGAGGTGTTGGTTATCCAATAAAGGTTCCCGGGGCGGCGGTACCCATTCCCGCCTCCCAAATTGTGAATATCTACGTTAGTCCTACGTTAATATCTACGTTATATCCTGGGTTGCAATTTCGCTAACCGGCCGCGGCTGGTAAAAAAAACATCTGTGTGTTAAGCCCCCTGGATTCCGAATTTCCACCGTTTTATAAAATATTTCTCACACAGTAAGTTTTTAAGTTTCTAAAAAAAAAAATTTAAGATAATATCTTTATATTTGCCACGCCGAAACGATAATTACATAAAATCAACTCGATAGAAAAAAATCTCAAAGTATGCTCTGAAAATTATCAAAAACACGTTTTTTCTGTTATTTTACAAGTTATTTGTACGAAAAAATTCACAGTGTTGATTTAAATGCTATTTAAGACATTTTCCACGAGATTTTAATGCTATTTTAAACGAGTCGTGTTTTATTAAACATTTTTACAATTTTCGCTTATTGTCGTTTTTAATATTAGCGCGCTCCCTGTAAAATTCATATTTACATATCTTCCCTTCCTATTTTTGAGCGCTTACTAACGTTAAATATTTAGAATCTCATGCCTGCAAAATTTTAAAATCGAGCGTCTTTTTGCACGAGGCTAGTAAGCGAAAAAGTGGTTTTTATTTATTTTGTGCATAATTTTATAAGAACGAAAAAAAGTTAGAACATGGAAAACCTCAAAAATAGTCTTAGCCATAAGGGGGTATTTAAAAAAATTGTTTCTTGTATTACTTCATAGTTAAGTCATGAAAAAACATTTTTTTTGTGGTTTACGCTTATTTTTTTTGTTACGTAAATAATAATTTTATTGTAATTCTAACACATAGAAAAGCTAGTAAAAGCTTCGATTTATCCGTAACATATTTTCTGATGTTCATACTGTAAGCCGATTCGTCGTAAAGATTAATCAAAATAGTATCTAAATAGGATTTCACGTATATATTCATCTTAAGGGGCAGTGTTAACAAAATGATCTCTGAAAAGGCACCGGTGTGTAAAATTAGCACACGTGGTGTTTTTATCCAAAACGAAACTGCTAATTGTCTACAAATTAACGAATCTTTATAAAATTAACACCGTTCTTTCTCTAAAAGTTGCTCTTTTGTTAACATTTACTTGTCCTTCATAAATTTCTAGCGACATGACAGCTGCAAAGCTATTTTAGTAAAATATTCGTTTGCTTTTAGGGTATTGATTACAAGTCGTTTGATCGCTTCATAAATTTCGGATATCTTTGAAGAGTCCATCATCAGAGCATTTGTGGCCCATGAGAAACTTAAATCATACATTTCCAAAATGCCCAACACAAAACCCGACGATTGACAACATAAAAGAAAAATGCACCGTTAAATAGTTTAAAATTAAAACCAAGACCTGCAGACCTCCCAGGTCAAATTCGTGGGCCATTAATATAAAGGAGGATACTTAACTTAGATTTGATGTTTCCATTATGAATCAAATTTCTAAATTCTCGAGATTGTTTAATGATCTTTCAATGCAAAGCAAAATGTCATTCTTTATTGCGGGCAAACTGCAAAACTTGCATTTCAATATTAAACATGATCGGCAAATTACTTAAAGTCAAAATTCCTTTATCTCCCGACTGCAGCTCCGTCTCGCGAGCATTTCTCTGACTTTCACCTTTCATTAAAGTCACAAATTATCCATTATTAGCAACGCGAGTGTGAACATATTTCTTGTATTATTGCATTCTGCACACGTAGGAGTAATAATTTATCTCTTTAGTTGGAGGATTGTTAGTGTTCACGTGCATAGAGCTGGGACGAGGTATTTTGGCACCAGAGGCGCACATCGTGTCCCTAGAATAGACAATTTAATTCATGGTAGTTTAATTAATAGCAGGTTTTTATTTTTACATTTAGTGAGTGGTGCCACAATAATTATCGGTTAGTCCTGGCCGCCTTTGGGACCTAACACTTTTATTTATTTATTTACGCCTATTTAGGCTTTTACATACATTATATATAACAATATAACGAAATTAAACTAGTAAATAGTGCAGGAAACTACTGTTTAAAACACTTGCACAAAAATAAATACAAAGTAAAAATATTAGGTATTGAATTTGAACCACACAGGATGTAGGTACAAAATACAAAAAATCCGAAATAGTTTTTTTTCTTTCAGCCAAAAAAATACTGTCAATGTCTTAGTCAATTTTAATAGCTTTATCAAAATATTCCCCTATTTGATGAAAAAAACTTCAATAAGGTAAGCTTATATAATAAAATTGATGTACTAAGTATATCAACAACATCTGAGTATTTGTTTCCAAGCTGTTGAATCCGTCGCATAGGAGTATAATATTGGCTTGTTGACTTAGAATTGCTACAATAATATGGTAGGTACTGTCTTGTGACTGACCTGCCTTGAGTATGAAAAGAAATTACATATAATAAATCAGGGGTATCAAACATTGAATTTATGATTTTATACAAACAGGTTAAATCGGAAATGATTCTACGATCAGATAATTTTATTAAATTTAATGAACAAAGTACGTCATCGTAATTTAGGCATTCACTAGGAATGCCCATTTTAAAATTCACATATCTTAAAAATTTATTTTGGATTCTTTCAATCGCATGTGAATGAACCTCATAATTTGGGGACCAAACCGTGAAGTAATATTTTATTTTTTACTTTTAGTGAAGTAATATTTTAGTAAGTAATATTTTAGTAAGTAATATTTCATCCTTGCCACAAGTCCTGCGTTGTGCGTTAATTCGATTTCCATCAAACACATGCAAACCAAAAAAAAATAATAACGTTGACTGTACCGAACTTCTTTCCCTGGTTAATTTTAAAATACCATTAAGATGTAATCACCATACAGAGCTATTCCACACGTTTAATTACAAGACAAATCGCAGCAACAAATTCGCCAATCAATCGTGCTCTTCATATGTTCAATAATATTGGTCTAAATTCTAACATCGAAATTTTCTCCGATTCTCTGCCCAAATTTAAAAAGAGCATCATGTCAATAATATAAATTGTTCAATGCGTATACATACATACACACACACACATACCCTCAAACACACACACCTTCCCACTACACATATCACCCGGTAATACTTAATATGCATACCATAAATCGGTGATGGTGTTGGCCTCAGCACGGGTAAACCACCCAGTGAGACCAACATCATTGAATTGTGTATAAAATGTAAATATATTGCATCAAATAAAATATTAAAACAATAAAACTATTAAATATTATTATCAATATAAATAATATTATTACATTATTAAAACTGTATTCTTTCCGTTATAATTTTATGACTATATTTATTTTATTATGTATTTTATGTTTTTTTTTAATACTAGACGTATGAAAAAATTTGCTTAAATCTAAATAAAGTTACAAAAACAAAAAAACAAACAAAATAAATAAATAATACACTACAATGAAACACATAAGGGGCCATTCATAAATTACGTCACACGAATGTCATGATTTTTTACCCCCCCCCCCCCCCCCTTCCCTGTCACACATCATCACATTTGTGAGACCCCCCTCCCCCCTAGCGTGACGTCACATATTTTGCAATTTTACATCTAAAAATAATTAACTAATAACAGTTGTTAATTTTTTTTTACATGTGACGTCACAGAGCTGAAATCCCCCCCCCCCCCCCCATGCCTCTTGTCCCACTCCTCTACTCCCCTCCCCCCTCCCTTAAGGTGTGACGTAATTTATGGATGGCCCCTAATTGGTACGCACCATGAATTATACTTAATTGTACTTTTTTTTCACCTATGTAACTAACGTACTGTTTGTTTTTGTTTATAAATAAATAAAACCTTATTTGTATGTATTTTTCTTAAGAGCCCAGCACTCCGAGCATTATTGATCAGACAGATGCATGTTTTATCGAGTTTTAATTCAATATATAATGAATTTGGTCTCGCTGGAAAATCAATATTGGACATTTTTATATTTTTTCAGTTTAATTGCCCTACACACATCATGCCTAGGGTCAGTGCGCTGATGACCCCACCTTTGTACTGGCTTGCGTGTTAATACATTTTGTAGAGTTGTATACAACCCACGTTTTAAAGGGGGATGGGTGTGTATCCATATAAAAATAGATTTATAGGTGGCTACATATTATTTTTATAATCGTCAACAGGCTGTTTTCGCACAATTTTTGCCGCATTACGAAAGGCGGGTCATTAGTGTAGGTGAACTGTCAAGTCGTTCAGGTTTTCTACGCCATTTGAGACGATTTAAAGTTTTTGTGATAATAACATAATAATACCGTCAACTTGAGCTATAATAGGGGTGGACATGGGTTCCCAGAAGATAAATATTTGAATGTGAAATAATGGATTGATTCAATCAAACGTTTGAAGTGTGCAGCCACTTTAGTTTAATAATATTGTAACCATTCCTCCTGTGTAGACATTAAAACTCATTTTAGGTACAGCCATTTATCTTCTTAATATTCTTACAACTAAATCCCCAATATACAAAATAAGTACAATAAGTATAATTGGGAATGTATGTGGTCAATATTATTTTCGCCTTCTTTTGTCGAAAAAAAAATTTGTTTAAAAAATATATTTCGGACAGTTCTGTATTGTCATGCAAGCCGAGATGTGCATCAATACTTATTTTTCAGATGGAACCATACCAGCTACCTGCCATTGATAATTAATTCAAAGAATTTGGAAAGGTGTTCCTTCAATATTTCCCTGGATAAAAGCAGATAATTTGGAAGTAATAAATAGACGAAAAATTGGTGAAGTTATTTATTTAAAACTAACGAGTACCCGGCATGCGTTGCGATGCCACTCAAAGAAAGGAAGTGAAAAAAATCTATTTTTTTGATCGCTTTTGGATACGTAATAAATCAGAAGGTTTTCCGAAACTTGAGGCGGCATACAGCTGTACGTACGAAACGCATGGATTTTCTAAATTAACCCCTCCCGCTACTATGTTTCCTTTGCAATTCTTGCCTCTGCTCTTTCCTCGTCCCCACCCCTTCATCACCTCACCATTGCGTGTCCTTTTCCACGCGTCCCCGTTCCCCTCCTGCGTTCTTTTCCCTACCTCCCTTTTTCCTCTTCCACTTTCCACTGCCTTCCCCCCTCCCTCGTTACCTTCATTCTCCTCCCCATCCCCGATTCCCCTTCCTCCTTCCCTCCCTGCCGCTAAACTACACTCATTTTCAAAGAACTTTCACAATAATCACAATATATTTACAGTAATCTAATGTTTTACATTTTCGCACAATACATAGGTTATGTAATATATTTATCTACTATTTATTAAACTTTAAATTTATGTAGGTACCTACCTATTTAAAGGCAGTGTTCGATATGCATATTTTTACAACTTTAAATCGATGGATTATAAACGCACTTGATTTCGCAGCACAGGGGGTAGATTATATCAAAAAGGATATAAGGAACACAAAAACAAGATTGGCCAAAGATATAAGTGTACAAACATTCACAGAAAATCATACGGTTTTCTGAAAAATAATACATTCGTATAACCTCAAAATCTTTATTACAGTAAGAATTATAAAATCCAGACAGCGTCGGCAGCTCAGAAAGGCGATAATAATTAGCCGATAGAGATTCAAACGCACATTTGAAATTAAATTAACAGGTCTGAAAAAAATTACTGCTTTCCAACTCAGCTTTATGAATAAACCATTAGCATGATAAAAACTTTTTCACATTGAGTATAAGATACTGGTAAGACGTTAGAAACCCAACATCGTACATCTTTAGAAGAACCAATAAAATTGAATTTATTTGGTTTTATTAATATTTTATAGCTTCAAAGATAATTTCAATTCAATGATACTTTCTTTTTCTCATTTATAAAACATTTTATAAGGATTTATATAAATAAGAAAAGTAATTTTATATTGGATAAAAATAATTTTGCTTTATAACCAGGTACACACATAATTTTTAACATTGATGACGTAACTTCTAAACAGAACTTTTCTCAAGTTTTAAAGCCATTTTTTTCTTAAATAATGAATTCTATAACGATTAACTTTATTAAGACATGTTTTCATTTTCATTTAATGTAGTGCGTGGAGCAAGTGAGCAACACATTTAATATAACATAGTTGACAAACGTATAGAAAATTTGCGAAACGGAAGGGAAATGTTTTGAGTCACATCACATACACCATAAGTATTAATCTTTTAAACAGACTAATTGAATCAAATGTTTGGTTTATATAATTCACTGCACCATGAAAATCTTCTGGATTTCAATAACATGCCTACGCAGAATCATTTAAGTAAGACCAAATATTGCCCTTATTTAAATAAGAATCCCACGCAACGGGAAACTACGTTCAATCTAACCGCCGTAACTTGATTTCCAATTCAGGGATTTAACGTCAATTTGTCAAACATCTGTAGAACAATAAGAAGCTTGTCTACTTATCCTAATAAGCAACCTGTATAATGAATTGAATCCGGTTTTCCAAACAATATCTCTGCCGAAAAATGATGTCTATTTTTAACCCGACTTATGAAACACTTCCTGGTGGAGTTTCCCATTTTCTAAAAACGTGGAGAATTAATATGATTATAGAGATTTGTATTTGCTCGTTAAGTTCGTCGACTCTGAAGCTCATAACGTCATATTATTTTTCGGGCTAGGCGAATTGTAACGGTTAGTTTAATCGAGAATTGTCACGGCATGATATTGCTTCTCTGTTATAAAAACATCGCCATAACAAAACCCAATAAATACAGACATTATGTTCATATCAGAGCGCCTACGCAATGCCCGAATCCTTCTTTTTAAACGTTACGGTAACCTTTTGATGATAAATTCATCTCTCTCGACATTAAAAGAAAGCTAGAATTACCATATGGAACGAATGCCTTAAGGGCTATTGCTATTTGAGATCGTAAATACGTGAACTTTTACATATTCCAGCTACGTACCCCTAAGGTAATGCGTCGTGTTAGGATTTCGACATGGAGAGTTATATGAACATAACAAATTTTATTACCTATTACTCTCGGTATTCGTTCAAATCAAATATATACATGCTTGTGAATTTGAGCATATCCGTGTAATATAAGGAGAGGAAAAAAAGTTTCGTTCAATTTCATGGTGACGTAAAGTAAATATATTTGGGTTAAACTGGAACGTGGACTACATGAAACCTTGTAGATATTTTGATGATTTTTGTGCGGTAGATTTGAGATTCTTTTGGCATATAAGTAACAATTACCTTATTACCTAAGATTGAAGAGATCTGAAAAGATGGCAAGGTCAAGGTAAACATTACAAATGAAATTTAGATTTCGAGTGATTTGAACGTTTAGAGCGTGTGGATGAATAAATGTCACATCAGAAATACAGGTTTGTGTTTCGTGCGAGTTGCTTGAAGTACCTACAGATAAATTCGGCATGGCCAGTGATAGACTGGGAGACGAGATGGGTAAACCCTGCGTCATCGAGTACACGGATGAAACTACTTTGTAGTGATAATGGACACTTAAAAAACCCTAAAAAAGCTTATCTGCCGGTGCGCCTCTTGGCAGGAGCCGCACAGTCATGGAAATAGTCAGCGATTTTTTTCGAAAAAATTACGTCATCGAGTAAACGAACGGAAATTGTTTCATGTGATAAAGGTCGATTAGAAAATGAGAAAAAAGCAGGTCTGCCAACCGGCAGCCTGGCACGTTGGTAGGCAGCCGGCGTCAAAGTGGGGTAAAAAATAGTAAATTTTACATCATCGAGTACACGAATGAAACCAACGAATAACTATAGTCCAGATCATTCCATTTAAGAATTTCTTGGTCTGCCGACCAGCAGCCTGGCAGATTTTTGTATACGATTTTTTAAAGTTTTTTTTTTTTAATTTTCCGTTTATCTTGATTATTATTTTTATTTCGTTCACGGACCTATGAATATACATGGACCTGCCCTAAGTGATAAAAACGTATTATTTCCCCCTCCACATGGCGCCGGCTGAAGCTCCTCCTTGGAACCGGCTCGCTCCATGGGGAGGGGATAGAGCCTCACTTGAATCTAAAATTGTGACGTCATCATTCTTGCCAGCTAGAAGATAACATCCATACATTTAACGAAATACAACGCCAAAACTTTAGCGTATTCTATACAATATATCTACATATCAATGTGCACATAGCGAATGTGGGCGGTTCTCCAGTGTGCTCGTCGCTGGTTACAGGGGTAAGTAAATTATGAAACATTTGTAATAGTGTTTTAACTAAACACGGCAACAAAATATTGCTATGTGTATTGGGGCGAGTCTCTTTGGGGCGAGCATTTGGCCTTAGCAAATATGTTATTATCGTGGCAAGCAATTCGCGCTCCCATGTAAAAAGGTGTATTCATTCAAAGCAGATTTTGCTTTTAAGAACTAGATGGTGATATTGTAATGCGAGATGCCTATTTACTGTCAGATTTATTGTATAACGAATCACAGTCATCTTTCCCCTCTTCGCCCTCCATGGTTTGGTTTGACCCCTCACCTGTAACTGCTTGTCTAGTCATTTGGATGTCTATGATTTCGTTATATTTTTAAAAATTTAAGCGGTAATGATTTTTTTTTTAAATTAATTAAACTTTAAAAAATCGTACACAAAAAAACTGCCCGGATGCTTGTCGGCAGACCAAGAAAGTCATAAATGGGGTGATCTAGGCTACATTTTTTCGTTAGTTTGGATCTTGTATTCGACGTAATCGATGCAGCAGGGCAAGCGAAACCGATATGAAACGGACGGGGTTCGGAAATTTCCGTCGTTTTACGGACGATCGCAGCTCTTTCGGCGACAATGCGTTATTTGTTCGAGCTTCCAACTACTACGGACTGTCAATCTTAAAAGGACTATTATTATTATAAATTTGTACAATAATATGGACACGCAACAGCGGTGAGGGGCACTGCGGCAGGTTTCGCAAGTGGTTTGGCGTCTAAAGGCTTGCCCGACGGTTGGGTACACTCGGAACTCTCTAATTATTTTTTTTATCATTATCGCTTATTTTTAAAATATGGCAATCTAAGTTTTAAAAAATATAAATAGTTTTAATAATGGGTTTTAATAATAGGTAATCAAGATAAACGAAAAATTAAAAAAAAAAAAAAACTTTAAAAAATCGTCCACAAAAAGCTGCCAGGCTGCTGGTCGGCAGACAAGAAATTTTTAAATGGAATGATCTGGACTATTGTTATTCGTTGGTTTCATTCGTGTACTCGATGACGCAAAATTTACTATTGTTTACCCCACTTTGACGCCGGCTGCCTGCCAACGTGCCAGGTTGCTTTTTTCTCATTTTCTAATCGACCTTTATCATATGAAACCATTCCCGTTCGTGTACTCGATGACTATTTCCATGACTGCGCGGCTCCTGCCAAGAGGCGCACCAGCAGACCTATTTATTACCCAAGTGTCCATTATTACTACAAAGTAGTTTCATCTGTGTACTCGATGACGTAGGGTTTAACTATCTCGTCTTCCAGTCTATGAGTGAGATTAAGGGGAACGCGACCTTTTTCATAGAAAGTTAAATTTGGATTTGAGGCCAAAATACTTAACGAAACCAAATAATCAAAAGGCATTGCAAATATCTAGTTCTTTCTCTAGTGCTACTTTATTTATTTTTGTTTTAAATTACAAAATAAAGGCCATTAAAATTTTTAAATTTCATTATTTTAGAAGCAGCTTTCACAATTTTAGCATGTAAATATAGTGAAAGAGCTTTTTTGGGTCTAAATTGTGTTCCAAAGTAAATCGGTCGTTTTTAAATTTAAATTTAAGCCCGTAAAACTGCCTTATAAAGTAATTAATATTTACATAGCAAGTGTGGGTGTATTTATATTTTTTAAATAATAGTTAACTCACAAATAATTGCCAAAAATGCCTCTAAGATCGTGAAAAATAGATTTCTTTAATGAACTTTATTTAATAATTTGAAATACAAGTAATAAAATAGCACATATTCGTCGTAGATATTTGGTGCAACTTTTGATTAAAAAAAATATCATTCAATTTGGTCGTGTATTTTGACTTCAATTTAAATTTAAGTTTTAAGTAAGTAAGGTCGCGTAAGCTTTTTGTGTTATTTCCAATTTCATCCCATTCCTCTAACAGAAATCCAGTAATTTGGATAAAGTTCCCCAGGGATGTCATCGGATATTTGACCACTGTCACCTAGTGTCTTCCCAGGTATCTGAGTCTTGCTCCCGTCAAGGCGGGCATTGACACCAAAGGTGAATAAATTGTAGTGAGTTCATCCTCTAAACATTTATTTCATACATCTATTGGGGTCTCCTTGGGTGGCAGTGTAAATTGAGAAAGATCTTATAAAGAGTTCATCTGTTCAAAATGCATGACGGTAGTGGGTAAGTTTTTGGTTGTTTTAAGTGTAATTTTTGTTTGACATCGAGTAACAAAATACCTACAAATAAACTTTATCGCAGAGAAGTCTTGTAACATCTTAAAAATGTGGAACGGAAATGATGGCTCTAAATTGTAAATCATTTGCCATTTGCTAATTAATTTTGAGATGCTGAAAAGCCTTCTCTAACTTCCTCTTTACCTTTATCACTATTCAAAGTAACTTACGTCATTCAAAGCCTCTCTCTCTCTCTCTTGTGAAATGAAATACCCCTTTTGAAGCAATAACCCGAGTGGCAGCTCGCCACCTTGCGTCCATCATCTCGTCAAGGAACCGCCATAAATCCTAGCCACAATACTCTCACAACTAACAACCGACAACATAATAAGATAATCTCAAATACCTTACACAAAGAAGGTAATATGATCAGGTGATATAAACCTAACCTTTCCGAGGCGGAAGTTTCGATTTAAACCACTAAATATGGTATTACTTTTTGAGTATTGCTGTAAAATCACGAGCGAAAAATAAAATTGATTGCAACATAATTAAATGGATCACGGAAATTTGAAATGCTACAAAATTTGAATTGTTCAGGAAAGCGAAAGAATTTTTTTTATTTAAAAAAAATATATATAATTTCTGTATTTGTAGACCTATACTTATGAATTTTTATCATTTGAAAAAAATCATTTGAAAATGCACGTCGTAGAAGACGCACTTATTTTCCTAGAAATATTTCGACGATGCAGGTTGAAAGTTTCATAAAGGGAGGATTTTTGGATTTATTGTCCATTACAGCATTTCAAATTTCCGGTATAGAAATGTTTAAAAAACGATTATTGTTTCTGTTCTTCCTAATACACATATTATTTATGAGTAGATATGATCCAAATAGACGACGAAACATTTTCAAATAAACTAGTTGTTCTTTTTCATAAGCCTTCTGGTGTCCAGCTTTGGACATGCCCAGGCTTTTATAAAACTTCTCCAGTTTATCCCATTTTGGCTGCAAGCTTTGGTTCATCCCAATCCATGTATTCGAATTTATGTCTCACAAGGAAATACATAGATCTGCTCTTACCGTGGCTCTTCGCGTAGTTATCGTTTTTGTCAAAACGTTCTTGGTAAACGGCCATGTTTGCAGTCTAAAAGTCAGCATTGGTAGTATGCATTTCTTAATTACATGTGTTGTTTAGTTTTCTTCTTACCTTATAAACGTTAGTTAATGCAGCAAATCTTATTATAACAATTTTATAATCTTGATGAAGTCGTTAACACGGCAATATGAAAAATATTTTATTGGAGGACTAATTATTAACAATAACTATTCAAAGTATTTGGAATTGCCTACTGTAAGACCAAAACTTTAATACATATTAAACTAGCTGAAGTCCTCGGCGTTGCCCTCACTTCACAAAGAGTTTTTCGAAATCAGATATCTTATTTTGAACGTCAATTCAATCAAATGTGCAAAATTTCATCAGTAGTATTTTGATTCTGCTTTAAGGGTTGGGAAAAGGGATGGTGGTATTGTTTCTAAATCTCATTTAAACAGTGACCTTTCTCTTATTTTGAAAGTCAAGTTTGCAAAATTTCATCAATTTCCCAACAAAACTGTAGATTTGTATGAATATCAAATCCATGTCTCCCGCCACAGACACCCTTCTTTATATACTCGTAGATTTGCGATAGAATAATTTATCGTCAGCCGCGTCCAACACGTTAGCAAAAAAGACGATTAAATTGGTATTATATTACAGATATTAATCTGATTCGGGACCTTTTACTTTGTGACGTGAATCGTGAATGACCAACGGTCAGTCAAGCCGAGTCAAGGAATTCGGGCAAAACCCACACAGAGACACGGCGGGGAAGGCGAAGAGAATGAGAGGACATGGAGAGGGGAAGGAGAAGGTGAAGTGGAAGGAGCGGAGGGGATTGTCAAGAAGATTCACTCTCGCCGGCACTTTCGCTGCATGAAACCGGTACCGCGGGGCCAGTGAGGCTCACGGACTATTTATTACCTTTCCTTATATTTATCACTTCTTTATCTCATCACCGCACGACAAGGGTCGATTTAAGGGGGAAATTAAAGGTTAAACTGTGTCGAAAATTTTATCTTCTTTTAAATTTTCAATGGGCGGGATGTTTGGATGGGAAAATCCAATGGGTGGGATGTTTGGATGACGATGACTTTAAATTTGACAGCGGATACAATGTGAATCCATCGGTGACCCGTCAGTTGATCCGCTGACAATTGCACCCCTGAAATTATATTTACTATAATATTATATTTTTTTGTGCAGTATTACCAATTTCAAAAGTAAAGTCGATTTCAAAAATACCCTTAGTAATAAGTTCATATGAATATCAAACGAAATTACGTTCAGTAATTTTTTGTACTTATGCGCTGGTTTACACAGTACGACAAGTAGATTTTTCCTTGATGCATTTGAATTAAAATATGTTTTTTACTTTGTTATTCGGCGGTACATCCTTTCTTGGCAGAGGCGGCATAACCCTTCGACGTCACTTCGTTATATTTTGTGTAATTAGGAATATTGTATTTTTCCTAAACTGATTGCTTATTCAGATAAGTTTTAAGATTTTCACGGCCAAAAGCATTCCACACATTCCACACATCTACCGGATCTGCCGGATCTGCCCTGATGATGGACACTGCAACGATGTCCGAAACGTTGGCTAAAGAAGGAGGTAGCGCAACACGGCATAACACCCCAAAAACAAATAACGAAAATAACGAAAATGATTGCTTATTGTAAATAAATATATAAGTATGCCGGGGGGGAGGGCAAAGTTGACAAGAGTGGGGAGACTACAAAGCATCGCACAAAGAAGAGACCGATAGGCTACGAAACACCGCACAAGGAGACCGATTATACTATCTATTTCTCTCGCAGGCTAAATCCTACAGTATAGATGAATGTGTTTGTCTTTATTTAGTGTCGCTATTTTTCGTTTCATCGAGTTTCACTTTAAAAAAACAGACACAGTGCCGGCTCTGTATGTGCGATACAAACAAATTATCAGTAAAATAAATTAATCCAGAGGTTTTTTTTTACATTCACATAGATTTGCACCTTTCCATTCTCTCAATATTTATATATTCCTTCTTTAGTGAAGATGCTTCTCGTAAAAACTGAAACCACGGCAGACTTAATATTATCACACTGGTAATAAAATTGCGATTTTTTTTCCAGTTTTCACATCGCGTTTCCGCAAAGTTATACGCGTATCTAAATTTTCGCTAGCTTGCTCCGATCTCCCGAGAACTAATAAATATATGCACTTCATATTGACGAGAAGCGGCGAACCGGATTGGCATGTGGCACTTGTGTATCTTTCCATACATAACCATATATATAACCACACTAACCACCATAAATTATAATACTTACTCGTTACTCGCGGTGCAATCTATTATTTTCCCGGAACATTGAAACCCACTTGCACTACTTGCTATGCGGAAATAAACAATAATGAAGAGTACTGATTGAGAGAAGAAGAGATTGATTAAGAGAAGAATGAAGAGTATTGATTATGGCTTGAAGTAAGCATTCAGAAAGAAGAAAATGGTTTGAAAGAAAGACATATAAATACAAATCTTTGAGGGACCACGCTAATATGAAAAAATGATCATACGAGTAATTAAGCGAAAATTGTGAAAATATTTAATAAAACAAGGACTCATTTAAATTAGAGCAAAAATCTTTTGACAAATAATACCCAAGTTGCATTTAAAGATAAACTGTGATTTTTTCATACCTATAATCTGTAAAATAACAGAACAAAATGTGTTTTAAATAATTTTCAGAGCACACTTTGCGATTTTTTGTCGAGGGAATTTTATGTGATTACCGTTTGGGCTCTATTATCTTAAAAAATAACATATTTGTTTTTGTAACTTAAAAATTTAAAGTGTTCTGGAGAAATATTATGTTCGACGGCCTCCGTTGTCAAGGGGGAGGCTCTTACTCGCAATCCGAAGGTCGCGGGATCGAATCCCAGCATGCGTAAATAACACATTCCAGAGTGAAAGATACTCTCAGCATCGCCCTGGTGTACGACCACCATTCAGAATTAAAACATTGCTTCAAATGGCTTTAGCCGTGTTTGGTGACCAGATCTGAATAGCCACTTTCATCTTCCCCTCCTCACTACGTTTAGCCTCACAACGTCCCACAACTGGGGATGCCATAGTCTCACTGGCTCCGGACGGGAGCAACTGGGACTATTTTAAGATATTCATATAAAAAACTTATAAAAAAGAAATTCAGAATGCCGGGGCAATATCGATGAAATGTAAAGACATTATTATTCATCAACTATCTACTTTCAACTGTACAACCTAAAACTATACACCTATATATAACTATATAATAATACAACTATATAATCACACAACTATACATAACTATACAATCTAATCTATTAACAACAAATTAAAATTAAATAAAAGACACGAAGATTATTTTAGAAAGGTCGGTAACGATTTATTTTTATTTTTATTAGTACGCAAGCTTTATTTATGTAGGAATGTATGTGATTTAAAGTTAGACTTGTTTATTTCAACAATATAACCTAGATGCTTATTGCTTATGGTGGGAACAAGTAATTGTCGGTGCGTTTTTCGCATGTTCGGAATGTTGCAATAAATATTTGTGTGTAAATAGTAACAGCCGGGTAAACATTTTTTATTACTATTATTATTCTTATAATAGTAATGAAACTAATCAATAAATGTCTTCAACTTGGGAAAGATTAGGAAATTAATTAAGCAGGGCGGAAATTAAATATGAAGCTTGTGGGAATAGAAGTAATCTTTTAATGTAGTTTCGGCTTAAAATCAGCTGGGAAAGTATCCCAAACAAGATAATGGAATACGAATCCCAATTTATCAGTTTATAGAGAATAATAAAAATAGTGAAGTAAAGAGTATTTGTTTTAATATGACTATTTCTATAGGTGACCCGACATTTGATCCGGCGACAGTTGGTCCGGCGACATTTGATCCGGCCGACATTTGATCCGGCCGACACTTGATCCGGCGGACAGTTGATCCGGCGGACATTTGATCCGGCGACAATTGATCCGGCCTGATCCCTTAGAAGATTTTTTCTTCAAGTAAGTATGTAAAGAGGATATACGGCCGTACAACCAAAGTCGATGTACTTATATCTGAAGGCATCTTGAGTGAAAATCCGCTGTAAAAATATTTTTACTAACAATAATTTCGACTCTCCGAAGAAGCATGCGGCAATACAAAATACGACATACTTATACGTGCAGTCAGTTTAACAAAAAAACCGTAAAAGATTCCTACTTGCGTATAACTTTTTTATCTGAAAATTACACTAGAGTCCCAACTGCTCTCAGCGTCTCGAGCCAGTGAGTGCCAATGGCATCCCCAATTTTGGTATGGTGTGATACTGAGGGTAGTGGGGAGGGGAAGTAAATGTGGAAAACGTACCTGGCTATTCAGATCTAGTCACGTCATTTCAAGTAATCCGACTAAACCTACATACACTGTACACCAGCGAACAAATTACAAAAATCATATGATATAATTTTTTTTTATATTTTAATTTTTAGTTTTTAGAACTTTTATCAAAACACAAGAGTCCCAACTGCTCCCAACCATCTGGAGCCAGTGAGATTACGGCATTCCTAATTTTGATATGTTGTGAGACTGAAGATAGTGGGGAGGAGAAGGATATGTGAAAAAATTTCCTGGCTATTCAGATCTAGTCACCTGGCTCGAGATGCTGAAAGCAGTTGGGACAAAGTTACACGCGAGTAGGAATCTTTTACGGTTTTTTTGTTAAACTGACTGCACTTATAAGTATGTCGTATTTTGTATTGCCGCATGCTTCTTCGGAGAGTCGAAATTATTGTTAATAAAAATATTTTTACAGCGGATTTTCACTCAAGATGCCTTCAGATACAAGTACATCTACTTTGGTTGTACGGCCCTATATCCTCTTTACATACTTACTTGAAGAAAAAATCTTCTAAAGGATCAGGCCGGATCAATTGTCGCCGGATCAAATGTCCGCTGGATCAACTGTCCGCCGGATCAAGTGTCGGCCGGATCAAATGTCGGCCGGATCAAATGTCGCCGGACCAACTGTCGCCGGACCAAATGTCGCCGGATCAACTTTCATGGAACCATTTCTATACGATTATTTCATGGAATTGGAGTGTATACAAATCACGGAATAGTAGGAAATCTTTACACATCAGTTAAAATTTTAAAATGACATTTACATTAATAATTATATTTTGATAAAATATTATGTTCTGGGTAGTGGGTAGGTACTTTTTTATCACTTGTATTAATGATTATTGTTGACACAATCATTTCCAATTTTTAAAATGACAATTAAATTCTAAACAAATCTGAGTTCATTGAAACTTAAATACTATCTCACAGAGAGTGGCAAACTCACAGCCGAAATGAGAATGTTTTTTTTAATCAAAGCTGTAAAAGAAATATAAATGAATAGTTCGTTAAATATACCTAAAATAACATTACAACAGATAAATATGCTCGTACCATAAATTGTAAGCTTCCATTGAATAAATAAACTCGCCCTTACTGTTATTACCTTAATTACGGAGGCGGGTCTGGTACCGCCGCCATAGGGAACCATTTATTGGATGACCAACACCTCCGTCAATGCTCAAGTGGTTTGCTATGTTTGATAACTTAGCGGAGGTGCCCGGGTTCACGGGATGGCAAGCTGAATAGGGAGGGAATGGTTGAGCGAGACCATTGGGCCTTTTCTGTGGGGATTCTATTGGCCCATCGCCTAGCACCGCAGCGGGTGGGGAGGATTCATACATCTGTTACTCCTGGACCCCCAGAATCCTACCCACACATCGTACCTTTTTCCTTCCCAGAACATCCGCTCGTCCCTTTATTTTAAAAGCTCCTCCACACTGCATCCAAAGATGACAAGAAAAATAATTTCCACTAGAAATGGAAAAAATAAAACTTTGTTTTTATAGGGATTAGGGATAATAAAAATAAAATTGTTTAAGTTCTTGTATTCAATTTCATTTTCATAAATTGAGAGAAGAGCTTTTTTCAATAAGAAATAAATTAATAACGGTAAGCTTCGGCTTCGTTGAGACCAAAACTTTTGTTTCCGAGCCCCTGATTAATGAAGCCCGCCCCTCCTGATAACGAACCGAGCCATATTGCTCGGGAAATGATGATTTAGAGGGTTCTAATGAAAATTTAGCTGAGGAGATTTATTTCCAGTGCGGCAAAAAGCGTTACGACGCCAACGCCGAGGCTCGTCGCTCGACGTCTCACGCCGCGGCGCCGGGGGAATCATTTAGTTAGTAGAATCATAGTTGATTGCGGTAATCTGACTGAGTCTGAATCTCATTCACTAAATAAAATTTTGAAGCTTGTTCACAAATTGTTCGTAAAGTGATAATTACGAATATTTTACGCCGCAGAAATTAAACATCTTCAAAATTTAGGTACATTAAATTTAGGTACATTAAATTTAGGTACATTAAACTTTTTGGTATGAAGCAGAATTTTCATTTATTTATTCTGGGTTCTTACAGATGTAGTTTGGCAAATGCATCCGCCGGCAAGACCTAGACAAACTCCACCCCATAATCACCTCTGCACAGTCGCCAAACGTAGCAAATAACTTGGAGTGATTTAAGGGTGTTGGTTATACATACAAGGTTATGTATACAATAATATTATGTCCAGGAGTGATACATTAACTCCACACAGGAGGCTTTAAGGAAAACAATTTCCCTCGGGGTCCATCTTTGGGAATGCTATGTGGAAGATCTATTTAGGGAAAGGAAGGAGAGATAATTCTGGAAAGGAAAAAAGATATAATGGGGTGGATAGGAAGGGTAGATGACCTATGGTAATAGTGTTGGTTATACAATAAGTCATTCCCGGGGCGGCAGTACCTATATCCGCATCCGAAATAAAAAATAACAAATAATTTAAACATATTTTAGAGTAACTGGAACAACTTTTTATACAAAATCCGACTGAATTGACGAAAATATCTATTTCAGCTTCTGTATTTGAATATCTTTGATTTCAGCACACATTATCGTAGTATATACTCTACACATTTGGGTTCTTATTTAACTAAACTGGACAGAACATATTGCACAAACTATAAACAGAATACGTAAACTTTTTTACGTATTCCTCAAACTAAGAAATATACTTCATAAATCTATACTACTGAAGGTTTACTATGCATTAGCCCAATCAGTTCTGCAATACGGAATAATAGGTTGGGGAGGAGCGTATAAAACCAACTTAGCCCCACTTGAAATAGTACATAGAAGACTCATCAAAATTATTCTAAAAAAACCTTTAGACTATTCAACTCAAAAAATATTCGATGAATTCAAAGTTTTACAAATAAACAGAATCTATCAAAAAAATGCATTACTTCAAATCCATAAAGACAAACTAACAATAAATTCATTTAGCACCAGGCCGAGAACAACAGGACAAATAATAATCCCTAAACTTAATACTACAACGGCCCAACACCATTACACACACTCAGCCTTAAAATGCTTTAACGAACTCCCTAAAGATATTCAATCCGAAAAAAATTATAAAATTTTTAAGAAAAAAATGAAAAATACATTTCACCACTAAGTAATTTCATGTTTGTGTTATATTACGCCCACTTATATTTTCTATGTGTACACAGGTTTTATATTTTATAATTTAAAAAAAAAACTTTCTTCCTAAAATAGTGCACAGGTATATAATTTTACATACATGTTGTTTTTATTTTATTTTTTCATAAATACGCTCATGGTAGCATCAATTAAACATATATCAATTTTTATATTTATCAATTGTGTTAGTACTCCCTCCCTAAACACGAGAAATTCTCAATTAGAGAGGTATTATTACCACCATTAAAAAATATTTGCATTACATGTACATAATTAAAAAAATAATTGTACTTATACCTAACTTTGTAAAATTGTAAAAATGGAATAAATAAATAAATAAATAAAAAAATAAAAAATAAAAAATAAAATTACCAGAGAAGAGTTCTTGGATTATTAAATTTGCGAATTTAAGCGTTAAATATCCAAAATTCCCCTAACGTTTGTTACGTATTTTTCAAAAACATGAAGGTTGTTTAAAAAATAAGATAAATTTCGAGCACATTAAAACCGGTTAATATCTAAAGTCAAAATCTATAATATGTACTCAGGTCCTCAAAAACCTCTCCAACAGTGAACACTAGCGTCATGATTTTTTTAATGATTTTTTTTTTGGTACAAGCTAAAAAGTCGTTTAAATCTCCGCGTTTATAGCATCAACACCAAAATGATACAATCACATTTTTTCTACATCGATCCTGGGCGAAGCCTGGTAATGAAGGTAGTATTTTATAAAAGGGTGGGATTAATGGACACTTAGACACACACCGGAAATAATTACTACGATTACGCACTAATGTCAAAGGTCCCACACACCTAAAATAGTTACACGATTGAAGAAGAAATCATTGGAATGCCAAATCATCTTTGAAATTAATATTATCCGAAGTAATTACAGCCATTAATATTTTGAACAGCTTTTCGATGACTTCCTGGAGTGTTATATAAGAGAATAATAATTGTTGTTTTTGTATCAACTTTCTTTTAATATAATTAAATTTGTTTTGCAACTTCAACCTTTAACTCGTCATCGAGAAACCACAACTCCTCTTGGTTGGGTACTTGTTCCATCCAGGTACTTGTTTTGTTCGGGGACTTGTTTAGTGTTTACCGTTTACTGCCTGTAAAGTTATTTACGTAAGACACTAAAGATAAGCACACTCGAAGTAAAATATATGACAGGGTATTAAACATTCGAGGAAGGGTCATGGCATGTCATGTATTAAACTTGGCTTAGATTGGTCGAGCACACATGTTTTAAATCATTTTATTTAACTAGATTATGTATATCTCTACATATTATAAAGTAAAGTCCCCCGCGCCGTCTGTCTGTCTGTCTGTTCGCGATCAACTCGAAAACTACTGAACGGATTTTAATGCGGTTTTCACCACTAGATAGAGTGTTTCATGAGGAAGGTTTAGGTATGTAATTTGTCAAGGATTTGTGTAAATTGGTTGAAACATCACGATAATTGTTAAAAGTGCCGGAAAAAATCGAGCCGCCTGGTAGCTTTCATCGAAAACGCTGCCTAATCCATTTGGGATACAACAAAACAATTAATGGTGGGATATTCCTCTTTTATAGATCTAAAAAAAAGTCCGCGATGGCATGCATCTATCTTTTACGGATACCCATTATATCTTCTAAAAGAATGGTGACGTACATTGCGGTAATTGAAAAGTTATTTAGACGGATACAGTATTAATCCTTATTAATTTAAATACGTTAGTTACCTCAAGCATTTCATGCACATTATTATAATCTTTCACACCATTATAAATAAAAGTCCTCTGCGTCATATGTCTGTCTCTTCGCGATAAACTCAAATACGGCGGTGGTTATAAAGGTTGGATAACCATCCAGTAGATGACGTTGTGTTTTTTGGTTTCTGAGAGAGGTGTGTTTATGCATCATAAACATACTATGATACATACAAAAATAACTAACTTCATTTATCTGTGCGTAGTCATTTGTCCCGTGAAATCTGTTTCAATGAACTGAAATTTGCTTTTAATTTTATTATTACTGTTATTTTTTTTATGTAACCACTCATATTTTAAAAGTAATGATGAGCTGTTTAAGCAGTGTTAAAAATGACATGGCATTCTGAAAATAATCGGGTTGCTCTAGAAATTCTAGTCAGAAAAGTTAAACTATTTCATTATGCATGAATTAGTATTAAAATAATCAGGTTGATCTAGAAATTCTAGTCAGAAAAGTTAAACTATTTCATAATGCATGAATTAGTATTAAAAAAATCAGGTTGATCTAGAAATTCTAGTCAGAAAAGTTAAACTATTTCATAATGCATGAATTAGTATTAAAATAATCAGGTTGATCTAGAAATTCTAGTCAGAAAAGTTAAACTATTTCATAATGCATGAATTAGTATTAAAATAATCGGGTTGATCTAGAAATTCTAGTCAGAAAAGCAAAACTATTTCATGATGCATGAATTAGTATTAAAATATCTTTATTCATTATTTGGAAAATACCGAATATTTCCCAATTTTATCTTTGAAGTGGGGGAGGTCTTGTCCAGAACAATGCGCCAATGAATATTTCTGACTCGGGTTAAATGTATTTTTGAAATCGTTGCACCATACTTAAACACGCCAAAGGCCCACTATTTGTACTCAGTTGTCATTTGTCACACGAGAACGGGTCGTTTCTAGGACTCGTTCATAAGTTCAAAAGCTCGGCTGTGGATTTGCCGTCCTCTGCGTTTCTCCCCCCTACAACATGGGTCTTTTCACGGCTCAGGTTCATTAGTTCCTTTTCACAAAAATATTCTCCACACAGCATACCCAAAGATGACACATGCCCTGAGGGAAATTACTTTCCTCAGGGCCTCCTTTATGGAGTTAATGCTTAAAAAATGAACATCCTCAAACCTAGGCTCATTCCGTCCTTTCGATAAAAATACCCTTCACTCAAAACTGACAAAGATGACATAGGTCCTGGGGGAAATTATTTTCCTCAGGGCCTCCTATGTGGAGTTAATGTAAAAAATAACCACCTCTCATACCTTATGTACATAATACTCCACATTGTTATCTTACTGGCATATTTTTGTTATGTAAGCAAGTTGTATTTTTAAATGAAAATTTATAACATTGAAGAAGAAGATAATAATAATAATCTAAACGCAAATATGAAAGAGAACAAGACACAGCCAAACAGAAAAAAACCAATTTTTAGAATGATTGTTTCCACTAAAAAGGGTAGTTTTTTTTTTACATTAACTCCACACAGGAGGCCCTGAGGAAAATAATTTCCCTCAGGGCCTATGTCATCTGGGATGCTGTGTGGAGGGTCTTTTTTAGGAGAGGAAGGAATGAACATTGGTCTTGAAGAGACCCATGTTGTAGGAAGGAGGAAACACAGAGGCCGGCAAATCATTCCACAGCCGAGCTGTTGAATACAAGAACGAGTCGAAGAAACGACCCGTTTTCATGTGACAAATTTCAACCGTGTACAAATGTTGGGCACGCGTTTGGCGTGTTTCCCGACTATGCACCGGTGCCGAAGGGATCAATGTTGCTAGTTCCTCGGAGCATATTCCATTGTAATACCGGTAGAACAAGGATAGCATTCCCACCCGACGCCTGTGTTCTAAAGATTGCAATCCGTCTGTTAAGATGGGAGAATCTATCAAACGGACCGCCCGTTTCTGCACAGAGTCGAGGGTATTTTTCAGGTATTTTGGAGCTCCAGACCAGAGATGGCTGCCAAATTCAACCGTGTGGCGTACTTGTGATTTGTACAAGGTTAGCAGTTGTGTACTTTTAAAGTATCTGCGGGCCCTATACAGTACGCCCAGTTTTTGGGAGGCTAACTTTACTCTGGCTTCGATGGAGCCCCCATACCTGAGCTGGTCACTTAGGGTTACACCAAGCATATCAATGGAGGGCCTGTTCGGAAGATTGCTTCCGTTGAAAGAGACTAGAGTTGCCCATGATATGGAAAATAAATTAGTTGAAGATAATATTGTTAATTTTTAAAATGTTAAATGTGAGATTGACTATTATGACGGTTTTACAGTAGGGCGCAATGGCAGAATTGGTAAACGCACGTCCCGGATAGACGAGAGGTTCTGGGTTCGAGTCCCAGTTGTGACCATTATCTTCGTCTGTTTTTCTGTGTCTTGTTCTCTTTCATATTTTTGTTTAGATTAATATTATTATCTTCTGTATGTAATCTAATGATATATTATATTGATGGAAATAATGAGAATAAAGAATAATATGGGAGTTTTTCCTATATAAATTGAAAATTTATAATACTTGTAGTATCATTTGTTATAAGAGGGTGAGACCTGGTAAACAGGCTTGCTTCGGGATTCGGTAATTATGCCCCTACGCCACTGAACTTTCTAGATTTACGCTTCAAAGGGACAAATAATATCATAGTTTTGTAGCGCTGAAACAAACTTGACAAATTAATTAACTCATTACCAACCGACCTTTAAAGTTTGTGAAACAGGATAGTATTATATCATGAAAATGGCTGCATTATAACAGGAGAATGTTATATTAAATTTTCCCATTATTCATTGACTTTTACTGATTAGTAGTTCAGTCTCGGAACTTATCTTAATTGAATCATTGCTATTTGATATTGACTTGTATTAATTATTCCACCATAGTTTCTAATTTCACAATTATAAACCCCACAGACCATTCGTTCGATTTTCGGAACCTCTCATATAGATCTCATAGAAATCGTTGTGTCTCCTTTACTATCATAGTGAGTAATAAGATATAAATGGTGTTATAAAGAGAAAATACCACGCTTTATATTCAAATCTAAAAGTTTATCACAAAAGAGAAAAAATTATACCTTTATGAAACCAAAGTTTCCGAAGGTAAATTGAAAAATATGTATAAAAGTTTGTGATTTTTTTATTAATTCTGTATCTTAAAGGATAAACCACGTAAGTCTTGGCTAAAGTTATGGCTAGGAGTGGTTTATGCTTTAAGGTACATTAACGGAGAAAAAAATGAGGTGACATTAACCTTTATAATACATTTGTTAAATCTTCCCCACGGGAAAAACTAAACCCTTTCACACACTTTTCCATCTAGTCAATTAAATTCAGCTATGCAATTGCACTATATTAGTATAATAAATACAAAACAATACAAGAACAACATGTCAACGTACCAGAGACTAAATGGGAAAATAATTCACCGACTCCAGATATTTTCATCACAGAGGATTCGGCTCGGTAGAACTCCTAATTGGACCTATAAATCCTACTGATCCCTCAATATGAATATTTAAAAAAATCTTTTGTAATCCCGCTTGTATTTAAAATGACTGATTTTTGCATTTTTATATATAAATTCTTTGACAAATCTAATATGCCTGAATTTTGAATGAGAGAGCTTATATGCCTAAACTAATGATAACGAAAAAAATAAAAATATTAATTTTAGTTAGCAAAAACGTAAGGTGAGCCATTTTTAGCCAAAACTTTTTTTATTTTTGCGTGCAACATTTTTATATTTCAAAAATTATAGATACGTTTAATTCGGTTTCTAAAATTTGAAAGCGTATTTTATCACCTTTCAAAAAGAATTTTTAGTTTTCGGATATGTTTAAAAATATTCCAATCATTTAGATTTTATTGATAAACGGAAATATTTTGACTGTCTGAAAAAATTTGAATGATACCTGAGGGGTTAAATGGATGCCCAGTAGAGATTCCTTGTATAAAAACTTATAGTGATTAGATTATTCTGCCTTTCGCTTTATTTATTATTTGATAGGTTTTCTATTAGTTATTCTATTAGCGCAGAGAAGAGAGTGGCTACGCAAGTTCCACCGTGTCATGGCGTGCACTGAAATAAAATACAAATAAATCTTCCATCAGGTTTGACATTCACCTTGTCTTATATTACCAAGTTCCTACTTTGTCTCACAATGCCGGAGTGATTAAACTCTGTTAACCTTTCCATTATTTATTTTAAATGTACAATAATAATAACGTGTGAGAATACTCACTGAGGAAATAAACGATTAGAATGCTGTTAGATTAATTTTAATTCAAAATTAATAAAATATTTAACCAGTTTTATTGTTTAAAAAACGTGAATGCCTACTTCATCAGGGTTTACTTAAAACTAATTAAACCAATGGAATGGTTAATGGATAGCCGGGAGTGGTAAGAGGGGGGGGAGGGTGTAATCGGGCATTACAAACGGGACAAATTTAATAACGGAACATTTAAAAATACTTTTGGGTTGCTTATAATTTTTGAAGTGAAAACTTCTTTAGCGACATTGTGATTTCAAACTTGATGCAACGAAAAATAGCGTTACTAAAAAGAGAGAAACACATACGTCTATAGGATTTAGCCTACGATTAGAATAAGATAGTATAATCGGTTTTCTCTTTGTGCTTCGTAACCTCCCCACTCTTGTCTACTTTAGTTTTCTGAAGGCTTCACTTCTACCGCATGTGAATTGCACACTCGGTTTTTTTTAAATTCATCTTTACACTATTTCTAATTTCCAAGATTTCTAGTTTGTCTAAATGGATATCATTAATATTGCAGTGTGCAACCCTTGCAAGTTGTAATGGTTACGAAACATGTTGGTTTTTTTTAAATAATAAAAGTGCTTAAAACTAATTACTTTTAATTTTTAATCAAAATGATGCCACAAAATAAGTTTGCTGTGTTTGAAGAACCCTAATTTTATTTCTGGCTCCTTATCTGCAGTGTTTAACTTTGGTTTTTGTCAACAGATGGGATCCCAAGAAGCGGTTCACTCCGGAGCAGGCTACCAGGCACGAATGGCTGCAACCCTCGCAACAAGTGAAGACTCCTTCCAACCAGCCGCCCAGCCCGCTTGCCGCTCCTCGTCCGCCGCCTCATCTGCCACCCATCGCTGCTACGGACAACGCAGCCGCTCTCAATCGCAACAAGGTGGACCCCCCAGCCTTGGCAGTCAAAGCCTCCGCCATGACCAACAGCGTCAGCGATCTAGAGTCCGCCCACCAGTACTCTCTTTACAGACTCTACCACGGCAAGAAAACCCTCAACAAGCTGGGTGCGGGCGGAGCTGGCAGCGTACACCCTCATGGTTCCATGCACCATTCGCAGTCCACGGGGGATGTGTCGGCCATGTTCGGCCAGGCGTGATACCCAAAGGACGAGCGGTATCTCTCCAACCGTCGATACTGATACTAATAGGTTCCATTTGGCCGGACTACTGCAATAAGCAAGAGGAGTCACGATAGATCGAAGACGAAGGAGCGCGGACTATGAAATAGCGCGGGTAGAGAGGCGAGCGTTACACTCAACAATATTATATTATGTGCGCCATTCTGTCATCTTTCTTAATCTCGCCAAATATAATGAGACTTAGAATGAAGAAAGGTGGAGGCGACTGGTGCTCGTAAGGAGGGGTAGATAGGAGGGGGACGTGACGGATAAACTAGTTTAAGTTATCGCTGTGTAATCGAATGTCTCAAAATAATAGTTTTCGTAGAAAGTACCGTTAAATAATAATATAATCATAAATAAAATGTACAATTTCTATTCTTCCTTCATTTTAGAACCGATCCAGGGTGCAAATTTAACAATATTATAATATTTCGTTAAAATTTGAGCTCTGGCGTCAGTCCATTTTCTGGCCATATCTCCTCACTATTCTAAACACGTACCTACCTATTATAGTGGAAATTAAATCTATCTCGACCAATGTTTAAAGACCACATAAATATGTAGTCCTTTTAGATCTTCTACGTTATTGAAGTTAGATTGAATGATTTGTGGTTTTTGTTGCGCGAATAGACGGGATCCATTTACTGCTGCATATAGCTAATGGTTGCTCAATTTTAATCTAGAAACAAACCGTAGAACTCTGGTCATTTTACAGCACCTAACATTATATTATAATCTCAATCGATAACATGTCATTCGCATTATTTCTGTAAAATAATTCTTTAACCCCTCAGGCCTCGACCATGTTCTGTTAGTAGGTCAGAATTTTCAGGCTTTGCATTAAAATCCAAATAAAATGTAATATTTGGGAACGTATCCGAAAACTAAAAAGTGATTTTGAAAGGTGATGAAAAACGCTTTCCAATTATAATCAGAAATAATCATGTATTTTTTAAAAACATAAACATTTTTAAATACAGACTTTAAAAAGTTTTAAAAATGGCACACCTTACCTTTTTTCTAACTTACGGGTAAGTTACCGGTAATGAAAAAAATAAAAACACCCGCATATGTTATTAGTCAAATGTTTTATAAAAGTTATCATCACCTCACTTTGTTGTCGTTTCATTTAAAAATACATTTTTTAAATTAACAAAGTTTCGTATATATTTCTTTTCAATTTATGATGAAAACTTTGGTTTAATAAAGGTATGCATTTTAATTCTTTTGTGGTTAACTTTTAGATATGAATACATAGCATTGTATTTTCCCTTTCCCCAACACTATGATAGTAAGGGAGACACAACGATTTCTATAGACCTATATCACTTGTTCCAAAAGCGAACAAATTAGTCTGAGGGGTTAATATCATCCCGTTAGAAGTTTTCATTAAATTACTGTATTCAAAGTCAAGCCAATTGCCGACAATAATAATTAAACTCGTAATGTATCATTCGGAATTGGTAATCCGGGAAAACCCTAATTAAACTAGAACGAGAAATAACTACAACTCGTATGTGTTAGCAGAGTTGTTCAACATTCCATTTGTCGATGTTTATTATTTTGCAAAAAATGCTTTTCTTTCTTTTCCGTTCCATTTCTATCTCTGGGCGTTCTAACATCGGGAATTCCCAATAATAATATTATTACATTCTTCAATGTTTATTATGCTGGCATAAAATTTTTGATACATGATTTAATTTTTAATAAATGAAGTTCCAATACGTTAATTTACTTCGAGATAAAAATATGTAGCGTTTTTCGAACTACTTTTAGTGGCTGTTTTTTCTTCACTTTGCAAAACCTAATAGATATCCATCTGTGTTAGTTATAATAACAAACTATTGTATATTATTTAACTCTAAACAATATTCCAAAGTGAATAAAAGTTGTCATATCTATCTGTATATCGCTACGTGTTATTCCTTCAATGTGTTTGATTCTGAGGTTTTAAGACCCAAGATCAGATAGTTTATTACGATATGCTTAGGAGATCTTTGATTGCCAAATATTTATCTAGTCATCCATGATTTAACTTTAAAATAAATGTGAAAGTTCGTTTAGTAAAATGTCAGTCAGTATACGGCCTGCATCAAATGCATCGATTTACACTGGCCAAATATGTGATTTAATTTTAAAACTTAGCGTTAAGAAATAATCTCATTAGTTACGGTAGAACCACGAAGGTACACACTTGAATGAATACAACGGAGGTGTGTGGAGATTCCCATACTCATCTGGCTAACTGCTATTACGAAACGGAAGACTAAATTCTCTCGAGTCCGAGATGGCGACTTGGACTTCCTGCCGATTGCCTCACGCGGTTATTAGTTATTACTTCACTATTTTGGGATGAGACCGCTTATAATATAGCCATTTTCCATTACAACCAGTCGACTTTCTTATTCGTACAGCCTAAGCGGTTTCGCTAGGAATATAATATAAGTCAAGACCTGTTTCATTGTTCGTGCTCGTGCACAGAAAATATATTTGTTGGGTTTACGGAGGCGCCTTCCCACATGGGCTGTGTGTTTTCCTTTCTCGAGGCAATAGTGCATGCGTGCTGATATTCACAGATTAATGATTAATCCAATTCCCTGAGAGATTTCTCAATGTGGATGTGGATGGTGAATTCTCACTCAGATTAATGAACTCTGCGCAATCTGAGTTGCGTTATTTATCAGCGGAACTCGCGAAAAGAACATTGTTTTCCGTGGTTTAATTCTCACTTTTTTGTCCATTTCCGGATTGAGTGAAGTTCACTGACGACAAACGACTTAACCCCAATTGTTTGATGCGAGATTAACTTGATCTGCCGATTAGCCGCAGCTCTAACATGATATTATGTTGAACCGCAGCGCCCGCGCCGCCCGCGCCGCCCGCGCCGATTGCGCTCGCATCGAACGAACAGGGCTCGAGTATTAGAAAGCCAGATGTCTCAAGTTGTAAATTCAATAACTTTACATGAAAAGTAGAAAAATGTACAATTTCCATAGTAATAAATTGTTGTACTGACTTATGTGGCTGTATCTATTAATATAATGATCGTATTTAGCGTATCTCAATACTCAGTGTATTTATTGTTCAAATATTCATTTAGAATAGAGATTTACTGTTGTAAATTATAAGATAACGAAGAAGTGATATTGGACCATACGATAATTGGATTTGTCTGAGTTACGAGTAGAACTAGAGACGGGAGGCTGGGGGACATTTGGGAAATCAGATTGAGCTTAATCATACTTTTTAATGGTGTTCTCAGGTTGGTAGAATAGTTCAAAATAGAATTATTTTTAATAAAATGGAAGAAAACTAGACTAGCAATCTCATCATGTAATCTCACTGTAGAAATCATTTACATTACTTATATCAATGTGACCTCTCCTTTAATTAAAATCTTAACGAATTTAATTTAAAAACTACTTTGCAAACATTAAAAAAACGTGAAGTACCTAAAGCTAATTGAATATATTGTGTTACAACTGTGAATATATCAGTGGTTCATTCGAAATTAAATATAATTTGTTTTGTAGATAACTTAAAGCTAGGCGTTAACAAGATGTACATGTAGAAATATATTCAGTTATATTATGTTGTAACTAAGGTAGAATCACACGTGTTATTCTGATATCCACCTACAATCGCTATTTTCCAAATAAGATATTATAAACAGCATAGGTAATCTGAACAAAAACATTCCAAATCGACCTTCCATCTTCACGCATTTTTATTCCTTAACAAGTAGCATTTTACTCAGCCTAAGGTAGAGAGATGGCTTCGATACCTGGAAATTAATCAATAATGGGATCATGCATCGAAACTTTGCCTAGTTTCATATCATTAATAATAACGTTTGTTTGTAGAAGTCTGTGTGTTAGTGAAAATATTCATAACACCTATTTGTCAACAATCCAGTAAACATAATATTGTCATCATAATTGATTGTGTACATTAAACTTAATAAACGATTTGTCTTCAAGAACGCGTTTTATTATTTTATTTCATGTTCATCATTTATTATTTAGAAGAAGCAAAAAGGCGAAAAGGTTACATCGGTAAATCAACATCTTGTCATCCCACTATAACGGGTAATTTGTCATTCATATTTGAGAAATTCTTGCATTCAATAGGAAGGCTTGAATTTTCGTGGGAAGCATTACGATTAATGAACAATGCCAGTATTTACTTGGCCATCTAAAGGCCTGGCATCTGACACGTGCTTGACACCCATTTTCGTGACGAATATTAAGTCCACACCTTCCAAATTTCTACCGATATATACAGGTGTAACAGTACGTATCCGTGGGATTTTAGCTAGCGCTTCCTGATCATGTTTGAAGTAATACATGTACATGTCATTTTGATGACCGATGTTACCTTTTTCTATTAAAAACAACAAAAATAACGAATTTTCAAGCATACGCTACAGTTCCTACCGCTACGGGATATATCTATGGATTTGAGTGATTGACACGCTGTTTAGTGTGTTAACATGCTGCTAGAACGAGACGCAACGCTTATCAAGACTGCGAGTAAAGCTGCGACGTGTAATGGAGAAATATTTTTAATTTTTTTAATTGAAAAATTACAGCAAAATGACAACTATATTTAAAATCTCTTGGGTAGGTGCTGTTGCACCGTGTATAAGATAATTCTATTCAGTATACTATCTATTCAGATGCCAAGTTAAGAAAAGTAATTATGTGAAATTCCTCAGAGGGCATGCTCCGAAAATTAGAAAAAACACTTCTGGATCTGTTATTTACCATTTTATAGGTATAAAAAACACACAATGTTTTTTAAATGTCACTTTTAATTCAGATGTCAAGAAGTTTTTGCGCTATTTAAAGTAAGTCTTGTTGTATTAAATATTTCCACAACAGTCGCTTATGTCTATGTTTTTTTTTTAAATATTAACGCATCACAAAGCACTCTTTTTAGGGTGAATCGCCTGTTTCAAAAAATATATATTAGCGAGCCCCAATGATACGCTCCCTGTACAATTCGTATGTATACATGGTGTTAAGCTGTTAAGGTGCTTTTTTGACTTATTTTACCAGTGATTCCTGACATTATTTGGAATGAAAAATGTAAATGAAATTTTGGTATTCGGCGCCTTTACAGATTTTTTTCTTCAAAATCAAACGAAAAAAAAACTTCCACGTGTCATCACTCAGTCGAGTAACCAACAAACTCCTCACCCGATTCCTAACTGTCCAATACCTACTGATTTTTTATGTTTAAAAAAAACTAGATGAAAAATGTTACCGTTGTTTGATTTACATTTTTTCCTTTAAAAAATATCAGGAAACGCTGGTTTGTCTGCATAATTCACTTTCAAATCATCTTCAGTAATCTTATTTTTCTTACTGGACGCCTTAACTCATAATAAACACTTTTATTATGCAGGAGGTAGATACCTTATCATTAATTCTACGAGGAAGGTGCTAATTTAACACTCACTGGGACAAGCACGTATCCGTTACTTTTGAATCAATTCAAAATACTACAATTCCCGTAATAATTATTTTCCGAACAGGCGTCTTCGCGATTTACGGCCGGCGTGGTCTAGCGGTAAGGCTTTTGACTCGCAATCCGAAGGTCGCGGGATCGATTCCCGGCGTGGGCAAATAAATTTTATTTGATTAATTTTTGTTATTTCACGATTAATTCATTAAAAATAATGTATAGTATATTTGAGGCACGTTCCATACTCGAAGATACTCTTAGTATAGCCCTGTTGTAAGACCACCATTCAGTATTGAAACGTTGCTTGAAATGGTTTTAGCCGTTTGAAGTTTGGTGACCAGATCTGAATAGCCAGGTACTTCCCTACCTTCCTCTTCCCCATCTCCTTCCCTTCCTCACTACCTTCAGCCTTATAACATACCCCAATTGGGGATGCAATAGACTCACTAGACCCAGACGGGAGCAGCTGGGACTCTTGTGGGGTATTCATAAAAAAAAAAAATTACCCCAGAGGTGAGTTATGGTTTAATGGTAATAATTATGGTTTGTATTTATAAGGAAGATTTATGGAGCACACGCAAATAAGCGTGGTTTGTCATGTTCTGACTAGATCTGAATCGATCTCTCCGACTGTAAGCCGAGAATTTTCTGCCAACAACCAAACCAGAAACAAATACAAAAATATAACTTTACTGATAAGGGAACGTACCCATACTACGTGACCTGTTCAGGGGGGGGTCCTCAAAATACCACGCTTGGTACAAATGAGCGGCGGGGGGCTAAGGTTTTTTTTTGGGGGGGGGAGGGTGTTAAAAATTGCAAAAAGTTGGTCACGTAGTGTGGGTACGTTCCCTAATTTTCATTCATTTAATTTTTTGGAATAACTTTTGAAGGTTATACGCATTAATATTATATATCCTTGAAGACGAAAATAATACTAATAAATCTAAACAAATCATGAAACAGAACAAGACACAGAAAAAGGTAATGTTCGCAACTGGAAATCAACTGAAAACCCAGGATCTCTTGTCTTAATGCGACGCAGCGCCTTAAGGCTCTGCAACCGGGCCCGAAAAGAAGAAGATGGAGAGATACGAAATTACGAATGTTAGAGGAGAGCGCTAACATCGATGTTTAATAAAACACGACTCGTTTAAAATAGAGCAAAAATCTCGCGGGCATTATCTTAAACAGCACATTAAAGAAACACTGTGAATTTTTTTGTACATATAACCAAAGACGTTACATACTTTAGACGCGGGGTAGAAATCTCAAAGTGGGAAGCCAAACGCAAGACAATTGCACTGTTCTCGATTTCTAGTACTTTAGTACTAAACTGTCACTCGTCAAGTAAGGTCATGTCTTACCGGTAGGAAAATTGCATTTAAAAAGCGCCAAAATTCCCTCCTGTATGATGAGAAAATGTTTCCATTACACGGCAAACATTAGTAAAAGTGAAGAAATAACGTTTAATTTATATGTACACACAAATTACTTATTATTATCGATTATTATAAGCAATACAATTAATTTTCATGTTCCATGTTCCATTTTCATGTTCCCCGTCCGACAATTTTTTACGTCATTTGAGAAAAAACACACATTCTTTAATTGTGTTATGATACGGTCACACTGAGGTCAACTTCCGACTTCAAACTTTCGGACGATTGCGTAGAAGGGTAGTTCATGCGTTTAAGGGTAGTTCTAGTTTGGCTGCAGTGTGAATGTAGCATAACTTTTTAATACATGAATAAATTTTGAATTAAGAAATTACTGAAAACCGCTGAAAACAAAAGAGTGTTGCTTACTTGCCACATTATTTTGCCAGCATGTAAGACTATGGCGAGTCTATTTATATAACGTCATTGCATATAACTTGTAAAATAACTAAAATAAACGTGTTAATAATAATTTTTGGAGCATACTTTGCGATTTTTTTCTATCGAGGGAATTTTATATAATTTGCGTTTCGGCGCGGGCAAAGTCTAGATATTATCTTCAAGAATAACATACATAATTTTTAAGAGCTTTATCTTATCGTGTTTAAGGGAAATATGTAATAAATCGGTACAAATCAGGGTTGGGGGCCCTTAACCAAATCGGCCATTAGACAAAAATCATTATTAAAAGAAAAGTTAGGTAGATTTTCTGTATAATCTCTATCTCTATTTTCTCTACATCTCTACATCTCTACACCTTCTCTACATCTCTATCTTCTCTTCTCCACATATTATAAAGTAAAGTCCTCCGCGCCGTCTGTCTGTCTGTCTGTATGTCTGTTCGCGATAAACTCGAAAACTACTGAACGAATTTTCATGCGGTTTTCACCAATAGATAGAGTGTTTCGTGAGGATTAGGTACGTAATTTGTCAAGGATTTGTGTAAATTGGTTGAAACATAACGATAATTGTTAGAAGTGTCGGTAAAAGTCAAGCCGCCTGGTAGCTTTCATCGAAAACTCTGCCTAATCCTTTGTGGATGTAACAAAACAATGCATAATGGGATATTCCTCTTTTATAGATCTACAAAAAAGTCCTTGAAGGCATATATCTATCTTTTACGGATAGCTTACTATACCAATTCTATCTTCTAAAAAAATGGTCACCTACATTGAGGTAATTGAAAAGTTATTTAGACGGATACAGTATTAATCCTTATTAACTTAAATACGTTAGTTTCCCCAAGCATTTCATGCACATTATTATAATCTTTCACACCATTTCTACGTAATATAAATTAAAGTCCTCCCCGGCATCTGCCTGTCTCTTCGCGATAAACTCAAAGATGGCGGTGGTTATAAAGGTTGGATAACCATCCAGTAGATGACGTTGTGTTTTATTAGCCACAGCAACGCGTGGCCGGGTCAGCTAGTCGTATATAAAAAATTTAGGTTCCGTATGATTATGTCCGCAAATCTTGGAAAGATGGATTGACTGAATTTTTTTACAGAATATTATATTTCAGCAGAAGAGTGTTTCTATATATTATGGTAAGCTCTGGCGTTATGAAATTTGTATAAAAAATTACTATAGGTGGGGCGTGAGTGGTTAGAAAATGTGTGTATTTCATATATTTTAGCGGCAGGGAGCGAAGGTAGGAGGGAGAGGATAACGAAGGAGGGTGACGAGGGAGCGAGAAGGCGGGGAAGGTGGAAGGGAACGCAGGAGGGGAACGGGGACGCATGGGAATGGACATGGAGGGAGAAACAATTTATATATTTGAATGGCATTGCAATGCATGCCGGGTACCAGCTAAGTACCAGTTTTGTTAATATTAAATAAGACAATAATATTATTAACAAAACCAAAATTTTCTAAAATTCTAATTTAAATTTTAGTATGGAATAAATAAAAATATCAGCGGGACTGTATTTATTATCTAGCCTATGTAGCCTTTGGGTCAGGGAATTGATAAATTTACAACGAACAACCGAAGTCTCTTTTACGATTTGGAACTGTGAACGTTATTAACGTTAATAATCTACAGACATGAAAATATTGTTGTATTATGTATGATGGCTTAGGTGTAAAAATGTTATTATCTTATTATCATTGGCATCCACATTGATAGACTTACCCTAATATGAAATATGGGTATCATTCCGACGAGCTGGAGGCGAACCACGTGACTATGTTTGTAACAACAAATAATAGAGAATGCTTTAAATAAACTATGACATCAGTCCACCACATTTACCACCGAAGAGCGCACATTGAAATAACCAGGCTAGGTGCAGAAAAGAAAAGTTCGTTAAAGGAAGGCAAAGGTTTGCAGCGCAGTCCATAATATGAATGTTCATTTCACGAACCGCCTGACGTAGCGACGCTAAAATTGAGTAAGGTGGGTAAATTATAAGAAATTTGTAGAAGTAATTTTGTTTTTCGCATTAACTCTATACAGGAGGCCCTTTTGAACACATTTGTCATGTGACAAATGTCAATCGTGTACATATGTTGGGCACGCGATAAGCGTGTTTCCCGACTATGAACCGGTGCCTAAGGGATCAATGACGCTAGTTCCTCGGAGCATCTTCCATTGAAATACCGGTAGAACAAGGATATTATTCCCACCCGACGACTGTGCTCTAAAGATTGCAATCCGTCTGTTAAGATGGGATAATCTATCACCTAACACAGACCAGAGGTGGCTGCCAAATTTAACCGTGGGGCGCACTTGTGATTTGTACATTAAATAGTGTAACAAAATTTTCAATTTTGGAAATAAGCCCGAACTTTTGATTACCCGATTTTGGATTTGTAGTTAATGTTTTGACACATCCAGTGATTTGCGCGCTATTGTAAAAAGGACTATTAATTCGTAAGAAGATTTTATTTTCGAGGACTGAATAGTGATATTACCATGCGAGTTGCCTATATACTGTCACATTTCACAGTGAAGCCACCTCCCCCGCTCCGTGCATCTTGGCTTGTTCCTCTTTCCCTGATTGGCTAGTCTATCAATTTGAATATCTATGGTTATTATGAATTTCCCTTACGACTTCTGTACAGCCAGTTTTTTCTATTATAGGTCAATATTAATATTATAAGGTAACAATATTAACATTTCAATACGTGATGCTACGTGTTTTCGATATTATTTAATGGAATGGAAGCATGGACGTTTACTGAAGAACTAATTAGGCGACTTGAGGCATTAGAAATGTGGATCTACAGAAGAATACGTAAAATAAGCTGAATGGACAGGGTTACGAATGAAGATGTTATGGTTCGGATGAATAAAGAAAAATAAGTTATTAAAACTATAAAAATCCTAAAACTGCAATATCTTAAACATGTGATGAGACATCCAGAGAAGTATGAGATCTTGCATGTCATAATGCAGGGAAAGATTGCCGGAAGACGGGGCCCTGGAAGAAGGAGAACCTCGTGGCTGAAAAACCTGAGACAGTGGTTTGGCCAGTCTACCGTAGAGCTGTTCCTTCATATTTGTGTTTACTAAACTATTATTTGCATTTTGTTTTTCCTGTTAAGCCCTTGCATACTGCTTACTAACAACGTATGTAGGGACTCTGGAGGTCTAAAATTTTTCAAAATAAATAAATTTAGCTTCGTTTAACAACAAAAATTAGAATCTTGCGAAAGCCTTGAAGGGGTAACCATCTGTTACTTGTACCAGGGCGGGTAAGTGGTGGATAACCTCCACAGCCAACGTCCGTTGAATGGACAGGGCACAAGAAGAAGAAGATTCATAAATATTAGTCAAATGCGTTTACCACTTCGCCATAGTGACCGTCTAGAAACGATGGAATAGCTGGAGAGGTATGTTGTAGAAGTATGATGGTATGCATGTAGCCGGTGATAGAAAGGTCACGAGAAGCACGCAAACATTCTCCATCCAAGAGAAATTCATCGAATCCACTTTTTCAGCTCACAGAAGATGGTATAGGATTACTAAAAAGAAACACACAACCAACATTCAACGCAAAATACTTATCACTCGCCACACCATTCCATAAAATCAATCATAATGTATTTAGCGATATTTTATCAAAAATAGTCAAAAGTAATTTTCTTTGAAAAAAAAATACTGCACGATACTGATGTTCAAGTTATCGAAGCACTTATTCTAGAACAATTCGCTGTTTAACTATCTGCTACCACATGATAAAATAATGTTAAGTTTTAAAAATAATGCAAAAAAGAAAAATGGGAAGCAGTTGTGTAAAAGAAAACACACGGTTCTTGGGAAACAAAAAAAATCGAGTGCAGTTAACACCCGGTAAAAGCGAAACTTTATCAAAACAATCTCAAACTATGAGGAACGAAGGAGCCTTGAAAAGTTAGGTCATAATCAAAGCGCTGTGAGCAGGCCAATGAGCGCAGACCTCGCGTCGTTTCCGCTTTACATTTTATCTCAACAAATAGGCGCCTTGATAGGAGTACAATGCTTCGCAGGTGCTGTACGCGTCATTTCCGTTTCATCCGATTTCCGAATCGCTAATGAGGCTAAGGAAGTTTCACTTCATTAGAAAATTATAAAGGACTGTAACAGTAGTTAGTGGTAATGTATTAATTTAAATTGATTTCATGTATGTTTTAAACATATTTTTTAGATTTGAAGGAAGTTTGCCAAAGTAACTTTTCCTAGAGGTAAGTATTTGATCAATTATTTTCAAATACTCATCGAAATTATTTCAACAGAAAATCAATTTTATCGTCTGTTTATACCATCGGTTCCCAACCTTATTTTGCCCACGAAAAATAGCCGAAAAATAGCCCATATTTTAACCTATTTAACTAATTGTTTTTTTTTCATAACTTCAATTATTTTTCAAAGGTTGTTGTTGAGTTGAGTTGATTCTGAGTTGTCTTGTCACCGTCTATGCAGGGTGTTAAGGGACTTACTTCGTACATATCCACCTTTTTTTAAAAATATTTTAGGGTATTTGTGTATCGTTAAATTCAAGTAGGTACCTACCTACATCTCATAACACCTCTGACAAGAGAATTCATTCGAATCGGTAGGGAGTACAGATTACACTTCTTGAAATTATATGTATCCAGTGGTAATCTAATTCCGACCATGTTTAAAACGAGTATTTACTAGATAATATTTTTTACCAACTCTTTCTGATTCACCCTGTGTTGTTTAATTTACAACCTGTGCATTCATGCTTTGCCATGAGTTTAAGAATGGTGAGAAGATGGATACTCAGTTTGGATTGACAATGTCATAGATAACGTCTTTTCATAGATCGAAAATAATTAAGATATTGAATAATATTGTGAGGTCAACACTTGAGATCACGATTCAACCAAATTTATAGTAGGAAATAGACTTGAAATTTAAGTCTCACACGACGGCTATACTCCCAACGTGAATGGATGGCAAGCGATATTCTGAAATAGGCCAACATCATATATATATTATGAGAGCATAGCACTGGTGTGAGATTAGGTTAAAGGGACATTTCTAATCCTTATATGTAAAACAAAGTCGGGTTAGTAACACCATTTATAACTCGAGAACGGCTGAACAGATTTTTATGATCTTTGTTTCGTTGGAAAAATTCACGAAAACAAAATTATGAAGAAAATTCTATTCCACATACATTTTGCATGGAACGAATTCTCATCTTTTGAAAGAGCTGCAGCAATATTGTGATAAATATAATATTTAATAGTGAGTGAATTCCAAATATCAAAAACGTCAAATGTCAACGCGCTGATTGTTTGGCTTTTGTTCTTAAACATATAACGCTGTCCCTCTTTCTTACACATTAAATTTCAATAGTCGAAAATGAGACAAACGGCGAACGTATGTCTGCACCCCTCCGAAGGAAAAATAGAATAATTATAATAAATAAATCTCCCCCATACCTATAAAGAAAATGAAACGCAATTCCCGTAAATGGAAAAGTAGGAAAATCACAGAAAATGTAAATCCGTACGCAACGCCATCTCTGATATTTTCAAAAACAAAACACGGATAGTAATGCATCGATAATTGCTTCATTGGATAATTTTTAACTTAATAAAAAAACTGAATTTATTTCAACCAATAATTTAACACAACTGTTATTGATTCTGAGGCGGTACGAGGTTCGTCGGGTTTCACATAGCACTCGTTTTAGGGTGAATTGCTTAAACAAAAAAAAAGTTCGTCGGGTCAGCTAGTTCGAAATATAAGACAGACTTTCGGTGCAAAAACTCTCTAACGGTGAACTCTGGCCTTAAACAATGCATGGATATTTTTAATAATTTTTCAAGATCAAGGTAATATTTTTCATCCCCTAAAGTCATTTATACTGAGTTTTTAATTGAACACCTAATGCCTGGTTTTACAAGAAAGCCCAATCAAATTTTTGTTATGAATTTCTCACATGTTTTGTGGTGTTGAAAGTAACAACGACAATATGCAAGTGTTTTATGAACCTTGGTTTAATTATCAAAGAAGCCATAAATTGGGAAACTTTCAATGCCGTTCTTCACACCGAAACAAAGCGGTTCAACTTTCAGCTATAAAGCAGATATATGCCATTTGTATAGTCCTATAATACGCCATGCGAATGCAACTACAAAGCGCATTGAAAAAAATAATAGCAATTATTTGTATACCTGTTCCATTTTCTCTTGCGGTAAGTTTCTTTTCATGAGAATAAAATGTGTACGGAAAACGAAATACGCGAATGAAAAAATTGCAGTGAAAAGTCTGTACCTTGGAGGAAAAGATCTAACGTTGGATTATTTCAAGTTTTAATTACCACAAAATCGTCGATCGGCGTTGAGTATTCAAACGTCAATAAATCGAAATAAAGGATATTACCGACCTGGCGGACATCAAATGCAAAATTGAAAAAAACTTACCTTAGAAGCTTCTTTTTAAAATCGGTTTGCCTATGTCTTCGGTGTCATTGGCTCTGTAGAGATATTTACAAAACCGATGTTGATTCGTGCTTTCTTCGCATTTTACTGCATCCCAACAACATAATATCGTTATTACGTAATTAAAAGCTTTATGGTAATACCGTAAAGTTTTTTTTGGTGAAATTTCTCTTTCCGTGCAAAGTGCATAGAAATTATTTATTGACATTACTCACGTTACCAATGAAGAGAGTGTAAGATTATTGGAATAATTGCACAGGAGAAAAACTCGTATTGTTTATCATTCATTTCATAAAAAGTTTCTGTAAAAACTAAGAACTAAATACTTCCACTGTGGAATGAAAACCTTCTACTTATTTATGATGATTGCGATACTGCCATGTACATTTATGGCTGAACGTCAACAATCTTGAAAATCGCTCTTTATTTTAGCAAAATCAGATACCTACAAAGTTGGTCTTCTTTCTTTTATCGTCGTTTCTGGTCTGCACAGAGGTTAACTGCTTGATGTTATATTAACATTTCCAATTATCTATGGATATTTTCTATCTGAAAAACTTATCTTTGCAATTATCGGAGCAAGTACAAAGTTCAGTAGTTTTAAATCCTAACATCATTAGCAGTCCATAAAGGAGTCATGATTGCTATCCTCATATTTGGCAATGTGGCCATTATTATGGTTTATTATTATAAAATAATGTGCTTTTTAAATAAGTGAGTGCCTATGTATACTTCAAAGATACTTTCGTTAGTACCTACCCTAGAAGTGCGCGGGCGCTATAAGCATTAACTAGGCATTATTTTTATTCGGTATCCAAACGAGACAGTCTTCCGTTACACGACGATTATCACAAAATCCCATTTTCAGTTTTTCTTGCTTTGGTGTTTCAATTTATTCCCCTAAAATATTGTGCTGATATTGTAAAATACAAACATTAAGATTCGGTTCGGTAAGAATTCAAAATCTACTATTTCACAGATGGCGATAGTTTCATTATTTTAAGAAAAGGCACTTTTTGCAATTTATGCTTTAAAATATTAAGAGGAATTAATTGTTTGCCTACGTACATATATGAATATGAATAATAATTTGTCCATAAATACACTCAAATCTTTCAAGAAAGGCTGACAAATGCTATCGATGAATACTGTATCGAAGACTTAACCATCATCAGCATCATCATCATCTTCTTCCCCTTCTCCTATTCGGGTCGGGGACCCACTGCATCGACAAGACTCCTCCATACGTCCCCGTCTTGTGCTGATTGTTCTGGAGTTGCTTCGCCTAACTGCGTCTGGGGCGGACGTCTACCCTCTGGAATCGTAACCAGTATTTTCCTCGGAATTCGGTCATCAGACATTCTTAGTACATGCCCAAGCCACCTCAGTTGCGAATTTTCTATGAAGAGTAGAAGTGGTTCAATGTTTAGATCATCTCGGATCGTCGAGTTTCTTACATGATCCGATATCGTAACCCCTGCCACTCCTATCAAGTACCTCATTTCGGCAGCTTGGACTCTAGAGCGTGTTCGTTCGTTTAGCATCCATATCTTGTGGCCGTTAGTGAGCGTCGAAGACTTAATCCACTATTGTATTAGCCTTTCTTGAAAGATTTAAGTTTGTTTATGGGCAAAACTATTTATTAATATTCAGATTGAATATACGGGCGCGAAAAATTAATTCACCATATTAATTAATGTAGCGCTATAATAATAATAATAATAACGTAGTATTTATATAGCGCAGTTTTGTGATATTTCACTTCAAGTGCGCAAACTGTAAAAGAGCAGGTTATAAATTCTTTCAAGTATAAACATGATCCCATATTTTGAGATCTTCTCTCGTTTTTCAGTTAAAATTAAGCAGGTTGTTGCTGCATAGTTTACGTTCAGCTATAAATGAAGTAGATAGTACCAAGGTACGCACAGTTTAGTTACCTGTAAATGGCAATCTTTGAACACAGCGTTAATCTTATCTGTAATCATCATTTCTAGAGAAAGTTATAAGGTCCGTAGTAAAGTTATTTCGTGTGCGTGGATGCTGGATGTACTGGATTGAAAGAAAGGATTTTATGGCGAAGAAGAATCGTTTGTGGAGTGTGAAGTTAGAGATTGACTGATTACGTACAATAAATTATTATTTACAGTTTTTAATATTATTTTTAAACAGTTAGATGAGGAAGGCTTCGAGATGGATAGTAGGAGATCGAAATATGTAAGGAATATCTTTATTCAGGGGTTTCAAGAATGTTCAAGGAAACAACATAATGTGGTGAACTAGAATGATGAATTAGAAACCAAAAGAATCACTGATAAAAACCTTTAGGGAGATAAATATTTTTTTTCAGGTTCTCCATAAAACAGTTATACATCAAATTATTACGGAGAAGATTACAAAATATAACAGAAAAAAAGTCCAAGGGGGCAGTTTCACTATGTTGAGACATATGTCAAAAGATAGTTACTGAACTCTCTATTGGTAACATTGAAGAATTCGATGCTCAATGCAGAATCATTAAGCAGTTGAATTGCTCTGAATGGCGCATTCTGAAAGGAAAATGTTCTCGCTTTCGGAGCATAAAAAGTGCGTGGGATCTCCCACGAGTATACGCGTTAGGGACATATAGGTAATCTCTTTCAACAATAATACGTTGGATTACTACAGGAAGAAGAAAACATCAACCTTTGCATGCTTTCAGGACCTAAGTAAAGCTTTTGACCGAGTTTCCCACCCCTTATTATGGAAAAAACTAAAAGAAAGAGGTATACCTTGGAAAGTAGTAAACATCTTCGAAACTTGGCACCGTCAACAGGAAAATCTTGTAAAGTGAAAAGATGGATTTTCAGAACCTTATTTCCTGAAAAGCGGTGTCAGACGGGAAGAATGTATGTCCCCAGTAATGTTTAACATTTACATGGATGAACTAACCACAGGCTAAACAATGCTGGAGTGGGCTGCCACATCGGAGGTCAATGTATCAGCAATATGAGCTACGCAGACGATATGGTTCTGATGGCACCGTCAATAAGGGGATTACGAATCCTCCTGAAGATCTGTTAAGAATTCGCACACGAAACCAACATGATCTATAATGCGATAAAAACAGCACTGTTGGTCATAAAACACGGGGAAGACCCAAAAAATATTCCCCCCGCCTTTTTGAACGGCGAACTCCTAAAAACAGTAGAATCTACCAAATATCTAAGACATATCATCAATAATAAATTAACAGATGACGAAGATATTGACAGGCAGAGGCGCGTACTGAGCATAAAATGCAACATGCTCAGTAGAAGATTTCGGCTATGCAGTCCACGGGTAAAAAGGACGCTCTTCCTAGCCTTCTGCATCACCCTGTATACATGCGAGCTTTGGGCAACCTTCAAAAAAAGAACCATGGAAAGGCTTCGGGTGCAATATAACAATGCTTACCGTCTGATGTTTGGACTCCCCAGGCACTGTAGTGCCTCCTCAATGTTTACAGAAGGGCTAGATCCAGGATTTAAAGCTCTATTTAGAACCAGGATTGCTGGACTGAGGGGAAGGATACACTCCAGAAATATTCTCATAATAGAATCCCGTTTGACTTCAGGATCGAGCATAGAAGAATATTGGAGAAAGACACTGGCTCCCATAATCCCAGACCCGATGTACTAATAAGAGCCCAATTAAAGTTTTTTTTTTAATTAAATATATATATATATATTTAATTTTTAAAAAACACGGGATATATATATATATATATCCCGTAGGCATCAATATATATATATATATATATATTGATGCCTACTACTTTTTAATATTTTTTTACTTATATTTTTATTTTATTTTCTTCTTATTACCACATTTTATAAATATCATGTGTTTTATGTATGTACTTATACTCTATATAGGATATGTGGGATTGCACTCACCTCCCCACATTCTGGAATAAAGACCATTATTATTATTATCATTATTATAGGTGGATTCAGTACAGTACCGGAGATCAGCTTAAAAAAATGTATCCCCAAAAATATTTTTCGGCGGGCTTCTAAGGTATTAAGATCGAGTATTCCTGTTAAGAACAACGATGGATACAGGAATGGGTATTATGTATATTCTCTCATATGTAGGTAACGCATAAACCTTTTTTGTAATCTTTCTTTTTCTAGGATATGGTTTTGTTCAGAGGGGGCCCAAATAATGGAGCTGTATTCCAGGATGCTGCGGACAAGTGCTTCATATGTCCTTCGTATTGCAATTCCATTAATACCTAAATGATCTCGCATTTCGAAGAACAAATCCGAGCATTTTGTTGGCGCGGGAGACAATGTCTGATATGTGAGATTGGAAAAGAGAGATTTGCTTCAAAAATCACGCCAGAGTCTCGAATCTCGTTTTTGCGTGATAGTATAATTTTATTAATGTGGTATGGAAATAGAAATGTATCTTGGGATCTTGTAAATGTGACGACACTGCATTTCTGGATGCTGAATGGTAAGTTGTTCAATTATATTATTATGAGTACAATTATGAATATCGTGTTATCCATTACTTTTGATTTTGCCAAATGCTTGTAATAGGATCAATTTGTAGCATGTTTCCCTCGAAGTCTTTAAGAGGGCATTACCAGAGAAAACCAGAAATATGTCATTTTCAAATCAGATTTTAGACGTATTGACTCTTTTCCACAAAAAATTATAAATGGATTTCGAAATATTGTTCTTTTATCTAGCATTCGCATGTAATAAATTTTGAGATTTTTTTTAAAATTTTTTGTATAATAAGGTTATTCCATAGGTCGTTGGCGGATTTGTTAAATTTTCAAAAAAGATTTTGTATTATACCACCCCATTTCAAATAATATAATCATGCAGTAAAATAAATCAATATATTATCTAGCAAACGCATGTTTTAGAATTTTAATTTTAGTTTCAATAAAATCATTAAAAAATATGTACGTACATGTGTTTCTTGACGAAAATTGGTCCATTTGTGTATTTATTTGCGCACTTACAAACTAATATATTTCAGATTTTTTTTAACATTCTTATTAAATTTAGACATTATTGAAAAATGATAAATACTTATAATCAAAAAATAACTACGAAAAGTACATTATTTTAATAGTTTTATCATCACGCCTTTCAGCATTTTTGGATGAAGGTATAAATTAAAGCAAATTTGGATTGAAATAAATTCGATATTGAGTTATAATTTTAAAAAGCTGGCACGGAGAATAATTAATCTTTCTCATTGTAACCGCCCTGCACGATCGTAAGAATAACTTTCGACGAAATGTGGATTTTTGTCCGCTGGCTGGTTAAACGCTCTTAAGTGTTTAAGCTCCTAACGAATATATGTTATTTTTTAAGATAATCTCTATACATTTGCAGAATTGAAAAAATAATTTAATGGAATTCCCTCGATAGAACAAACATCGGAAAGTGTAGGTACTCCGAAAATTATAAAAAAACGTTTGGTTCTGTTATATATTATAGATATGAAAAAATTCACAGTTTTCCTACTCTAAATACCACTTTAGATATTTGTCAAGAGAAATTTATTCCGTTTTAAATAATTCTTGCTTTATTAAATTCTAGTTTTGCCATGTAATGGAAACATTTTTTCACGAACACTTGGACGCTTTTTTAATGCAATTTACTTACTTATAGGATACGTCATTACGCGACGCGTGGCAGTTGAGAACTAAAACAACAAAATCGAAGACAAATACAATTGCCTTGTCTTTGGCTTACCACCTTTGAGATTTCCACCACGCATCTATATATATTATATATTTATATAACACTAGCTTATGCTCCTTCCCCGGCCCCTCTTTAATTAATCAATTACTTAATTAATTAATAAGATAAATAGGATTAATAGGACTAGCTGGTTTCCGGCATGTGTTGCAATGCCATATTCAAAGAAACACATTGCTTCTCCCTGAATTACCTTTCCCGTGCGTCCCCATTCCCCTCCCGCGTCCCCCTCCTAGCTAGCTTTATAAACTATAGCCTATATGTTATTCTGATGAATGAGCTATATTATTGTAAAGTTTCATTAAAATCCATTGAGTAGTTTTTGCGTGAAAGATTAACAAACAGACATACATCCATACAAACTTTCGCGTTTATAATATTATTAAGACGTTAAAAATTATACTCGTATTTTAATATCTGCGCGCTCCCTCTAACATTATTTACATATCTCCCTTTCAAACCATCTTATTCTTCTGTTTTAATGCTTACTACGTAGCGTAAGACTGGTGCCACATACAGCTATAAAAGATGTAGCTTGGCCTATTTCAGGCCTATTCGGCCTATATCGCTAGCCATATATTCCCATTGGGAATGTACGGCGAGCGATATGCCGAAATACGCCAATCCACATCTTTTATAGCTGCGTGTGGCACATCTGTAAAGCAGAAGTTCTATTTTCCGAAGCATAAAAACTATGGTGAGCTACCGCGTAAAGAAATTTGCAAAGCCTTTATTCATAATTGATTTCTAAAAAAATTAACCCACACAAAAGAAAGTTTTTTATTACAATACATCTACTTTTAAATGTCTTCTAAAACTAATTAAAAGTAATTTAAGTTTTTTTTGGTTTGAATGAGAATTGAACCTTCCTACCCAAGAAATGGAGTCAACCAGGCTCATAATGATTTAGGCACATTTATTACGTTATATAAAACCCTTGTCAGATGCCAACTTGAATATAACTCCACGTTATGGTCTCCCTTTTTCAACATTCATTCAGACAACATTGAAAAGATTCAACGGAAGTTTCTAAGGTCTATAAACTATAAATTGTATTTTCCTATACTAAAAATTGATTACAATTCTATTTATTCTGGATAAAATGTCTCTATTGAAACATTTAGAAAGAAGAATAAGCACAGATTTAATACTATTACATAAAATACTGCATTACAAAATTGACTGTCCTGAATTACTTCAATTTATCAATACCCATATTCCCAAAAAGTCACGTCGACAATTATTACCCTTTTTTTTAAATAAATGAAGACAATATAAGCGAAACTCAATCGAAAATTTGGAAACAGCAAAAAAAGAAAAACATATTGACACCTCTGGGACTCGAACCCAGGACCTCTTGCTTTCCGGGCAAACGCGCTAACCACTGCGCCACGGTGTTGATATGAAATTCGGTCATGTTTAACTGTACCATACTTCGACTAAGAACCACCTACATTATCTTCATTTTCTTTAACGCATATATTATTGGCAACTATCTTTATGTATTATTGCAAGATTCAAACCCGAACTAAATGCACTCTAGATAGTGTCTGGATAAATCTTTATCCATTTTATGCGACATCTATCGACTTTTCTGCAAGTCTAGGATGAATATTTTATTTTAACTTTATGAGTAAAACCTCAAATTGTTATATTTAAATAAATGAAGACAATATAAGCAAGAGGTCCTGGGTTCGAGTCCCAGAGGTGTCAATATGTTTTTCTGATTTTTCTGTTTCCAGATTTTCGATTGAGTTTCGCTTATATTGTCTTCATTTATTTAAATATTACAATTGGAGGTTTTACTCATAAAGTTAAAATAAAAAATAAAATTATTACCCTTTTACTTCAATAACACCGGGACACTAGATTATCAAAATTCTCCGTTTCCGAGACTTCACAGTCTCAGAAATACATATTCTAATCTAGGTGATATATTTCATCTTAAAACTAATCAGCATAAATGTTGCATATTCTATCACTTTTATTCTTCTAAACACAAATAGATTTACACAATTTCTGCAATTTTTGTTTAAATTGAATGTGAGACTTCTTATCATTTTTACATACTTGGTATTTTTATTTTATTATATGCTTTGGTTTTTACTTTGTATTATGTATTTTCTTTTCTCATGGTATTATATATTCTTTATTGTTTGAAACTAAACTTATAAACTATAATGTAAAAGCCCATCCGGGCGTGAAATAAATAATTAAGCAACTGAGCCAAATGTCCAATGGATCAAACTGACATTCATTTCGTACTAGCGAGTACCCGGCATGCGTTGCAATGCCAGTGATAAAGACATTGTTTTTCCACGCGTATCTTTTCCCATTCGTCCTGTTCCTCTTCCGCCTCCCCTTTCCCTCCCATGCCCCCTTCCCCTCACGTGTTCTCTTTAAATTAAATATATTTTTTATTAGACTCGAAGTATTCGATTTGGTTAGTACCAAAGGTGAATACTTCAAATAAATTCATTATTTTTTCGAAAATTGAATTATGATTTAATAATTGATGATTTGCAAAATGTCATTAACAATTTTTTTAAGAGTTTTTGTAGTGATTAAAAAAAACTTTTCAAATGTATTGTCACGCGGATTAACAGTCCAGAAACCTTCGCGAGGACGGAAAGAATGTATTTTGAAAGTTTCAAATATTTCCTTTGCATAATATAGCAACACATAGACCACTCATAACATATTATATGCAAGCATATTTTGATTTTTATGTATACAGGGTGTAACAGGACGTACTCGATGGATTTTAACCATCGATTCCTGAAATTATTTGGAGTAAAAAGTGTAAATGAAATTTTCGTGATATTTTTGATGTTTTTTTTATTTTTTTTTTTCTACAAAAACATTAAAAAAGGTAGGTGTTGGACAGTTGGAGGCGGGGTAAGGGGTTGGTCTGTTACTCTGCTGAGTGACCTATGACACCAAGTGGAAGAATTTTTTTTTGTTTGAATTTGAACAAAAATAAAATAAAAAAAATAAAATAAATATCATCAAAAAGTCACCGGAGACCAAAATTTTATGTACATTTTTTACTCCAAATATGCTCAGGAATCGCTGGTTAAAATCCCTCGGGTACGTCCTGTTACACCCTGTATAGATGGTGGATAGTGCTGTAATGTCATCAAAATTCAGAGAAATGCTTATATGTTCGTGTGTGTGTGCGTAATTGCCACTAAAAGGTGATAAAATGTATTGTCATCGACAACGAGTCTATCTATCTGCAGGGAAGTGGGATAATTTTTCACTTCCAAGAATCCACTATATTCATACATTAATTCAATCGAGAAAATAAAATAATAAATTCGAATTGATGAATTTAAAAACGGTATGAGGCCACGTCTGGTTGATTATAGGTATTTTTTATTATTTTATACTTATACGTATTTTGTACGTTCAAAGTAAGATTTTAAAAACTTTTAGTAACTTCTATGGTTAGCGATAGAATGTTATTTTTCCTCATACCCATCGATACACAACTTTATGTATGGAAACATTGGATACACGAAACCATGCCGCAGCTGCAAAAATGTAGGTCTAATTGGTGATTTAAGTATTTATAGGAATACCATTAAGCCCCGGGCGTGGTTTTAAATTAAAGCACAAATAAACACAAAATATAAACACATGTTTAATGTATTTAACCTTTTTTGTTCCAAATTCAGGTGGCGACAAAAAATTATGTCAACGAACCGTGTCTTGGTGTCAAGATGTTCATAAAAAGATGTTAATTTGACAAAAACTACTAAAGACGTTTAAGATAATGCTAGTTTGTACAGGCTCCGTTAGAATAACTGCAAATCTGTATTGGAATTCTTGAATTCATATGAATGCATACTGCCTTCTATATTCTATACATAGGTGCCTATTCTCAGTTCACTGAACTCTCGCTGTAAAATGTTTGCAATAATTCAAGTTATTTTATACAAAATCGTACTGCGTGTCAAATGGTTTGCTCTAGGCATGTTATTAAGTTATTTAGGTGCCTACTTGTATTTTAAATAATATTCCGGCTGTAATATGTTATTATGCAGTAGTAATATACCAACCCAATAATTAGATAATAATTCTGCAAAAAGCATTTCACATAGGTTTAATGTAAGTGGGCTGTCCGTAAAATAAGGTCTCAAGTTGCTAGCGTGTAGCCTGGTTTCCCTACGCCAAATCCCCAGCACGCTGCACTCTCTGCGACACAAGTCTCGGAGGGGCAGCCGTTCGCGATGAAGCTTCCGCTCGCCACACCAGCCAGGTGTGAATTACGGTCTATAATTTGTTTTTTTTGTGCAAAGAACAAAACCCCGGTAGAAATTCATTCTCAGCTACTTGAAGTGTAGGGAAAACAGTGTATAAGTCCGAAAACGTGGGCAAGTGGTGCAGAGAATTTAAAATCATAAATATTTGTTTACTAGCTGGTCCCGGCTTGCGTTGCTATGTCATTTAATAAAGAAATTGTTTCTCCCTGAGTGTGCTTTCCCATTCATCCCGTTCCCCTTCCGCCTCCCCTTCTTCTCCTGCGTCCTTTTCCCCTCTCGCGTTCCCACTCCGTCACCTCCACCTTCCTTCTCCCCACTCCACTCCCGAGTTCTCCTCCTCCCTCCCAGGTTCTCACCCCCTCCAAGGTTCCCCTCCCCCCTCTCGCCTTCCCCTTCCACCTTCCCCGCCTTCCCTCTTCCCTTTACCGCTCACTCGTCCCGCCAACCCTCCTCCCGCGTTCCATATATTCAATCCCAGTACATTCAGTTTTTAAACAGCCCGCGTGCCACCTTTTACAAATTTTATTCAAATTTCCATTTTTCATGTATATTTAATTTGGTACCTAACATAGGTACCTATTTAAAATATCCAAAATTCTTGATTCGTTTCAAACTATTAGGGGAGTACCTACTTTAAATAAATTTATCAACTTAAAGATTTTCAAAAATAGAATTTTATTTAACAATCATTGTTTTGCAAAATGTCATACAAAACAAGCGTACTGTCAAACGTGCGATAGTCGTTTAGGTTAGTATTACGTTTTCTGAAATTATCCAATTTTCTTAATTTTTCAACCATCCTCGTACTTCAAGGAATATTCTAAAAAAAGAATTAGCGAAATCGGTTCAGCTGATCTCGAGATTTGCGCTTAGCAACACATTTAGCGATTCATTTTTATATATAAGATATACATACAAAACAACTTCTTAAGTTTTATAAATTTTAAAATGGGTATTCCGAGGTATTCCAGCAATTATGTTGAACTACAACACTCTTTTAAACAATATGAATATTATGCTTAAATAGTCACACAGAAGGATTCTCAACGACATGGTATTTTAATATGATAAATTACCTACTTGATTGTCCAGAACTGCTTGCATTGATTAGCTTTCGGATTACTAGAAGTCGGGATTTATTTCAGTGTATAACTTGTGGGAACTACCATAAGTATTCCTCTTTGCCTATAATACTAATGGAGTGAAATAATTATATCAATTCAGTGGACATCTTCAATTTGTCACTAAAAAAAACAAAATGTTGTTACTGAAGCAGTTTAGTTGTGTACAATAAATAATGTATAATTTTTACTATCTTAATATTATATAAAACAAAGTCAGATTAGTTACACGTTATACCATTGATAACTCGAGAACGGCTCGACCAATTTTTATGATCTTTGATTTGTTGGATTTGTCTCCGCCCGAATAGCAGAATAGCTATTAAAATATCGAAAAAATTCACGAAAAAAAATTATAAAGAAAATTCTTTTCCTCGTATATTTTGTATGGAACGAATTTTCTTTTTTTAAAGAGCTGCAGGAATATTGTGTTAAGTATAATATTGAGTAGTGAGTGAATTCCAAAAATTGTTTTGCTTTTGTTCTTAAACATATAATACTGCCCCTCTTTCTTACACACTAAATGTCGACAGTCGAAAATAGGACAAACACACGTGTAAAGAAAACGAAACCCAAATACCGTAAGTAAGTGGAAATGTAAGAAAATCACAAAAATTATAAATCCATACATGTATTATGTTATTATTTCATATATTTTTATCACTTATTATTTTCTGTTTATCATTTTATTTTTAAATTTTATTATTTTGCTTTTACTTAACTGTTTTGCATGACGGATATTTGCGCGTGTTATTTTTATTAAATTGTGAAATTATTAACCCCGATACAGGCGAACCCTAGTGGGGTTAATAATTACATGCTAAAAATATATGTACATAAATTGTGAAGAAGCAATAAATAAATAAATAAATACACAATGCCATCTCTGATACTGATAAAAACAAAACACGGACAATTGCGCATCGATAATTGCTTCATTGTGTAAAACTTAAATTAATTCAGCTAATAAGTTAACACAACAATTATTGATTTTAAGCGGTACGAAGTTCACCGGGTCAGCTAGTACATATATAAAAGCCCCTAAAAAGTGCTTTAAAACATGTGATATAAATAATAATTTTATAGAATAGTAATCGTGAAATAAAATATGCTATTTAAATTATACATATGGTACCCATGCAGAGCAATAATATTATTATGCTAACATTGGTTGTTATTATAGTCTTCTTTTAACCATATTCCTTGCAGTTGAACACAATTATTATTTCTGAGGTAGATATAAGCTTGGTAACCTTAAAACAATGTAGTAATAACGTGTAATATTTAACCATGTCACTAAGTAACCGCGTAATACTTCTTACAGTTCTACGTTACCATATTTCCTTGGGAGTGTGTAACCATGCTACCGTGTTACTGTGTACAGTAATTCCTAATCTATGTATAAATTATGACAACAAACTTCCCTTAAAACTAAAAATTATCGAAAATAAACGTAAATTCCAAATTAAATTTAAAAAATACCCGAAACAACTACTGTAAGAGTAAATCACTATAATTAATATTTCATTGCATTTTATTTAAATCTTAAAATCTGTTTTTTGATATATCTCAAGTTTCTCTTACATATCTATTGTTATTAGTTGCAATATTATTATTCACTTAATCAAACATTGCATAATTGAACATGAATTCACTCACCAAACACAAGAGCCTTGTCTATTTATGGTGAGGAAATGCATTTATTATTTTGATATTACAAATCTGTTTAACATGTAAAAAAATGTTTAATTATTGTAAAAACATACAATTAGATATTAAATAAACAAATAAAATAATAATAGTGAATATTTTTAATTGATTAACATTAAGACAATAATAATAAATGTTTAAGACAAGATTTTTATGCATAGCACAAAGGGTAACAATGATTATAAGCAATAATATTATTAGCCAGAAACACTCATCTACATTGAAAAAATCTCCCGAGAAAAGATTCATGCCGCCGACGGGACTCGAACCCGCATCCCTCTGATTTCCGGTCAACTGCTCTTATCCACTGCGCTACGTCGCGACGTGTCGGCTTATCTCCTGCCCGGCAAATAATTTAATATATACTAGTGTTTCATTCAACAATTACGGCTTATTACATTTTTCCACCTGCAAACAATTAACTTTATTTTATATGAGAAAGACCACCTAGTGGGAGATTTAGTACTTACCTTTCTCATAAAAAATAAAGTTGGTTTTTTGCAGGTGGAAAAATGTAATAAGCCGTAAATGTTGAATAAGCCGACGTAGCTCAGTCGATAAGAGCAGTTGACCGGAAATCAGAAGGACGCGAGTTCGAGTCCCGTCGGCGGCATGTATCTTTTCTCGGGAGATTTTTTCAATGTAGATGAGTGTTTCAGGTTAATAATTGTAGTGTTCTGTTATTTTATGGACACACTAACAGATTCTCCCAATCCTTCGGATGGAGATTACTTCGGAATAAAAATAGATTCTTCTTCGTATCTGGATTTATTTATACTTCGCGTATACAATTGGGACTGCGGTAGTCTACCTAACAAGAAGCTAGCTAGAATGGTTCTGTCGAGTGTTTACTGAAATACACCCTCTCAGCCTCTCCGATCCCCTGCCGGAGAACTTAGGCACTACGCGGCCTGCCATCTAGCGGAATCTACCGATAGATGATATCACCGCCATCTGTCTCTACAAGGCGGAAGCTTTTACGATACACCACAATAATTATTGCTTATAATAATAATGAAAGTGTTTAGACATATAATTGCTATTCAAAAATATTTTGAGATTTAACATAATAAAATAAAACAAAATAGCGTAATTTATATATTTTGAGAACTAAACCGACGCGCGACGGCAGACATTGGGATAACCAACGAAATTAATACCATTTTTTTTCCATTTTTTTTTTTTTTCATGATTTTAATACTTTCCGTTTGCCAACAGATGAACAGATATACATTCTAACGAATACCTGTTTTGCAAAGAGATTGAATTCCAGAAGATAATAATAATACATAGGTAGGTACATAATATCTGTATGTATTGTGTGGAAAATTTTCTAGTCTAGTTGCGAATTGCGAAAGAATTATACAAGCATGCGAATGCAGGCAATTGATAGTTGTACATTTGAATTCGATAACGATCATTAATTTCTAACCTGCTATAAATCTATGTACCTTTTAGAATTTCATAAATATATTCGTAATCAGCCCGAGATCGCGGTAATACAGATGTTGATTGCGTTTACGGTAGTTAAAATATACAACAGTTGAACCATTCATTATGCTATTTAATAGTGCATTATTTACGTAAAAAAAACTTCATTAGGGGCCATCCATAAATTAAGTCACATCTTTTAATGGGGGAGGGGAGAGTAGAGAAGTGTGACAAGTGTATGGGGGTCATCAGCTTTGTGCAAAGCATGCACAAAGCGACTGCTACACACGCGACTGCCTCAAAAATATTTTACCTATCCCATTACACTCCTTTCGTCGTGGTATCCCAATACGCCCCCTCCTCTGTGGTAAATAAGACCGTGATGATATTGAACGTTGACGAAAAACTTAAAAATATTACTAAATTTTTACAGGTGAAATTGCAAAATTTGTGACGTCACGCTAGGGAGGGGGACTCACAAATGTCACGATTGTGACAGGGACGGGGGTGGGGGGTTCGAAAAATCGTGAAATTTGTGTGACGTAATTTATGGACAGCCCCTACGTTGAATCTAAACAAAAAAGCTCTTAATATTTTTTTCTTTCTGGTAGCTGTAATGGGTAAACTTTAGTCTTCTCTTATAAATTAAGATGGCCTCTTGCAGTATTTCGATATATTATGTGGTTATTTTATGGGACTTTGGGTGGGACCCAAAAGCGATGCCAACTCAGCCACTGACCGGTCATATGTGTAATATACCTGTATGTTTTATCCTACATATTATGCGAACGTTTTCAGAAGACTTTAAATACGTAAATCGTAATAGTGCTCCTAACCCCTCAGGCCTCGGGCCTGTTTTGTCGGAAGGTCAAAATATTTCCACTTTCCAAAAAAATTAAAATAAATGGAATATTTCTGATCGCATCCGAAAACTAAATACTGTTTTAGAAGGGGGCATTTCAATTTAGAACCCCCACCCTTGGTGAGATTAAGTGAAATTTGGTGGGACCTCCGCCTCCCCTCACATGAGATCAGTGGTGTATCTGGGGTCTCACCCTGTTCCATCTCGTTTTATAATTTAATTTGAAATTGTTGTCGGAAACTTTGGTTTCATAAAGGTGTACATTTTAATTATTTTGGGGATATTTTTTTTTTTTAATATAAAGCGTGATGTTTTCTCTTTCTAACACCGTTTACATCATATTTCTAGTTCACTTGATGGTACCATGTCTTCCTTGGGCGTACCCGACTTCTTCTATCATTCACATTTGCGTCATATATTCATCTTACACTGCTTTCTACGTTCTTCCGCTCTTCCGCTCTTCCGTTCTTCACATCCCCAAAACCATATAAGATTCCTTTCTTAATCTCACTCATTACGCTTACATCAATCAGTCTTGCATTATTTGCGAATCTCCAAATTTCTCACACGATCATGCATGGTTTTACCACACACACGCCACAGGGATCTCATTTCTACAGCATTCAGTCCACTTTCATCCTTCCTCTGCTCACTCCCATACATCAGGGTACCAGCACTCCATTGTGGACTGTTAGCTTCGCTTCTTTTGACAGTTTTTTTAGCGGCATTCAGTCCTCCATTAATGGAGTTACCTGCATTTACCCTTATTTCAATATCTCTATCAGCCTTCCCATCTATCGTGAACAAACTACCCAGATACACAAACTCATTCACCTGCTCCAAGTATTCACCATTCGCAATCGCTAATTACTAATTACATTTAAAAAAATTCATTGATACAATCTTATGCGTGTAGGAAAACCAAAATTTAGATCTACACGATAAAAAAATACTATAATTTGTATGATACATGATGCAATAGAATTGAAGTACCACATTGCGAATGTATCGTTAAAATTACAATAGAAGATAGATTGTTCGTACGCAACCAAAAATATATATTTTTTTATTTTTGTCACGATAAGCCATTGTACCTACTCCGGTTATGATATCTAGGAGAAAATAGTTATTATTATTCGAGGATGCACATTAGTTCTGAAGTCACGAAGACGCTATCAAACGAAGATGTTGCCGCATAATTATTGGGCTAACAAAAGATTAAATAATCTCTCGGGTATTTTACAAAAGAAAGAAAGTGGCCGCTTGTAGGTTAAAATCGTTATATCGTCAAAGGCATGTTGCCCGGAAAAGTAAAGCAAATAAAAATAAAAATATTGTCTTACGCAACTTACTGGATTCCATCTAATTAAAATTAATAGTGATTACATGAACTAATAACACGGGATTGTTCTATACAACAATATTTTGCATGGTAAGGTACCTTAGAAGAAATTTACGATCACGTAGTCACCTTTGTTATTATGCAGGTTAGTTAACATCAAACAGCGTTGTATTTATCACGCGTCTATTCAATACGCTCTACTTATATAATTTACAGTTTAACATTTAACTTTAACTTACAGTTTTAACCCCTTAGGGTGATTTGTACGCTTTTCGGAACAACTCACACAGGTCTCATAGAAATCGTTGTCTCCCTTACTATCGTGGTTAGAAATGCGATCTAAACGGTGTTAGAAAGATAAAACACCACGATTGATATTTAAATCGAAAAGTTAACCACAAAATAATTCAAATGTATGCCTTAGTGAAATCAAATTTTCTGACCGCAATTTGAAAAAAAATTATTAAACTTTGGAATTTAACGACAAAAAATGTGTTGACGATATAGTTTATAGTACAATGACTAAAAAAATATGTGTGTTTTTTTAATTTTTTTTTTCATTATCACTTATTTTAGTTTTGTCATTTTTAAAACTTTTTTATTGCGATAAAAAAATTTTATATTGCAAAAATTATGTTTGTTTCAAATTATAAAATTTGAAAGTGTATTACATCACCTTTCAAAAACAGTTTTTATTATTCGGATTCATGTTTAGCGTTCTGAAGTATTTCATTTATTTGTATTTTAAGGATATTTTGACCTTCCGACAAAACAGGTTCGAAGCCTGAGGGTTAATATTAAAACTCGTTGCACTTTTTTTGTATTTCTTGGGCATTAACTATTTAAAAATTTCTAGACATTTTGTTTTGAAGAGTTTTATTTTACATGTACATTTGTTGCTTAATTTTTATTTAACTGCTACCGATTTCGACACATCCGTGACATTCACTAGCAAACCTAAAACTGACTTAAAAAATTATACAAGTACAGAAATGATTACATTAGAGTACTGTACGTATGATGAGGTACTTTTTTAAATTTTTTATATGAATACCGCACAAGAGTCCCAACTGCTCCCGTCTGAAGCCGGTGAGACTATGGCATCCCCAATTGGGGTATGTTGTGAGACTGAAGGTAGTGGGGAGGGGAATGAGATAGGGAAGAGGAAGGTGGGGAAGTACCTGGCTATTAGATCTGGTCACCGAACACGGCTAATGCCATTTCAAGCAACGTATCAATTCTGAATGGTGGTCTTACACCAGGGCGATACTGAGAGTATCTTCCCCTCTGGAACGTGCCACAAATATACTATATATTATTTTAAATGAATAAAATGTGAAATAACACAAATTAATCAAATAAAAAATTTTTGCCACGCCGGGATTCGATCCCGCGACCTTCGGTGTGAGAGTCAAGAGCCTTGGGAATACTAGATGAGTACTGTATGTATGATGGGAATACTAGATGGGAGTATTGTATGTGTGATGGGAATACTAGATGGGAGTACCGTATGTATGATGGGAATACTAGATGGGAGTACTGTATGTACGATGGGAATACTAGATTGGAGTAGTGTGAGTGTAAGTAGTAGGTAATTTTGGCGTTGTGTCCATTATGTGTCTATTCAATACGCTCTACTAAAATAATTTACAGTTTTGCAGTTAACTGTAACTAACGGTTTTGATTGCGTTTCATTTCGAAGTATACATCATCGCATTTTTCATATTATTTTCCACCATTTCAAGATGGAGGTGGCCAAAAACTCAATGTTTGTCAAGGTGCAGAGTTACCCATGACTCACTAAATCTATAAATTAAACATATGTGAAAATACCTTCGTATGTGTGTGCTTTAGTCATCTAGAAACGTAGATACAGTTGAAAAATCAAAAACCCTCGGTTTTATATTGCAGATCTCAGGTGATTTGGCTTTAACATGCTCTTTCCGAGTACAAGCTGAGTTTTTCTACTCACCTGATTATCCCCATCATTTCTCTTCTTGTAGATCTTCTTCTTCCTCTTCTCATTTCACTGCCCAATTTCCAACAAAAGTTCTAAATGGTGCAATAGTACCAAATAGTGCAATAGTTCCAGAGGGTGCAATAGTTTTAAATGGTGCAATAGTTACAAATGTTACAATAGATCCAAATGGTGCAATATTTCCAAATGATGCAACAGTTTCAATTAGCGCAATAGTTCCAAATGGTGAAATAGTTCCAAGTGGTGCAATAGTTCCAAATGTGGCAATAGTACCAAAAGGTTCAGTGGTTCAAACGCGCAAATGTTTCAATGGTTCCAAAAGGTGAAATACTTCCAAATGGCGTAAATGATCCAAAAGATGTAATCGTTCCAAATAGAGCAAGTTCCAAACGGTGAAATAGTTCTAAATGATGCAAAAGTTTCAAATAGTGCAAAAGTTCAAAGTTTTGCAATACTTTCAAATGGTGCCATATTTCCACTTAATCCAGGCAGCAGTCATCAAAATTTCAGCTTCTTTCTAACAACATTGTGGCACGAGTTACTTGTCACTTTTTTTTCAACTTTGTCTACCGCCTTGTCATTATGGTTATGTATTTGTATCCGAAGACAGACCACAACCCACAACTAACGACAGCCAAGCCCGCATTATAGCATTACATTACATTACGAAGACAGAAGCACTGGTCTGAAATGGTCACGGTGGATGGGCTTCCGTTTGTCGAGCAAGACTGATGGCACCTTCTCGAATTATCTCGGCGTTTCCGACTAACAGATTGAAAGGAGATTTGTTAACCATCAAAAGATACTCACCGCAATACAGACTGCAGACGCCGAAGTGCTGAGCTATCTAGAGCAAAATAATTAATTGTGTTTTTGTTACTCCAATAAAAACTTAGGAACCGTATACTCTGACGTTAAGTTATTTTATGGAACTTTCGGTTTCAAATGTAAGCGTAAACGTATTTTCCATTAATATAATATAGATAATCTTAAAGGTTCTGAAGCATTACGCTTTGTCGTGATATCATTTTTTGTAAATATTATCAATAATAAATATTGATTTATTAACTTCCATCAAAAAAAACAAGGTTATGTCTTCACAATCGACGCTCAATTTCATTTGGTTTTATAGACATAAACAAATACACTTGTTAGGAATATTTGTAGGTATCTACTTATATGAAGTTGATATAATGAAGGTGTGTACCTACAGTTTTGAAGAGCAAAGAAATTATATCAATTTTTTGTGTAACAAAATGCGAGGTTCGTGATGCCAGATTTGCAATAATCTGCTTCAGCAATATGACAATTCATTTCCGAATAAATTTAAACGATATTTAGAAAAATATATTTTGCAAGCGAGAAGACCCGTAAAAAATTACGAGGTATTGTAGTATTACAGGATTTGTGAAGCTAAAATTTTATGTGAAGAACAAACGAGAACAAATAAAATTTCCGCAGAATGACCAAGAAAAATGTTCACGATAATTTACTAATATACCTATATTGTCTGAACTCATCACATAATCAGCTCCAATATTGAAAATTGCACTTAAATTCAAAACAAATCCGAGTTCCGGATCCAATTGAACCAGAATTAGACGAGACCGACACACAACCGAAATTAGAATATTTGTTGATGATTTCTATAAATATTACCTACTAGGCCAGAGGAATAACAAACAAGGAGATTTTATAAACCTATTTTGGAAAATTTATTAGCGTTTTTTAGTGCTCACAATTTCCATCAAGATCACACGTTTCGCCTTTCCACTTTACAAGAACCGGCGCTGTTGGCGAATGCCGTAAGGAGTATATGAAGTATTGAAAAATAAATTCATATTGCTTTGGCAACGTGATTTTGTCGAAATCCTATATATATATAATTTTTTTAATTTTCTTTATTCATTTTGTTTATTACAGGATTGTTTTACATGGTATTTCGACTACCAAGCTAGGCAAATGCCCGTCTTATGGTAATCGAGATTCATAAGATGTTATATTTAAGTATATAATATTTATAATCATCCATATATATGTAGATGAAAGTACAAACATATAGCATACATATTAAGGAAAATATTCATACTAGTATTAGGTACATGATCACATACAGGAAAGGAGTTAAACTAGGTGAATCTTGTATAAATAAAAATAAAATAGAATAACAAATAAAAATAAAAGTAACAAATAATAATATTTTAAGGATAACAGAATAAAAATAAGAATAAATATGTAAATCATCTATACAGATGAACAATGATAGTCTTAGAAACCAAAAAACAAAAGCAAGTATTCCTAGGCAGCATATAAAATGGACGAACAATGTCAAAAAATATGAAAAAAACCATCAGCGTAATATAAAGTTTTGGTTGAAAATTAATTTAGAGATAAGATTTTTTACTCGAGAAATATGAAAAAATAAGAACAGTTTTTAAGATGTAAGGCATTCTTTATAATATTTCCTTCCCTGAGTAAATAACCAGTTATGTATATTAATGGCATAAAGATCATCAGTTTTCGGTGTCTTAATATCAATACTCAGTTGAACATTTTAGGCGCGATGTAAGAGAACTATCGTTGGGCGAAAGATGTTTTTGTTGGAGGAATTTTGCATTTTTGGTGTGATGAATAGTGGGTGTAATTATTTTGTTGAGTTTTGAGTGTTAAATCATTTTTCCTTATGTGTATGAGAATTGTCTTAACGTATAATTGTCTAATGTCTAGGATTGCGAATTTTTTAAAAAGTGACTGATGGGTGAGATGGGTGACATTTTAATATAATCCTTAGTAGCAGCTTTTGAATTAAGATCATGGGATATATATAATATAACTATAACTGCTTTCTACAATCTTTGATCTCTGACCCTCTGAACTTAGTTATGGCATTAGAAATTCCCCACTTGAATCGTACTTGTTATTTCGGTTGTGATCGATCAATTACCGAGTTTTCCAATGCGGTTTTCATTTACAGTAGGTGCTCAGACCTCTCAGTGTTCACCCATAGAATTGAAAGTTGTTCCACAGCGGTCGGGCGGTGCAGTAGGGCACGAGGCTATTTACATTTACATGGCTGGTTAGTAGTTAGTAGTTACTGACCATTTACAAGCCGATAACCCGCGCAGGCATGTATTAAAGGTGAGTACTTGACCAGTACTAACGAAGGTACACAGTACCTACGCAGTCGTAGGTTTCAATTATAACTGCACACCGTCAACCGTCCTGAACGGTTGTTCGTTCAACGATGCTATCATAAATATACAAACCACCCACGATGCTATTTAGGGCGACCCAACTTGATACAGCTCTCAAACAGAACATAAAGGTATTTATTTAGGCAGGTAATCGACTGGATTTTGGAACCATTACACAGGTCTGGGACTTTTTTTCTTTGAAATAAGAGGTTATTCCCATGTATTTTTGGTTGCTGAATTCGGGAAAATTATCAAAAAAATTCCATCACGTAAGGTTTTTAAATACTGTGGGATTGCCTATCTTAAGGCGCAAAACGGGGTTAATTGTCGAAATATATATTTTTTATTAATTCCAACTTATTACAAGATAATGTTATGTTTTATAGACTGAAACAAAACATTTAGTAACTCATGATGATAAAATTAGTCAGCGTTGAATCTTAAATAACTGGATTTTCTATAGTAAGTATGATGAGAGAATGCCGGAATTCCCAGGGTGCCCACTCCCTTTCATGCCCTTTCATTTATTTATTTCTGTTCCAACTTTCGTAACGTGGGTTTCAAAAATGACTTTAAGAGGTTTTGTAAATTATTCTGAGAGTTTTTGCTATATTTGTGATGAATTTGTAGTGAAAAAACAACAAAGAAATATTACTGATTTTGTTAAAAAAGTGTATTTTACGTATTTTGGTGTGAAGATAGGGGACCAGGACAAATCTTGGGCCCCGCATAGGGTTTGTTCGGGGTGTGTTGAAGGACTTAGAATGTGGTCAAAAGGAAAAGTTAAATCTTTTCGTTTTGGTGTTCTCATGATCTGGAGAGAGCCTCTAAACCACAGCGATGACTGCTATTTTTGTTCGTGCAATGTTCAAGGGTATAGTACCAAAAACAAAAAAACAAATTTGTTACCCAAACATGGATTCGGCACTCCGCCCAGTCCCTCACGGACCTGGCATTCCTACATCACAAGCACCCCAAAGCCTAGACGATTTGCATTCTGAAAGTGAATCAGAAGAAAGTTCTATTGACGAGTTTCAAGTAGGCGACTCCAGTGGACCTCAATAATTTTCTCATGCTGAATTAAATGACCTAATCCGAGATTTGGGACTCCCAAAAGAATCTTCTGAGTTACTAGGATCCAGACTGCAAGAAAAGAATTTATTGACACCTGGAACTTCTTTGCTTGGTATAGAAATAGAGAAAAACATTTTGAGCCTTATTTTTCTCAAGATGGTGAGCTAGTCCATTGTTCCGATATTAATGGTTTAAGGTCCACGTTCAAACTCAACATAAAGCTGAAAATTGGAGACTGTTTATTGATTCCTCGAAAAGAAATATAAAAGCTGTTTTACTTCACAACGGGAATAAGTATGCATCAATACCCGTTGGTCACTCAGTGCATTTGAAGGAAACTTATGGTAACTTGACATTGATCTTGGTCATCTTGGATAAGTTAAAGTACAAGGAATTCGAGTGAACATTTTGTGGGGATCTTAAAGTAATTTCTATGATACTTGGACAGCGGTGGTTACAAAAAATTTCCCTGTTTTCTTTGTGAGTGGGATAGTCGTGCTAAAGCTAAACACTGGTACCAGAAAGTGTGGCTGAAAAGAACATTGACGGTCGGAGAGAAAAACGTGCACTTTGAATCTTTGGTTGATGCTAAAAAGGATCCCCTTCTACCACCGCTCCATATCAAACTTGGCATTATGAAGCAGTTTGTGAAAGCATTTTCAAAAGATGGCGAGACATTTAAATACCTTTCAAGCAAGTTTCCTGGTCTGTCTGAAGCAAAACTGAAGAAGGGAGTTTTTGTTGGTCCGCACATTCGTAAGCTGATGAAAGATAACAACTTTGAAAATGTGATGAACGATGTTGAGAGCTCAGCATGGAATTCTTTTAAAGATGTAGTAACGAAGTTTCTAGAGAATCAGAACGACCCGGACATTGAAAATATCGTAGAAATATGTTGTGCAATTTTAAAAATCTGGAATGCTCAATGAGTTTAAAACTCCATTTTTTGAACTCCCATTTGGATTACTTCCCGGAAAATCTTGATGCAGTTAGTGAAGAGCAAGGTGAGAAGTTTCACCAAGATATCAAGGAAATGGAGAGAAGGTATCAAGGTCGATGGGATACAAATATGATGGGCAACTACTGCCAAATGCTGCATAGGGAATATATAACGTCCCACAAAAGAAAAAGCACAAAACGAAGCTTCGAAAGTAAAAAAGCAGATTTTATAAAGATTTATAATTGTATATAATGTAAATAAAATATTTTATGACTTAAAATTAATTAAATTTGTATAATTTTATGATTTTTTTTTCTTTTGAACATTCCCTACAGAATTAGTGTAAGGCGGGTTTTGCCTATATTTTAATTTCAACTTTGCGGAAAATCCTTACGTGATGGGTCGAAATGGGTTGCATTCTCGAATTCAGCATACCGAAATACATATGAATCACCTATTACCATTTAAAAAAATTAAAAATGTCAATTTGCAGACCAGTGTTATTAAGAAGGGTAATGAGGACAAATTCGAGGTAAAGCAAATCCTTCGTCCTGTTTCCTTTGGCTGGTGATAAAAAATAATGGGAAAATGTTCAATCTAAATTTATCTTATTTTATTTTAAATTGATGCAGGGTGTGGGGAGGCAATCGCCCCAAATGAGCGACAATTTCTGTTAGACTGAAATATACAAATAGACTGTCTTAGTTCTTAGTCTCGTTATAAAAAATCAGGTTGAAAGTTTGTGGCAGTTCTGCTCCGACATTAGTGGCAAAACGTTCAAAGTGAATCTACGGATTCGACACGTGCGCATAAACGGGATCGTATCTCGGTGACTAATTTTCCGATCCGAGTGGACAAAATGTCGCCTCGAAGAAGAATTTATGTTTTATACCTCATCTCACGTTTTAAGTAGTTATCTTAAAAAACTGAAAAAGATACGATATATGTATAGAGGGTGTGAATTTAAAAAAAATCCTGCCATGCATGAGGGTAAAATACAACCAGATTGAGCACGAAAGCGTAGAGCACAAAATTCAAAAGAGAATAACACCGAATACGCCGGGCTGGAACCCAAAACCAACATGTACTCCGAGAGTATTATTCTAACGTGCACACCTTCCGAAATTCTTTAAACTTTAACTAATAAATTATTTGGATAAACCAACCACGCAAGCTGACGTTTGCACGAGGTATTCAAATAGTTTCAAAGCTATAATATGTATCCTAATTTTCATACCACTACCCTGTATTCAATAAATAATGTTAGTTGCAAAGGAATTAAACAATTCAAAACTTTAAAAAAATTATGTAATTCAATTGTATAAATTTTTTTATTATTATTTTTTTTTTAAATAAATAACGTGATCTTACCGTGGTCCCGTTCTAAGGTCACATAATACATATATGTGTTTGAATTATAAGTACTTGTGTTAAATAAGAGGAAAATTATGAATTATATCTTGAAGAAAACACAATACAAGCATCAATCTTTGTTGTCAAGACAAATTTTGAGAACATTAAATTGTATTCTGAACGAGAGGTTGGTTTCTTTACGTCTTTGAAAGAATCGCAAAGATGTGATTTTTTTCAAGGTCATTTTGGAGAACATTAATAATAATTGCGTTCAGAGTGAATGAGTGGTTTCTTTAGTGAGATCACAAGTAGGAGATTCTTTCCAGGCCATTTTAGAGAATATTTACAATTGTATAATTAGAATTTACACATTTATAAACCAATATATGACTTATGAATTCCCAATGTATTTATGACTATTTAATTTAAATAAAGTACTTTAATTTTTAGAATTTCTTAAGTAGTCGAAATTACACAATAGGCCACTTGCATGGACTTTATAACGACTTGGAAAAAATCGTGTGGATAGATTTTTTTACTAAGATTACGAAAACGTTAGTACAAATGTTTAGAAATGTACAGTTTATTTTACTTTTACATAAATAAATCCATTATTTGGGCTCGTGACGTCACTACATGAAAATGTCCCGTCTCCAAAAATGTTCCTATTAATTTTATAAAATTCCAAACTGATTTTTTTTTATATGGAATCACTTTGATTTCTGGCGAATTTTTGAATTTGACATCTAACGTTCACTAGATTTATTATTTTTTCTCTGCGATCGTATCATTTGGTTTGATTTTTTGACAGATGTAATGAAGAGAACCCCGTACATTTTACGTTGTCCGTATATGTTTTAGAGAATGATAATGGTGCGGATCTTAACAAAATCAAATTTTATAATATTCTTGTAATTATTATAATTTACAATTATATTACATTTGATATAGTAATATAGACGTTGAACATTATAAAGATTTATGATCAATAAGATGGATCAAGGAAAAAAATATTTACGAGATTTAATATTCTTGGTATGCCTCGTTATTCTCCTGTGTCATTCGTGTGGAAAACGTTCTTTTTTTTAAATGATTTTCGGCTATGTAATTATCGTTTTTTCGCACCTATAAAATTATGCCCCGTCTTTCCGGTTTATAAAAAATGGTCTGATTTTTCGGATTGAAATTTTCAAAAAATCGCCAGAGTTTCAAAAATACGATTAAAAAAAAAATACGGAATGTCTTAGAATATTTGCCTAAACCGGAATTTTTTTTAATGTGATGCAAGTGGCCTTTATCAAATACATGATAAATGATTTTTTTTCAAGCTTGTTTTGGAGAACATTAATTTATTTAGTTGTTTATTTATGTATTTTATTTTATGCCCAGAGGGCTTTTACGTAAATAATAAAGGCAGTACCTACATCTTTTAACATGAGAAAAAAATAGTATAGATAAAGTTACGATGGAAATAAAAAAGTATATAAATGAAATAAAAATATAAGCAACAAAATTTTTAAGTACGAAGTAATAATATCAATAAGTTACGGTTAAAAAAATACGTACATAACATTACAGATACACATCGACCTAGACGTCAATACAAGTTTGACGTTTTATGAAAATCCGACACAGCCTATCTAAAATTACTCAAAATAGGTGCGATCATTTGCGCTCAACTAAAAAAAACTCTTTCTTGGAGATTTCACTTAAAAGAGACGCTTTATAAATGTGCCTCTAGATAATTATAGACCAATATTCACGTCGCGTCGTCAACTCCTCGTCCCTTTCCCTCTCCCCAAACTCGACCTTATTTGCTTCATGGGTAGGCATATTATTAACTCTGTGTACGGAGCTAAATATGGACGCTTTTATTTTCAGGCCGGTGACCGCCCAGCTCTAAGCCCTGAGAGTGCCCTAAACACCTAAGTACGGCTTAATTTATTAGCATGTACGACATAGACGTTCTAACTGTGTCCATATCTGCCTACAGTTCTAAGTACCTCTTCAAGCACAAGTGGAACTTTATACCTCGGTAACTCCCTTATTAGTATGCAGGAACAGTCCATTCTATTAATTTGTGAACAAAATTGGTATTTCACAATTGTTACATGTATTCTCAGCGATTATAACGACCACCATTTAGAATTGAAAAGTTCCTTGAAATCGCTTTAGCCTTAGTTGGTGGTTAGGTCTATGTATATAGCCAGGTACTTCCCCACCTTCCTTTTTCTCTTCCCCACCTCCTTCAACCTCACAACATGCCACAATTGGGGATTCCGTAGTCCCACTGGCTCCACATGGTTGGAAGTTATTGAGCTCTTACGCGGTATACTAACCCCTTACAAAATAAGCTGACGCTGAACTTGACAGAACAGAATAACCATAATCATTGTCGACTTTTATGCAACCATTGTTTATTAGGGGGAGTACGGATATTATCGGACGCATTGTGTTATTCATTTGTATTTTGTTGTTATTGCTTCAATATAAACGATTCATGAATTAATCATGAGTGTTAGAACAGATCTACACGGTACGCTAATTTTAAAAATCAACAATCATCACTGTTTTCCAAAATTTCGATTTTAAAATTACGAAATTTTCGTTTATTATCGGAATTCGACGGGTGGTATCGGACAAATTAGCACCTTGGTTTAAGAACGTAATTCCTTTTTTTGTAATAAAACGGTTACCAATGATAAGATATAAAAGGTTTCAAATATATCAAGACAATATCTTTATTTCAAAAAGTAAAAGCAAGAGAAATACAAGAAAAAGGGCAACAAAGTATTTGAAAGAATTATCTAATATCAGACATCAAAGGTGAGCAAAAAATATGCATGTTTTTTTAATTAAAAAAAGATTTAAAAAGAGTGGTAAAACCGTGTATAACGCGTTATGATGTGCCGAAAATAAACATTAATTCTGGCACAATTCACATTTGTAAAAATGTTGGTAAGATTCAAGACTTATAAAATTTTCATTGGCATTGAATCCAATCTTCTTCGAAGCTTTCTACACAGATTAAGCAAATTTCATCTTTGTTGTAATCCCTGTGTAGTGTTAGTTTATCTACTTTCTTAAATTAATGGTTTTAACGTTATTTTATTTGTTGTGTTTGGGTGGGTTCTTTTTTGATTTACTGATTCGAAAATATTTTTTGGCATATACTGTTTCCTGGTATTTTTTCTTGTTTTATTTTGATTGGTAGACCCAGAACTCGTATTTCGACTTCATTCTTTACAATTTTTGAACTATTTAGAAGTGAACCTATTTTCCACAATATCTAAAATACTTTCTTTAATTTCAACAACCTGTCACTAATGGCCGGTTATATACATTAACTGGCCGGTTATATAAATTACTTCTGGACTCCTTGTGGTGGATCCAGATTTCTCTTGATGGTGATCTCAGTGGGATTGCAATAATAATACGTAGGTAGACTATTACTGTTTATTCCGAGGTCGTACAGAGGTGCTTCGTAGGAAGCCTAAATGCAAAGAGAGGACGAATGGACAACATTCACGCCTTTTATACGTTCCGCATGCTGTCTCACTCATACACGCATGTCTCTTTCATACTCCACACATAAATCTGAAGACAGTTACACAACATGATGCTGATAATTATTTACAATACATACAATATTCCAATATTTACAATGTAAGTAATTCATTTGTCTCATGTTGAGTCGAGAGCTGAGTCCTGTCTTCATTGACTCATCTGTGTGTCCGTGGTCGTAGTCGGTCCTTCCAATTTTCCGACGTGGAAGCCACTGGATCACTGGAGCTGGAAGGAGAAGGAGAAACACCCATTAGTCTGTCATCCGGCACAAAGCTGGAGACATCGTAGTTATTATACGATCGTCTCCTTGTCTCAGACGCGATATAATTATCATGGTCATTATCCCTAGCTACACATAGCTTTGACAACTGATCAAAATGTCTTTTCCAGTACATAATTTTACCATACAAATTTACCTCAATTAAATAAACTTTTTTACCTAATTGTTTGTATACCTTCCCTGGTACCCATTTATCCTTATTTTGATTCTTAAAATCCCTTACCATTACATTTTGATCAATTGAAAAACCCTTGGATCGTTTATTATTTCTCTTGTAATAATATTTCTGATTTTCCTGACACTTATCTCTCCCCCCTCTCGGTACAAAATTGTTTAAATTTGACCTTAATTTCCTTCCAAATTCAAAAGTTATATTTGTCGGATTGCAGAATTTTGGTTCCGCATTCCCATTTAATTTTAATTGCACTTTACTTTTATTAAAACTACCCACTTTCTCCGAAAAAACCTCCTGGAATTTTCGAATTTTTTTATTCACTTTACTACTACCATTCTCAAATACACTGTGAGAAAAAATTTCACTACCCTCCTGGGATGAAATTGATTGTAATTCACTTTTATCTAAGTCACTTCTATCATCCTCCAATACATTGTGAGAAAAAATTTCACTACCCTCCTGGGATGAAATTGATTGTAACCCCGTGAATCCAATATTAAATTTATTTATAAAGTCACGACCTAGAACCGTAGATGATCCATTTTTAACTACACAAAATTCTAACATTTCTCTATAACCGTTATAATCAACTAATAATGAAATACAACCCAATAAATTCAACTTACAATTAGCGTAACCCATCAAGGTTAAATCCTTTGGTTTTAAATCCAAATGTTTGAAGTGTTTAACATAATCTAGATCTGTTAATATCGAAACTGCCGATCCTGTATCCAAGAATCCGTTAAAAATCACATTGTTCACTAGGATTTTGCACATAATTGTGTCACAGTTCACAGCCTGTACCACTAACTTCTTCTTACTTCCCTGCGTATTCACATACACAGAAGAAATAACCTTTTTACTAAACCCGCGACATATTTTACTAATGTGACCTTTGCTTTTACACTTAAAACAAATTACTTCGTTAAATTTACAGTTTATCGACTCATAATAACTGCCGCAATGTTTACATCTAGTTTGGTTCCTAAATGTAACATTCTTATTTGTAGGTCTAGAAAAATGTTTACCCTCCGAATTTTGTTTTTGTGATAAATTGTTCAGTTTATTTTTAAAAACTATATCTACACTTTCCGTTTTAATTTGCTTATTAATTACCTCGAACGAATCCATGGCAATAGCACATTCTATAACCTTTTTTTAATGAAAAACTTTCAGCCTCGATGAATAATTTCTCCTTAATACGACCAACTCGAAGACCGGTGATAAAAACATCTTTTAAATTATTTTCAAGTCTGTCTTCGAATAGCACGTTTACGAAATCTAACAAGATTTCGTAAACGTGCTATGAAGTCGTTCACAGATTCTGTCTCTTTCTGTCTCGCAGCAAAAATAATTTCGCGCTCCTTGAACACATTTCTTTTGATACCTACATGATTCTCTAGTAATAACAATAAATTTTCGACCGTAAAATCTGTAATTTTTTTAGGAAAACACAAATCAATCAATAAATCTATTGTCTCTGTGTGTAAATGGGATATTAAGACCGCTCTCTTTTTCTCAACCGAATTAATTTTGTCATCATTGACAAGGATGAACTGTTCGTATTGCAATACGAATGTCTCCAGTTTGTCCCTCAAATGACAAAACCTGGGCAGTTCCCCCCCCTTCCATCTTCACACAGATGCAATCAATAGAAAAACAGAAAATTAACAAACAGCACTCAACTCACGACTCTGTTGACTTGATGCTGCTCCGATCTCCGATAAAAAAATAAGCATTTATTCGTGTGTCCAATATCATCCGTAACAGCCATGTCCGATATTAACCAAACGACGTGGAGTTAACAAAATAACCGCCTACCTGGTATGGGACACAAATTTTAAAACATAAGATCGTCATTTGATTGCAACTGAAATGTAGTATACCGTTTTATATGTAAAAATGTAATTAAATTAATAACGTACCTTTTATTTGTCTTCGAATAAGGCTAAGGACACAATATGCGGTGGTCAAAGTTCGTTTTTTGGGCACAAAACGTCACAACCGGCTTTGGCGAGAGTCATGCAAACACCGGGCACCCAGAATTAGTGCAGCAATATTATGAACTAACTTGCATCGCCCTATCTACACGCCAGTAAGAGAAATAACACTTGTACGATACCATACGTTGTCCGATAATATACGTACTCCCCCTAACTATTGTTTATTAACCATTGTTTAGTAACCCTTGCGGAAAAAAATGGTGACCGGACAACACAGAAACACGCAACTTCAACACCATTTTTGAAAGTTTATTAAAAGTGATGAAAAAAATTGGTTAAATAGGTTAGGTTAAGGGCTATTTTTCATAACTTTTAATGACTTTTCAAAGGGGTGTTAGAATGCCACTGTGTTGAGTTGTCGGACAGTTTCCCACGCCTTCCACATCAAAATTAATTATTTTTAGTACGATCCACGCGTTTATAATGTTATTTATTGTTTCAACAATATGCCTAATGTTGCAGCACTGAATTCCATTACTTCCGGCCATTTAAGTCTAGGCCTCCTTCGTCCATTTGATGCACACAAAAAAAAATGTTATTGAAGTGCAACTAAATTAAAGTCGGAGATAGAGACGATCCCTGTGGGACGCCAGCAATTATTGAATGTGAGGAAGAGGTAAAACCATCGACTTCTACCTCAAAAATTCAGCAATCCACGAACATGAGGATGCAGATCCGTAAGCAGGCTGAATGTTGTCCTGTGTATGTTGTTCCGTATCACCGTAACGCCCTTTTAAAAATGTGCAGGCATATTAGAGAGTAGCCTGTTTGGTGGTCAGCTATACTCCATATTGTTACCCGCAAAATTATTTTTCCTGCCCAGCAAAACCATCCTAATTCAAAAAAAAAAACCATGCTGCATAGTCGTCCATCAATTATCTTATATGATTCTGAGAATTCCATATCAAATACCCTTTGTTGAATAGGTATGTACACATCTTAAGCGGGATCCACAGCTTTAACAATTGCCTTGACAGTCCCGTAACAACATCCAACATCATAAATATTGACAATTTTTGTTGTGTTTCGAGCTTCCCATGTCCGACGGAAAACATTCCATCAACATTCCATCCCGGGTGAAGCGGGAAGGCAGGCGGGGGCCGACTGGGAGGAATAATTAATTTTTTGACAAGAGCCTCGCGACGCGGTCGTGTATGTAGAATAAACGGAACGGCTTTTCGTGCTTATGTGCAAAGAGCGAGCGTAATCACGCGTTTAAAATATTATTATACCTAAATATAATATAATAATAAATACATTTGATAATAAAATTACAATATAATATGAAATATTAATATAATTATTCTGTTTTTGACGTCTACGTAAATATTTACGCACTGGAAATTTTTAAAAAGCAACTTTAGGTCCCGCAATAATCGATATTAGTCGGAAATCTTTCCCGATAAATAAATATCTGTGTTTTCTTCCTGATGTAGCATATTTTCTTCATCGAAAGCATTTTAACATGTATGTAAACGATAAACGTCAAACATTAAGTTTTTTGGTATTATGTCAACTGCGCAGACCTAATAATTATGATTTTAAATTGTAAATAAACACTGCCGTAATGGATGATTATTTCTTTTGTGAACTCACTTGTAAATAAAGTCTATCAACTTATAAATTAGTTTCAAAGAGATGGGAGAAATCGACCAATTCAAATCGGTATTCTATTTTTGATGCTACGTAATTATTTACGCACTCAAATTTTTAATAGTAACTTTAGGTCGTGCAATAATCGATATTAGTCGGAAATCTTTCCTGGTAAATAAATATCTATTAAAATATCTGTTTTTTCTCCCTGATGCATCTCTTTTGTCATCAGAACGCATTTTAACTTTGATATAAATGCCAAAAACGTCAAACGTCAAGTGTTCATTGCGTAGTGCGTACGCGTAGACAGGTCCGTACCTCAGACCACTTGTTAAATTGTGTGGACCATGCGAACTTCACCCCAATCTTTGAATCGTGTTTCAACAAACGGAGGTGACAGAAATCAAAAAATGTTGATGTGATGTTTGAGGAACTGTCACGGCAAATGTTTGAGCTTTGTACCCGCCTTTACATCATCATTACACAACTCATGTCATTACTAGCGAATACTAAATAAATCTATAAATAATAATTTTCGGCAAAGTTTTTCTTAACTTCCAGTGATATCAAGTTTCAAGGGGTGTTAATTATTGATGATCGATCATTAATAAAGCTCACTGTAGGTGTCCAGTATTTACGTCACCAACGTCAAAGTTTATAATTAGTATAGATTGTCAGTGTCACCTCTAGACCGACTCTAGACCAATTGGCACTACAATATTATGTAAACCAGTTTTGTTTCCGATGTCGATTACATTTGAAACTTGAAGTATGCCGATACTAGATCAAATTATGTATTAGACGATATGATGCATTAATTACCGGTTGTACCTTCATGGCCCTGTGAACAAACATTAAATTAAGCCGTAATATTTACAGTAGCGTAGCAAGCGCTGGGACCAGTTCAAGCAAATTGAAATATTATGAACTTCGATTAATTAATTAAATACTACAATAAGGAACCCTAGTGAAAAATATTATGGCTTTAAAAAAATATTTTCATATAGTCCAATAAACGCTGATTCTGAATACATGAGTTTTATTTAATAATATTAAACGCAGAGTTTTAAAAAAATATATTAAAAAGTCCATTTTTAATCGGGTCATAGAAACACGCCGTCAAGTCGGTATTATTAAAATGTTTTGTGGTGACGTCACTGGACACCGTAAAATCATTATATGGGAATGTAGGTATGACACAAGCCATCGTATTAACAACGTTTCATCTTATTAGTTTATTTACGTATTGTTTATAGAGATTTAGTTGTTGTATTTATTAAAACCTTATTTAGGCCTAAATAATTCAATTTCAAAATAAAGGTATCTCTTATTAGTTTATCTCTATTATTGTAAATATTCAAAAACTACTGCACAAAAAATAGTAATCCTACTGATTGCCCTATCTTATATTAACTTTTTGGGAGTGATGACGTCACACGGTTCACTATGCATACGTTAGTTTTCGGTGGATGTTGAAAAATTAAAACATTGACAATTATTTTAACTATTAAAACTAACTCTTAAAATAAATAAAATATGCAGTTATTTAAGTTAGAAAGGGGTCGTCCATTAATCACGTGAGGCTCGAAAGGGGGGGGGGTTCGAAAAAAATCACGTAATATCACGAGGGGGGGGGGTAAAATGAGATATCATGTGTATTTATTTTTCGTGATAATATTTTGAAAATATCAAAATACTTCATGCAAAAAAAAATACACGTGATTTTAGGGGGGGGGGGTTAGTCTAAAACCTCACCACATATCACCAGGGGGGATGGGGTTAAAAAATTGCTAAAAAAACATCACGTGATTAATGGACGACCCTAAAGTCATTATTCATAAAAAAATAAAAAAATTAGACTGGAGTTCCTTATTATAGTGATCTGTACATGACGGGTCACTGAGATTTCTTCTGTTCTAATATTCAATAATTAGACGTGGGTATTCTTACATCTTCCATTTTATTGTGAGAGCTATACGAGGTGTTGCTTCCGTGAAGCCTATATAACAAAGGAGAATAAATGGACAACGAACACGTCCTTCTATGCGTTCAATCATACTGTCTCACTCATATGTCTCTTTCATACCTTAACAAACGTTAACCGCGTTTAGGTAAGTAATTATTATTCACGCATTCATTAGTAATACCTATGCGCATTCTCAGTTTTCCATTAGGTATCGCCCGAATTTCAACACATTTTTTTTTACTTAAAACTTAAACTTTTGTGAGGCTGAAGGTAGTGGGGAGAGGAGGAAGTTGTGGAAGATGTACCTGGCTGTGGTCACCAAACCCGGCAAAAGTCATTACAAGAATTGTTTCAATTCTTAATGGTGGTCTTACACTAGGACGAAACTAAGAGTATCTTCCACTCTGGAGCGTGCCGCAAGTATATGATATATAATTTTTAATTATTTTATTGAAATAACACAAATAAATCAAATAAAAATTATTTGCGCACGCCGGGATTCGAACCTGCGACCATCAGATTTCTGGTTGAGAGCCTTGCCTGTCAACCACAGAGGCCGTCAAATCTAATGGAACATTTGGGGACATGGAGCAAAATATATGTTATATAAATTCCATATCAAAAGTTACAAAAAAAAAACTTATATAATATTAGGTCCTTACATATGAAATTGGCGTTTTGTATGGGAGGAACATAAAGTCGATTTTTTTTAAATATAATATATTTATTTAATCAAAGTATGTACCATTGCTATCTATGCACTTTTGCCATCTCATACGTAGTTCATCGATCCCTTTACTAAAAAAACCATTCGGAAGGGAATCAATAAAAAAATTTAAGGCGGTTTGGACTGCCCCATCGGAGTTGAATTTTTTCCCTTGCAAGAAGTTATCCAAATTAAAAAAAAAAATGGTAATCTGTTGGGGCAAGGATCGGAGAGTACGGTGGATGTCCTATTGAAGCTGCTCTAATTTGGTAGCCGTCTGTTGTGCAGTGGGTGGTCTAGCGTTGTCATGAAGCAGCAGTGGCCTAGAGCGATTAACCAGCCTCGTTTGTTTAGCAGCTAGCTTTTCCACCATGATTTGCAGTTGCTGACAATAGACATCTCAATGACGTTATATAAATAGACTCGCCATAGTCTCACATGCTCGCAAAATAATGTGGCAAGTAAGCAACACTCCTTTGTTTTCAGCGGTTTTCAGTAATTTCTTAATTCAAAAGTTATTCATTTATTAAAATGTTATGCTACTTTCACACTGAAGCCAAACTTCCAACTCGAACTTCCAACGCATGAACTACCCTTCTGCGCAATCGTCCGAATGTTTGAAGTTGGAAGTTGACCTCAGTGTGATCGTACCATAAGACAATTTAAAGAATATGTGTTTTTTCTCAAATGACGTACAAAATTGTCGGACGGGGAACATGAAAATTAATTGTATTGCTTATATTAATCGATAATAATAAGTAATTTGTGTGTACATATAAATTAAATGTTATTTCTTCCCTTTAAAATGTAATGGAAACATTTTCTCATCATACGGAGGGCATTTTGGCGCTTTTTAAATACAATTTTCCTACTGGTAAGACATGACTTTACTTGACGTGTGACAGTTTAGTACTAAAATACTAGATATCGACATCGGTACAATTGTCTTGTTCTTGTCTTCCCACTTAGAGATTTCTACCCCGCGTCTAAAGTATGTAACGTCTTTGAGACATCTGCCGTAATCGTCTGGCCAGATTTAAGAAAGCTGTAGTGAACGACACAAAAAAAAGGTAAACACAACTGTGTTTTCTTTTGCGGCACCGTCGCCGTACACATCATTAATCCTTCGAGCCGTTTCTGCAGCACTGGTGCCACGGTGGAGCTCGTACTCGTAAATAACGCGATATTTCAATTTTTCCATTTTGTAAACTAAGTGACGCAAAGAAAAAAAAACAAATGAATTATAATTTTCGAAACACAAATACACCAGTACAATACAAATACATTAGTAAATAACTGTATAAATTTGAATTTAGAATCCCTAACCAAAGAGAAGATATTTGAGATCAAAGTTGCCAGTACGGCAAAACGCCAATTTCATATGTAAGGACCTAATATTATATTTTGGCTATCAAAAATATCATCGAACAGTTTATAGTGGTTTGAAAATAAGTGCATCCAAAAAACCCATTTTAACGTCATTTTCTTTTATAACTAGCTGACCCGGAGAACTTCGTACTGCCTCAGAATCAATAACTGTTGTGTGAACTTACTAGCTGAATTGAATTCAGTTTTTATTCAGTTCAAAATACACAATGAAGCAATTGTGTATTTTGAACTGAATAAAAATTAATAATTGTGAGGTAGATTTATTATAATTATTGTATTTTTCCTTTGGAGGGGTGCAGACATACGTTCACCATTTGTCTCATTTTCGACTATTTACATTAGTGTGTAAGAAAGAAGGGCAGCATTATATGTTTAAGAACAAAAGCAAAACAATCAGCGCATTGACATTTGAAGTTTTTGAATTTTTGGAATTCACTCACTATTCAATATTATATTTATCACAATATTGCTGCAGCTCTTTCAAAAGATGAGAATTCGTTCCATACAAAATGTATGAGGAAAAGACTTTTCTTTATAATTTTTTTTCGTGATTTTTTCCAATGTTAATAGCTATTCTGCTATTCGAGGCAGAGACAAATCCAAGATCAAAGATCAACAAATCAAAGATCATAAAATTCGGTCCAGCCGTTCTTGAGTTATAAATGGTGTAACTAACCCGACTTTGTTTTATATATTAAGATAATCATTAAAAAATACTAATTTCGGTTGTGTGTTGAATTTAAGTAATATTTTAATACAAAATCACTTTTAATGTCAGTTTCAATATTGGAAATTTTCGTCGAGCCACTGAATATTAAGTTGGTTGTATTGAAATCGATTCACACTGTTTCACAACATTATAACTTCTCTTGCATAATGTAAATACTAATTAATAAATTCATTGATCTGGTTAAAATATGTTTATTACGATACCATTTTTTTAAATCCTATAATAGTCATGGCGTGCATTAAATCTCGTAACCATGCAGCTAAGGTGTTAATGCAAATATTTCGTCAAAGGAAAGTAAATTTTATGAAATAATTCTATATGAAGATTTGTATTATTACATATTCAAATTGGATTGTGAAATGAGGATAAGGATTTCTATTTTAATGCCATACCTGAATGGAAATTTATTTATAAAATTTTATCCGCATCCAATCGATTTCTAATGTTGTCTTCAAAAAGCTTACAACACAAATTCTCACTTAATTGGATTTTTGCAAAGGTTCAAGAGATGATAATTAAAACACTTCTGGAGCCAAACAACTTTTGATTTCACAATTCCACACGTCATTCTGTTAAATATTCGGAATAATTCTGTACTATCTCTAAACAATGCGCGGAGAGACGAGAAACCATTATGCTGTCATAACTCATAACTCATGACGTAAATTGGTGTTCAATGTTGAGTTCTCAACATAATGCATTGTGACCGCAGTTGTTTCTATTATCTATGATTGTGACTGAGAAAATCTTTCTAATCCGCAAAAAAAGACGCGAGAATTCTGAAACACGACCTCGACCATGGGATGGGAACTATCATCAATTTATTTAAAAGTATGGATGTAATGATGTAAGGTGTTACCTTTATATTTCTTATTGGGCTAATTAAAGGATTAACATAGAACGTTATTTTATCATCACTTGGGTCAACACACTTTAAAGCGAAAAGAGCAATATTTTAAAAGAGTACCAAAAAGTTATCCTTTGAACATTCCGCGAGATTGAACACCAAAAGGATGTAAATATGATATGCTTCAATGGATTTTTTTAATGTCTTGTTGTTTAATTTACAAAGTCGACCCTTAATAAATTTGGGAGGCGGTTGTGTGTAACGCCGCCCCGGGAATCATTTATTGGATAACCAACGCCCAAGCCAGGTGGTTCGCTACGTTTGGCGACTTGTAGGGGTGCCCAGGTTTCTCGCGTTTCAACGAGTATTTTCTCTCTGAACTCCGAAGCAGACGGTTTACAAAACTTTTCAAGCAAAGTACTCGTAGCGCGGTAAGCACCGGGAAGCAACTTGCTCTCTAGAGCTAAAATACAACCTTTAATTGATCATCAAAGCTGTGACATCCCTTCCAGAGATCACATCTGTAAGCCTGAGCGGTGCGGTGGGGTGAAAAACAAACCAGTAGCATCCCTCATCGTAATTAGTAATTAGTAAGAGTCAAAGCATGTGAGAAGTATTCGAGATCAAAGAACTCGGAAATCTGCGTAACAATTAAATGGTCTGTTACAATACAATAATAACACTCTTGTTGGGAGAAGTAACCGTATATGTTTTTAAACGCCAATTTATTTATCACCACCATCTTCATTCATTAACAATAAACTTAATTTATAACGCGTGTGTGGTAAATAGGAAAGGCTTTTTAATGTTTTCCGCCCGCCGACGTTTACGACCGGTGTAGACCGGAGTAGTGGGTAGCGGCGGAAGGCGGGGATCATCTGAACGCCGTTGGCCAGAAATTTGACCGCAAATAATCCGGTTGGAGATGTTCGCCGCTAATGTAATGAGAAGCGAAAGTTGTCGGCTACTCTCAACTTTAATAATAATAATGCGAAGCCGCATGAGCATCTCACCTGTCGACGTGCCTTCCTTTTATAACAGTTTTTACTAAATTACAAAAAAATGTAACATTATTCATTCATATTGTATTCAATGGAATTTGGTTTGTTGTTGAATTATAAACTACTTATTTCAAATTTTATACGTAGCCAAAAGTCTGTTTGTATGCGGTAAACACTTGACGAGATCTAAGCACCATGAAATTTCGAACAATCTGAATTTTAGGTTCAACGAAATTATTCTTATCTCTCATCGTCTTTTCTAGCAGGTCTTTAGAAATATTCTAAAAAACGCAGTTTTTCAAATTTTTACTAACAAAATTAGATTGATGGTAATGTTAAAAATTATGTTTGAGCCTTTACTTCCTACCATAAAAAGAAGAAGCCTTCTTGATATCTCATATATAAAAATCTCGTGTCGTGGTCGCACTCCTCCGAAACGGCTTGAACGATTTTTATGAAACTTTTTATTTATATTTGGTAGGTGTGAAAATAGGTTTTAAAGTATATTTCATACCGCTAGGTGATTAGTGTGTCCCTATCCAGAAAAAAAATCATTTTTTTTAACAATTTTTTTTTATTTATTTGGCATCAAACAATACCTATAACCTCAAATTTTAACCCTCCTACCCCCACCCTCCCACTTTTTAATCGTGATTTTAGTACTTTTGTAAGAACAAATTTAACCGTCTTTCGTATATCAGACAGAACGAAATTATTTATGTTGTTGAATGACAGATGGCGCTACGTCTGCCTCTTCGAACTTTCATCCACACATGCGCAAGACATTCACGAGAAGAGTCGCGTCATTTTGATATTTCATTCGGCATCATGTTCTCGGGTGGGCAAACCATCGAGCGTATTTGTTTTGGCTAAAGACGGACTGACAAAACATATCGTACACTCAATTGCTCTTCAAAATTCAGTTTGATTTTATTTATTTCATTTTCCTACTTTAGTTGGTGCTCCAGCGCTCCATTCCTCTTTCTGTCATAGATCCTATCCACACACGCTTACAATACATTCGTTATTTTTTATTTAACAACCAAAATATTCACTAAAAATAATTTGTACGGCAGAACAACGTTTGTCGGGTCAGTTAGTCTACCTATGTAACTATTTTAAAAAGCCCTTGATTTCAACCTATATTAAGTAAATGTCAGAACGCACCGTAGAAGAAGTTTCCCTGAGGCCTGTGCTGAACCAAGTGACTCCCGACTGGTTGAATAACCCCGACTTCACACTTTGACCTCCACCGACAAGACGCTTTTATAATTACCGTGACGGCAAAAAAGGCAATAAACATGCGTTCCTTATCGTTATAATGCTAGGGGGGTGCAGGCATACGTTCACCGTTTGTCACATTTTCGACTGTTGTTATTTAGTATGTTAGAAAGAGCTGCATCATTATACGTTTAAGAACAAAAGCAAAACCATCAGCGCATTGACATTTGACGTTTTTCAATTTTCGGAATTCATTCACACTTCAATATTTTTGTTGTAACTATATTCCATACTTTCAAAATCATCGTCACCCCAAGTACAGTTTGTCAAATAAGAGTAGAAAATATATGAGGGCGCCACTGTTGATCAAATGGCAATACTAAACACATTCACACACACTCATGGTGTTAAAGTAAGGCTGTGTAACCTACATTTTTATAAAAAATTAAAAAGGCATAACAGTGGAAAAAATATTTTTAAATTGCAGTATAGAAAAATATTTTTAATTGCCTAAAACAGGATCCATTCCTAGTTGGCTAGTCAAAGTTTCCATATATGTTTCATTGTATAATTTTATGTGAAATAAATATTATTATCACCAGATTTAAATGTCCGGGTTTAATTTTCCCCACAGGAAAAACTAAACCCTTTCACACACTTCCCAAATGATCATCTGGTCAATCCACGTTATGCAATTGCACTATATGTATTATAATTACAAAACAATACAAGAACAACATGTCAACCTACCAGAGACCAGATGGGAAAATAATTCACCGACTCCAGATATTTTCATATCAGAGGGTTCGGCTCTGTGGAATTCCTAATTGAACCTATAAATCCTACTGATCCCTCAATATAAATATTTAAAAAATCTTTTGTAATCCTACATGTATTTAAAATTACCGATTTTTGCATTTTTATGTATAAATTCTTTGACAAATCTAATACGCCTAAATTTTGAATCAGAGACCTAGGTATAATGCCAGTAGCCGAAATAACAAATGGTAATATTTTTATATTCCGAGAATGCCAAATTCTTTTAATCTCATTTCCTAAATCTGTGTATTTTCTAATTTTTTCAGAAACAGTTTTTTGAATATTACAGGAATTTGGAATAGCTACATCAATGATATAAGTTATTTTTTTTAATTTTGTCATGTAAAACTATATCAGGTCTATTATGACTAATTGTTCTGTCTGTTAGTATAGTTTTATCATAATATATTTTATAAAATTCATTTTCTAAAAATGAATTTGGTTCATATTCATAATATGGTACTATATTACGGCAGTCAATCATGTTATGTTTAATTACCAAACTTTGGTGGATTATTTTTAAAACCTGATTGTGCCTAAATGTATACTCGGACGGCGCTAATATAGAACATCCCGATATAATATGTTCTATAGTTTCCGGAAAAGCCAAACATTTTCTACATAAATCATCAATTTGATTTATATCTTTGATTATATGCTTCCTATAATTTTTAGTATTAATGACTCTATCTTGAATGGCAAGCATAAATCCTTCTATTTCTGCGCTCAACTCTCCAATACTCAACCATTTGTTTGACGAAAGTTTGTCAACATACGTTTGGTTGAGATAATTGAAGTGTTTTGCATGAATAATTTTATTTGACCAGGAATCTAATAATTCCTGGTTAGTATTTATAAGAATGTTGGCATTCTCGTCATATAAATTTAAAGGTGTAATGTTTCTATCTGCCTTACAAATTATTTTGTGCATTTCTGAGCTATTAGCTTTCCTATGGAAAAAATTTCTAAGCATTTCTACCTGATTGTGTTTCAAAGATGTTATTTTGACTATACCTCTACCTCCTAAATTTCTAGGTAAATTAATTCGTTCTATAGCTGAATTTGGATGATGGCAATTAAACTTTGTTAACGTAGTTCTAATTAATCGTTCTAAACTATCTAAATCTGTATTGGACCATTTAATTATGCCAAATGAGTACGTTAATAAAGGTATTGCCCAAGTATTTATTGCTTTTACTAAATTTTTAGCAGATAGATTGCATTTTAAAAATTTTCTGAATTATTATTATTATTATTATTATTATTAATAATAATTATTATTATTATTATTATTATTATTATTATTATTAGATACCCGCCGATCTCAAAATTAGAATTGCATATAGGTACATATATTATTATTATACCTTTACAATTTTGTGTTAACATAATGAAGAATAACTATAATTGTAATAAAATATAAACCACAGTTTAGAAATTGCTCACATTTATTTAATACTAGATAAAGTACCTAGCGTTGCCTGGGCATTAGATCATGTCTCTAATTTTAGATCTGAATATATTTAACTCATTCTGATCTAAAAGTAATGTAACTAAACTCACCATTAGTGATTCTTCCTTTTTATCTGTTGTTAAATTCAAATTTATGTTAAATTAAAGCAAATCGCTTTATAAATCACCTTTTAATCAAATTTATGTCATGAAGAAAAAATGTTTTTTAAAATGTGGTTTACTGTGTTCTATACATTCAGTGTAATTGCACTTCAAAGAAATATTTGACAGTTAAATTGGTGTTGTCAGTCTACAAATTTAGTAGTTCCAGTTTTTATATTTTCTACTCTTATTTGCCATACTATAGGACCGTAGGGTCTACGGAGATGTCACGGTACGGTGAGTGAGAGAGATGCAAGAAAATAATGCTTTTTTTCCTTTGGAGGAAACAGACCTACGCGTTTTGTGTATCTCACCTTTTGAAAAAGCTGCAGCATTATTGTGCTAAGCAACTTATTTATTTCCTTTTAATACCGTCACGGTACCGTTACGGTAATTATAAAAGTGTCTACACTCTTCCATCACACGAAATCTGCTTGTGCTAAATTTATAAACTATTTTATGTTGTATATTATAACCTTTCCCATCATACCATAAAATAGGAGATACCTTCGCATTGTCCGTGTTGACGTTGACTTCATAGTTGAATTTTCTGCATGTCGTTTACTAACGTGTGACGATAACCAACTTGACGACAAACCTCACAAAAACATAATGAATCAATATGACAAACGAAGATCGCCGATAAACAAATCACCGGTATTAGCAGCTGTACCGATCGTCCAGTTGATCGTCAGACATCTCCAAATACTAAGTTTTGAGATAATTAGGATATCAATATTCGAATACTCACCATCAATCAAATATTATTTACATTCGTCTGTGGTTTACACATTAAATTAAAAACCGCCGCCCTGGGTACCATTTATTGGATAACCAACACCCCTACCACATGTCACCCCGAGTGGTTCGCTGCGTTTGGTGAGTTAGAAGGGGTGCCCAGGTTCATGGGGTGAGGTTTGTTTGGGTCTTGGCGGCGGATGCATCTTCCCACCTGCTGGGCGGATGCATCTTCCCACCTGGGGCTGGATTGAGATAGACTAGTTGAGGGAGGCCTTTTGACCTTTCCAGCTGGACTCTCCCGACCCATCGCCTTGCACCGCAGTCGGAGGGATCGATTTATACGTTCGTCACTCATGGACACACTGACCTCCTACCTTTTTCCTTCCCAGAACTTCCTACCCTTCCCTTCCTTAAAAAGATCCTCCACATAGCATCCCCTAAGATGACACAGGCCTTGAAGAAAATTATTTTCCTTAGGGCCTCCTGTGTGGAGATAATGTAAAAAAACTGGGAAGCATAACAGTCCATAAGCATGACATTTTGAAATTTTCTACTAGTAACCCAGAAAACATCAATTTTTGTTTATTTCAGAAGTTTTTCTGCATTATAGCTGATTTGATGGTGTTTATGAGTAATCGGAGTATTGTATCGGATAAAGGGTACACTTTTACATATATCTGCATACTCAACTCAAATTTTGATTTTTCGGAGATGTCTGATTAATCAACTCGATGATCTATATATTGTGCCGGGAACGAAGTTACAGTCCGTCAAATAAGAGTAGAAAACATAGGAGGGCGCCACTGTTGAACCAATGGCAATACTAAACACATAACTCATAGTGTTAAAGTAAAGCTGTGTATCCTACATTTTTTGTAAAAAATCAAAAACACATAAAAGAGGGAAATATATTTTTTATTGCAATTTTGCAATCTCAAAATTAGAATTGCATATGGGTGTATAATACCTTTTCAGTTATTGTTAATACAGTGAGGAGTAACGATATTATCTTAATATATAAAACAAAGTCGGGTTAGTTACACTATTTATAACTCGAGAACGGCTGGGCTGATTTTGATGATCTTTGATTTGTTAGATTTGTCTCCGCCCCGGATAGGATAATAACTATTAAAACATCACAAAAGTTAACGAAATAAATAGTTATAAAGAAAATTATTTTCCCCATACATTTTGTATGGAACGAATTCTCCTATTTTGAAAGAACTGCAGCAATATTGTGAGGGGTATAATATTGAACTGTGCATGAATTCCAAACATTCAAAAACGTCAAATGTCAATGCGTTGATTGTTGTGCATTTGTTTTTAATCATATAATGCTGCCCTTCTTTCTTACACACTCTATGTCAATAGTCGAAAATGAGACAAATGGTGAACGTATGTCTGCACACCTCCAAAGGAAAAATACAATAATTATAACAAATCTCTGAAACGAAATGCATTTTTTTACATATGCTCCACACAGGAGGCCCTGAGGAAAATAATTTCTCTCAGGACCTATGTCATCTTAGGGGATGCTGTGTGGAGGATCTTTTTAAGGAATGGGGAGGATAGAAAGTTCTGGGAAGGAAAAACGTATGAGGGGTGGGTAGGAATCTGGGGGTCATTGTGTCCGGGAGTGACGGACGTATGAATCCATCCCTCCAACTGTGGTGCAAGGCAATGGGTCGAGAGAGTCCGGCTGGAAAGGTCAAAGGGCCTCCCTCAACCAGTCTCTCTCGATCCGGCCCGCCACGCAGCAGGTGGGCAGGCGCATCAACTGCCAAGACCCGGACATAAGTCACCTCATGAACCCGGGCACCCCTGCTAAATCACCAAACGTAGCGAACCACTTGGGGTGATCTATTGCAGAGGTGTTGGTTATTCAATAAATGGTTCCCGGGGCGGCGGCACCCGTATCCGCCTCCTGAATCCCCGTAAGTAATTGTAAAAGTAAGAAAATCACAAAAATATAAATCCGTACACAACGCCATCTCTGATACTGACAAAAACAAAACACGGACAGTTGCGCATTGATAATTGCTTCATTGCATAATTTTTAACTTAATAAAAAAAATGAATTTAATTAAACAGCTATTGATTCTGAGGCGGTAAGAAGTTCGTCGGGTCAGCTAGTAGTAAAATAAAAAGCACAGTTGGAAATTGCTCACATTTATAATACTAGCTTAAGCACATAATACTAGCTTAAGCACCTGCCCGGGTTTTAGATCATGTCTCTAATTTTAGATCTGATATTTAACTCATTCCGACCTAAAAGTAGTGTAACTACTCACCATTAGTGATTCTTCCTTTTTACCTACTGTTAAATTAAAATTTATGTTATATTAAATGAAAGCAAATCACATTATAAAACACCATTTAGTCAAATTTATAAGATACCTTAACAACATTGCTTCTTCGAATTAATTTTTTTTCTTTAAGAACATAAAGAAGGTTTTTTAAATGTGACTTACAGTGTTTTATGCATTCAGTGTCATTGCGATTTGAAAAAATATTTGACAGTGAAATTGGTGTTGCCAGCCTACAAATTTAGTAGTTCAATTTTTAATATTTTGTACTCTTAATTGACAGACTCTATGTTATTACCTTTGATTATATAAATGTCTAGATATAGCGCTCGAGTGACGAAGCGCCAAAAAAAATATCTGCCAAAAGTTGGCATATAAGCTCGGCCTGTCCGCTCAGTGGCGACACTATCGTTGTACGGTAAACACGTGTTGTGTGACATTTCAAAATGACGATTTGCGCTATATCAGTGTGCAGGAATTACATAGGACGATTGAAAACAACTAAAAATGTTACCTATCATCGGTTAACCTTTAAATAACCATTCAGTTAAAGAAACAATTCAATTTTAATAGTGTAATTTTGTCTTAGGACAATGCCGTTTGACCCCATGTTTTGACACCATGTTTACAGGGTTGCCTGTTCTTCAAATTAAATTTTCCCGATAATTATTTCGAAGTAAAAACCGATCAGATTTACGGTCTTCTGCATCAAGTTAATTTGATAAGTTTGACCGTGGAAAAATATTTGGCCTTAAGATATCACTATAAGACAAAATTAGATCATATTAACCGGATGTAAAATCTATACGAAAACTCTTTAAAAAAACAAATTAAAAGGGAAGGTCATTAAGAATAAATAATAACTATCGATAGCTTTAGTTTTAAAAAGTTGCATTGTCTTTTTTAGTGTGACAAAATAGTTTTACCATTTTTAGGGATTTACCTGGATGTGGGCCACCTTCTTTATTTGATGATGATAAAATTTTTAATTTAGACACAACGATACCTGCCGGCCAGTTGGCAGCGTCTATGAATGTATCTTTCTTATTTTCTGTATTTCTTATTTATTTTTTAAAAATAATCAAACACAAATAAATCTCTTTTAACAATGATTTTCTTTTCATTTATATCATTGTATGTAGAAAACTATCTTACTTAAATGAATTCAAAATTCAACGAATTATAGGTCCCGCTAAACCGAAACATATTTTTTACCCACTTTTATGGGAAATACTCGGGAGTTGGTATCACTCATCACGCCTACAGTGACGTTGAGCGCTTTACGTTAACAATATAAGTTACCTATACATGTGTGCGTGTCACGCACACAAGCGTTTCAAATCTGGCCTGTTCTTTTTTCGGAGTTACAGCGCAACACTCTATCTAGACATTTATATAATCAAAGGTTATTACATTATCATTATCGTTATGTCATTATCCCTCTTATTAGGATATTTCTCGCCTGAGAATATCTTTCGCCCATTACAGCAAACAGCAAAGATTGTTGCTTGTCTTTTTAATTAATTACGGTTTGCTACCAACTCGTCAATTAATAAGGAGGTTAAAGCTAGTAGGGCCAATTTGCAATTGAACTTGTAAAGTCATCACGCAGGTTTTAAGCAATATTTACAAATATGGTTTGGAATATCCGGCACTTCTGACACTTTGAAAGACATTTTATTCATAGTTATTTCAAGTTAATGATTATAATCTGTACAATGACCACCATAACACGGGCATGAGCCTAGCATGGTGGTCGAAAAATTCACAAATGATGAAACCATTCAAAGCAATGAATAAAGAAAAAAAAACAAAAAAAAACAAACAAACTAAACTAAAAAAACGAGTGTGCTTTAGACCACACGACTGAAGTAAAACTTCACTAACTTATATCTATCTCCCTCTCAACTTCCGTTCGCCTCGCCCGACCATTCGCCTCGCCCGATCACACTTTTCGTAACGCTCTCGTCACGCATTCACCAGCTTACTCCCCAAGTCAAGCGTGCGTAAAGAAGTTTTACTTCAAAAAGATTTCTTTCAAACTCGATTCTTGTAGACTCCTAGGTACAACTCCTAGGTACAACTTCTGTACAATAATTTCCTTGATTCTTGTAGACTCCAGGCCCCAAAGAAATTGTTTTATCTGTTCCAGAAAGAATTTCGATATTTTAAAATAATGTTTGACCAGGAGTAAGGAGAAATTTCCCACATTTCGGCACGCGGACACGCCTACAAAACACTTCCGGTTTATGTCTTTAGTAGTATCAGTGCTTTTCCTGGGATAAAACCTGACAGAATTATACTTTCAGAGTGGAACAATATTTTTCGATGTTGGAAGGTATTTAATAAAATCTTTACAAAACCAACAGCAAAACATGCCATAAATTTCTTTCAAGATTATTGGAGACTATAGGAAATGATTAACAAAAAATTCAATACATTATTACAGACTGGCAATAAACAGAATCATAGTCCTGCATCTTAGGACTTTTAAACAAGATTGTCAAGAACCTTATCTTCTTCTATTGAAAAAAGGTTATCATTGATCCCAATGACCTGGCACTGTTGATATTCAGATATTAAATCATTCAAAATGGATTCCGCCTCCGAGAATTCGGACTCATCCATTCCTTCATTGGTGTACCAATGTAAATATGCCCTTTTCCTAAACATGTTGCTGTGTTGCTTAGAAATCCGCTGAAAGATTTCTTGGATAGAAGTTGAGTTACCGACAAAAGTACCCGACAGTTTGAGACCAGAGGGCGGAATATCGCAGACTGCTGTCTGCAGATTGTGTGGAATCCACTCCACGAAGTTTGAGCTGTGTTTATTGTGCATGTTCAGCATTTGGTCATCCACGTCCTTCGTGGAGAGTTGTCCCCTGAAGATTGCGGCAACAGTCAGGTAGCGACCGTTCTTTGGATTGCAAGCAGCCATCATGTTCTTGGAATCAAACATCTGTCGAGCCAGCTCTGATACGTTCGTAGCTCGAAATGTTTGGCTGTCCTTAGCTATCAGGGGAGCAAAGCCAGTAATACAGAAATGAAGTCGAGGAAATGGAACCATGCCAACTGCCAATTTTCACAAATCCGCGTTGAGCTGTCCAGGGAACCTGAGGCATGTGGTAATTCCAGACATCATCATGGAAACCAAACTATTCATTTTTGCGTATGTAGGATTAGAAATCTTCAATGTTCTACTACAAATGTCGTAAAGTGCTTCGTTGTCTACGCAAAATGATTGATCCGCAACCTCGATCAGTTGTTTCATGGAAAGTGTGGTGTTGTACGCTTCTGAAATGGTTTCTGAGACCTTAGGACTAGGAAATACAGAGTAAGTGTTTATGATTCTGTCGGGATAATCATCACGAAATTTGGATAGCATGAGACAGCCTAGTCCGGAGCCTGTTCCTCCTCCCAGAAAGTGGACAAGTTGAAAGCCTTGGGTGCAATCACAATTTTCAACCTGTTTCGTACTAGGTCCATGCACACATCGACAATCTCTGCTCCATCCGTGTAGTGACCCCTGGCCCAACAGTTTCCCGCTCCAGACTGGCCATGGACCAAGTTATCAGGGTGAAATAGGGCTCCCGTTGGACCAGATCTGACACTGTCTATGGTCCCTGGCTCCAGGTCGATGAGGATTGCTCTTGGCACGTATTTGCCAGTGGAAGGTTCGTGGAAGAAGACGCTTATCCTTTCTAACTTCTCGGAAGAGTCTCCTTCATAGATCCCGCTGAAGTTGATGCCATGCTCTTGGGTTATCACATTCCAAAACTGGAACCAAATAAATAGCATTATTTTGTACTACTGAATTTCTCCTGCAACCATTATCATAAGCGGAAAAAGTCCTTGGGCATGAAGGACTTTGGAAGCAGTGGGTTCTTCTTAATATAACCCACGTCGTCCTACACTCTGTGCTGATACTCTATGAAAATCGGGTGAAATGCAGATCCCGCCAATGTGGGGGATTTTAATAAAAATGCACTTTCTAGATGAGAAAAGTGTGGAAAAGTTGAATAAAAAAGAAATTAAGGTGCGCTTGGCAAAATTGAGGGAGATCACAGCCGTTTAAAGAATGAATAAAATGACACTTCGTGAACTTATACTACGCCATTTTGTTACTATTATGTTGGTATCTCAGACTTGCTATTCGAAGGTTGATACGATTGTAGCCAACTTCGTGTGATGTATAATAAGGCGCGTAATTATGAAAAACAGAATTAATAATGGTCACAAACCATGTTACACAAACCTGGCGTAGCCGCGAAACTACTTGAAAACTGGGATGTTTTTCTTGCGTTGACGCGAGTAGGCGTTATAAAGGGGCACAAACCATGTTACATAAACCATCTTACACAAACCTAGCGTAGCCGCTAAACTATTTGAAAACTGGGATGTTTTTCTTGCGTTGACGCGAGTAGGCGTTATAAAGGGGCACAAACCATGTTACACAAACCATGTTTAGCGTAGTCTTAGGTTAGGTTACTTTAATTTGGAAGGTGATAAACAGTTTAAAAAATCGTTTAAAAAAAGTCCGCTACAAAAATTTCATAATTACGCGTCTTATCTATCACATGAAGTCGGCTACAATCGTATCAACCGGTTCTATAGTCGGCTATATCATCAATGATGTTGGCGCAAGCGATTCTGACCTTGTTTTCATACAAATTCTGTACATAGAAGGGTCAAAATCGCAGACAAACTTTTTTATTTCGAAATATATTTTTCGCGCATGCGCAAAAGCTGCGCGCAAATGAGCGTGTCCGGCCGATTACAGGTTAATAGCAAGTCTGAGATACCAACATAATAGTAACAAAATGGCGTAGTTTAAGTTCACGAAGTGTCATTTTATTCATTCTTTAAACGGCTGTATCTCCCTCAATTTTGCCAAGCGCACCTTAATTTCTTTTTTATTCAACTTTTCCACACTTTTCTCATCTAGAAAGTGCATTTTTATTAAAATCCCCCACATTGGCGGGATCTGCATTCCTCCCTGAAAATCAAACGTCTGTTCCAAGGAGTTCATCGGACGATGGACATTTCTCAACTCAAGTTCAAAGGCGTTGGATTTTAATAATGCAGTCAAATAATTGAAATGATATACCTTTTCTCCCATCTGATTCCCACATTGTCCGATTTGCAATACAATAATTTCCCTCATGTTTAATATATTTTCTACAAATTTAATAAAAATATATAATTAAAATAATAATTTTACTGTCGATAATTTATTTTACATTAATTTTACCAAAAAAAACTTTAAAATTTAGAAGAAGCGGCGCATAAATTTCTATGGAATAAATAAAACTAAAAACATAATGCCAATTGTTTTAAGAATTTTGAAAATTCGAATTTTTGTTTTCTTATGTGCAATCACAGGTAAGTGAATAATATTTGAGGTCCTACCTACCCGAAAACCGAACAAAATATAGTCTGTCAAATAAGAGTAGAAAATATAAAAACTGGAACTACTAAATTTTTAGACTGGCAACACCAATTTAACTGTCAAATAATTTTTTGAAGTGCAATGACACTGAATGTTCAGAACAAAGTAAACCACATTTTAAAAAACATTTTTTCTTCATGACGTAAATTTGATTGAAAGGTATTTTATAAAGCGATTTGCTTTAATTTAATTTAACATAAATTTGAATTTAACAATAGATAGAAAAGGAGAATACTAATGATGAGTTTAGTTACACTACTTTTAGATCTGAATGAGTTAAATATATTCAGATCTAAAATTAAAGACACGATCTAAAGACCAGGCAACGCTAGGTACTTAATCTAGTACTAAATAAATGTGAGCAATTTCTAAACTGTGCTTTATATTATATTACATTATAGTTATTCTTCATTATGTTAACACAAAATTGCAAAGGTATAATAATAATATACCTACATGCAATTCTAATTTTGAGATCGGTGGGTATCTATCTATACTGCAATGAAAAAATATTTTTTCCACTATTATGCCTTTTTAATTTTTTATAAAACTGTAGGTTACACTGCTTTACTTTAACACCATGAGTTATATGTTTAATATTTCCATTTGATCAACAGTGGTGCCCTCCTATATTTTCTACTCTTATTTGACAAACCGTAATATTAATTATTTATGGACTGGAACATAGGAACTGCAAAGACTTTCCGGGACTACGAGATCTCGCTTTCTCAGGCCTTTTATACGGTGGCATTCCAGTTAACCTCTGTGGCAGAACGGCAAGACATTGATATTTTCTCGACATGAGGGTTGTGAACTCATAAGGCCAGAAAAAAAAGAGTTCCATGCATATGTCATTGTGCATTTCTAGCGGCTTTTTCGGATATCAGCTTTACTCTAAAATAGGACGTAAATATTAGGAAATGGTTGATTCGCAGAATTAGAACAGTTTATCAAAATTCAAAGTTTCCGTGAAAGTTCTATTCAAATTCTGTTAATTTACTCAAGTGCCTCACAGTTTGAGGACGACATAAAATTGAATACGACAGAAAGAAAAGAAACCTTCGCAATGCGCGCGCATCTCCCCACTTCCTGTCATGGTGGTCGAGACGAAAATAACTCACATCCGGCCCAACTTTAGGCAGTTGTTAGTTGCTAGTTGCTAGTTGGTGAGAATACCTCTCATTGACTCCATTGTTGACCATTAAAGGCGATAATCAGATCGGTTACGATATCCCCAGTAATAGACTGTTTTATTTACTAACACTTTGTTGTCAGTTCTCATCACAGTTTCGCAATGGAATAAATACTGTTTTTTTAACTTTCTTTATTTACGGCGCTTTTATGGAAAGCATGTATTTTTGAGGTCGTTGGTTGATTAGTATATTGGAGGTTGATGCTAAAACTAACAAAGTTAATGTTCATTTAATGTAATTCCCATTTGGAAGAACGACTAATATCATATAAATATATACGCAAAAAAACTGAAATCTATTATACAAGCTGCAGGGATGAAACAATTAGTCAAAGATTTTACACGAATTACAAATATCTCAAAAACGACGATTGATCTGGTTATCTCAAATAAATTCAACTTAAATATTAATGTACTAGATAATCCTAAAATTACCGACCATAACATCATTCAAATTCTAATAAATGACAAAGAAAAATGCAACTCCAGTAAAGAAACACAAATAACAACATTTAAAAATTACAAAAAATACAATAAGGAAATTTTCATTCAATCCTTAGAGACTATTAATTGGAATGGAATAAATCAAATGGAATATAACCAAAAAGCTGACCAGATGATATTAAACTTTAAAAAATCTATTGATAAAGTTGTTCCAGAACAGAAGATACATAAAAGAAACAATAATAAATGGTACACAAGCGAACTACGTACAATGCAGCACGATAGAGATGCATTTTACAAAAGAGCATGCCTTACTAATATTATTACGGATTGGGATAACTACAAAAAAGCGAGAAACAAATACTCCAAAGACATAAAAAGAACGCATAATGAGTACATAAAAAATAAAATAAACTCAGAAGAAGGGGATCCCAAAAAAATTTGGAAAAGCATAAAAGAATTAGTACATGGCGAAAACAAAGACGACATAAAAATTGTAAACTTTCCAAAAGAGATAAACGAAGAAAACATGGCTAATAACTTTAATAAATATTTTATTGAAAGTATCATTCAAATTAACAAATTAATACCCAACATTGCTGTTAACCCCACAAATGATAATATTGACCCAAACAAAGAATCACTGGTCTTCAGAAAAATAAATGCAGAATATTTATTTAGCATTTTAAACAAAATAAAATCAAAGAATAGTTCAGATGGATTAACTATTAGTAAAATAAGAGATGCTTTTCCAGTAATTGGATCTACTCTATTAAATATTATCAATGAGACGATTGAAGAAGGAAAATTTCCAAAGTCATGGAAACTATCTACTATTATACCGGTTCCAAAGGTTAAAAATACCAGAAAATGTGAAGAATTTCGACCAATCAACACCTTACCAAAATATGAGCAGATTCTTGAAGTTATAATAAAAGAAGACATTTTGCAATATCTAGATAAACACGATATTTTATACCAAGAGCAATCAGGGTTCAGATCTAATAACTCATGTGAAACAGCATTAAACGTAATTGTCGAAGAATGGAAGGAAGGAATGAATAATAATAAATTTATCTTAGCAATATTTTTGATTTTCAAAGGGCATTCGAAACTATAGATCGAGACATACTAATAAGAAAGCTTAAAGAAATTGGTTTCTCATCTGTAGCCATTAAATTAATACAAGAGTATTTGAGAGACAGAAAGCAGGTAACAAAAATAAATAATCAATTTTCAAAACCAATGGAAAATAAGTTAGGAGTACCACAGGGATCGGTCCTTGGACCTCTATTGTTCATACTCTATATTAATGACATGGTGAAAATATTTTCACAATACAAAGTACGACTATTTGCCGATGATACACTAATATACTTAATTGTAGATAACTATGAAGAACTAATACACATTTTAAATAATGAACTAAATGATGAATCAAGATGGCTAAAAATAAATAAGCTTAAATTAAATAAAAAAAAAAACAAAATGTATGGTGATTGGATACAAGAAGACATCCAGTGAAAGCAAAATTAAAATTGATGGTGAAATTATTGAAAATGTTACTGAAATGAAATACTTAGGAGTTATATTAGATTCCAAACTAAACTTCAATAGACATGCTGAATACACCCAAAATAAAATTGGCAAAAAGATATCTTTTTTTGGAAGAATTCGGCCAAAAATTTCTAGAAAAACTGCAATCACCATATACAATTCAATTATTGCTCCACACTTCAACTACTGCTCAAGTATACTTTTCCTATGTAACGAAAGAGAACAAAATAAGTTACAAATCCTCCAAAACAGGGCAATGAGAATAATTCTTCGACGAAACAGATTTTCAAAAATAATTAAAATGTTAAAGGAACTAAATTGGTTGACCGTGAAACAGATGCTGACCTTGAACACGATGGTATTTATCCACAAAATATTGAACAACACGTTACCAAAATACTTCTCAAATAAAATTTTATACAATAAAGACATTCACAGATATAACACAAGGACGTGCAAGGAAATTAGGCTACAAAAAAAGGACAAAGCGAATACGCAGAACAGTCTACTGTACAAGGGAATGAAGTTGTATAACACACTACCAGAAACTTTATAGTCCACACCAATTGGAAAGTTCAAGATGTATTGTAGGAGCTACATAAAACATGAAAAAATATAGTGATTATGAAATATTATTATCAATTAGAAATTTGTAAACTTAAATGTACAAATTACTAAAATAAAAAGTATTATTATTATTATTATTATTATATTATAATATGTACAGCAAAAGAAAACATTACATCGCCTGTCTTTACGAACATCATTTTATTACAGAACAATTTTTGCTATATTGGGAGTCTTTTAAACTTCTATCAAAAATATTGAAATGTTTCTGTACGTATTCATTGCTCAGTACAATACCACGTACCCTGATATTCTAGTAATTACTTCTAAGATAATTTTAATACTTTTAAGTTATTTAATGGTGTGAATTAATTTTTTTTGTGAGTTTAATACTGTTATAAACTACATGCTGATTAATATAAAATAAAAACACAATCTTCAAAAATAAAAGGTAACAAGAGAATGTTAACATAAAATGTCACAAAGGCAATTTCGTGGATATTATAATATTTTTAACACATTATTTATATAATTTAAGATTTTAAAATGAAACATAAAATATTAAGAGTGAATAACACAACCGGAAATATAAATGTAATTTTTAAATCAATTTTTTAAATCCCATACTTATCGACTCTTCTCTACAAAAAATATAAATTGATTTAGAAAGATTGTTATTTTATCTAGTAAAGTTATATTTAAAATATTGAAAAAAATATGTTTAGTTTTACCGTTGGTCGTTGGCAGATTTGTTGAATTTTCAAACAAAATGTTGTATTATACAACACACATCACCCTCTCCTCAAAAAGACCCTCCCGCAAAATCTTCAAAGATGACATAGGCCCTGAGGGAAATTATTTGTTTGAAGTTAATGTAAACACAAACAAAAAAAAAACATATATTTTTTACTCTCTCTGCTATCCTTATTAAATATTTTGAATCAGGCACAACTAGACCTTAATAAAATAAATTGCACTCTCTGCCCATAATTAGGAGTATTTTAAAGAAATTCCTACTACGCCCCTATATTTCATTCACTCTGCATTTACAGGAAAAAACATTATTTATTTATCTGTTATAAAAATCTCTGGATATTAAGGCAATAAATGCATTTCAGTGCACCTAACGATTGCAACTTAATCACCACCCACTCTAATCTCAGAACCACAATCAGACGTAGAATTATATCATATTTTTGCACCATTCTATCCGGGTGTTCGCTGCAATTTCGTACAATATATTTTTATCCAAACCGACGGTCAATTTTCCACTCTACTGACTTTTGGTCTATTATTCGTTTGCATCAAATTTTATATTGAAAATGGTTTGAATTGATAAAATGTCCTGCTTTGCGAAATGCGATTCGAGCTAACACTGCCGTTGCACAAATAACTCTGTTGGGTGAATGGATGCATTTGTTTTTTTGGAAACGAAATTATAAGTTATATAAAACGCAGACTTTACGACATGATGTTATTGTGGTTTATGTTTATTATTGGCTGTCGGTGGATTCCGTAATAAAGCGTATTAAGACATTTGAGTTAAGAGGAAAGGCAGGGCGGACTGTTCATACAAAACTTAATTTTGGATTTGAGTCCAAAATATCAAACCAAACTAAATAATATATTTTAATCAAAAGGTATGGCAATTACCTAGTCCATAGATATGTACTATTTTTTTTTGTTCTAAGGTATAAAATAATAAAGTTTAAAAAAGTAAGTAAATAAAGAAATAATTTTCTCATAATTTTAGACGAAACATTGGCATTTTTTTACAGTTAATGATGTTAATGAAGGGTTCATGGGGTGAGGTTTGTCTAGTTCTTGGAGGCGGATAACCAAGACACACTAAACCCCAGATTCCTACCCACCCTTCAAACCCTTTTCCTTCTCAGAACTCTCCTCTCCTTCCTTTCCTTAACAAAACATTCCACACAGCATCCCCAAAGATGGCATACGCCCTGAGGGAAATTATTTTCCTCAGGGCCTCCTGTCTGGAGCTTGTGTAAAAAAAAAATGAAGAATTTGCTTTATTTTCTGTGGAAATATTTATTTATTTATTTACACTTATACAGCACAACACGTCCCATTAACATAATTGACATTGCTTATAAATAGTACAACAACATGAAGAATAACAGAATAAATGTTAGTTAAATTTATAAAAAAATGGTAAAAAGTAAGGTAGAGTAAAACGTAAAATGTATAAAAGTATAATTATAAAGTATAAAATATAAAGTATAAAGTACAAACTATAAGGTGTTAGGTAAAAAGTAAAAAAAAAAATAAGAAGTGAGAAATAAAACAATGAAAAGTAAAATGTAGAAATATAAGTTATCTTTAAAAGCTGCCTAGAAAGATTTAAATACAAAATATAAAAAGTAAGAAATCCTGGATTATGTTAACCGATATGATAAATTTTAAAAGTACCTATGATTTCTAATGCATTAATAGTTTTAGAGTGAAGTAAGGCATATTATGTTTACATGATTACGTGGGACTAGCAAACAAATTTAAATATGATCAAATATAAATTAAAAAGATAAATAAAGTATTTTAAAGAGCGTGATTGCAAATTACAAACGACTGATTTATGTCATTAACACAAATTTGAGGTATACATGTATATTAAAATTACTATAAAAAAAACTCATTTTTTACGAAATATTATTTTTTATTTTATTTTTCATTATATTAACATGGCAGTAAAGGCAAGATATCTTTTTTAATAACTCACAAAAAATTCCAAAATGAAGGAACTTTGAATTCTTTAATTATCTTTACACCATCATTTAAATCTCGTCTCATCATCCACCCAAAGGTATGCTTTTCCACGATGTTTACTTATTATTTTTTTCGAATAATTAATTTCTTTAATAACATAATTTGAACCAAAATAAAACAATGAACAACAAAACAAAAATAAAATAAAACAATAAAATACAAAAATAAATCAAATAGCACATATCCGTTCTAGATTTGCATTGCCTTTTGAATAAAAATAATTCAATAAAATAAAATACTTTTTTGTTTAAAACCACGATATTTATTAATTTTTTAACCGACCGGTTTCGCTTAACTTAAGCATCTTCAGGGTACAAATTAATACTAAACAAGAAGTACATAATGTGTGCTTATATATAACAAAATATAGAGGGAGACAACACGATACAAATAAACGGTCATAAAATACATTAACATAACTACTCAAGTAATGGGAAAAAACAGAAAGATAATTATGTAGACTAATGGGTTATAATAATAAATTTGGAGAAACAAAGCATCAACTGGAATGGTGGTAGGGAGCACTGGGAATTTTTACTTTTAAGGGTTTATTGGAAACAGACCTAATATAGGACTACTTGATATGTCTAATTGATTATTAAGTATATGACTTTTGGTTTTTACAGCTTTTTTATTTCTAGCGCCTCTAGAGTGTTTAGTTTGTTACCATGCCCGTTTTTGTGTAAGATGTTAGCACCGGTGCTATGACAGAACGTATGATCTTTATCGATCAAATGATTTGCGAATTCTGAAAAACCGTTATTATTGAGGCAACGGAGATGTTCCTTTATCCTAATATTGACATTACGTGTTGTCTTACCGATATAGAAAGCCGAACAATTATTACAATTTAATTTATAAATTCATTTATTTAATTTATTATACAATTTAATTTATAAATTCAATTATTACAATTTAATTTATAATTCGTTTATTTGTATCGTGTTGTCTCCCTCTATATTTTGTTATATATAAGCACACATTATGTACTTCTTGTTTAGTATTAATTTGTACCCTGAAGATGCTTAAGTTAAGCGAAACCGGTCGGTTAAAAAATTAATAAATATCGTGGTTTTAAACAAAAAAGTATTTTATTTTATTAAATATGTCAAACCACAAAGTGATTGCTTTCTACAATAATAAAAATAATTCAGTTTGGTAGGGTATTTTGGCCTCTAGTCCAAAATTAAGCTTTGTATGAAAAATGCCGCACGGCACCAGACTACGGTGCGTGGGCGGTAAAAAAAGTGTATTTTTGGTAATTATTTTCAAGTAGACGATGAACGATATTTTTTTATTAATAGTCATAGTCAATATATACATATAGAAGAGTGTATACAAATTTTTGTACACGAATAGTATAGTTTGCGGTGTACGCCGCTTTCAACAGGACACTCCGACGAAATTGCTGCTCGGCGGTTGACAGCGAACCATACGGTTTATTAGACAAATAAAATAAAAAATATATTTAGATACTAGACATGCAGGTTTATAGCAATTTTGATATCTAAAAAAAATGGCGGACCAGCGAATTTTATTTCCGGATTTAATGGAAAATTTTCATCGTTCATAAAAAAAATAGAAGGGGGCCCTTTATAAAAAATATCTCTAAGTGGTGCCATAGAGACTGAAGGATAATTCAACATACAAACTTTTTCAAATGGTTTCACATAAAATACTGTATCTCCGTCAATTTTACGAATTTCTTTTTAAAAATTGAGAGCATTCTTAACTAATGCATCTTTCAGGAAATTAGATAAAATAAAAGTTTATAGTGGTTTGGTGCCTTAAGACATCTGAGTTAACTTCATTTATTACATAGTATCAATTAAATATGGATTAAAGCCGTTATTCGTGTTTTTTTAAGTGAGACAACTGTAACACGTCGTGAAAGTATGAATTATGGATTTCCAAAAGCGGGATAAAACCGAATGTCTGCTGATTCATTTATCACCAACTAGCTGACCCGACGAACTTCGTACCGCCTCAGAATCAATAGCTGTTGAATTAAATTCAGTTTTTTTATTAAGTTAAAAATTACGCAATGAAGCAATTATCAATGCGCAACTGTCCGTGTTTTGTTTTTGTCAGTATCATAGATGGCGTTGTGTACGGATTTATATTTTTGTGATTTTCTTACTTTTACAATTACTTACGGGAATTCGAGAGGCGAATACGGGTGCTGCCGCCCCGGGAAACATTTATTGAATAACCAACACCTCTGCCATAGATCACCCCAAGTGGTTCGCTAAGTTTGGTGATTTAGCAGGGGTGCCCGGGTTCATGAGGTGACTTATGTCCGGGTCTTGGCAGTTGATGCGCCTGCCCACCTGCTGCGTGGCGGGCCGGATCGAGAGAGACTGGTTGAGGTCGGCCTTTTGACCTTTCCAGCCGGACTCTCTCGACCCATTTCCTTGCACCACAGTTGGAGGGGATGGATTCATACGTCCGTCACTGCCGGACACACTGACCCCAGATTCCTACCCACCCCTCATACTTTTTTCCTTCCCAGAACTTTCTATCCTCTCCATTCCTTAAAAAGATCCTCCACACAGCATCCCCTAAGATGACATAGGTCCTGAGAGAAATTATTTTCCTCAGGGCCTCCTGTGTGGAGCTTATGTAAAAAAATTCGCTTCATTTCAGAGATTTATTATAATTATTGTATTTTTCCTTTGGAGGTGTGCAGACATACGTTCACCATTTGTCTCTTTTTCGACTATTGACATTGAGTGTGTAAGAAAGAAGGGCAGCATTATATGATTAAAAACAAATGCACAACAATCAACGCATTGACATTTGACGTTTTTGAATGTTTGGAATTCACGCACAGTTCAATATTATACCTCTCACAATATTGCTGCAGTTCTTTCAAAATATGAGAATCCGTTCCATGCAAAATGAATGGGGAAAATAATTTTCTGTATAACTATTTATTTCGTTAACTTTTGTGATGCTTTAATAGTTATTATTCTATCCGGGGCGGAGACAAATCCAACAAATCAAAGATTATCAAAATCAGCCCAGCCGTTCTCGAGTTATAAATAGTGTAACTAACCCGACTTTGTTTTATATATTAAGATTTAATATCGAGTCGTATTCAGAGTTACAAACAACATTTATAATTATATTTTCAGTTTCATCAAAACATATTTGGTAGGCCGATATGGGTACCAATACCTATACCGTAAGTCGCCCGAAGTCGCTACGTTTGGTGTCTTAGCAGGAGTACCCGGGTTCATGGAGAGAGGTTTGTCTAGGTCTTGGCGGAAGACGCTTGGCGGGCCGAATCGAGAGAGAATGGTGGAGGGAGACATTTTGACCTCTCTATCCAGACTCTCTCGAACCATCCATCCCCTTGAACGACGGTTGTAGGGATGGATTCATATGTCCGTCACTCCTGGACTCACTGACCGCCAGATTCCTACTCACCAATCATACCTTTTTCCTTCCCAGAACTTCCTCTCCCCCCTTTCCTTAAAAATACCTTTTACACAACATCCCCTAAGATAACACAGACTTGAGGAAAATAATTTTCCTCAGGCCTCCTGTATGGAACTACGTAAAAAAAAAATTTTATTGTGAATTCTGCACAAGAGTTCCAACTGTTCCCGTCTTTTTTTTACATGAGCTCCACATAGGAGGCCCTGAGGAAAATAATTTCCCTGAGGGCCTATGTCATCTTTGGGGATGCTGTGTGGAGGGTTATTTTGGGAAAGGAAGGAGAGGAGAGTTCTAGGAAGGAAAAGGGTTTAAGGGGTGGGTAGGAATCTGGGGTTTAGTGTGTCCTGGACATCCGCCTCCAAGACCTAGACAAACCTCACCCCATGAACCCAGGCACCCCTGCTAAATCACCAAACGTAGCGAACCACTTGGGGTGACCTATGACAGAGGTGTTGGTTATCCAATAAAGGTTATCCAATAATGGCGGTACCCATTCCCGCCTCCCAAATTGCAATAACTCAATAACGATATTATTTCATTCAAAATTTCTTTATAACCTAAATTCAAGTAAGCAATAAAAATGCTCAAAAGCATGATGATAAAATTATTAGAATTATGTAATTTTCATAAGTATTTTTTTGACCGTAAGTATTCATAATTTTTCAATAATATCTAAACGTAACAGGTGTTTAAAAAATCTGAAATAATATGTTAGTTTGTATGACCGTATATAAATAGACAAACGGAAGAATGTTCGTCGCAAAACACGTGGGCGGATTTTTTTCAACGATTTTATTTTTACTTAAATTAAAATTCTGAAAAATAGTTGTCCTATATAATTTATTGATTTATTTTACCGTATTATTTGAAATGTGTGTTGTATAATACAACACTTTGTTTGAAAATTTAAGAAATCTGCCGACTACCAACAGAATAACCATATTATAAAAAAATAACCAATTTTTTTCAAAATTTAAACATAATTTAATATATAAAATAATCTTTCGAAATCAATTTAACGGTATCATTGGTACTTCAACTAACTATGTAGGAAACACCAACATTATCTTAATTTTCCTAACGCATATTTGTATTAGCTGCATCTTTATGTACGATTGCAAGACCCTTCGCGAACTAAATCTAGATAGTGTCTTGGATAAATATATCTATTTTATTTTATTGTGCGACATCTATTGACTTTTCTACATTCAACTAGGATGAATATTTTAATTTTAGTTTTGGAATAACTTAATGAGTAAAACCTCATTTTATAATATTTAATAATTGAAGACAATAATAGCGAATCTCAGGTCCAGGTAAGTTGACCAAATTGCAATTTTTCGATCTTCAATTTTTTTTTAAACTTATTTTTCGAACATCAATTTTATTGACCGAACCTCTAGTTTTTCGAATTGATATGTACACTGTACAGGAGTATTTTATTTTATTATTGTAGTATTTTATTATATTATAGTAGTACGTACAGGAGTATTTTATTATATATATAGTATTTTATTATAAGTATGTACACTGTACGTACAGGAGTATTTTATTATAGGATGGACAATATCAACTAACCTAACCTAACATAACAGTATCTCGTTAGTCATAGTCATAAGCATGTGAAATATATATCTTAAAAGTTCGATACGTTTTTAGATTTTCACGGCCAAAAGTATTTTCGTTAGTTGTTTTTGGGGTGTTATGACGTATTGCGCTACCTCCTTCTTTAGCCAACGTTTTGGACAGCGTTGCAGTGTCCATCATCAGGGCACCCGGATCTGCTCTGATGATGTACACTGCAACGCTGTCCGAAACGATGGCTAAAGAAGGAGGTAGCACAACATGGCATAACACCCCAAAAACAACCAACGAAAATTTTAAAAGTTGATTAAAAAATTCGAAAAATATGTCTTTCGGCCAATTGCTGTTCGAAAAATTAGTAATTAGAAAAACTGAAATTCGAACGATTGATTTCGATAAATTGAATTCGAAAAACATGTCTGCTCCCGCGAATCTCAAACGAAAATTTGAAAAAGAGAAATCAGACAAAAGATAAAGTCGCATCTACGAATTGAACCAAGGACTCCAGGACCTTAGCCTTGCCCGAGCTCTGCTCTAACCTTAACGAAAGGGTCAAATTAGCTCAGTTATTCCAAAAATAAAAATAAACAATTAACTGGAAATCAGCGTTATGCCTCGATGACACACGGTGAGTTACAAGCTACTATCTACTAAGTTTTAAAAGCGGGTAAATCGGCGATCGAGATTGTCATGATGACACACAAAACTGTCCACTCGCTCAGAAGCTTAGGAAACTGATGTCGTAAGCGCCATATACTTTAGCGCCAGTAACAAGAATAACGACGCCTGCGTGAACTAATTTTTCAGATTTTTGACAGTCGAAATCAGCTGTTTATCGGAAGCCATGTTGGAAACGTAAATAAACCAATCACGAGCAAGCGGAGCAAGCGTGTAGGCGAGTAAAGTTGACGACCTTTCAACTTTTTTTTCGTAGATTGTCAACAATCTGCTAGTTGCTGCTAGTTAGCAAGTGACACGATGACACTGGGCGAGTTAACTAACAGATAGTGAATTTCCCAGATAGTAGCTTGTAAACTAGCCCTGTGTCTTCGACGCTTTAGTATCGTGCGTGGATCCCGTCTCACAAACGATAATACTTACCCATCCTAGTTAAACAGTTTCCATAATAAAAGGAAATTCCTCGTATAATTATTTTAGCAATGACAGTATCTATGCGTGAAATGTCGCTTTTACTGTGACCCACTTATCTTAGAGGAATTTTATACCTAACTTACTTTACGTGAACCTGTCGATAAATGGACTTACAACATGGCGGGCGAGACTGCACGTAAGTACCAATTCTCAGGTGTGTACTGCATACGAAAGGGGGTACCGGGTGTGCCAATGCAAACAACAAAAAAGTCTTGCGCCAACTCTGCAATTATTTTTAAGCTCGTTCATGAAAATAGACAAAAAAGACCACTGAATTAAACTTATTGATAATCCTCTGAATATGAAAGCAATGTTTTTAAAATAGGATCGGAACTACGTAAGCAATTTCAAGTAAAGGCCCAAAATATTACAATCATATTATGCTAGCGCATATTTTGGTTTGTTTTAATTATATATTTGTGAATAATCACAGAATGTTGTAATAAAATCGTAGATTAACCCCAAGAAATTTGAAGAAAAGAAATTCACATTTCACATATTAAATTTAAATAACTTTCAGGTTAAAAATATTAGAATTAAAAATATAAGTATGGTTTAATATTGATGTGAAATAGCATAAAAGTGCGCTATACAAGTTTTATATTATTATTATGTAGGTACTTTATCGCTGGTCTGAATTAGTCCTGGGTCGGTCGTGAATAACCCGCTCATTGAAACCCGCTCACGGACCACCGAAGAGCGAGCGGGTCATTTTTTCGTCAGCACCCGGGTCTCGCGACCCACTTCTCGCAACCGCTCTACTACTGCAACCTGGGTGTCGGGTGCGAATGTGGCGGGACGAGCGACGATAGATTGACGTATGAGAGAGCGAACGGTTTGTCAACACCCGGGTTTCACCACCCGCTCTCTCGACTCGGGTAGTAGAAAGTAGCTGGGTGAAGCGTAATCGAGTTTCATATTTTGTGTCGCGAAAAGAGCGGGTCTTCGTAACCCGCTCGCGACGCCAGTGTGTCGTGAGCGACCCGGGTCATGTAAAACGATGGATCGACCCAGGACTAGTCTGAATTCATAACACATCAGTTTCAATTATGAAAATTATACTGGAATCAAAGCATATCCGAGTTCAAAACCAGAGTTACAATCATAGACAGACCCTGTTAACCTAAATTAGTATGTTTGATTACCTTATTTTTACCTGCGGAATTACCACCTTCTGTTGAGTTCAACAGCCACCTCTAGACTCTAGACCTAGACTTCTGTAAAAAACCATTGAAGTTGTACAAAAACGGCCAATCATTGACGAAGTGCAGTCGGTGAAGCATGGACGACGGGAGGGATTTTTTGTGTGTTTTACCTGAATTTCAGCAGGTGATTTATCGATTTCCTTCGGCTTCGGTGCACATTCAGGAGACACGGTGTACATTCCAATTCTCGCACACGTTTGGATATTGTCCGCAAGAGAACAAATTGACATAGATATGTCGGCATTTCTGTATCTCTCCTTCTACCTTATGGGTCTTTTAATCCATTGGACTAATTTGAGAGATATTCTTCAAAGACAACCAACAACCGTAGAGTCTTTTTATTAGGTACATATCCCAGCCTGACAGGGTCTCAAAAAGTGATGCTGTCACTCACTGCTTTTATTCACGCTTTTTCAAAAAAGCCACACTTTTCATACTTTTTCCAGTAAGGTACTTTTTTGAGACATGACTATGGATTGCAGCTACTAAGGGCCAGTATATCATTTACTAAGAATAAAGATCCTCGCTTGGTTACTATGAAGAGCTTAGAACGTAATTGGCATAGGAATAGGTCGTCGATGTCACCAATATTACACATTTTAACTACAGCATCAATAAGAATGGTGCCATTTTCAAAGAACCTTATTGTAAATGGTGTTTGTTATGTTTGTTAGTAAGAAATTATGACGAACTATATAATATTGAAAACCAACTGTCCTCGCATGGGAAGTTCGAAATCCCTCTAATATCAGACTGTTTTAGATATAATATCGTTGTTTAATATGCATGGACATTCTTATAGCGCGATGAATCATCGAAATCCATACTGATAAAAGTAGGCAATTTACGTAAATTTCGGCAAGGTTTTCAATTATTAGACAGGCCTCATTAGTAATGAGTCATTAGTACTAGCACCGCAGCGTTTAAAAAATGAACTATGTTGTTCCAACCTTCGTCCGAATTAGACAGCTTAAATTTGAGTTACGTCCTTGAGTTAAACCCTTGACTCTGTGCAGAAACGGGCGGTCCGTTTGATAGATTCTCCCATCTTAACAGACGGACTGCAATCTTTAGAGCACAGGCGTCAGGTGGGAATGCTGTCCTTGTTCTACCGGTATTACAATGGAAGATGCTCCGAGGAACTAGCATCATTGATCCCCTCGGCACCGGTGCATAGTCGGGAAACACGCCAAACACTCGCCCAACATTTGTACACGGTTGACATTAGTCACATGAGAACGGGTCGTTTCTATGACTCGTTCTTCAGTTCAACGGCTCGGCTGTGGAACGATTTGCCGGCCTCTGTGTTTCCTCCCTCCTACAACATGGGTCTCTTCAAGACCCGTGTTCACTCCTTCCTTTCCTCAAAAAGACCCTCCACACAGCATCTTCAAATATGACATAAGCCCTGAGGGAAGTTATTTTCCTCAGGGCCTCCTGTGTGGAGTTAATGTAAAAAAAAAAGTTAGCGAGCATAAAGAGCAACGGTTATACCTGGCCTAATTACGCCCCCTGCACCGCAACCCAGGGGTATCTCTAGAATATATAGCTCGTAGATAATCCAATTTTTTTAACATTACTAAAATTAAATACAGAATAGATACAATGTTACTTCTAAGCCAGCCTCTACAATTAACGTATGTTGAATTATATATGAATTGTACAGCAATCTACGTAGAGTCTAAACACTTCACATGTTGGTAAACTGGTGTACAAGAGCATACCCCAGGTGTATGTAAATAATGGTCGTGTCGAGCTTGGACACGAAAATCCGCCGCCACCATTGCAAAACAACCCATTTCATATTATATACTTCAAATCACGTGAAGTAATTAGTCGCTCGGTTTCCTTTAATGGTTCTTTAAAGGATGTTGTGTATTTGCATCCAATTCACAACTAAAATAATATAGTTAGCGATTTTAAGAACAACTGTCATTGTAAGTACTGCAATGTACTCGGATTGTACCAAAACCTCCTAGATCACAAGGCCGGGACACTCATTCAAATCAGCCTCCTAACTCGTATGGGGATCCCAAAAAAAATCTTATTTTATATATTTTTTCTATTTATTCTTATTTATTAAATTATTTAAAAATATTTTTTTTATTCAAAAAAATAAATAAAAATAATTTTTTTGGAGGTTTTCATACAAGTTAGAAGGCTGATTGCATTTAGTGTCCCGGCCTTGTGATCTAGGAGGTTTTGATTGTACTCGATCTTCGTGATTATGTGTTTTAGTTCGCGAAGCTAGCAGTTGACAATAAAGTGGTGATTCGAACTCGAACCCTGATGATGTGTAGCAGTTTTGCATGACAGAAGAAGGATGAAAGTAGACCGAATGCTGTAAAAATGAGATCTCCTGATGATGTGTGATAAAAGCATGTACAAACGTGTTAAAAATTGTGGAGATCCGCATAGAATGCAAGGCTGCTGTAGAAAGTTATATGGTTTGGATATGAGTTGTGTATCTTGCCTCTCTTTGTATTATTTGTCTTTTGAATGTGTTTTTTACAAAATTTCATAATTTTGTACTTTTACTTTTATTCTATTTTATTTATTATAAAAACCCAGATATATAAACAAATAAATAAATCGCAACATTCATATCTGGTAGCACCCGTATGAAGAGTTAATTATTATTTTATTTATTTTTAGCTTTATGAGTAAAACCTCAAAAGACCAGCAGAAGACCAAATAAATACATGGCCGTAGGATGCTCCCAACAAATCCCAACTCTCTCATGTGGGAGCCAAAATTTTGAAACGGTACCAAGATTCACATACCTGGGCTCCCTGATAACAAACGAGAAAAATACTACAGAGGAGATCCTGAAGCACACATTGAACGCTGTTATTACCGCCTACAAAACCAAATAAAATCCAGATTGCTATCCAGAAATACCAAGATATTAGTGTACAAAATACTTATCAGACCAGTACTCACATACGCAGCTGAGACTTGGGTACTAACTAAGAAGAATGAGCGAGCACTGGATGTTTCTGAAAGGAAAATTTTGAGGTGTATCTTCGGACCGGTTTCAGAAAATGGATTTTGGCGCAGAGTTATATCAATGAGCTATATTCTCTGTTTAAGGATCTAAACGTCACAAAATTTATAAAACTGGGAAGACTTCGGTGGTTGGGTCATGTAGAGAGAATGACCGAGCATCAAGCACCAAAGTCCCTGCTGAACTCAAGACCGACAGGGCGAATGAGCCTGGGAAGACCAAGTTTATAATGGAGCGACAACGTCCTTAAAGATATATCCACCTTGGAGATTGTAAACTGGAGAAAGCTGGCACAAAATTGTGATGAGTGGAGGAAGACTCTTGAGGAGGCCAAGACCCACCAGGGGTTTTAGAGCCAAGAGTGAGGATGATGAGTAAAACCTCAAATTGTAACATTTAATTAATTGAAGACAATATTAGCGAAACTCACTCGAAAATCTGGAGACAAAAAGATATTGGCACCCCTCTGTTCCCAGAGGTGCAAATATCTACATATATTTATCTGATTTCTGTCTCCAGATTTTCGAGTGAGTTTCGCTAATATTGTCTTCATTTAATTAATTATTATTAATTATAAGTTAATAAGTAAATGTTCTAGTTCTAGAAAGTCAAAAAAATTGCAAGTATAGAAACAATAAATCGCATTCATCAATTAAAAAACCGAAGTATTGTTATTGTGGTCTGGAGGAAGCTTTTTATAGGCGTGGTTGTTTGATAGTCTTAGGAAAATGGAAAGAAAATTTTATATTTTATAAATTTATACTTTTTGTAAATTGGTAGATAGGATTCTGAAGTAGAAAAGAAATTATTAATGTTTCCATTGTACAATCTTAGCAATTAACTTTACAACATCAAGATTAGAAGCACACATCAAATCAACAACCTTCCAAATCAAGCTGCGATCAAATCAGGTGAAGTTAGCATTAAATATTTAATTGTTTAAAAGATTAACACGACGTGTGACAGTGAATCCGCTTGTGCCAAAAAGGGATTCCAATTAAAGCAGAACCTGGATATTCTTCGATTATTTTTGCATATCACATATTTTTAACGAGTATTCGCCGTATAAAATATTATTGACCTCAATAATCGATCTCAGTTTGCAGCTACCTAGTGAAGCTGCAAAATTCAGTATAATGCGTCCATCCCATGTCCATCGCGTGTGTGTGAGACTCACTTTCTTATTACATGGAGACACGGAGGTAACGCACACACACTCTTCTCTCCCCGGCGCGGTGGCTCGCGGCGAAGCCTGCATACAGTACTACAGCCTACTGTCCGCGAACCGCTCTCAGAACTCAGAATCTCAGAGGTGGTAGGCCACGGAGAAAGATACTCTTCATAGTAAAGAAAAGTTCTTAACCGAATGGTGGTTGAACGTGCCGACATTCACCGGGAAGCTAGTGCTGCAGTCGCACGCCTCTAGAACGCTCTAAAAAAATAAAATAAAACTACCGTGCGAATTCGGATATCGAATTTTTTAATTTTATAAACTTTTTTTAACAGTTTAGTTCATGTGTGAGGAATGACATTACGCTAATTTGGTTTTCGAATCGCTTTTTGTACAGGGAGACAAAATGGCGAATACGCGAAAATTGTGTGAACTTTATGTGGCGTTGTTTTGGCTGATTTGTGCCGTGCCAGTGTTCGGAATTACCGGATTTAGGGTGAGCCAAACAACATTATTAAATTAAACAAACATCATAAAAAATAACATTCTAAAACAACTATGAAATTAAAATAATTAATATTTTATGTTCTTCAATAATATGGTGAAAAACAATTATCATTACGCTCTTTTTTAAAAAACAAATTTATTCAATAATTTAAAAAAATAATATGATCGATTATTAATTTGAATTAATATGTTTTAATATTACTAATATAATATTAATAAGTATTAATTTACTTTTCACTTAAGTTATGATTAATTTTAATTAATATAATATTTACATGTATTAATTTACTCTGCACTTAATGTATGATTAATTTTAATTAATCTAACATTAAGTATAATCAATTGATGATTAATAAAATAAAACAAATATATTTTATTACGATAAATCAAACAGCACGTTCTATTAAAACAAAATTTGCAACTGTTTTAAAAAAATCGTGATTCTTGCATTTGAGCTTTCATTTTCATTCGTGTGCACCGACCATACTGATGATTTATTATATCTTTATAACATACTATTACATAACCTAATTATTAAATTCGTTCTCCAGTTGAAAGTAAAATGATTTATTTATCAAACATCTCATTAAAATTTAAACAACATTCGCTAGTGTTATTTTTTATGATGAATTTATTAAAAGCGATCGAAAGTCAATTGAACGTTATATGAAAGTAGATGTTTATCCATCGGCGTATTAATAAAGAAAGATAAGTTCAGTAACAATGGCGTGCGATGGTGTTATGGAAGTTTAGACTTCTCGCTAATGGAATATTAATTGGAATTCTTTGTCTCGCTAGTTGCTGGCTGGTAGCTGGTAGCGAGATTCCACTTCTGTTTTAGTTCCAAAGAAGACAATGTTAGAATTAATGTTTGTGTTCCGCTTTCGTAATTTCAAGTATAGATACTCTCTTAATCAAAAAGAAGATTGTTTATGAAAGCTCTGTCGAATATCGCTATATAAATTTAAAAGATCCATTAATTATTATAAAAATATATAAGTGTTTTCAAAATGTGTTTGAAACGATGATCGAACATCTCAGAATGAACTCAACCCAACACCTCTTTTGAAAAGTCATTAAAAGTGATGGAAAAATATATTAAAAAATGGTTAAATAGGTTACATTATTTTTGGTTATGGGTTTTAAAAAATATATATATATTTCGTAGTTTTTAATGACTTTTAAGAGTTTTAAGTGGTGTTGGGTTGAGTTGATTCTGAGTTGGCATGGAACTGTTGGAAACACTATTTATATTACTACTTAACACAACTAACTTTTTTAAACTTATCTGTGATGAGTAGGTCATCGATATTATGTTAAACGTAACCGAATCTAAAACAGAACAATTTTTTTTTTAAAGTTAAATTTAGATGTAGGTGTATTATCAGCAAGTAAAATAATTATTAGGAACGCGCATGATTAAAAAAAAAATAAGTAACTGTTGGTAGTTTTCATTTATATTATGTAGTCGTAACTATCGTGTAAAGTTGTATGTCTTGTTGGTAAAGTTGTAACATTAACCAGTGTCTCATGAGAGGCGAGACGCTGTGGATGCAGTCCTCGTCAAGCATCGCCGAAGCGCTGCAGTCTCGTGGGAGTCCAAATAATATTTGATGTGCACTCTAAGTAAAAAAAAACCGTCAAAGAACAACTGTGAAGTTAATACTTTGTGAAATGGAGTTGACACATTTCAAAAGACAAGAACAAGAAAACCAATAAATAACCAACTAGGTATCGGTAGTTTAAACACGTTTTTGTTTTATTTAACGTTTTTAAATTAGACAAAAATATAAACACAATTGATAACAAAGTAGAATTCATATCTAGTCACATTCTATATTTTACATTTATGTGTGTACCTGGTACCTACCCCAATATATATAAAGCTTTGCTGGTGTTATGGGGGGGGGGGTATTTAATTAATTACTAAATCATTGTTATTACTGTGGTTGTTTTTTTTTTTGTTCTATTTTTTTTTTTTTAAATATATTTAGTTTTTTTGTATTATTTTTTTTAGTTGTGTTTGGAATTCTTTAAAGTTATCATTGAGGGATTTTATTATTATATATAGAATAAATACTGAAAACGACAGATATCCACTAAACAGATCCTCCTACATCAGCAAAGTTGACAAGACGTATGGACTGGAGTATACTTATTACTCACAACATTATAATGATAATATTTTAGTTACTTTTAGAACAACTTCTTACTGCATTGACGAATTTCTTTTTACCTTATAAAACCAAATACAAAAAACGTGAAAAAGTTAACTTTTTTCGACTTCTATTATACAGCAATTTACTTTTTAAGACGCGACAAATATTTTGTTTTTGCTCTAAGCATTTCTTACGTATAAGTGGAATATAAATAGGTATGTTGTGACCACAAACCTTACTAAATAATGTACTCTTACTAATGATTACCGTAGTTATATCTGTTATTATCTGCACGAGTGAAATTCAAAAACAAACATTTTGGGTTTTACGAAACACTGAAGTATTCTCGCTACAAATATTTATGCATGATTTTATAATACTTCTAGAAACTAATTGAAACTGTAATATAATTATTATTGGAAATGATGGGTGTTAATATTAAGTGAGAATTAATAATCCACAGACAAATAAACAATACTGTGCTTTTGTAGCAAAGTAGGTTACCTAACTGAACTTGTGATCGAATTTAGAACGCAATTACGGTTTGAATTTATCGCAAAACTGAAAACCTACATAGATGCATTGGCATAAAATTGGTTAAAAGGTCTTTAAAATGGCATGCACGTTACACGGCATAATACAAGATGTATTAACTTTAAATCTAAAACCTCTTTTCTGTTGCTGCAAAAACTCTGTAACGGAGAGCTGATTTATTAAATTTACAGTCTTTTTGACTGTGTATAATTTATGGAAACGTTATAATGTTGGAATTTTTGTGTGACACACAGATTTCAATAAAAGTACCTCAGCCAGTCCTTGGCCAGTCCGAATGTTCCAATGTTTATTTTTGCATTATACCTACGAATCTTAAAAATGTATTTTCGTACCGTTCATCACAGGTCATACGTAACTACTGCTGTAGGTACCTATAAATCTGATTTCTGTATCTCAACTTTTCCGATTAATGTGATTTTTGTATTAATAAATATAGTCCGGTGTCTGTGTTATTGGTAAAGGGATTAGGATTGATGGCGTAGATAGGACAAGGACTCTATATTTTATATTCACCGTTTTTACTCTACTAAAGGTTGTCCTCGAAGTCGGCTGCGTTTTGTCACTAGTGAATTTGACATAGCTCAATCGAGAAGTTAGTGTATGTAAAGTAATAGTTAAATTAACAATCGAAGACCAAATCTTGGTCATACTAAGAAGCTAATTATATAATGGCTTATATCTTTTCCAAAATGCTCTATTTAATACCAGATTTTCACACATCCTAAGACATTGTGAGAATTGCAGGATTACATATAAATCTAATTATGTTATCAATTTACTCCAATGTAAAAAAAGCATCAGTTTCTTTTTTAAATTTCCAATATAAAATGTTAAAAATATTTATTTTCAATTTTTAACTGAGTAAAACCTAAAACTGTAATATTTAAATAATGAGGACAATATTAGCGACATTCCATCAAAAATCTGAAACAGAAAAATCAGAAATATGTACGATCCCTTCTATGAATCGAACCCAGGACCTTAGCCTTGCCGGGGCGGTGCTCTACTACTTAGCTAATGTGTCCCTATCCGATTCTGTCAAAAAGTGTATCGTACTTCAACTAAGAACTACCAACATTATCTTCATTTTATTTCTTATCTAGGTAGAATTTAGTTCGAGATGAATCTTGCAATCATACATAAAGATAGCTGCCATAAAAATATACGTTAAGAAAATGAAAATAATGTTGGTAGTTCTTAGTAGAAGTAGGGTATAGTTAAATATGATCGAATCGGAATCCCATTAGCCCCGGCGAGGCTTGCGATTCCTAGATGAGACTGAATATTTTTCTAATTTTTCTATTTCAGCTTTTCGATTGAGTGTAGCTAATATTGTCTTCATTAATAAAATGTTACATTTCGTTAGATAGAAAGGTTTGCTGTTATTTGTATTGCAATAATAATGCTGGATTTCATACCCTTCACAGTTTACGAGCGTTAACTTTTGTCATGTCCCCATTTGCACATACGTTTTAAAAAGCAAAATTCATTCTTTTTACATGTTTTAATGCAAAGACATACTAATGCCGGTAGTTTTAGGGGATGATGTGAACATGTTTTTGGCTGTTACAGTACAATTGCTTTCAAGTGACGATATGCATTTTGAAAACGCACCAACGTGGTAACACTTTCACAACATTTTGCAACGTTCTTCCATTAGTGAGCTAAGAACAGGTACGCCGACATTTTCCGTAATCGTTTAGTTGCATTTTGTTTTCGTGAACAGCCAATCAACCAATCAACCAATCAATCAACATTTTTTACACTTAAAAACAAAATGCACCTTACTCAACGCTAGGAACCTATTTACTATTTTCAAATGTTTATTTTTACTCATAAACACGTTCAGGAATGGGGATAAGTGCTTTATGTCGTAATACCTCAATAGCAAATATGAAACAGTATCTGGCTGTTGTTAGTTAAATTTGCCAATCCAATCACGCATTGGTGTCATTACATGAGAATCCATTTCGGTTATTTCACCAATGAAACGTTTTTACCATACCAATTGGATGGAAACATTTCGATACCGTCGATTACGCGGCGGATCGATTCGCTGCGGTAACAAAACATTGGAGACATCGTCATTCATTATTTAGTGTCTACAATATTTAGAGGTAATCAAATTCTGTTTTTTTTTTGTGTGGTTTGTCTTGTCTTATTAGTGGTAAATCCCGGCAAAGCGTGACGAAATCCTACCAGAGGAGCGATTCTGCATCTTTTGTGGATACGGAAAAGATTCCATGTGGAATCGGCTGTCAAATTTGTGTGATTTTCTATAGCTTTCAATTGCTTTTTCAATGGGTGTGTTGGCCGACGACAACTGCCGCCAATTTCAACTAGTTTAAACCACAGATTATGGAGATTGCTCTTCATTTCAACAATTATTGCAACAAGCAATTGAAAGTCATAGAAAATCACACAAATTTGATAGCCGATTCCGTTTATCCTTTCCAGCATGGAATAACACTCCCGAAGACTAAGGCCCTCAAAAGTAGGTCTCCTTTTGATATATAAAAGATAGGTTATAATAAATAAAGATAGGTAATAATTGATAAACAAAAGATAGGTAATAAAGATAGCTAGATCTCCCTTTGATATAGAAAAGATAGATAATATATAAAAGATAGGTAAATGAAAAGCATTTTAATATAATTTTAAAAAAAATTATTTGATATTGTTGAATGAGTAAATTAAAATAAAGTAAGTAAGTTTGTATGTGTGAAGAGTTTCCCGTATCCACACAAGATACAGAATCGCTCCTCTAGCAGAGTTGTCTGGGAAATAATGATTGAATCATTATTGATTAATCGTTTAATTTTCACTAGCTTACATAATACATTAAATTGATCGTTTCATAATGCACTCCCGACGAGCTTATATAAAATCTTTCCGAGAAGGACGAGATCGAGGAAGGTTTATCATAATAATGAAATATGTATTTCAAGAGCTGGACAAATCTCACCCCATGCCGGCCAACTCTGCTAAGAGAACAAACGTAGTGAACCACTCGGGTGAACTGTGAATGGCAAGGGTGTCGGTTATCCAATGGTACCCATACCCGTCTCCCAAATTGAAATTGCAATTGTAAAAATAATTATATTTACCTGAATATTTGCTCCATTTTTTAATTCACTAGGTTATCCTTAATTAAGTTCTCATATATGTAACATGGGAGTGCGAGAAGCTTTGTGGTTAAAAAAGTTGAATTCTAAATCTGGCAGAAAGTAAAATTTTATATTGAAGGGCGTGGAAATAAATTAATGCAATTCTGAATAAAATTCGAAGCTTTCGAAAAAACTGAAGTAACCCAACTGTGTTTGGAGAACAATTCCTTTGGGGGCATACTTGAGCAGTTTTTCTTCCAATCTAGACCCTTCCCCCCTCCTTGGTGAGATAAATTTGGGCCACTTCGTATATTCTTTACAACAAGTAACGTGAGATTTTGCTGGACTCCCGCCCCCCCCCCTCCCGTTTTGAGCTCACGCTTTTAATGTATACCCCCCATTTTATTCCAGAAATATCCTTGAAGAACTCTCAAATTATTTAACATAAAATTACAAGAATACTTTTTTCAATTTATTTATTAATTTTCGGGAAATTGACAGTTTACATTTTTTCAGTTTGTACATGCGTAATATAGTGAAAACAAAAATAATAATTGTTACCCTTTGTGCTATGGATAAAAATCTCGTCTTAAAAATACGTTAGTTTAACAATTAAAAATAATAATTAATATTTGACAAGTTTAAGTATTTCCCCAATAAATGAAGACATAATTTGCCTCGACGCCACCTAGCGACGGATTTAACAATAACAGTGTCTCTGTCGCAAAAATAAAGTTGGTTGTTTTCAGGTGGAAAAAATATAATAAGCAGTAATTGTTGAATGAAACACTAGTATATATTGAATCATTTGGCGGGTATAAGATAAGCCGCCATAGCTCAATTGGGAGAGCAGCTGACCGGCAATCAGAAGGGCACGGGTTCAAGTCCCGTTGGCGTCTTGTATTTTTTCTCGGAAGATTTTTTCAATGTGGATGAGTGTTTCAGGCTGATAATTATTGCTTATAATAATTGTTAAAAATAAAACCAATTATGGATTTCCTCCTTGTAACTTTACCTCTGATTATACAGAGCAATAAAGAATAAGAAATGATTATATTTATAATAGACGAATATGAAGCTAAAAATTATATTTTTTAATTATATTAAAAAAAAATACGTAGGAGAGACGAGATATTTTAGATTGTATCATCGGGGAAGTAGAAATCACAGATATTTTAAGGTGAATGAGTTTCTCTACCGAGTCGAGTGCTTAGATAAAGCTTTCTAACAGTATTTATATACAAATATAGTCGGTCCTATTCATATTTTAAAAAACTATTTTCTCAATTACTAATTTAATTCTGCACACTTGTGAAAGAAGCCTTGCGAAAGGTTCGTTCGAATTAAGTAATAAATCATGCAGGTTCTAATAATTCCTCCATCACGTTATGTAAAAAAATTGCACTCTTTTGACGAGGAAGTTTTTATGTGTGTGTTTTTATGGATGTGTTATGCGTTATTTTCTTAAACCAATATCAGATTTAACTTTCGTGAGACTGAAAGACAAATACGGTAAGAAAAATGATACAGCACATCGCGAGTAGTTATTTTGTTTCATCTTATAAATAATTTTTTATTCCACTTAAGTATTGACTTTTCTTGAATTAATTTATGTTAATGCCAAATTAGACCATAATTTGGTAGGCGTAATTTGGTATTATCACTCCGGGAACCATTTATTGGATAACCAACACCCTTGCCATAGGTCACCCCAAGTGGTTCGTTACGTTTGGTGACTTAGCAGGTGTGTCCAGGTTCATGGGGTGAGGTTTGTCTAGAAGTCTAGATCGTGCGGAAAATGCGTATGCCCACACCTACTGAGTGGCGGACCGGATCGGGAGAGAATGGTTGAGGGAGACCTAACCTAGACCTCTCCAGCCGTACTATCTCGATCCATCAACTTGCTCCGCAGTGGGAGGAATGGATTCATACTTCTGTCACTCTTGGACACATTAACCCCCAGATTCCTACTCAACCCTCATACCTTTTTCCTTCCCAAAACTTCCTCTCCTTCCTTCCTCTAAAGAGACCCTCCACACAGCATTCTCAAAGATGACATAGGCCTTGAGGGATTTTTCTAGGAGGGAATTATTGTAAATAAAATTCGAGTGCAGTTTACACGCGGTAGAAGCCAAACTTTACTAAAATAATCTCAACCAATACTTGAAATGTGAGGTCATAATCAAAGCGACCAATGAGCGCAGTTGATGCGTCGCAGGTGCAGTAATGGTCATTTCCGTTTATAGAAGTTTCACTTCAAAAGAACTCTGCGTTACGGAAGTCAACGTTATTTGTTAATTGGTTTAACCCCCTCTAGGAGACACAGAAGGATTACCCTTTATTTTTTAAATAACTATTAAAATTCTAATACTGTAACCCTTTCTGGAAATTGTAGAAATGCAGGTGGTAATAGCTACTCACCGCCGGAGTTCAACGCACAGGAATTATAATAATTATAGGTTTAGTTTACCGTAAATTAAGTGCTCTTGTTTTTTAAAAAAGCACAATATTTCGCTACAGGCTTTGAGTGAAAAGACCTAAATTGTGTACCCAGTTTCCACAGATAGTAAATAGTAACTGTAAATTAAACAGCTACAAATCACGGTGCTACAACGTTTAACAAGCTTTTTACATTATTAATACTTACCTACTACAGTCTTACTAAAAAACCCAGTGAAATTTTTATTCAATTAACAAACGGCCGCGGATGTGAAAACATTACTAATTAAAAAATTGTTCGTGGAAAAAAATACACTCGGTTTACGGTTTACACAGCCTGAGAGGGTAGTTTATCTCTGTTTTAGTAATGATGTGTGAACGAAATTTGGAATGTTTTATATATTTCTTATTTTTGAAGGTGTCGTAAAAACAAATACCATTTGTGAAAACTAGATAAAAATACTCTTTAGATTTGTGTAATTGAAATACACTTTAGTTTTTAAAAACTGCCATATATTAAGATTCAAACGCGAAAAAAAATGGATTTTTTTTTTTACCAAAACATATTTGATGAAAGTGTACAGAAATTTATAATACAACAAAATTTAAAAAATACAGACCTTCTATATAATGAATTTGGAACGAAACTGTCACCTCACATTTTCCTCGTGCATACAATAAAAAAATAATAAAAAATTTCAAAGTTTTTTTATTGCCAAAAACCTAACCTAAAAAAATAATACCGACTTTTATAACAGATTTCTTGCAACTCTTAAGACGTTAATTTCATTGATACGTTTAGGAACACATGTATTAGATATTAATATTTATAAAAAAAAACACCACTTTTATGAAATTCTCATAAAATAAAATCCTTTAAATGTAAATTTGAATTTTCATGTTTTACATAAAATACTTATTGACATTTCAATTTTCAAAGTATGATTATTATTATTATAACTTGACTAAACCTTATTAAAAACCACAAAAACACGGTAAATATATCAATTATGCGAATGTAATAGTGAATTAGTCATATTAATAGATATTACGATAACATTTGTGTAATATTACACACACACCCGCGGAGTGAGTTTTTTTTGGCGGTTTCAACGCGAATGACGAATGCGCAGGCGCCGCGCGCCGCCACCTAGTGGTTCTGTAGGAAAACAAACAATTAAATTATGTACACTATGAAAAATTCCACTGTTGCCAGATTTAAAATACATTTTAAGAAAAAATCTTATTAGTAATGTTATCGTGTTTTAGTGTATGTTTGTTTTATTCAGGTTGCTGCAGCAACACAGGTTATCGGCCGTGCTGTGGTTTTTTTTTTTTAGTAAGGCTGATAATAATGTTTAATGTAGTTTTGCCAGCATCTCATTCAATCCGGAACTGCACACAATAGTACTGTTTCATAAGCAGTGAAGCGTAGGAAATATCTTGAAGCTTATATAATGCATAACCAGGGAATAACTTCTGATTTCCCGTTCATCAACATTCATAACGAACAATCGGTTAATTAGTACGTCAATTAAACACATGTTGCCGGTTGTTTAAATACTCCGACACCATAAAAAGCCTTTAATGTCTGTATAAATGTACAAAGATTCAATTAGTTAACCATCGCAAACGATTTTTTTTTCAATTACAGAACAAGAGTTATAAAATATTTCAATTCTACACGTGAATGGATATTAAATGCATTATGTAAATTAGTCCTAACAGTTTTAAAACAATTGTAAATTGTTAGAACTTTCTTATAACTTATAATAGGTAGATTGATATCTATTTTCTCCAACTTTCGATTTATTCTCAACTTGAACTTTGTGTTGAATAACAAGATTGTAATCTAGCATATTATTTTTTAAACAAGAGTGTTGGTTCAAAGTTCAAAGCTCAACATAACCTGAAATATTTCACTTTCACAAAACGTGAATATTTGGTTTAGAAATTGTATAGCAAACAGAGATAAGTTTAATTTTAAATTGAACAAAGAAATCAGTTGCTTGAAATTATTTCTTCGTAAAATCTCAGAAAGGAAGACAAAAATTATTAAAAACAGAATGAAAATTGTACCCAATAACAAGTACTGATTAAATTAGAAAAAGTGTGATTAACAATTATTGTCGAATGTTTTTTAACTGGTCACCGGTCATCGTATATTTTCGACCAATTTAGCGTATTTTGTACAAAAATAAGTTAAAACTAAGGGAACACCAAAATAAATATTAACAAATATTTTAGGCCCAGCCAAGTCATCAAATGACCACTCAGCGCCATTTTTTTTTACATTTGAAAGGTCCCAACGCACTTTCCATCAAATCGTAATAAGATGATAAGTTTAACAACAAGATGGTTGTACTCTTCTGCTGATCATAATTGGTTCAAAATCTGAAGAGAATTTAAGAATTTAACGGCGACCTATCAACTATCAAAAATACAAAATGGCGGTGGATGGCCATTTGATGTCAATGTTACATTTGGGTTTCTGTGAATCAACTCGTCCTAAGGATGGGTTATTTCAAAAAAATTTAACAATTCATCAATTTTTTTAAGTTAAAATTCACGTTCTGTGTTACTTCTTTTTAAGTTCGGTTATTACATCATTATAAGCCTGTTGCTTCATAAAACTGAACTTACGAGAGATGGGAGGGCTGACAGAGATATCGAAAGAAGGGTAAATGCAGGCAACTCTATTAATGGAGGACTGAACGCCGTTGGCGCCAACAAAAAAACTGTCCAAAGAAGCGAAGTTAGCCGTCCATAATGGAGTGCTGGTACCTACCCTGATGTACGGCAGTGAGGCATGGAGCTGGCAGAGGAAGGATGAAAGTAGACTGAATGCTGTAGAAATGAGATCCCTGAGGCGTATGTGCTGTAAAACCATGTACGATCGTGTGAGAAATGTGGAGATCCGCGAGGAATGCAAGGCTGATGTAAGCATAATGAGTAAGATTAAGAAAGGGATGCTCAGATGGTTTGGGCATGTAGAGCGAATGAACGAGGAAAGGAGTGTAAGGAGAATATATGACGAATTGTGAATGGTAGAAGAAGTCGGGGATGTCCGAGGAAGACATGGCAAGACCAAGTGAATCAGATACTTGAGTCGGGCCATGTGAAGAGTCGGAATAATAGAAGAGCATGTATGAGACGATGCATGAATGTGAACGAGGCAAGGAGTGTGTGCCAAGATCGAGCTGTTTGGCGGTCCGTCCTCTATGCCTACCCCTGCGGGGAAACGGCGTGATGGTTAGTTAGATAGCTTCATAAAACTGAAATAATCTCAGAACTTGAATAGAACCTTTACAGAATGAGAAAATTAACTTAAAAAATTTGATGAACAATTTTAAAAAAATGAACCAACCCATCCTAAGAGTTTTGGATAAATCAAAATTTTCAATACCATTTGAATCTTTCTAAAATAAAATTATGTATATTAAACCCAATCTCATTAAACCTTTCGTAATGGAATAATAAAGTAATAATAATAAGCATTGCAAGAAAAGAGACAAGAAAAGTGAATGAATTTACATCATACAACAAATTACATGGTATTGGGCATCTACCATCTACGAGAGCTGAATACTTTTAATGTACAAAATTTGAAAAACAACAAAACCTATTTAAGTGCTTTTATTACATCAATTATAACTTTTATTGCCTGTGGCGTAAAGGTACTTATTAAATTGGATTTAAGAAATAATTAATGAATATAAACTATTCGTATTTTACTCGACATTCAAGAATTTTATACCTAATATTATTGGCGCATTAAAATAATGCATTCACTTTTATTACGTGAAGGATAAATATAATATGTTCGGTATTATTGTGAAATATTTCATCAACATGTAATCGGCAGAAAAACAAAATTAATAAAATATTTGAAAGCACGTATAAAGCTTTTTAAACCTTTTTTGCGTGAATTTTCGGGAAGAAAATGCATTTGAAGAGCGATGTGTGAATGGAATCGAACAAAATGTGAATAGAATCGACTCATCTATCGGTATAATAATATAAATACTGTTACAGAACTTCATTTGCGAGATAATAAGAAGACCCAACCAGAATATGTCATTTTTAAACAAAATTCTAGAAGTATCGACTCTTTTCCACAAAAAATATAAATTGATTTCGAAAGATTGTTTTTTTGTCCAATTTTATAAGAAAAACTATCTTTTTATAACTTTTGAAGGTTATTCCCATCGATGTAATATATCACTAAGAAGATAATAATAATAATCTAAACGAAAATATATTAACTTTTTCTGTGTCTTGTTATCTTTCTTTTTCGTTTAGATTATTATTATTATCAATGATATATTACATTGATGGTAATAAGTAATAACCTTCAAAAGTTATAAAAAGAGAGTTTTTCTTATAAAATTGAATATTCATTTAAACTTATATAAAAAGTCCATAGTTCCATATAAATAAAATAGGATATATTTATCCGTGACGCTATCCAGGTTACAAACCAATTCTTAGAATGATTGTTTCCAATAAAAAGGGTAGTTGCCTATTTTATGGAAAATAAATTAGTTGAAGATAATATTGTTAATTCTAAAATTTGAAATATGAGATTGACTGTCATGACGGTTTGACAGTAGGGCGCAATGGCGGAATTGGTAAACGCACGTCCCGGATAGACGAGAGGTTCTGGGTTCGAGTCCCAGTAGCGACCATTATATTTTTCTGTTTTTCGGTGTCTTGTCTTGTTCTCTTTCATATTTATTATTTTTATCTTCTTCAATGATTGTTTTTTTTTATTTGAGTCCGCTGACATCCACGTTAGTAGTTTTACGTTTAAACGTTAGTTCCTTAACGGTTTACCTGACATTAGCTCAACACAGGACGCATCTTTGAGAATAGTTTTTTTTTAAAGGAAAGGGAGGAGAAGAAGTTCTGGTAAGGAAAAGGGCATAAGGGGTGGGTAGGAATCTGAGGGTCAATGTGTCCAGGAGTGACGAACGTACCGATTTATCTCTCCAACTGCAGTGCAAGCCGATGGGTAGAGAGAATCCGGCTGGAGAGGTCAAAAGATCTCCCTCAACCGCTCTTCTCCGATCCGGTCTTTCACCACGCAGTTGGTGGGCAAACGCATTCGCCGCCAATACCTAGACAAACCTCACCCCAAGGACCCGGGCACCTCCGCTAAATCGCCAAATGTAACGAAGCTCTTGGGGTGACTTATGGCAGGGGCGTTGGTTATCCATATTTAAGTGGGGACATGGAAGCATTATTGTACGCTAACATTGTTTTAATCACGCCTCTTTTAGTTTTTCTCTAATATGGCCGGTTTTCTATTGTACCCATTACACAAATGTACTATAAAATAATTAAAAATAAAATTTATTTACAAAAAATATAAACATAATTGACCAATATATAACTATTGTTGTAATGGAGCCGTCCATTTCAAGTGGTCCTCGTCACTTTAAGCAAGCGTTATTCATAACTCATAACATCACAAAAAAAATTTTTTTTTCAAATGTCATCAGTTTTTCCGTTGCATGTCCTACTCCATATTTGAGATATACATTTATATTTAATTAGGGTGTCTTTAAAATATGTTTGTTGATTGTTAATCATATCCACATATTTAGAAGGTTGGCTGATTGATTAATAATTAATAATTAACATAATTAGCCTGATAAAAGGGAACACAATATTCACGACCCGTAAATTTTATAATATAGGTAATTTGGGAGGAGGGTATGCATACCGCCGCCCCTGAAACCATTCATTGGCTAACCAACACCCCTGCCATAGGTCACCCCAAGTTCACTACGTTCGATGACCTCGTGGGGGGTGAAGTTTATTTAGGTCTTTGCGGTGGGTGCGTTTGCCCATCTACTGATTGGCAGGCCGGATCGGGAGAGTCTGGTTTAGGGAAGTCATTTTGAATTCTTCAGCCGAAATCCGCAGTGGGAGGTATGGATTCATATATCTGTCATTCCTGGACACACTGACCCCCAGATTACTACACTTCCCTCGTACGTTCTTCCTTCCCAGCACTTCCTCACCTTCCTTTCCCTAGAAAGACCCTCCCACTGCACATCCTCAAAGATGACATATCACATGATGGATTTTTTTCCCTCAGGGCCTCCTGTGTGGAGCTAATGTACAAAAAAGTATCAAGGATATACTGTCCAAGCGGGTACGCAGATACGAAAGTGGCACAAATCGTGGCCTAGAGTCGCGCAGCCAAAGAAAGTGAAATAACTTCAGAACACTATCATCTAATCACTCTACTCGTATATGGATGGGATTTTAATGCCATGGAGCCGAAATAACCGGTTTCTTTAATTACCGGTAATTTATTAGATGATGCTACTCTCTTTTCGTCTCTGTGACCTTCAAAGGTCGTAGACCTTTCCACGCGGAACTTTCTACAACTTCCTGATCCATTATAATCTCCTCTAGAGCGCGACGAGACACAAGTTACCAGTTACCATTTACAAGCAGTCGACATCCAGTGGTGAGATCATTAACTGCCTGTAACAATCAACAATGATAATAAAAAATAAAAAATACATTATCGTATTACGTAACGGCATCGGAGATAATAAATTAGGCATCGTTATTGCAACTAATTTTCTAATATCCGTATCAAATCTTATATATAAAAATTTCATGTCACGGTGTTTGTGGTCGCACTCCTCCGAAACGGCTTGACCGATTTTATGAAAATTTGTATGTATATTTGGTAGGTTTTAAAGTATATTTCATACCACTAGGTTATTAGGGTGTCCCTTTCCAGAAATTTTTATTTTATTTTTTTGACAAATTTGTTTTTTGTATTTTTTTTATTTGGCATTAAAAATACCTAAAACTCAAAATTTTAACCCTCCCCCCCCCCCCCCATCTTTCGTATTTCAAACAGAACGAAATTATTTACTTTGTTGAATGACAGATGACGCTATGTCCACCTCATCGAACTTTCATCCACACATGCGCAAGACATTCACGAGAAGCCTCGCTTCATTTTGATATTTCATTCGGCATCATGTTCTCGCGTGTACACTCAATTGCTCTTCGAAATTCAAAGTGATTTTCTTTATTTCATTTTCATGCTTCAGTTGGTGTTTTTTCTTTTTATCGGCGGTCATCGTCGACAGCGCTCCATTCCTCTTTCTGTCATAGATACCATCCCCAAACACTTACAATACATTCGTCATTTTTAATTTAACAACCAAAATATTCACTAGAAATAATTTATATGGCAGAAGAACGTTTGTCGGGTCAGCTAGTAACCTATAATAATTATTTAATTATTGGTGGTTTTTTTTGTTTTTATCGGCGGTCATCGTCGACAGCGCTCCATTCCCCTTTCTGTCATAGATCCTATCCCCACACACTTACAATACATTCGTTATTTTTAATTTAACAACCAAAATATTCACTACAAATAATTTAAACGGCAGAACAACGGTTGTCGGGTCAGCTAGTAACCTATTCAAGTAACCTATAATAATTATTGAACTCTTCGTATTTTAATGGATAAATGTAGTTGTAGGTTTTAAAGGACAAAATGGAAAAGGTACTTATTTCTATTACAATTTTGATGACATTACTTTTACAATCGAAATGCAATTTTAGATATTAATCGGTATTTTGAATGAAATTAAATGTTTTTTTTTTTTTACTAATTAGCAGACATCGGATTCTATATGTATTTGTACACGCTTCTTTTTTAATGTGAATTACGCGTAACAGTCCCAGTAGCTTCCAACCGCCTGCAGCCAGTGAAACTATGGCATCCCCAATTGGGATATGTTGTGAGGCTGAAGGTAGTGGTGAGGAGAAGATGGCGAGGAGGAAGGTGGGGAAGTACCTGGGTATTCAGATTTGATCACCAAACACTGCTAAATTCTAAATGGTGGCCTTACATCACGGCGATACAGAGAGTAGATATTATTTTTAATTTTTTTATGTGAATACCTCACTACAGTTCCAGCTGCTCCCGTCTGGAGCCAGAGTGAGACTACGCCATCCCCAATTGGTGTATGTTGTGAGTTATGAGGCTGAAGATAATAGGAAGAGAAATAAGATTGAGAAGAGGAAGGTGGGAAAGTATCTGGCTATTCAGACGTGGTCACCAAACACAGCTAAAGCCATTTCAAGTAACACAATTCAATCAAAAAAACAATTACTGGCCCACGTCGGGATTTGAACCCGCGACCTTCGGATTGCTAGTCGAGAGCCCTATCCCTCGACCGCGAAGGCGTCAAACGTTTATGGTATACTTACATTCGTAATTAATGCATTTAGCATATACTTAATTCGATATCTAATTGTTACTATTATTATTAGTGATCCGACAAGGTGATCCTATCTCACCCAAACTATTTTTGGCAGTCCTGGAGATGATATTTCGAAATCTAGAATGGGATGAGAATGCTCTCAATATTAATCGCGAAAATCTAAGCCATCTACATTTTGCAGACGATCTAATACTGTTTTCTGAGTACCCAAGACAGCTACAACATATGTTAAAACAGTTATCAGATCAGAGTGCGAAGGCATGGCTGTCAATGAACATCACCAAGACAAAAGACATAACTAATTCCTCAAAGACACATGATATCGTAGTAAACACACAACAAATAAAATACGTAGACGAGTACATTCCTTTAGGACAACTTGTTTTATCGTAGTAAACACACAACCCAACACAACCATGGACAAAGAAATCGAGACAATGATAGCCAATACTTGGAAGAGATACTGGTCGCTCAGTGAAGTTATGAAGGACAGAGATATGCCAATAAAAGCTAAAATAAAAGTCTATAACGCATGTATTCTGTCCTGTTTAACATATAGTAGTCAAACAAGGACACTAAAGAAAACCTTAACAAATAAACTAACCGTCTGTCAAAAAAAACATAGAAAGAAGTGTCATTGGAGTTAACAGAAGAGATAAAGTAAAATTCACAGAAATAAAAAAAAAAAAAAAAAAAAAAAAACAGAACTCAATTCAAACAGGTTTTTTTTTTTTTTTTTTATTAGAAGAAAAAAGTTATAAAAATATTACAGGAAATCAAATAAAAATAAGATATTACAAAAAAGAAAAGTCCCAATAAACTACTTTTAAGTAGTTTGTCAATGGGTGCTTTTACTTTTAAGTTTTTTTTTTTTTTTTTTTTTTTAAATAAAACTTATAATGCAGTTAGACATTTTTTGTGTTACGAGTACTACAAGAATGTTAATACAAACTTTTTCTTTCGGCGAGCCAATTTTTCAATATAATATTTGTTCTTACATTATTTGTACATTTTTTAATTTTAGCAGGTAACATATTTAAGCATGTAGGTATCATGTAGTCCAGCGTTCTTTGTCCATATTTGTTTAAGTGCTTAGGTACGATTAGTCCTTCATTTAACGTAAATCGAGTATTGTAAGTGTGGTCCAGTCTATTTATGTATATAGGGCTATTCATATGCTGAAAAATAATTTTATGCCACAGAATTGCTCTTACTGAGAGAATTTTAAGATTCTGGTAAAAGTACGGAACATTGTGTCTTTGCTCGTATAAACTTTTATGAGCTAATAATTTAACTAATGAATTTTGGACAGATTGAACATGATTAACATTTGTCTTACAGGAAAGTCCCCAAGCTGTAATTCCGTACCTTATAATAGACTCAGCTAATGATAAATAAATTATTCGAAGTGTGCATATTGGAACATAGAATTTAAGTTTATATAATCTACTAACAATAGATCTCAGACGTTCACAGACTTTATTTATTTGTAAATCCCATTTGAAAAAGCAGTCAATAATTACACCTAAATAAACATATTCTTTAACCACTTCAATATTTTCGCATGTACACAATGCTGGGATACCAACATGTAAGCAATCTGAACCGTGTGTTTTTATTTCTGGTGTAATAATATTTGTCTTGGCATTGGGTGATCTAATATGTATCAATTTGGTTTTTTTTGCATTTATGATTAAACCAGAGTCATGAGACCATTTCAAAAGCTCAATGTAATCCTTTTGTAAGAGTTCAATACATAATTTTAAATCACTGTGAGAAATCACTAGTGCAGTATCATCCGCATATACAAAGTGTTTTACATGTTTAAAGATGTACTTAATAAAAGATACATAAATGATATATAAAATTGGACCTAATATGGAACCTTGAGGAACGCCAGCTAAAATTTTTCTTTTTTTACTTAAAGTGTTCAATAGCTTTATTTTCATGCATCGGTTGTTCAAGTAATTTTCAAATAGTTTTAGGAGCTTTCCTCTTATTCCTATGATTTCTAGTATCTGCAATAATTTCTATGATTAATAGTGTCAAATGCTTTAGAATAATCTATAAATAAAACTAATACATGATTTTTACTATTTAGTTCATTATTTATGAAACTGGCAAATTTTTGAAGTAGCATTTCGGTACCCTTTTTTTTCTGGAATCCATATTGATTTGTATCAATAATAGAAAAATCTTCTAAATATTTTATTAATTTCAACTGAATGTATTTTTCAAGAATTTTTTCGAGTGATGGCAAAATACTAATCGGTCTATAATTACCCAATAGAGTGTGATCACCTCCTTTATAAATGGGTCTGATAATACTACATTTTAAGTCATCTGGAATTTTTGCTTCAAATAAAATTCTATTTACAAAATGGGCTATGATTGGAGCTAAAATTATTATATGTTTTTTAATATCACTCATTCTGATATTATCAATTCCAGGAGAAGAGCTTTTAAGTTGCCGCACAATGCTTTCTATATCAGAAATTTTGGCCCTTGGTAGGTACATTCTGTACATCGAACACTAAAATTAATGGCGATGGACTGGACATATTTTGAGAGAAAGGAGTCAACAGAAATGGACCAGAATAGTATCAGAGTGGTATCCAAGAGACGGTAAAAGAAACAAAGGTGAACAAACGAAAAGATGGGAAGATGATCTAAAAAAGGTGGCTGGTCCAGAATGGATCAGAGTTGCAAAGGATAGAGAAAAATAGAAATCTTTAGAGGAGGCCTATGTCGAAACACAAGCTATTTCTAAAAATAATGACCGGAACGCTGATTATCTTAATATATAAAACAAAGTCGGGTTAGTTACATTATTTATAACTCGAGATCGGCTGGACCGATTTTGACGATCTTTGATTTGTTGAATTTGTCTCCACCCGGATAACAGAATAACCATTAAAACATCGCAAAAATTTACGAAAAAAAAAGTTGTGAAGAAAATTAATTTTTTCATACATTTTGTATGGAACGAATTCTCATATTTTGAAAGAACTGCATCAATATTGTGATAGGTATAATATTTAACTGTGCGTGAATTCCAAAAATTCAAAAACGTCAAATGTCAATGCGCTGATTATTTTGCTTTTGTTCTTAATCATATAATGTCGCCCCTCTTTCTTACACACTAATGTCAATAGTCGAAAATGAGACAAACGGTGAGCGTATGTCTCTGCACCCCTCCAAAGGAAAAATACAAAATTAATAAATCTCTGAAATGAAAAGCCTTTTTTTAACGTAAGCTCCACTCAGGACCTACGTCATCTTAGGGGATGCTGTGTGGAGGGTCTTTTTAAGGAAGGGTAGGATAGGAAGTTCTGGGAAGGAAAAAGGCATGAGGGGTTGGTAGAAATCTGGAGGTCAGTGTATCCGGGAGTGAATCCATCCCTCCAACTGCGGTGCAAGGTCATTGCCCTGACCGGAATCGACCTTTTACCTTGAGCTTTCCAACCTTACTCTTTCGACCCATTGGTCGAGAGAATTTGTCTGGAAAGGTCAAAAGGCCTCCCTCAACCAGTCTCTCTCGATCCGGCCCGCCACGCAGCAGATGCATCCGCCGCCAAGACCCGCACAAAAGTCATCTCATGAACCCGGGTACCCCTGCTAAATCACCAAACGTAGCAAACCATTTGGGGTGACCTATGGCGGAGGTGTTGGTTGTCCAATAAATGGTTCCCGGGGCGACGGCACCAGTACCCGCTTCCTTTCAAAAATTCCGTGGAAAAAGTAAGTGGAAAAGTAAGAAAATCACGAAAAATATAAATCCGTACACAACGCCATCTCTGATACTGACAAAAACAAAACACGGACAGTTGGGGATCGATAAATAATTGCTTCATTGTGTACCTAATTTTTAACTTTAAAAAAAACTTTATTTAATTTAACAGTTATTGATTCTGAGGCGGTACGAAGTTCGTCGGGTCAGCTAGTTTAGAATAATGTTTAAAAAATATATTAATTAGATTAGAAAAAATGTTTATAAGTTTAACAGCAATAAAGGCTAATTTTATTTTATTTTTCATTTATTTTATTATTATTAGTAAATTCATAAGTTGAATGTCTACGAGTCCCTACGAGGAAATTTTGCTCTTTAAAAAAACATGTTATTTGTATGTCGTTTATTATAAGTACGGAGGAATGGGCTAATAAAATTTTAACCCCTCAGAAATCGGGAGTATTTTTCAAAAAGTCAAAATATTTCCGCTTTTCAATAATATTGAAATAAATTTAATATTTCTAAACATATCCAAATACCAAAAACTTTTTTTGAAAGGTGATGAAATACGTTTACGAATGTCATTATTAGATATAAAATTATTATTTTTTAAATATTAAAAATTTTGATACAAACATAAAAAGTTAAGATAATAATAAAAAAAAACACACATGTTTTATTAGGCAAATGTATCATGAACGCTATTATAAACTCTCTTTTTTGTCATTTCATAAAAAAATAATTCTCGAAATTAACACATTTTTCGCAAATTAGTATCGGAAACTTTGATTTCATAGAGGTGTAGGTACATTTAAATTTTTCTTTGGTTAAATTCTAGATTTGAATGAAAAGTGTGTAGTTTTCTCTTTCTAACACAATTTAGATCACGTTTCTCAACATGACAGGGAAATACAACGATTTGTATGACCTATGTGAGCTGGGACAAATTTGGTCTGCTGTTATAAAACAGGTTAATAACAATTTGCTTACTTATAGCTGAAATATTGCAAAAATCTGCCAGAGGCGCAGAAGAGAGAAGAGAGCACTGCTGTGATTTCGGAGAAGCAACACGCAATAAAGTTTGCTGTTCACTTTCATCTCTAGATCTCCAGCACCGCTTCAACTCCACAAGGAATTTCACATTATCTCTTACGTACGTGGTACGTGCAAACCCCACACAATCAACAAGACTTTCCCCGCCATTCGTGAAAATAATAATAGTATTTCTGAAGCATCTCCATTGTTATAACCTGCCCACAATGCATCTGCTGATTCTATACTTATAAATACTACCTACCTTCAGCGGGCTCGGCGTATCATGACGAGTCCGACGGTAATTTTCTCCAGCCAAGTTTTTCAACCGGCGCAAATCATCATGTGTCTGAATTAGCTAAATAATCACGAATTAGTGATTAAATTGCTGTACTACCGATACCCACAACAATAGAAATCACATAGTTTCACACTGCATCCTATGCAAGAGAGAGAGAGCTATCGACCATCAAGAGAGTTAGATTTATTGATCTGGCCAAGTCCCAATAGCGGCGTTTTCATTTTTCTCTTTATTCTCTCATCCTACACCAAAACGATACGTGCCAACTATTTTATTTTATCTGATTGGTTGTGTGACAAATTTGTTAGAAAACAACGTCTTTACATGGTAAGGGAAAATTAAACCAAAAACGTCCCTTTGTGTTGTTGTTGCTGTTCTGCTATTTTATTTTTTTATATATTATTTATTAAGCACGTTTAACCGATTAATAACAAATGACACATATTAGTAGAAAGAAAATAAAAGCACTGTCATCAATCCAAAAGGATGTACATGATCACGGAAATTTGAAATACTGTAAAAGACAAAGTGTTAATTGTTTTTTTTATTTTTATTTTTTATTAATTTATCTATACTAAAATATATTTACAATGGTTTCATTTGTATGCCTGTCTCACAAGGGTATACCTGTGTCGAGACAGGCGTACATAAATGAATATAGTAGTTACAAGGATATTTCAGGTAAAATACATATTATGAATAGAATTAGAACAGAAGGGTGATTGGAAGGGTGGTAAATCTTTTAAAGAGAGTTATTTTATAAATGTTGGAGATGGAGTAATGAAATAGATTAATGAAATAGATGTTCAGGTGAGGTTTTCAATAAATCATATCTCCTGTTTTTCTTGATCTATAATTATGATTTTTTATTGTAAAATATTATTGAATAGATCTTTCAGAATACTTTTAATAACAGTATTTAATTTTTCAGAAAAAAAGAATCCTCTTAAAACGAACGACGCACTAATTTTCCTAGAAATATTTTAACGACACAACAGATCGAAAGGGGAAAAAACTGAAATAAATTACAAGTTTACTAATTTTTGAATTTATTGTACTTTACCAAATAATAATAATAGGGAAAAAATGTTCTAAAATATTTGTACAGAAGAACAGGTTCAGTAAAAAATTTAGACCCTCCGTAATGTATGCTTAAAGCACAGACCAAAAAACCATGAAAGTCAATGTTTTAAAGTTATTTCAAATCATAAACAGAATACAATAAATTTCTATTAAAGTTAATAATTAATCTATTCAAAGCCATATTGTTAATTTTCAATAACGTTCCACTACAAACGTTAAAAAAAACATTAATATGGTTACATATAATTGCTTTGGAATATCCCAAATCACCTTTACGAGTTCGCAGTAGATGGAATCATTAAACTTGAAAAGCCTAATCTAAAGTGTAATTCAACAAACTGTAGTCGGTGAAATTGGACAATTCTATTAAATAATTACTTATCACGTGGGAAGATGAATATCTTTCTGCTTTGAGAAAAACGAGGACTTGAACAATTATTTTGATTTATTATCACCGAACAATTTTCACTCTTACAAAACATTCTACAATGATTACTACTCTTACGTCGAATGAAATAACAAATACTATTACCTTCTGTTATAACTTTTAACTCTGGAAGGTAGCAGAGACTCTCAAACTTTTTGTAACGCAGGTTCTACTTTTTATAAGAAAAATCTTTCACGATTAGTCGAGATTTGCTAAGCATAATTGACCGGTTAGTAGCCGATTAGTCAAATGTGTTGGATCCCCAATCAGGCGTCGCTGGTTCAATCCTCAGCTAGCTAAGTTCTCCATCATCGCACAAGCAATATTTTTCGTTTACATTAATTGAAGTAGGAGGAACACATAGTAATTATGATAGGTTTTTAGGCAGAACTTGTCATTTAGTATATCTTTAAATAAATTATATAAAGGTATATATGGGAACTATTATATACAGAAGAGTGTCTGTGACGGATGGGCAACGTAGCGGAATGGGTTTGTTTTTTTTTTTAAATAAATCTACAGTTTTTTTTTTAAAGAAAGAGAAAAATCCCGGGTTACGAATAACCGGAAAATGTTGCTTGAGTCGTGATGGAGGACTTAGCCAGTCGAGAAATCGAACACGCGTCGCCTGGGTGGGACCCAAAGGCGATCCCAACTCAGCCACTGACCGGTATATTCGAATATTGATGAAATTTAACACATTTGTCCTTCTAAACAAGAGAAAGTTCACAACGATTATTACTAATTAAATTCCTATATAATTAATGAAAATCTCATTTGCGTATAAACAATCTATTTTGGTCTTCGTAGGTGCAATTTTATTTCTTACCACTTTTTAAGAAAGTACCTGTAGTGCGAATGTTATAATAAATATCAATCAATGAGTTCACCTTCAATTTTACGAGTATTTTATAGTAAATACGTTTAAAATGTTGTCGTATTTCGTTAAAAAAAGTTCATTTTAATCTTGAAATATGAAGTACTACTTCAGTTTAATTCTATTGAACATAACTTCGTTAACAATTATTACAAGCAATAATTGTCAGCCTGAAACACTCATTTACATTGAAAAATCTTCCGAGAAAAGATACTTGCCGCCAACGGGACTTGAACCCGTGTCCTTCCGATTCGCCGAACTTCGTTCTTCCAAATCTAATAACCATCAAAACCCCATTTACAACCAAATTTAAAAGACCCCTTTTCAATTTGGCTCGGCATCCACAGATTGGGATCTTTATCTTTAGCAAGCCTACCAGAACGGCCTACAACGTAATGCATAAAATTATCTCCGCACAATTTCAGAGTTGATGTTTTTTTATGTCTAAAGTAGATATTTTTACCCGCGTCTTTGATAATTTAGTAAGTTCTTATAAACCACTGGACTATAAAAGATTTGCTATGCTTTAAAATGTTTTATCAATTTTAAAGGAAAAAAAATAATATAATTCGGGCACAAGCAGTCGTCCACTTCAAATTGAGATGCAGTGGGTGCCTCCGGCCCGGGAACCATTTATTGGATAACCAACACCCCTGCCATAGGTCATCTCAAGTGGTTCGCTACGTTTATTGACTTAGTATGTATCTCGATGGCGAATGCATTTGCCCACCTACTAACTGAGACTGGTTGAGGGAGACCTAAACTAGACCTCTCCAGCCGGACTCTCCCGACACATCGCCTTGCACCGCAGTGGGAGGGATGGATTCATACATTCGTTCATACTCCTGGACACTTTGAATCCCAGATTCCCACCCATCCATCATACCTTTTTACTTCCCAGAAGTTCCTCTCCTTTATTTCCCTAAAATATTCTCCACACAGCATTCCACACAGCATTCCCAGGCATAGGCCCTGAAAAGAATTATTTCCTTTAGGGCCTCATATTTACCTTTAATTTATTACTTTTATCTGTATCTCCCATGGAACTATGATTCTAAGGTATCTTCTCATAAAATCACTAATGTTATTTGTTGAATAACTAATATTTTTTGTTTTAATTTAAACAAATGAATTTTTTTTTTTTTTTAGTTGTCCTCTCCTAAACACAAGCAGCTGCTTTATTAGGAGAGTGATTGAAATGTTGTTGTATATTATGTTGTAAATTTGTATCAATTTGTTTTTTTACTTTTTATAACTCTGTAATATACCTATTTGTAGTAATAATAAAAAAAATAATAAAAATTTAAAAAAAATTTAAAAAAAAAAAAAATATATACATATATATATATATATGGAGCTAATACAAAAAAAACACACATTTCTTGCGGGTAGCTTTTTCAGTGCTAACCACAAATTCGATCTTATTTTTTCCAAATTGCTAATATTCTCATTACTTCTAATCAGTGGCGTAGCTAAGGGGGGCGGCCCGCCCCGGGTGCCACCCGATGGGGGGTGACACTCGACCGTGGAAAAAAAATTACGAAGGATATTGTCACAAAAACATTGGACACATGAACACGGTCCGTTATTTATATTTTCGTAGCTCTATGGCTCCCCGTGGAGTGCTCCTAATTTTGTGTCGGACAGTTTTTTTATAGGCGATAATAGCCTATATTTATGGAGAAATTTTATTTTTTATGAAGTCGAAATTTGCGTTTTGAATTTCTCAAAGTCAACTTTAATAAGGAGGGGGGGGTGACATTCGCCCCGGGTGCCACCCATGCTAACTTCACCACTGCTTCTAATTGAACTTTCTGCTGCTTTAATATGGCTTGACATTAATTTGAATAATTAATCATTGAAACTAGCTTATTATTCTTGACATATAACACTGTGGGATTGGATTGATTTAAACATATTTCAAATTGCGTGCTGTTTCTAACTCTAGTTATCGGTTAAACGTCGTCTATCAGAACAGGGACAGTAGGTATCGATGGATTCCATGCCTACTCGGAATCGACTCAACTCAACACCTCTCCGAGAAGTCATTAAAAGTTATAAAAAAAATTTGAAAAATAGCCCTAAAAAATAGCCTTTTTCATTTTTATATGACCACTATTTATTATATATACACATTTAATATATCCACTATTGACATCGTCAAAGGAGTTGCACCGTATCGATGGCCTTTACTGCAAATTATACTTATCTCCCCTTTTTGAAAAATGAGTACTGAACACGGACATATGAATATATCTGGACCTGCCCTAAGTGATAAAAACGTAATATTTCCCCCTCCCCATGGAACCGGCTATAAGCTCCGCCTTGGCGCCAGCTCGCTCCATGGGGAGGGGAGAGAATCTAAAATATGTGACGTCATCATTCTTGTTGTGACCAGCGCGAAAGTAACGTCTATACGTTTTACGAAATATCACGCCAAAAACGGCAGCTTGCGCTATACATTATAGGTACATATTATTTAGACATAGCGAATGTGGGCGGTTCTCCAGTGTTCGCGTCGCTGGTTACAGGGGTAAGTAAATTATGAAACATTTGTAATAGTGTTTTAACTAAACACGGCAACAAAATATTGCTATATGTATTGGGGCGAGTCTTTTTGCGGCGAGCATTTGGCCTTAGCAAATATGTTATTATCGTGGCAAGCAATTCGCGCTCCCATGTAAAAAGGTCTATTCATTCAAAGCAGATTTTGCTTTTAAGAACTAAATGGTGATATTGTAATGCGAGATGCCTATTTACTGTCAGATTGATTGTATAACGAATCACAGTCATCTTTCCCCTCTTCCCCCTTCATAGTTTGGTTTTACCCCCTCGTCTGTATCTTCTGGTCTATTGAATTCTGATGTCTATGGTACTGAACTAGACTCCAAGGAGTACCTAAATTTTTATACCTCCTCAAATTGTGGATTAAACTCCCGCCATTCCAAAGGCATTAATCATTTTCTTTTTCCTAGTTATATGTATGAAAAAATTCACAGTGTTTCTTTAAATGCTGTTTAGATAATGATTTTTGCTCTATTTTAAACGAGTCGTGTTTTATTAAACATTTTCGCAATTTTCGCATCGATTTTGTCGCAGAAAATGTTAGCGCTATCCTCTAACATTCGTAATTTCGTATCTCTCCATTTTCTTCTTTTCGATCCCGGTTGCAGAGCCTTAAAGCAAATTGTAAATTAAATTAAATCGTTATTGAGTTGTTAGTTAAAAATGCTGTATCGTAGAATAATCAATCTTTCCAATCGGAACCGCCCTGTATAGTAGCAAGGGTATGATTTCAAAACCATCTTTCGACGAAATTTAAAAGAGGGTATAACCAAATAAAACCGGAAAAATGTCATTTTTAAATCAAATTTTAGACGTATTGAATCTTTTTCACAACAAAATTATAAATTGATTTCGATAGATTGTTCTTTTATCTAGTTAACGCATTTTTTAAATTTTTAGAAAAAAAATGTAGGTACCACAGGTCGTTGGCAAATTTGTTAAATGTTTAAACAAAAAACCTTATTTTACAAGACACATTCCATACAATGTAATCATGCATTATTATAACTCAATACGTTATAGTAAACGAATGTTTTAAAATTTATATTTTAGTTCAAATAAAATCATTTAAAATTTCGACGAAAATTTCTCTATTTGTCTATTTATTTACGGTCTTACAAATTTATATATTTAAGACTTTTTACATTCTTATTTTGCTTAGATGTTATTGAAAAATGATAAATACTTATGATCAAAAAATAATTATAAAAAGAACATAATTTTAATAGTTTTCTCATCACGCCTTTCAGCATTTTTGAATGTAGGTATAAATTAAAGCAAATTTGGAATGAAATAAAATCGATACTGAGTTATAATTTTTAAAAGCTGGTACGGAGAATAATTAATCGTTCTCATTGGAACCGCCCTGTACGATCGTAAGAACATCTTTCGACGAAATGTGGATTTTCGGCCGCTGGCTGGTTAAAGGCCCTTGAGCCTATGCATAATCCCGTCCAAAAGCTTAAAAATAAAACACAATTCTACTTGTTAAAAATATCGCAAATCATGGGATTTTTTTGTATCCAGGAGTACCAATACCTATGCGTACCCCCTGTGAGTACGCGTTATACTAATTGGGTACGCACCGCTCGCGCTGTCTTGGTACAAGCCATATTAGTAGACAAACAATGTATCGTCATTATTATGTATTGATTTACGATTTACTCAGTCGTGAGAACAAAAAATAAATTGGCAGCTGGTCTAGCTAAGTATGGAATAGGTTAACGGTATTTGCGTAGAAAGTAGGTGATATAAATATAAACTACATAAGGGCATGCAGATCACGGTTTCGTTGCAACCTCTCCTTGTTTAAAAGGCGACGAACAGAGTGAAAGGCTACAACGCAGCTCTCAGCGGCGGTAGGTACCTTAATTTGGCGACAATTTTAATGATAATGAAGGATGAATGACGTTAAGAATAGGAGACGTTAAGAATAGGAGATTAAAAAAAGACACCCACAGGTATATTAGGTACAAGACAATACGTAAAATTAGTATATAACATATCAGATTAATAATTTAAATAAAATCATTGCTCACCATCAGTGATACGCCAAAAACCGTATACATTATTGCAATTAATTTCATTTCATGTTCCTAATAGAGTCGCACGACCTAAAAATATCTTTCACTGGAAAAATCGTATCAATATCAATAATTTTATGAACTCCATTATACCACAGATACCTACACAGCTTCGATAACCTATATGCAAAATAGCAGGTATGTTTAATGGCACCGAAAGAACTTACAGTTTGAAAATTAGTTTACATGTTTTTTCCTAAATTGTAAAAATTATAGTTAATTTAAATCATATGTGCTGTATATTGGTTTTGTAATCTATTTTTATATAAAAAAATGTTTTATTTTTCATTTAAAGATACTTGAACGGTAAGTGGAAAAATTGTACCAGTCTGATCACGGTAACGGTCAAAATTTGAAAAAAAAAGTGTGCAGTTCACAGGCGGTAAAAGTGAAACCTTCAGAAAACTAAATTAGACAAGAGTGGAGAAACTACGGAGCACTCACCCCTCTGCCATAGGTCACCCCAAGTGGTTCGCTACGTTTGGTGACATAGCTGGGGTCCGGGTTCATGGGGCGAGGTTTGTCCAGGTCTTAGCGGACCGGATCAAGGGAGACTGGTTGAGGGAAGCCTTTTGACCTTTCCAGCCGGACTCGCGACCATTACCGTGCATTGCAGTTGGAGGGATGGATTGATACGTCCGTCACTCCTGAATATACTGACCCCCAGATTCCTACCCACCCTTCATACCCTTTTCCTTCTCAGAACTTCCTTTCCTTCCCTTCCTTAAAAAGACCCTCCACACAGCATCCCCTAAGATGATATAAGCCCTGAGGGAAATTATTTTCCTCAGGGCCTCCTGTGTGGGGCTAATGTAAAAAAAAGAAGAGACCGATTATTCTATCTCATTCTCTCACAGGATAAATCCTATAGATAGAAGTACCTATGTGTTTGTCTCTTTTTAGTGTCGCTTTTTCGTTTCATCCAGTTTCAAATCATAACGGTGCTAAAGAATTTTTCACTTCAAAAACTTACAAATTTTGAAACACAGTATTTTTAAATAATTAAATATACGGAATATTTGAATCTGGGTAAAGCATTTGTTGAGTTTTCTCATTTGGGGAATGTTTGTGTTTGTCTATTTTTAGTGTTGGTTTTTTTCGCTTCGTCCTGTTTCAAATCACAACGGTGCTAAAGAAGTTTACACTTCAAAAAAAAACATTTTTTTAATAAATCAGACATTTGTAAGCAGAAATTTTGTCTTCAAAAAGACAATTTTTTTCTGGAAATATTTGATTTCTCTCGACTCACATAAAAAAACATGTGTGCAGTTCACACGCGGTAGAAGGGAAACCTTCAGAAAACTTTGAGAGAATGAAACGAAAGCAGAGTAGATATCAAGAGTAGGATAATTATAGGGTTTATTTTTATTATAGCATTGTCACTAGGTGGGTAGAAATCTGGGGGTCAGTGTGGCCAGAAGTGATGGACGCATGAATCTATTCCTCACACTGCGGTGCAAGGCGAAGGGTCGGGAGAATACGGCTGGAGAGGTCAAAAGGCCTCCCTCAATCAGTCTCCACCGATCCAGCTTGCCACGCAGTGGTTGGGCAAACGTATCCGCCACCAAGACCTAGACAAACTTCATCCCATGGACCCGTGCATCCCTGCTAAGTCACCAAACGTAGCGAACCGCTTGGGGTGACCTGTGGCAGGGGTGTTGGTTGTCCAATGAATGGTTCCCGGGGCGGCGGTACCCATAGCCGCCTCCCAAATTGAATGTATTTATCTCTTTTTAGTGTCGCTTGTTTCCGTTTCACAATGAATCACAATGGTGCTAAAGAAGTTTTCACTTCAAAAAATGTTTTTTTTTTGTAATAATGTCCTTAAATAGCCGATGATTAGGCACGTGACGAGCGAAGCCTGGGTTTGAACCCAACGCCTTGGACCACTAGGCTAAGATTAGATTAAAGGTTATTTTAATCACGCTTTGAAACATTACTAAACCACTTTAAAAGCATAACTAAAAACAACCTGCTTACAAAATTTCTTTTTTTCACGTTTCAATTTGTTGATTTCGCGTTCTTGAAACTTTAAAAATAATGTCACAAATAATTTGCCCACGTAGTATTGATGTCATTACATCCGACATTATAAGGCAAACAATGTTTCCAAATAGGTTTACTCATAAAGCATGATAAAAAAGTAGTCGTGAAACTTTTATGTTACTCATAGAAGCCGAAAGAAATCACCGGTGAAGATCGGGTATAAGTTGCGAGTCAAAAGTCACGAGACTATTAATCAAATAAAAAGGCGATTTCACATTCAGAGAGTGAGCATTACGAAAGAGAACGAAGGTCAGAATAAAACAAATGAAGCAGTTAAAGTGTAATTGAGTGAAGAGTTGTTTTATTGTTTGCTTTGGGTGCGCTTTCCCGCTCTGGCATCTGGATAAGTAGCTAATCTTCAACTCACGCAAGTGACAGGGCCGGAATTAAGGTTAAACGTCACGTACGTTATAATCTACGCATTCCCAGATGGCGCCAATTAAATAATTTTAGGTTTTTAATACTTTTTGCACGTTTGCTTTAAAATATTGAGGGGAATTAATTGTTTGCGCCCGTACGTATTTAATATGAATATAAATAAATAGTTTTATCCATAAATAAACCCAAATCTTTCAATAAAGGCTGAAAAATACATTATTGGATTGAGCCACCCATGCAAAATTGAATTTTTCAGCCTCTCTTGAAATATTTGGGTTTGTTTATGGACGAAACTATTTATTTATATTTATATTAATTATGTACGGGCGCAAACAATTAATTTACCTTAATATTTTACAGCTTAACGTGCAAAAATTATTAAAAACCTAAAATAATTTGGTTGGCGCCATCTGTGAATGCGTAGATTATAACGTACGTGACGTTTAACCTTAAACAAATTAAATACATATCGCACATCCCGTAGAAAAGTGTCGTAAGTCAAAAAAGTTAATTTTACATGGGAGGGAAAACAAATGAATGTATGATGACCAAGCGGTCCCGTCGAAAGGAGATGGAGTGATTTAATTTAAATACGGTTTGGGTGGGGTTCAGATAATTAATCAGAATCACTTTAGTTTTCAGAGATAAGACGTAAAATAGAATGTTTTTATTTGGGAGTCTTTTATATGGGTGTGCTATACCTATAATAATAAAAAAAATATGAAAACAAAATCATTCGTAGGTAAAAATTCCCAGGTTGTAAAAGACATGATAACATTTGAATTCACCCTACTACTGCCATTTTTATAAATCGAAAATAATGGAGGACTTGGGAGTGCGCCCCACTGTTGGCAACCATCACGGTCTGGATCCCCAAAATACTTAAGAGGGAATAACCAGACAAACCGGAAATATGTAATTTTTAAATCAAATTTTAAACGTTTTGACTCTTTTCCACAAAAAAAAATATAAATTGATTTCGAAAGACTGTTATTTTATCTAGTAAATCTATGCTTTAAATTTTGAGAAAATATGTTTATTTTTAGTACAATAAGGTTTTACCGCATGTCGTTGGCAGATTTGTTAAATTTTCAAACAATTTTTTTTTATTATACAACACACATTTTAAATCATGTAATCATTCAGTAAAATAAATCAATAAATTATCTGAGAATGCTATGTTTCAGAATTTTAATTTTAGTTTTAAAAAAATAATTTTAAAAAAGATCTGCGCACGTGTTTTGTGACGAAAATTCTTCAGTTTGTCTATTTATTTACGGTCTTACAAACTAATATATTTAGGTCTAACAAACTAATATATTTAGGTCTTACAAACTAATATATTTAGGTCTTACAAACTAATATATTTAGGTCTTACAAACTTATATATTTAGGTCTTACAAACTTATATATTTAGGTCTTACAAACTAATATATTTAGGTCTTACAAACTAATATATTTAGGTCTTACAAACTAATATATTTAGGTCTTACAAACTTATATATTTAGGTCTTACAAACTAATATATTTAAGTCTTACAAACTAATATATTTAGGTCTTACAAACTTATATATTTAGGTCTTACAAACTAATATATTTAGGTCTTACAAACTAATATATTTAAGATTTTTTTTAGATTCTTATTTTGCTTAGACATAATTGAAAAATAATTACAAAAAGGACATAATTTTATCATTATCATCATGCCATTCGGCATTTTTGAATGTAGGTATAAATTAAAATAAATTTTGAATGAAATAAAATCGATATTCAATTATTATTTTAAAAAGCTGGTACGGCGAATAATTAATCTTTCACAACCGCCCTGTACGATCGTAAGAACATCTTTCGACGAAATATGAATTCTCGGCCGCTGGCTGGTTAATGGCCCTTTTGACTCTGTGCAGAAACGGGCGGTTCGTTTGATAGATTCCTAATTTGTACAACTGATAAACAACCATTTACCATACAGTAATGAATGGTGTTATCAGTTATGTTTAGAATACGAATTGGGAAGAGTATGGCAATTCAAATTAATATAGTTACAGAACGGTTTCAAGACAACCCAGAATCAGCTTCTTAGCTTCTCCCAACAACACCTCTTTGAAAAGTCATTAAAGGCAATTTGGGAGGCGGGAACCTTTATTGGATAACCAACACCTTTGCCATAGGTCACCCCAAGTGTTCGTAGGTTCATAGGTTCGCTACGTTTGGTGATTTAGCAGGGGTGCCCGGGTTGATGAGGTGAGGTCTGTCTAGGTCTTGGAGGCGGATGACCAGGACACACTAAACCCCAAATTCCTACCCACACCTAAAACCCTTTTCCTTCCCAGAACTCTCCTCTCCTTCCTTGCCTTAAAAAAACCCTCCACGCAGCATCCCCAAAGATGACATAGGCCCTGAGGGAAATTATTTTCCTCAGGGCCTCCTGAGTGGAGCTCATGTAAAAAAAATAAAAATATCCCTAACCTAACGTAACCTATTTAATCTTTTTTTATATTTTCATCGACCTTTCAAAGGATGTGTTGAGTTGATTTCATTCTGAGTTGTCCGGTCACCTACGAAACATGGATAAAAGCATTTTTAGACACGTTTAATTTGTCACTAACTTTAAATTAAAATTTTGCACTTTTGAGAAGTTATACTGTTTTTTTTGTATGCTACAAGGATCTTACTAATCATTCAAGATACATATTTTAAAATTAATGCATACTTTTTCACAATAGAAAACTCCAGTCCAATTTTTTTTATTTTTTTTAGAGTTTGTTTTAATAGTTAAAATAATTCTGACTTAAATAACTGCATATTTTTTTGTTTTTTTTTAGAGTTTGTTTTATTACTAAAAATAATTTTCAAAGTTTTAATCGTGTGACGTCATCACTCCCGAAAAGTTTTTCAACAGGTGTTCATTTTGTATGACAGTTATACGGAAGAAAGTATGGTACTATTCGATAAGTTAAAACATTATTTAGGTGGAATTATTTATTTATTATATTATATTTATTATGTTATTATATTTTTCAATATTATTACGGGAGAGTGGTATAGAAATGTTTTGAAATTATTATTTTTTTTTGCTTTTAAAATCAATACTATCTCAAACGGAGCATCACCTGCACACTGCAAAAATTGTAGGCAAAAAGGATACTGGCGCGATACAGCGCCTTCCAGCTGATCGACGATGGCCATTTTGAAATCAAAGTTCATAGAGAAGTGAGTCGTTCGCGAACTGGTCGGCTTGGTGAACCGGATCTTCATACGGATCCGTAAGATCCGGTTCCGTAAGACCGATCTTCAAAGCTACGGACACACTTGCTCGCGGTTCGCGGATCTTTGCGAACGAGTGAGCGGGTAGCAATTGCTACTAGGTAGCATGCTCTTTGGCTTCTAATTCAGTCGTTCAATTGAGCCGATTCACTGAACCGGATATTTTTATTCTCGTTCAACTGAGCCGCTTTTCCCGTCTCTAGGTGCATTATATGGTAGCATTATGATGTGGCATATTATACAATTTTTCCGTACAGTTTAAAGTTTTTCAATATTTTAAATAATAGAGATAAACTAATAGAGATACCTCTATTTTTGATACTGAATTATTTAGACTTAAATATTGTTTCAATAAACACAACAACTAAATCTCTACAAACAGTATGAAATAACGAATAACATGAAATGTTGTTAATACTAATGGCTTGTATCATACCTACATAATCAAAGTTTCAATACAATGACTGGTGACGCATGACGTCAGCACTAACCATTCAGTGATACCAACTTTACTGTGTGTTTTGACAAGAGGTTTAAAAATGCACTTTTTAATAATTTCTTTAAGAACTCTACGTTTAATATTATGAAATAAAACTTATATATTCAGAATCGGCGTTTATCGGTCTGTATGAACATATTTTTTTAAAGCCATAATATTTTTCACTGGAGTTCCTTATTGCCATGGTATTTACTGTCCACATTGTGGGCCCAAAAGCTCTCAGACTCTTTTTAAGCACATGCTTTGTTGCCACATTATTTTTATTGGGTTTAAAAGGGTGCCGGATTACGCATTACGTACTTTCATTATTAATAGGTATAATCAATGGTTTATGCACCCAAGTATAAAATTACTAAAGCATACTAAAACTTTGTCATAACTCATTCTCATAACTAATTGCGATACAATATAATCATTGTGATATTGTGAAAGCTTTACGAATGAGGATATTAAAATAATTTATTTGAAACAGCATGCTTTCAAGTAGACGTAATTCGTAACCTACTCGACACTCGTTTATAAATACCGACGCCTTACGGATCCAATCTCTTCTCGTTCGACTAAATAATAATAACACATCATTTCCTCGTGAAAGAAATAACTGTAATTATTAATAAATAACTTATTTACAATGGCCTATAATAATACACCGGCAATTGTATGCTGTCGTATAAAATTTACCGAACAACATATTAATAATTTGCATTCAATATTTATTATTATTCACATGTATGAAAGTTAGTAACAATAAAATATCATTACTTCTCTACGAAGTGAGTGTAAATCTTCGAGGGGTTTGTTGTGTATCGTAATAATTAATATCGTGAGTGCCTCCAGCTATATAATGCTTCCATATTCTATACAATACAATATAACATCGCAATTATTTGGTCATAATTACTACAAGAAATCGTGAGGTCCTGGCAGATATTACATTTACACTGAATAGAAAATTTTATTCTTAGGATTAACTATTGCGGCATCAACTAATACATTTCCAACTCCATCAGCGCATTCTCAATTATTGCAATAGTGCATTCGGTGCACGAATTATCAACGAACTTGGTAGGCAAAATTGTAATCTAAAATCGCTCCTCCAAATATGCATCTACGTAAGCACGTGGTTTGCGTTTTAATATGTGTACTTTTCATAATTACAATGCAAACAATGATTATTAATATTCGAAGATGAAACATGGCAATTAGTTATTAACAAAACTAATAATGCTCTAATGAGTGTAAAGCATTGGCTTGACTCCTCACACTTAACATCGACAAAACACAATATATGACATTTTCCATACGCAAATACAATATACCCAATAACTGCCCTAAACCAATCATCCACTCGTGTCAACTCAATTTAGAAAATCCAGAAACCACATCTAATATTAATTGTACGTGTTCGACCCTTAAATCATCAAAAATAGTTAAATATTTGGGAATAATCATAGACAACCAACTTCGTTGGGAAGCTCACATCGGTGACACAGTAAAAAAAAACTTCGTAAACTCTGCCATATTTTCTGCTCCCTTAGGTCTATCTTAGATTTACAGACTCTAAGAAGCGTTTACTTTGTCCTTTTCCAATCCATAGCAACATACGGATGGGGTGGGGATGGGGTGGTTGTGCTGAATCCATTATTAGACCAATTATTTTAGTTCAAAAACTAATTCTGAGAATTATATTTAAATGTCAACTTACCCATCCCTCAAATGAACTCTTTGCAAAAATCAGGGTCTTAGATATTCGACAGCTATTTACTAAAACAAGCATTTGTTATATACGAAAAAATAATCTACTAATCGCTCCACAACATCAATCACATACCCGCTTTTCATCAAACCTGGGTTGCGTGGTCCCAAAAACTAACACCTCATTCGCTCAACGACAATTCTGGTTCATCGCTCCTAAAATATACAATGCTCTGAGTACTGACATAAAGTCAAGTAATTCTAATTCTCTTTTTATAACTCGTGTACAACATTGGATTTTTGAAAGGGGACGAACGTACTTTAAAGAATTCATGAGTTCTTAACACTACATTTTATGTATTAATTTTAATTTCCATTTTTATTTCTATTTTTCTTTAAAATGTTGTTATTTTTTTCCCTTAGTTTTTCACAAAATTTTATTTATGTTTTAATTTTGATTTATATACTTATATGTTTTAATTTATATAGAACACTTGAGTTCTTAAAATTTAATCTTTATTATTAATTTTTGTATTTCAAAATTTGAATTTCCATTTTTATTTCTACTTTTCTTTAAAATATGTTCTTTTTTTCTCTTTACTTTTAAGTATTTCTTAATTTTTTTTAATGTTTAATCATCTGTTTTAATTAAATCGTATTTAAAATATTAAATGTACTACTACCACAACACGAGCATTAGCCTAGTGTGGTAGCCAAATAAACAAATATCTGTTAACTAATAAATAAAAATATGAAATAAAAAAAATGAAAAAATAAAATAAATAAAAAAAAAACAGAACAATCATTATTTATTGCAAAATCAAAGATCAGATTTCGATCTACGTCTTAGACATCAATAGAATAATTTCTACGATTTTTTAACATTAACTAAAGGTTTTTTTGCAAAAGCATAAAATTAGATATTTATCAGATTAAGTACATATTATTATGATGGTGAGAAACGATTTTGTTAAGTTTATCGCCAGGCGTTATCCCATAAAAAACTGTTGTAATTATTGTGTGTGAGCATCAATCATGCAAATGGCGCAATACGCAAAACACGTAAAAACTGTTTCTCACTACTTCTTGTGTCTACACTTAACTATTAATCTCAGGATTGTCATAATTCTGATGATGACCTACATTAGAAGTATTTAACCTAAAAGTAGATACTCAAACTTTATACATAAAATATTATTGCCGGTCTTAACATTTTCAAGTTATTATATTTATTTAATTTTTTGCTATATACATTAAATTAACTTAATAATGTTTTTTTCTTTGTTTCAGAATGAGCAATCAGCTGATCCAAGAAGACAGATTAGTTTTAATCAGCAAGGACAAATATTGAGTGATGTTCAACTGAATCATCAAAGATTTGGACTGCAATCAAGTGCATCCAATGACTTCATCAGACAACAATATACACAAAACAATTTCCCTCTTCAACAATCATCGATAAATTTAAATCAACCAATTCCATTTTCCCAAACTCCACAACAGTTTAATGTGCAGCAACCGTTGCAATTCAGGACGATTCCACAACAAGCTACGCAGTCAGTCGTAGCTCAATCACAGATTCAGTTTGAACAGCCTTTGATTGATAACAACCAAGGGTTTTTACAGCAGCCTCTCTTACACCAACAACCGCAACAGGCAAATCTTCAATACCAACAACTTCCGCAGATAAAAGAAAATAATTTCTTCAATCAGCCAACAAACGGCCATCAACAGAGAAACCCAATTGAATTGCAATCGGTAAGATCGAATCACCAGATTCAGCAACAGACTCCAACTCTTCAATCATTCCTTCCAACAATCCCAACTCAAGACACACAGCAGTCAAACAAATACAATTTCGAAAGGTTTCAACAAAACAGTCAGTTAATATCAACAAATAATGTGCCCGAAACTTTGCATGTTGTTAATCCCCCAAATCAAAATAACGCTCACATTGCTTTCCAAAATAATGTTGGAGCGACTCCACTGTTTTCTTCCAATCAAGGTAGCCAGTTACAGAGCTTACTAGAAGAAGAAAGAAAACAGGATTTGGAGAGACTCCGAGATCTTCAAGAACGTCAAAAGATTATTCAAAAGCACAAGCAATTTATTGAAAGACAACAACAAAAATCTCAACAAAAAGTAGCAAAATTACACGAAGACTTTACTACTAAACAAAAGAAGAAACAGGAAGAAATCATTGCGACCGCCAGACCAACATACGATTATACACAAAAATCAAAACCGAGGGAAATCTTGGACCACGAAATCGATTTATTCCAGAAAGCTATTAAGCAGCATGAACAACTCAATCCAACTACTGCTCGTCCCACGACAACTACTAAACCGACACCCAAGAGGCCATCGACCAAAAGCCGATCTCGGCAAAGAATGAAGTCCCGCTCAGAAAGCGACAATGAAGAATTATACATACAAGCAAATCGTCAAAAGATTTACAAACAGCTAAAATCTGTTCTTAACGAAAATGGTGAGCCAAATAATGGTAATGTGGATTCAGGGGACGTTGCTCCCAATAAATTGCAATTCATTCAAAAACAAGATATTCTCAAGCAATTGAAGCTTGCCATAGCTGAAAACTCAGATGAAATCAACGGAAAAAACTTCACGTCTAGGGAAATATCATTACCTAATGGAGAGAAATTTGAAGTCATCAAAACAACAGATCCCAATCTTATTGCCGGAGCTACTCCGTTATCAGCCGATAGTTCAACATTGTCTCAGAGAATTTCGTCTTCTCTCAACCAAATAAGAACACCTCAGACAACGAAGCAAACAAAACTTTCTTTTGAAGAGTTGACCAAAGATGTGTTACCTCCCGGAGCCAACTACGAAATTATAAAGCAAGGTGGAAATGGAAAACTCGAAGAAGTTGTAAACCTGCCAAATGAGAAGAAAGTAACGTTTGTGTTCATTGAAGAACAAAATGACGGCACATACAAAGTAAAGGGTGTTAAGGGAAATGAAGATTCGAAGGACTCTGTGCCAGATGTCGATAGCATCTTGACGAAAATTAAGGAAGGTGAAATTCAACTTCCTCCCGTTACTAAGAGACCCAAGTCATCTTGGTCAACTAAACCAACACACTCTACAAGTGAAGTCAGTTCTTCACATTCTCAAAGAAAAACCACCGCATATTCCCCGAGGCCAACAACCACTTATGCGAAATCAACAACTCCAAGGAGGCAAGAAAGTACTTTTGATCACTTCGAAGCCACTAAAATACACTCTCAAGCTACAACAACGCCGAGATATTACAATTCACAATCACCTTCATCTCTTTCTATCAACCATAATGGAAGTCCTTCTAGTATATCGGAAGATTATGATTCAACTACTTATCCGACTACACTCAATAGCTATAAGTCCAGTCGTGCGGAAAAGCTGGAGAGAAATTCACCAAGTTCCACAACATACACGCAGCCTCCGCCCACAACTATCAACAGTCATCAGATGTATACTCCGTCAACTTCCCAGTTCGACCAATCTTTGGGATCAACGCATAATAGTCACAAAACCGAACATTCCGCTTTATATTCACCAAACCTGAGTTCTCCAACTTCCTCAAGTTACAGCAATGATGAACTTTCTATTTACCCGAGTTCGAGTACTTACTACCCTAGCACCAACTTGGTAGCCCGATCCACCACTCCTAAACCGGTGCCAGAAACCGCTGGTTCTCAGGTTTCATACACCAGCACCAGCGCTACTCCCGGTTTGATTGAAATCTTCAAAGAAAACGGACTTTTCGCTACAGCAAAGTATTTGAAACAATCTGGATTAGATTCCATTTTGAATGAAACGGGGCCGTATACAATTTTCGCACCAACAGATAAAGCTTTCAGAACTTTGTTGATTCAATTAGGAGGACCGGATAAAGCCGAAGAAAAGTTCAAAGAAAATCCTAGACTTTTAAGTGGTGTAAGTATTTTTTAAATTATATTTATGATTTCTCGTTTATGAAATAACATGTGAAAATGTCACAAATAATATCCATACATCTTTTTAAATAGATTACCTGCATACCAAAATGAAAATTCCAATGAATATTGTAATTAATGTTGTAATTAAATTTGATATGTTTTTATGTAGATAAATATATTTTGTTATGTTTTTTGTATGAGATATTTTGTACCAGAAACAGAAATTTCATAAAATTGCTTCTCTAAAAACAAAATTAAGATGATAAAATATTTTTTTTCAACCCCACTCAAATTTTCGTTGACATTACTGCTTTTTGTACTTCCGATCGGTACAAAATTGAGTGGATGGTTTCACTCTTTTGTGTTTTATATTTGCAGCTTTTATTGCACCACGTGATTCCTGGATCTTTCGAAATCTCAAACTTACAAGACGAGATGACGGGAGTCTCTTTGGCTGGGACACAGCTGAGAGTAAACCAGTATGATATGCACGATGTGGAATGGAACGAAATTAAGGTGAACAATATATTTTTCTTTAAAATAAATACATACTTAGGGACAAAAATACAACAATACACACCGAAATTTAAAATTGACGGCGATAACCGCCGGTAATAAACCACGAAGCTTCTGATTATAGACAAACTTCATAACACCGCCGCTCGTCGTGTAATTTTTTTGTTACCTACTTTCTCGCGCAATACGAACTGATTTTGTGTTACATACCTACACAACAGTATAATGCCTTTTGAAGATTTAAATGAACGAAGGAAGACTTAAAGAAATATTTTTACTGGGACATTTCCGCTGGGCAGAGCAAGAAGTAAGGATGGGCTATCCGATCTCCAAATTGACCTCTCTGTAATAAATCTGCACATGTTTCGTGTGAAACCGAATACCGCATCCGTAAGCATTAGATTCTGAAGGTAGACATTTCTTAGATACAGTCAGTAGTGAATACTCTCAAAGGATTGTAGTGCCGATGATGAAGATGATGACAAATCAATGAATGTTGTTTTATGTCCTTTACCAGGTGACCACAGTAAACGGCGCTCGCGTGATCACGGAGAAGCAGGACATCCACATTCCCCAGGGCATCGCGCACGCCGTGGACCGCGTCATGTTCCCGCTGCCCGTGGGAGACCTCGTGCAGACCCTCCAGGCTGACCGAGAGAGGAGATTCTCCAACTTCCTCAAGGCGCTGTTCTCCAGCGGCATGGCGGACTCCTTGTCAGGAAGCGGTAAGCTAACTCTCACTCTCACTCATATTAGTTATCCTGGTGAACAAGTCTGTTCGGCAGTCCAACGCATCGGTGATCTTCCTCTGCTTGTCCTGCCTTCCACTTAGTTATTGACCGTGAGCTTCTCCAGGTTCGACTTCTCAGTATGGCGAGCGACGTCTCCGAACTAAAGTAGAATATCTATCTATATATATATATATATATATATATATATATATATATATATATATATATATATATATATAAATCAATTGCTGTTCGTTTGACTCGCTCAAACTCGAGAACGGCTGAGCCGATTTAGCTGATTTTGGTTTTGAAATGTTTGTCGTAGTCCAGGGAAGGTTTAAACGGTGAGAAAATATGGTAAAATTACTCGGAAGATAGTAAAAACGACAATTTCATTTTCCCATATGAACTGTTCTACATCCTTTCCTGTAAAACATTTGACGTTCGTCCCTTCGGTACGGTAGACTCGGGTCCACTCGAATTGAAGCACGTATTAAATTAAGGGAGTGGAGTGGGGAGAGGGAAGGTGGAGGAGGCGAAATGGGAATCACCCTAATACCATGCGAGCGAAGCCGCGGGAAAAGCTAGCGTTTTGATGGCAATCAAGATGCGGAAGTTGAAAGGCGTTGTGCTCATAATCCAACAGTGAAACGAACCACTGTTCAAGAACTGCAAACGTTTCTTCATCAGAACAATGATTTAGTAATGGCATTAGATCATATGCCATCGGACAGCCTTAATATTAAACAAAACACGGATCCATATGTGTTTGTTACTCTTTCACGCAAAAACTACAGAATGGATTTTAATGAAACTTTAAGTTAAAAAATAATCAACTTTAAATAATAATTTAATAAACTTTACAATAAGCTCATAAATCAGAATAAAATATACGAGCTCTTGGATCATGAAGTGGCATGCGAGCTGTTTAAAAGCTGAGTGTATCGGGAATGAATGTATGGAATGCAGGAGGGGTGAAGGGAACTCGGGAGGGGGATCCGCGAGAGGGGGAAGGCGAATACGGGAGGCGGGAGGGGAACTCGGGAGAAGGGTTCGCGGTAGGGGGGAAGGAGGGGGGAGTAGAGAGAAAAGAGGGAAGGTGGAAGAGGAGGAGTGGGAACGCGAGAGTGGAAGGGGACGCGGGGGAGGAAGGGGAAGAGGAAGGTGAACGGGACGAATGGAAAAGAACGTGCAGGGAGAAACAATTTCTTTATTTAATGGCTTAGCAACGCATGCTGGGTACCAGTTAGTAATAAATACATAATATGTATAATACATTGTAGATAGATAGTTGAGTACCTATTGCCTAATTGATGCGTAGCTCTTCCAGAATGGATAGATTAATTGCTCTGCACACATTCACATCCCAAGCCCGCCTTCCACTGCGAGCGGAGCCGGTTGAGCGAGGAGCGAGTTGAGAAAAAGAAGGCGGTCAAATTGAGTTTCGTAGAAAATGCGTTTGACAGGTTAGCTCATCGAGGGGGTAGAGCGGTGATTGGCTAAACATTCGTGACGTAGCATGAAGTCTGTGTTCCACTGGGGGATTTGAATTAACTGCAATACAAGTGGCAGTGTTTTCCTTCAAGCTGAGTCACGCGTCCAAAATTTCGAAAGCGGCCCAATGAGTTTTTTTTTCGAAAAAGACCCGTATGAGCTAATCTTATTACTCATTTTTTACGTACCTTGGAGTCAAACTACTTGACAGCACTGAAAAACAATACATAGGTAGATTCTGAGAAACTAGTGATGTGCATAAATAAATTTAATAAATAAATTTCGCCCCCTTGCAATCTTGCTTTGTTCTGATTTCAAAAACCATTTTTATAATAATAATCTATAAATTTAGACTTGGGTGTTTTATTCGAAAAGTGTCTACCTATTAAATGAGCGTTTCTGGTCAAAATAAGATAATTTTCATGATTTCATAGGATCTTTGCGGAATCCTTAGGTCTAAATCATAACAGTGTGTATGAATTGAGTTTCTCTTTATTTTCTTCCTACACAACATGACCAAATATTGCACGTTTATATTATATAACTAAGTGCGCGGGTAGACACTTTCACTGATATTACATCACTTGCGTGTTGCAGTCCTCAGTCCTCCCATCAATTGATTGTATGCTACAATTGTAAATAAACTTAAAATATACGCAGTTTTTTTATCAGCAGCCAGTACTGTCTAAACTTCATCTCAGTGGCATAAACTGAAGGTTACGTTTATGCATATGGCCAACTCCTGGCTCCTACCTTAAACTGCAGCGCTACTTTAAAATGTTCCTGGAGGGACCGCATATGAAGACAAGGCCTGGACTACGCCAATATCATCAATCCACTATTTACGGCTGCCTAGAAGGAGTCCCTTTGAACATTTGAAAACAAAATAACATCAAATACTATCATTGATAAATTGAATAAACGCTACGGAAGGACTAATCAATTTCACCACTAATATGTTTCAAAAGTCGGTAATAATACTTCCTAAGAGGTCTTCCTTCAGGGTCTGCCCTGCGCAGGAGCAATTGGATCAGTCCACTCCGGGCAACGACTTGCCTAGGTGTTAAGGAGCCAAGGAGCTAAGGCGCTGATAATACCTAACTCCTAACACAACGCCCTTGAATTTTTACTAGCGCCAGGCACCGTTTGGCTCAGGGCCGTCTCTCTATATTATTGAACTCAGCTTTGGCGCTGTTGTCTTGTATGCCTATCTCAAGAGTGTTGTTTTGCACTACCCCTCCATAATTTCTGAAACAAATTATTAACATTTTATGCACGTTTAATCTGCGAACCATTTCACAAAGAAATATCTCTAGCATTCGCAAATGTATCTATTATATCTTTCAAACACAACAGGAATAAAACAACTTTTCTCATTCCAGAGGCAAAAACCTTCACCGTGTTCGCACCGACCGACCGCGCCTTTTCGAGCCTCAGCGCCGCGGAGCTCCAGAGCACGCTGACCGACAAGGATAAGGCCAAGGAGCTGGTCATGAAGCACGTCAGCCCCGGCACGCTGTTCAGCGCGGGCATGCGCTACTACCAGGTCAAGGACAGCATCATGGAAGGAAAACCCATCACTCTGCAGAAGACATCAGGTTTGTACAGAATCTTCAATCAATGTATCTAGTGGTACAAGTAGTCCTGCCGCTGAGAGCTCTGTTGTGACCACTTAACCCTTAGTGTGCCAATAAATACACCGTGGATTTCCATTTACCGCATTTGCCCCCATTTTACAGCAAAGCCCCGGCAAGGCTGAGTCCTGGGTTCAATTCCCAGATGCGACCGAATCTTTTTTCTGATTTTTCTGTTTCGTATTTTTCGTTTGAGAGTAGTTAATTACTATTGTCTTTAATCTTCAATTATTAAATGTTATAATTAAAGGTTTTACTCATTAAGTTATTCCAAAAAATGTAAATACATTATTCGTTTGGCAAAAAAAGATGTATCTTAATATTATTACTCCTAAAATTTCAAATGCCATAAATCTGATTTTCAATAGTCTTAGAGTAGGTACTGTATTTATTTACAGGAAATCCTCACTATACGACTAATTTTTATTGCGAAGAACGCATATTTAGCTGGAAAATATAATAAAACTCAGGAATATTTTCCTATGTCTTCATTATATTATATTTTTAGTAACATTGGAGAACATTTATCTGAACATAAGTACGTAGTTATCCTGAAAAAACTAGTTAGGATAGATGTATTATGTTGTTATAAGTATATAAACACGTCATTATCTGGTAATTCGGTACAATTTAGAAAAACATCTTTAACCTAACCTAACATACTTAAATCAACTCAATCCATAAAAAAACTACAGAAATGCATAAAATTGGTTGTTTTACGAATTAACATATCGGGGTGCGCCCATCCAACCTGCTTTCAAACTAAAAATGTCTGAAATCCGGATTTTTAATCTTCACAACTTGTTGACCTAGTTTGAGACCTCACGCTTATTTCTCAGGCCTTTGTGCGGGGAATGCGCTTTTCTAAAGAGTACAACCCTGTTTTTTGTTTTCAACAAAATTCAAATGGGTCTTCTTTTCGAACTATTAAAATGTTATTTCCTGTACAATTTCTGTTCGTTTTGATATCACGTTCATACCTTTACTTACATAACGTTAATTATGGTGCATCCAGATATATATTTTTTGTGGGTCTTTTTTCGACCGCCTCCTTAGCTCTGAACCGGAGATCGCTGGTTCTAAGCCCGAAAATAGGCTCCATTTCGTATTTGCGCCGCCTTTTAGAATGGCGAATTTATTCAATACTAGCTGGTACCCGGCATGCGTTGCTATGCCATTTAATAAAGAAATTGTTTCTCCCTGCGTGTCCTTTCCCATTCGTCCCGTTCCCGTTCCTCTCCCGTTTCCCCTTCCCCTTCCCCTTCTCCGCCTCCTCCACCTTCCCTCCCCCCACTCCACTCCCGCGTCCCGCGAACCCCCTCCCGAGTTCCCCTCCCCCCTCCCAGGTTCCCCTCCCCCCCTCCCGCGAACACCCTACCAGAGTTCCCCTCCCCCTTCCCGCATTCGATACATTCAATCCCGGTACATTGAGTTTTCAAACAGCTCGCGTGCCACCTATTGCAATTTTTTTAATACAATTTTCATAATGCCAGAGTTCACCAGTAGTTTTATACAAACCTTGTCGTGACAATAACGAACACAAAAAAAAAGAATTTTCCAATTCCAATACCAACAAACAGCCATCCCTATTCTTCCATCGACATCCCCATTTCCCAAAGGAGAAAACTCAACAAATGCTTTACCCAGATTCATACATTTTTTTAATGTATCACAGTCCCTACCAACACCCTGCCATAGGTGACCCCAAGTGGTTAGAGACGTTTGGTACTCAGGTTCATGGAGTGAGGTTTGTCTAGGTCTTGGCGGCGGATTAGGTTTAACATAGGTCCCAAGGGAAATTGTTTTCCTCAGGACCTCCTGTGTAGAGCTAACGAAAAAAAAATTGACATCCTGTTCAAAAAAGAGTTTTCTAGGCCACCGTGTCTTGAAATATGATAGTAACACATAAAGAAATGTAAAATTACCCGAAACTACTTTATGATTTCATATCTATTATTCCTATTTCTTTTAAATCTTGAAATGTATCTACCTATCTATATGTATATATTAAAATGAATCCCTGTTTCCTTTGGTCACACCATAACTTCAGAACGACTTTATCTATTTCATTCATCTTTATTCAAAAAGTTTTCATTATTCATGCATTGTACCTACCGCTTACTCGTTAATACAAAATATTTTTTATTCAAACAGTTAGATTTAGCTTTATTACGAAGTTAGGAACAGTGAGTATTTATGTCGGGGGAGACCAAAAAACATGCAAAAAATATGCATTTAACATTTAAATTTTGTTAAAATTAATTCACTCGCGCCGTAACGCCATTGTTAATTCACCGTTTTTATTTTAACATTTCATAGACAATCAATCAATGCTGCCAATCACAGAAAGTTTGTACCTGTATTTATAACAGTAGAACATGGAAAGAAATGTATTAGAATAATTCCACAAACCCGCTAGACAAACCCTGCTTTGCCAAACAAACCGTTCAAAACCTGAGATGTTTATTTTAGAGAATTTATTTTATAAGATTGGTACTTCCAACAAATGTCATATTTCATTGTCTATTAGTTAAAAAAGGAATATTCCGTATTATCCGTGCATCAAACATCGACAACACGAACGTTCCGTATTATCCGTGAGGTGAACTAACTGCATATTTACAAAGTTTTCTAATACTTTGTAGAAGGTTCTTACGGAAAGAAAAATCAAGAAAATTGAATAATTTCAGAAAACTTAACGACTATTTTTTAACTTCGCACGTTTGACAGTTCGCGCGTTTGATGAAATTGAATTTAGCAGGCAGCTGTTTCTTTATTGTATTAAAAGAATTGTCTATGGATTTTTTAAATTGGTACCTATGTTAGGTACCAAATTTGTTTGACTGTTCTTATAATATACAAAAATTTATATTTGTAATACACGAAAAGATTAAAATTTGAATAAAAAAATTGAAATAGGTGAAATAGGTAAAATTTGAAAACTGAATGTACTGGGACTGAATATATGGAACGCGGGAGGGGGTTTGCGTGATGGGGGAGCGGGGGAGGGGAGAGGGTGGGCGGAGACGGTGGAAGGGGAACGCGGGAGGGGAACAAGGACGCATGGGAAAGGACATGCAGCGAGAAACAATTTATTTCTTTGAATATGGCATTTCAAAGCTTGCCGGGAACCAGCTATTCATAAATCTTGATTTTTTCTTACTTATCTTTTTGTTATTATTTGCAATATTTTATTATTTACTTACATGATTTCATATAATGAACACTTTTGTAAAAAACGTACAAATATTAAATAAATAAATAAAGTTTAGGTTTGTTAATTCCAATTTTAAATGGTTTTCAGTTTTTCAGGTCAATTTATAGATGAATTAATTCCAATTTTAAATGGTTTTCAGGTCAATTTGTAGATAAATTAATTCTAATTTTAAATGTTTTTCAGGTCGTATCAAGGTAAACGCAGGTCACGTCATCACTCACAACATCCCAGCCACCAACGGGGTCATCCACGCAGTAGACACTCTTCTCTAGAAGCCGATGCATCCAAAAATTCCGTTATTTATCTTTCTGGCTTCAGTGAAGCTGTGTGCAAATACTTAAACATATTTTTCAAATCAAAAACTCACTTTAAAAAAAAGGATTAAAATGAAATCCAAAAAATCGTATTTTAATCAGCCATTTAACCATAATATCATACTAGTTTGTTTAGCGTAAGAAATTAATTTTAGTGATGTAAATAATAATTGTAACGAAATAAACACATAATTAAGTTTGTAAATATTAAGAACCATTGAATGTTGTTATTTTTTTATTGAAATAAAATGAGAGAAAAAAATACTACGCAGCTTTTTGTTCCCTTTTACCGCAGAACATGCACAGAACCAAAAAGATCAGATGGATTCGAAATGGAACAATGAATTATTCACAAAAATAGTTTAGCAGGTTTTAAATGAAATTACAGGAAAAAAATAAAACAGGAGATAAAACAAACACACACCTTCCACTTCCATCAATTATAATCATTGTTTAAGGAAGGTGTGTGTTTTTTTCTTTATTATCATTTAAAACCTACTTAACTACTTTCGAAGTTTGTCACATTACAACATACAAAGGTGAGGTAATGTATGGACAGGGTGTTAAGGAACGTATTTGACTTACTTTATCCAGTGAGTTCTGACATTATTTGGAGTAAAATGTAAGTAAATGAAAGAAATCGATAAATAATCCATTTTTATCGCTGAGAGATTTACAAATTTCACCCAGCCAGGGCCCTTCTAGCAGATACATAATATCTGTACCTGAGAAGCATACGGATGCAAGTCCAAAATTTGAAGAAATGATTTTTTGATGCAGACAGTAAATTATCATGTTTATCAGTGGCTGATACATACAGGTCCTATCATGAAGAAAAATAGGATTTTCAAAAATGTATACGGATGCAACTACCTTTGATGCAACAACTATCTTAGAAACAGAAATATGTACATGGACTTGCATCCTTATAATTTAGTTGCATTTTGAGTATTATGACTCAAATCCATTTGCATCCTTCTGCCTCTAACATTCCTACGCTTTCTATGGAAGTAAGCAATTTTTAAACATTGATCCTTTCATAATACACCACATGTCATTACAAAATATTCCATTTCATTTTGAAGCAGGACTCAAGTCCGTGCTTTTGTTTGACTGAAATCAGCGTTTTTTTAAACAATAGTTTTAAGATAGTTGATTTAATAATTACTTTTTTATTATCTGTCAGCATGTACATCCGCAGAACTTATGAGACCGTAGTTGCAGAAAAAAAGTTTTTTGGCTCTCCTGAATGTTTACCTTTCCGTATGCTTCTCGGGTACAGGACTTTATCCAGTGATTGTTGACATTATTTGAGTAAAAATTAAGTAAATGAACGAAATCGATAGTAAATTTTTATCGCTGAGAGATTTACAAATTTGACACAGGCCCTTCTAGCAGAAACAAAATATACCTATGTGTCAAATTAGAATAATTAGTTCATGAATCTTTAAACAACTCCACGGGGGTAGGGGTAGAGGATGGAACGTCACAGCTGTAACCCTCTCCTCTTTGCTGAGATATACTTGGGAGAGATCGAGAATAGTTGTACCATTCATATACCTAGGAGAGATCGAGAATAGTTGTACCATTCATATACCTAGGAGAGATCGAGAATAGTTGTACCATTTTGAATTTTATCTTTCTCTGGTCTTAGGTTTATGAAAAAAATATTCATTCAAAAGCAGATAATTTGCTTGTCCATCAAATTCTGATATTATCATTTCTCTAAATCTTAGAGAAATTAAACTATGACCGCGAAAACAGGTCGGAGGAAATGCTAAAACTGACCGGAATTTTTAATAAAATACTGAATTTAGGCATAAGGGTCCATAAATTACGTACCTTAAGGGGGGGGGGAGGGGAGTAGAGAAGTGTGATAATGGTTATGGGGGGTCATCAGCTCTATGACGTCACATATAAAAATCTAAATTATTAAAACGCAAAACTTTTTTAGATGTAAAATTGCAAAATATATGGCCTTACCCTAGGGGGAGGGGTCTCACAAATGTGACGATGTGTGACGGGGACGGGGGGGGAGTTCAAAAATCTTGAAATTCGTGTGACGTAATTTATGGATGGCCCCTAAACTTGTCCAATTTTAATAAAATTGAAGAATAAAAACAGTTTTGTTATTAGTTTATACAATGGCTATTCAAAGTTTTATTTATATTGTATAATTATATTTAACACTAGCTGGTCTCGGCATGCGCTGCTATGCCATTTAATAAAGAAATTGTTTCTCCCTGAGTGTCCTTTCCCATTCGTTCCGTTCCCCTTCCGTCTCCCCTTCTTCTCCTGCGTCCTCTTCCCCTCTCGTGTTCCCACTTCGTCACCTCCACCTTCTCTCTCCCCACTCCACTCCCCCCCCTTCTCCCGTCCCACGAACCTCTCTCCCGAATTCCCCTCCCCCCTCCCAGGTCCCCCTCCCCCCTCCCAGGTTCTCCTCCCCCTCCCTGGTTCCCCTCCCCCATCTCTCCCTCCCTCCCGCTTTCCATAGCAATAGCCGCTTCCTCGCGTGCCACCAATAGCAATTTTTTTATACAAATTTCATAATGCCAAAGCTCACCGGAAGTTTTATAAAAACCTTTTCCTGACAATAACGAACACACAAAAAAAAGAATTATCCGATTTGGTAGAGTCGTTCGAAAGTTATGAGCCTAGCAACACATTCAGCGATTCATTTTTATATTATAGATAGAATAATTTATTTATTTATTAATTTTAAACGGTAGGTTTTAACATTATTACATAATTTACTCCATGATACAGAGACAGAAATAGTTTTTAAAAATTTATAAAAATTTATTCAAATTTCATTAAAATTTTTAAAAAATTAACTTAAACATGGTAAATTTAAGTTGCTTTAAATGTATACAATATATTATAAAATAGAGAGAAAAGAAAGAAAAAAATCAGAAACGAAAGAAAATAGTTACTAATATTATAAACGCGAAATTTTGTATGGATGTTTGTGTGTTTGTTACTCTTTCACGCAAAAACTACTGAACAAATTTTAATGAAACCTTACAATAATATAGCGCATATATCAGAATAACATATAGGCTTTATTTATAAACCTAGATAAGAAGGGGACGCGGGAGGGGAACGGGGACACACAGGAAAGGTGATTAAGGGAGAAACAATGTTTTTCTTTGATTATGGCATTGCAACGCATGCTGGGAACCAGCTAGTAATAAATATAGCACAAAAAACAGTAATAAACAAAAAATAGCAAGCATGCTTGGCGTTGTCAATTTTCTGTTTCGCGGTAACTAACGAAATTAACATGTTTTATTAAATATTTCGATATCGCCTAAAAAACTGTTTTTTTAATTAATAATACCTACTCGTGCGTAGTACGTGAAGTGAAAAAAAAATCTGTGGAGGTATCTTTTTTTTTTTAATGGCTTTTCACCCCAAAGGAGTGTTCTGGCCAGTGTCAAGTGATTGCTTTTGTGAGTGTAATTTTGTGAGTGTAATTTTTGGTTAATATTAACTAATTTAGTTTTAATAACAAGAACCTATCTACATTATATAATAATACTATACAAATAATAACACAAAATTATTACAATAAAAGTTGATTTTAATTAAACATAACAAGGAAATTAAAAGATTTGCTGATACAATTTATTGTGCGTAAAAAATAAAATAAATACATGAAAATTAACTTACAGTTACAAATTGATGCTGTTAATATTCAGGAAATTAGCCAAGAATTTGTACACGCGTTTGTTCACAGAAGATAACAGGCATGCAATGTTGTAGGGAGGCAATATGCCCGAACTGATTAGGTGAGGGATGAAATTTTTGTATGAATTATTTAAAGGGCAACTGAAAAAAATATGATTGAGATCCTCTTCACCAAGACGACATTCACACATCGCAGAATTCTTAACATGAATTTTTGTCAGGTGAACATTGTGGCAGCAATGTCCTATCCGCATGCGGCAAATGGAGGATGTCGAGAATTTGTTAAAAGAAAGTCTGGAAAACCACGGTTTTGAAGGAATCGTTGGCTGAATTGTGAAAAAGTTATATCCTTTTGATTGACTAGATTCTTCCCAATGATTCTGCCATGTGGAAATCATTTTTTTCTTCAATTTTATGAAAATGTCATCGGTGTTTAAGAATTTATATAAAATATCCCCCGAAATAATGGCATCTTTCGCCAATGAATCGGCCTTTTCATTTCCAGGGATACCGCAGTGACTAGGTATCCAAGCCAAGACGATTTCTTTGTCAGAGTCGGTTAATTTATGAATTAAAGTACGAATTCCAACACAGAAATCGTCTTCTGGGTAATGGAAGGGGGAAGAGTTTAATTTTTGAAGTGCACTCAGGGAATCGGAGAGAATTGAAGTTTCCAATGTGATCATCGTCAATGTATTTGAGGGATTCAAAAATGGCTATACATTCAGCAGTGAAAACGGAAGCCTCTTTTGGAAGTTTAATTTTTCTATCAACTTGATCTGATGGGCAGCGGAATGCCGCTCCCACATGGTTTGATAAGGGAGACTTGGAACCATCTGTGTAAATAATTTTCCAGTTGAAATATTTAGAATTTAAAATTTGATAAGTTTTCTTGGAGCTTCGTGATTGTTAATTACGCCGAGAGAAAAAAGAATATTTGGTTTACACAAATGAATTCAAAAGGAGTTGGCATATAAAGGAAATCTGTCTGATGGATTTAAGAGGGGTTTATACGCACTGTACGTATGGAGGCTTTTAACAAGAAGAGGGATTGATTTGTTCTCCAATATGGAAATGATTTCACTTGAGCAGTGAGTGCAGTAATTTTGTCTTTCAGTGGGTGATTAGAGAGTCTTAAGCATTTAAATAAAAACTTGTCAGCCAAGAACTGTCTTCTGAAATGAAGAGGAGCCTCCACAGCCTCCACTTGTAAAGCGTTAATTGGGGAAGAACGCATTGCTCCGATAATCAATCTAAAACTTTGAAATTGGATACGGTCCAACCTCGCGAGGTTCTTTTTAGAAGTGGGTTCGATGAGGAATGACGCGTAATCCAAATGACTCCTAACATATGCGTTATAAAAAAGTTTTTGGGAGAATGGGTGACTTCCCCACCAGACCCGTGAAACGGCACGTAAAGCGTTGAGGCCAGCTTGACATTTGTTAATGATTAAATTAACATACGGGTTCCATGTTAACTTAGAGTCTAAAATTACCCCAAGAAATCTTATCTGTACCTGCATAGGGAGAATTGAATTATTTATTTGGACTGTTATACGCGGAGTAACACGTTTTCTGGAAAAGACGATAATATTGCTTTTGGAAGGAGAAATTTCTAAGCCGTGATTTGTTAACCAGGTGTCAAGGTTTTTCATGCAAATTTATTTATTTATTTATTTATTAATCATTAACGCCCTTATGGGCTTTTACACACATTTACATTTTTATGTTTTAGTGCATACAGGTGTGTTTAGAATACAAAGAAAACATGAATAGTTTTTACACATGGTACATATAAATAAAGCTGGTAAGTAAAAAGTATAGCATTATACAATAAAGAGAAAAAAATCAGTTTTATATGTATATACGTATATAACAAATAATAATAATGGTGAGTTTTTAATATATGTGCAATTTATGTGTTGAATACATAGCGAAGTTGATTTTAAACAAAAATACATACTACCGACTTGCACCGCACTAAAATTAATATACAAAACAATTCCATTTTGACCAATTACTTTATCGTCAGAATTTCTGCAAGGAATTCAATTTCCGAAGACGAAATACTTTAAACCATAAATATACCAATCCCCTTTATACTGAAACCATGGAATAATGTCAGATACTTCAGTAAACTATCACGGAGAGGACAAATGAGTTCGATAATATAATATAACAGAGTATCTAATTACAATCAAATTAAAATGTTAATCGAAGTATAAGTCGTTAAAGTAAATTTGTTATTATTACCTATTACAACGATAAACAAGAACAGTTTTTATAAGGTTTGTTTATAAATTATAAATTACTAACCTTTATTACGCCCTATATTGTAGGTGTTTTGACGGAACTTAACTATGAGGGTTTACAATAAACTGTGCAAATGTTAATCAATTCCTCCAGAATAGAAATAATTCGTCCTGAAATATATATAAAAAGATCATCCGCATATTGAAGTATTTTACAAGATGGATGCATACTGCGATGCAGGTCAAAGGTATATATATTAAAAAGGATAGGACTAAGGACGGAGCCCTGAGGCAAACCCTTGTTTACTATTCTTTCCAGTGGAGGAGAATCCAGCACCTGGATTTGAATTTTCCTGGTAAGAAGGAGGTTAATTATAAAACTGGAAAGCTTAAGAGGGATGCCAATTTTTAATAATTTATTAAATAAAACATCTAATAAAACATTGTCAAAAGCTCCACACACATCATGGCAAACACCGACAAGGAATTCATTAGGCCAGTTAAGAATTATTATCCAGGGCCAACTGGATATCAGAAGTCAGGATGGATACACTTTCGATCGTACTTTTTCTTTTTCGAAAGCCAAACTGAGAGCTGGGAAGAATTTTCTCATTTTCTACATGCCAGTCTAGACGTTTTTTAATCATATGTTCAGCTATTTTAACTAAGAAAGATGACAGAGCTATAGGTCTGTAAGAAAGTCCAGAGTTAGGGTCTTTCTGGGGTTTCAGAATGGGAACAATTATTTGAGTTTTCCAGGATGATGGAATTTTGCCGGAGTCAAAGATCAGATTTATAATTGACAGAAAATAGTTTAGTGTGGTAACGTCGCAGTTTTTAATAAAACTATAAGGAATTCCATCTACACCAGCGGATAAGTCTGTGAGATCGTTTAAGACCTCCCTAAGTTCCGTTAAATTGAAGTGGGTGTCCATCCAACCCCGCGTTTTAAATGAGTATGTGAATTCTGTTTCATTAAAATTACTTGCAGTTTGAGGAGCTAGTTTATCGGCAAATTCCTTCACCCACTCTGAAGTAAGTGGTCGAGTCCCGTTGGGACGTGAGAACCCTTAAACCTGCGAATTGAATTCCAAACAACTGAAAGAGGAACTTCGGGAGATAATGATGAACAATTTTTTTTCCAGCCTTGGCGTTTTTTGTTTTTTAGAAGACGTTTGGTCTTAGCTTCAATCTGTTTATACTGAAGGAAGTTCTCCAAATTCATATTTGTTGAATAAATTTTCGCATATTTTTTCCTCATATCTACTGCGTCTGAGCATTCAATATCCCACCAAGGAGCTGGGGAAGGTTTCCCTTTGTTACGTGTCGTTTTAATGGGGATAAATTTTTCTGCGGCCGTAATGACTGCAGACACCAATAAATCGTAACATTCCGCAACATTTTCTGTAGTTGGAAAGGGCAGATTTTGCACAGAGAACTTTGTATGATTTGAATAGTCATTCCAGTTGGCCCTGGCAGTTAAGAACCTTGGTTTTCGACTACTGCACTTGACATTTTTGTTGGAATGGAAAATATTGAGGATTCAATGAGGATGGGGTAATGATCACTCCCATGAGGGTCATCCAAAACCTTCCATAACAGGGATGCGGCTATGCTGGAATTGCAAATAGTAAGATCAACCATGCTGGGTCGCTGACCAGACACCTGAAGACGGGTAGGAGAACCATCATTGATGATACAAAAGTCTAGTTCGTCTAGTAAATCAACAATATCTCTGCCCATTCTGTCACAATTGTGAGCTCCCCATAATCCGTGATGGGCATTGAAATCTCCCAGAACAAGAGAAGGAGTAGTGACCTTGGAAAACATTGCTTTCAGGATTGATTTTGAAGGTTTATTAGATGGTGATATATACAATGAAATTATTGTAGTGTCAAAAACCTTTGCGGCCGTCACTTCAAAAGGACAACCAATTGGTTTTACATCTACTGGGGAGAAGGGTAATGATTTTTTTAATGAAAAGAGCGGAGCCGCCCTTTCCATCTTGACGGTCGTCTCGAAGACAGTGGTATCCCCTGACTCTGAAATCAGCCACGTCTCCGAGATGGCAGCCACTGCAATTGAGTTTGAGTGTAATGTGTTTAAAAATTCTTCAGTCTTATTTCTAAGACTATGACAATTCCACTGAAGAATCCTCATCAGAGGAGCCATTTCTAGTTGAGTTGATAATATTAGTAATTTGTTTAGCAACGTGGGACGGTATTTGAATGTTGTTTTTATTTAAAGTTTGTAAAATATGTAAAAATGAGGTGATTAGTGTAGAGTTAAGGTCTATATTATAATTTTGTTCTTTAGTAGACGACTTTAGGTAAGAATTGAAATTTGAACTGGAAGGAAGTTGTCCATTAAGGAACCACAGAAGGGATTCGTGATTGGCATTATTTTTTTTTTGTTAGAACTCTAGGTTTCACGACCCTTTCAACAGTTTTTCTAAATGAAGAAGAAGAAGGTTGAGAAGGGGTGGATTTTTTAGAATTTTTGGAAGTTACTTCAGAATAAGATGGAATGGATTTGTTAAACATTCTTGATGCTTCCGCATAAGAGATGCTCTTTTCGGCCATTGTGTGTTCAGGACAAGTTTTGCTGATGGACATGTGAATTCCGGAGCAGTTTAAACATTTATAATTTTCCTCTGTTTTATCGCAGGAATCGCCACTATGGGACGAACTGCACTTGAAGCAATGGGGTTCTGATCTGCAGAGATTCTTCGTGTGTCCAAATCTGCAGCACTTGTAGCACTGCACAGTTGGGAACACATAGAGCTCTACTGGTAGAGAGACGTTAAATATAGTAACATTTTGTGGAAGGTCTTTGCTGTCAAAGGTTAGGACAACGGATTGGGAGGGTCTCCATTCTACAGAGTTTCCCGTATTAAACCTATAATTTAGACGACGCGCTTTTAAAACTTTTCCGAAACCTTGAGGAACAGTAATGTTCTCCAGGATGTCCTCTATCGACCAGTGCGGTGGGATCCCTTTTGTGACACCTAGCCTTGTAACCTGATATGTATGTATGAAAACGTTGTACAAGTTTTTTTTTGCAACATCAGATTTCACAAAGCTATTGGCCTCAGCCGCTGTCTTGAATTCAACAGAAAGACGGTTCCGGCCAACCGACTGCACTCCATTCCAGACAGGGTGGATTTTATTTTTAAACATTTACAGCCTTTCTAAAAAAAACCACAGCGCGACCGATTAACTGTGTTATTGCAATAACATAAATAGAGCTCGTATTCACTAAAAGACGTTTTATTACCAATAACGTTTCTTACGTGTTCACGCTGTTAAAACGCATTGAAGATGTGACAACGTTGTATATGGTTTTAATTTACTAGGAAACAATGTTGTTTTAATTTTTCTCCGCAAGGGGCATTATTGGCGCGCCTATGCATTAGTTCGTCGGCCCGAGACATGACAAAACAGCTCGGTGTGTTTTATAGCGGGATATCGAAAATTTTGTGATTTTACTTAATAATTTCTATTGTAGTGACGAATTTACTCTTCTGTTCACATAATTGATAGATTTACCATGTTATTTGTGTGGTTTACATCAGTTTAATCAAGTTATTGTACAAACGCCGTACTTTCAAAGTTGAACTGTCAGAATATTGTTTTTTATAGGTTACTTAAAAGATAAAATTTTCATTTTAAGATCTTTATTTTAAGATAATTTCTAAAAAGTGATAATTTTTTATAATATTAAAATCTAATACATGTGTTCGTAAACGTATCAAAAAAATTAACGTCTTTAGAGATGCAAGAAATCTGTTTTAAATTTCGGCATTATTTCTAAGTTATTTTTTTTACAATAAAAAAAACTTTGAAATTTTTATTATTTTTTTATTGTATACACGATGAAAAAGCGACGTGATAGTTTCCTTCCAAATTTATTACACAAAAGGACTATGTTTTTTAAATTTTGATTTTATTTAAATTTCTCTACATTTTGGTCAAAAATGTTGTGGGAGGAAATTTTTTTCCATTTTTTTCCGAGTTTGAATCTTAAAATACGGCAGTTTTTGAAAGCTAAAGTGTATTTCAAATACTCAAATCTAAAAGGTAATTTTATCTAGTTTTCATAAATGGTATTTGTTTTTACGACACCTTCAATAATAAGAAATATATAGAACATTCAAAATACTATGGAAAATTTACAAATATCGTTCGGACATCAAAAAACAGAGATAAACTACCCTCTCAGGCCGTGGAAACCATGTGTATTTCTTTCAAAGAACAAATTTTTAATTAGTAATGTTTTCACATCCGCGGCCGTTTGTCAATTGAATAAAATTTTCACTGGGTTTTTTAGTAAGGCTGAAAATGTCCAAAGTCCACATCATATAAATTTGATTGTTTTTCATCCTTCGAAATTTTAGTCACGTGTGTAATGTAAGGTGGTCTGTCAAGATTATTATACAGACGTGACATCTGTAAAGAAGTATTGTTTACCAGTGGGGCGGGTGTGGTGGAATGGCTTGCTGGACTTAGGTTTGAAATCGAGGAAGAAGTGGATGGAATTACATCCTGTAAAACAGAATTATTTTGAAGGGAGTCGTTTTGCGTGGAGGGTGTTTTTCGATGTATCTGTTCAAAATCTGTTGCATTTCTATTATTTGCTGGTTTAGCAATTTTTCTTTTTTTTGAAGTAATCGTTACGAAGTCTGAAGCCTCCGGAATATTAACCGCGATCATTTTTTTCGTAACACCCGAGGATTCAGATAGCAAACCATCATCTGGGGGATCAGGTGGTTTTTCTTGATCCATTTTCGATCTTGCTTCAAAGAACCAATTACATAACACAAATACTTACTGAGAAAACAAATATACAAGTTAAAACTATATTACACTAATTTACAATACTATTTTAAAACTATTATCTATATTAAATAATTAATTTTGTAAAGAGGAATGAAATGGCACTGGCACAGTTGCTGTGGAGGTATCAAGAACATTCCAATCAGCGGGTTTCAAAATTGTTTTGAAGAGTGGAAAAAAGGTTGGACAAGTGCATACACTCTAATGGTAAACACTGTAAAGTCGGTGACCCGACATTTGATCCGGCGACATTTGGTCCGGCGACAGTTGGTCCGGTGACATTTGATCCGGCCGACATTTGATCCGGCCTACACTTTATCCGGCGGACAATTGATCCGGTGGACAGTTGATCCGGCGACGCTTGATCCGGCCAGATCATAGACATCCAAATGACTAGACAAGCAGTTACAGGTGAGGAGTCAAACCAAACCATGGAGGGCGAAGAGGGGAAAGATGACTGTGATTCGTTATACAATCAATCTGACAGTAAATAGGCATCTCGCATTACAATATCACCATTTAGTTCTTAAAAGCAAAATCTGCTTTGAATGAATAGACCTTTTTACATGGGAGCGCGAATTGCTTGCCACGATAATAACATATTTGCTAAGGCCAAATGCTCGCCCCAAAAAGACTCACCCCAATACACATAGCAATATTTTGTTGCCGTGTTTAGTTAAAACACTATTACAAATGTTTCATAATTTACTTACCCCTGTAACCAGCGACGAGCACACTGGAGAACCGCCCACATTCGCTATGTGCACATTGATATGTAGATATATTGTATAGAATATGCTACCGTTTTGGCGTTGTATTTCGTTAAATGTATGGATGTTACCTTCTAGCTGTTCACGGCAAGAATGATGACGTCACACATTTTAGATTCAAGCGAGGCTCTATCCCCTCCCCATGGAGCGAGCCAGTTCCAAGGAGGAGCTTCAGCCGGCGCCATGTGGAGGGGGAAATAATACGTTTTTATCACTTAGGGCAGGTCCATGTATATTCATATGTCCGTGGGCCAGATCCTTTAGAAGATTTTTTCTTCAAGTAAGTATGTAAAGAGGATATACGGCCGTACAACCAAAGTCGATGTACTTATATCTGAAGGCATCTTGACTGAAAATCCTCTATAAAAATATTTTTACTAACAATAATTTCGACTCTCCAAAGAAGCATGCGGCAATACAATACAACTCCTTCCCCTCCCCACTACCCTCAGTATCACACCATACCAAAATTGGGGATGCCATACGACATTCTTATATGTGCAACATCTACTTAAGATTTAGGAGGCGGATATGTTTACCGTCGCCCCGGGAACCATTTATTGGACAACCAACATTCCTGCCATAGGTCATCCCAAGTGGTTCGCTACGTTTGGTGAATTATAAGGGTTGCCCGGGTTCTTGGAGTGATGTTTGTCCAGGTCTTGGTGGCGAATGCTTTTCCTCACCTACTGCGTGGCGGTCCGGATCGGGAGAGATTGCTTGAGGCAGACATAATCTAGATCTCTCCAGCCGGACTCTCTCGACCCATCACCTTGCACCGGAGTGGGAGAGGTGGATTCATACGTCTCTCACTCCTGGACACATTGATCCTAAGATTCCTACCCACCCCTCATACATTTTTCTTTCCTAGAACTTCCTCTCCTTCCTTTTATTAAAAATACCCTCCACACAGCGTTCCCAAAGATGACATATACCCTGAGTGATTTTTTTTCTCAGGGCCTCATGCGTGGAGCTATTGTAAAAATTAAAAAAATGCAGTCGGCTTAGAAAAAATAAGCTTTACTTACCTACATACATAAAAATAACAATCATGTGCTACATTTGGCTTAAATATAATTTTCTTTCAATATGCATTGAATTATAAAACTATTATTGATTTATTACAATATTATATATAAAATAAAATAAATAAATGTATAATAAATATATGAGACGGTTGAGAGTTGGGACTCTAGTATAATTTTCAGATAAAAAAGTTATACGCAAGTAGGAATCTTTTACGGTTTTTTTGTTAAACTGACTGCACGTATAAGTATGTCGTATTTTGTATTGCCGCATGCTTCTTCGGAGAGTCGAAATTATTGTCAGTAAAAATATTTTTACAGCGGATTTTCACTCAAGATGCCTTCAGATATAAGTACATCAACTTTGGTTGTACGGCCGTATATCCTCTTTACATACTTACTTGAAGAAAAAATCTTCTAAAGACCTTTTATTCTAGTGAGCCTCAAAAAAAGGATAAAATTCCATTAAAAACTGATAAGCACTACGCCGCCCGCCCATATATATCCATGTCATTCATACACTACACACGCATTATTTGATTGTCTATCTTTATCACACAGGAATAAACTTTCGAATTAAGAAATTATACTTAAAATCGCTGAAAACAAAAGAGTGTTCATTACTTTCCACATTATATTTTGAGTATATGAGACTATGGCGAGTCTATTTATTTATATAACGTCGTTGTTGGCAGTTCCACCTTTACCCCAAGGGCACGCGGGGTACGAGCCGGCCCGGAACTCACATTTTTGTTGTTTTCCTAATAAGTTTTGAGTTTCAAAAAGGGACTCCAAATTTGTGCAGGGCTCCCAAACTGACTTGTTCACTGACTTGCCATGGCGATTTTAAGGAGAAATATTTATTTTTGTGGCTAGATACAATATATCAAATTTTCCATGGGCCCCAACGTCGGAGGGGACCCCGGCTAGGTGGCAAAATGATACGCATTGAGAACACAGGACAGGACAGAAGGTTGCTTGTGCAGTGATGTAGGATTTTGCAGCAGAATGAGCAGTGGTTGGAACTCGGGACGCCTGGGTGGGAATCTAATAAAGATAACATGTTTTAAACAATACTAAAATATTTCCGTTTTAAAAAACTCAAAAGGATTTTCATCTAATTTTTGTTGGGATACGAAAAATATGTTGAATAGACTTTTTTTCCACTTTAGGCAAATATTCTAAAACACTCCGTATTTTTTTATCGTATTTTTGATACCCTGGCGATTATTTGAAAATTTCAATCTGAAAAAAACTGACCATTTCTTGTAAACCGGAAAGACGGGACATAATTTTATTGGTGCGAAAAAACGATAATTACGTAGCCGAAAATCATTTTAAAAAATGACGTATTCCAAACGAATAGCAAAATATTACATCTCGTAAATATTTGTTTCCTTGATCCATCTTATTGATCATTAATCATTATAATGTTCAATGTCTACATATGACTAAATCCAATGTAATAAATTTGTACTTGTAAATTATAATTATAGTGCAATTGCATAGTGTGGATTGACTAGATGATCATTTGAGGAAGTGTCTGAAAGGGTTTAGTTTTTCCTGTAGGGAAAATTTAACCCGGACATTTAAATCTGGTGCCGTAAAATAAATTTGATTTTGTTAAAATCAACACCATTACCATTACACTTGTAAGACAGGTTCAGAAGGCATAATATTATGTAAGGGGTTCTCTTCGTAACATCGGTCAAAACGTCAGACCAAATTATAAGTTCACAGAGTATAAACAATAAATCTAGTGAATTGTGAATGCCAAATTCAAAAATTCGCCAAAGTGTTGCCATATAAAAAAATACAAATCAGTGTGGAATTTTACAAAATTAATTGAATATTTCTAAGACTAAACATTTTGTAGTGACATCACGTACAGTGGCGTAGCGAGGGGGGACGGGGGGGGGGCGGTCCGCCCCGGGTGACACCCGACAGGGGGGTGACACTCGACCGTGGAAAAAAAATAACGAAGGATATTGTCACCAAAGAATTGTATACATGAACATGGTGTTATTTTCTTTCATATGTTCCCCGTTAGCGTTTTGATTTTTTTCTTAGTGAACTTTAATAGGGGGGGGGGGTTACTCCACGCCCCGGGGGGTGACATCCGCCCCGGGTGCCACCCATGCTAGCTAAGCCACTGGTCACGAGCCCAAAAAACGGATTTATTTATTATTTATTTATTTATTATATTTAAAAAAAAAAACTATAAATTTCTAAAAAAATTTAGTAACATTTTCGTAATCTTAGAAGAAAAATCTAACGACACGATTTTTTCTAAGTCATTGTGAAATCCATGCAAGTGGCCTGTTGGCACTGTTCTGAGTCGCTCGATTATCTTCATTAGCGCCCCCCACACGCACACTTCGGAGCGACCGAGCCCGCGCCCGCGCCACAAAGTAAAGACTGAAGGTAAGGTAACGGCTTTCAGGGTAGTTAGTTCATTATTGGGTGAGACTTTTCTGCGCGGCGGCCTGAAGTGGCGCGGGACTTGGTCGCTCCGAAGTGTGCGTGTGGGAAATGCTATTATTTTGTATTGTTTGTTTTCGTCGTTACTCGTCGGCACAAAACTAAATACTATTTCTTCAACTCAGTTCCGAAAGGAGCTGGTTCCTTTTTAATATAATTATTATAGCACCCCCCACACGCAGAGTTCGAAATGACCGTGCCCCGCGCCACTTCAGGCCGCCGCGCAGAAAAGTCTCACGTGAACTGCGCTGTAAACCGTTGTCTTACTTTCGGTCTTTATTTTTCTGCGCGGCGGCCTGAAGTGGCGCGGGGCACGTTCGCTCCGAACTCTACGTGCGGGGGGTGCTATTGAACCAGTGACCACCAAGTCACCGAGACAAATGAAGTTATATGTAACCGGAACAGGAATAGCGGCCATCTCTAGCTAGTGTGCGTTTGTGACATTTCGATCTTTATACGGTGGTTTTCGGCTTTCGTATTATTTGTTAAAAATATATTATGAATCGTTAAATTGTTTAGTGAAGTTCTGTTAATTAAGTGACACCAAAAATGGAAATCGAGGATGCTATTCTATCCGAATGTTCGGCAATAGATGCCGTGAAGGTTCGTATCGGCACTTTTTTTTAACGATATTTAGGTTATTTTTAAAACGTTAACAAAACGTTTGTTTTGAAAATGCAGTGGTATGATTTTACTTTTATTTGCCTTCAATCGTCCTCATTCCAGTATCTTTTAAATGACAAGTACCTCCTATGATCAATGTTGAATAATAAATATTAATTTTACTTCGTTTCAGAGTCTTCATGAACAGATAAACATGAGAGATACCAATATTATGCTTCTGAAGAAGAAGATAATTGACTCTATGTAAGTTTAATTTATTTAATCTTATTATTGTAATAATATAATTTAACACAATTTGCCTTTTACCCACCGAGTCAAATTAATTGACATCCTAAAAGATAACCTCAAAATATTAATATTATGCATTTTTTTAGGCCTGTCGTTCAACTCTATCACGAAACTAAATTAGAGAGCGATAAACTGCTTAAAGAAATCACTACACTGAAAGAAGAGAACTCCAAAATTGAGGAAAACCTCCGAAAGTCGCTCATTGAAAATTTGGCTTTGAACAAGGTGACTAGTATATTTTAATGAAATATCTGGTATAGCTTGACAATTGTATCTTTGCAGTCTATCAATATTGGGTAATCGGTAAATATCGGTTCGGACTGGCCACGCTTATTACGAATAATTTTTAGAAAAAAACTTTAGATTCGCCTTAATTACTATAAAAGGAAACTTTTTGGCTTTGGGGCGGCGGAAAATAATGCATTTTAATTTTCAATTGCATAAAACCAAAATTCGCTTCGCGACTGACACAGCGAAAATCCGCGGCCGTACATGTCATTGTGATGTTGGTATCCTTGATAAATTAACAAGAGCTAATACGACTGTAGCCGACTTCGTGTGATAAGACGCGTAATTATGAAATTTGTCTAGCGGGCTTGTTTGTGTAACATGGTTTGTGATACAAAAGAAAGTGCCCCTTTATAACGCCTACTCGCGTCAAGGCAAGAAAAACATCCCAGTTTTCAAGTGGCTTAGCGGCTACGCTAGGTTTGTGTAACATGGTTTGTGATTCGCGGTATTTCATGTAGGTATCCCACGAAGTCAGCTACAGTCCATAACAGTGACAGCAAGTGACAGCTACGGCCGCGGATTTTCGCTGCGTCGGTTCGCGAAGAGAATTTTGGTTTTATGCAATTGAAAATTAAAATGCATTATTTTCCGCCGCCCCAAAGCCAAAAAGTTTCCTTTTATAGTAATTAAGGCGAATCTAAAGTTTTTTTCTAAAAATTATTCGTAATAAGCGTGGCCAGTCCGAACCGATAATTACCAAAGATAACTTTACATTCGGGGCGATGGAAAATAATGCATTCAAAATTTCAATTTCATGAAATGAAAATTTACTTTCGCGTACGAGATCGCATCAATTCTTGGCCTAGAAGCAAGATTTGTCTAACTGCCGAGTGATTCTCTATGTTTTGTGAGATCGAGATAGATCTCGGGCGAGATCACTTGTCAGATTTGTGTGATTTTCTAAGGCTGTTAAATGAATAAATAATCATGCATACTTGCATGAATTCGTATTTAAAACGACCTAAACTAAAATACGTGGCAGCTCAAAGCTGAAATTCTGACATCGGTCCACAGAAAACGCAAATAATAGCCAAAGAAAATCCCACAAATCTGACTGGAGATTTCGCCCGAGATCTATCTCGACAAAAGATAGAGAATAGCTCGGCTGTTTTGTGTAATTATTTGAATACCTTTATTTTGCCTAAAAGCCTTTTTCATTTTATTTTATTTCCAGAATTTCATCAAACTAGTGCTTATCTAATATGCATAGATTTCGTGGTAACATAACTTCTAACTCCTCGTTATGTTACAGTAGTATATCAGAATACCAACATAACAAAATGACAGAAATTATTGTAAATGGCCGCAAATAAGGAACTCCAGTGAAAAATATTATAGCTTTAAAAAAATATGTTCATATAGACCAATAAACGCTGATTTCGAATATATACTGATACGAACATGAAGAGTGACCCAAAACCCCGTCACTAAAAAAAAACGCAAAGGGAATCAGTCACGGCTCGAATCGATCTACGCAGTGTAGTCTAGGTACTTTCAAAGGTATCTCTTATTAGTTTATCTCTATTATTGAAAATATTCAAAAACTACTGCACAAAAAAAATAGTAATGCTATTCAAGGGAGAATACTTCGAACACCGAAATTCAAAAAGTGCGGCAGTTGATCAGCTGATTGCCCGATCTCATAGTAATTTTTCAGGAGTGATGACGTCACACGATTCACTACACATATTGTGGTTTTCGGGGGATCTTGAAAAATTAAAACTTTGACAATTATGTTAACTATTATAACTCTAAAAAAAAATATGCAGTTTTTTAAGTTAGAAGGTCATTATTCATAAAAAAAAAATTGAACTGGAGTTCTCTATTGACGCGTTTTCGTATGCAAAAGTAAATTTTATTTTACATAATTGAAATTTCGAATGCATTATTTTCCATCGCCCCAAATGCAAAAAGTTGTCTTTTATAGCAATAAAGGTGAATCTAAAAGTTTTTTCTAAAAAATATTTGTATTAAGCGTGTCCAGTTTGACGGAAAGTTTACCCGACATGTGGTAGATGTGAATTCACGTTTTATTCCTTTTTTGTGAACTGACAATGTCCTTATTTTCAGGTTCATGATGAGGTATCCAAGAAGCATGAAGTTATGCAAGTTGAATATGATGAATTACTGCTCAAATCTAAAGGACAAGCTTTTCACATCAAACAATTAAAGGTACGACTAGTCATAATTATTGTCATCTACAAATAATATTATTTTAACATTTATGAAACAAAATCACATAGGTAGGTAACTTCAATACATGGATACATAAATCACTTAGGTAACTTCAATACATAGATAGGTTGGAATTCATGATTATTTTCGATGATTTTTAGATTTAACGGGAGGTTGTTGAAATAATATATACCTAGATGCAGATAGGTATTTTGAATGTGCTTGGTGTTAAATTTTGGGATTTTAAAATTATTCCGATATCTTGCTGACATATTGAAATGTGAGTTATTTAGCAGTATTTCTTTGAAAGTTTGTAGTGTTGAATTTTTTTTAAAATATATTTTGTCTATTGTAGGTATATTGAATATTGAAAAGATTTTTTCAGTAGAAAATATAGATGGTTTTTTTCAGGATAACCAATTGAGGCGCTCAACGGAAGAGTGACCCAACCCGCAAAAATTTGTAATCAGCGAAATCATATTGTTGTGTATATATTTTTTCATATCTATTTGTGTCCCAATTTTAGTTTTCACTATTTTAAAGATCCTTTGAAATCAGTGAAAATTAAAATTGGGCCTCTGTGGCTTCATAGATATGACAATATGATGTTTTCGCTTATTATGAATTTTTGCAGGTTGGGCCACTCTTCCGCTGAGCTCCTCAATTACCAATCTTCGAACAATTTTGAAAGTATTTAGAATAACATCATATGTTCCTCCCCAGCCTACAATACTGTATTGTAATACATGTATATTGAACAATTGCATAGTAAACTCTTTTTAGGTTTTCTAGTCTAAGAATATCTCCATCATATTAATGTATACAAATTTACATTTCCTAATTCTTTTGACAAGTTCACAAATATGGGTTTCCCCTTTAAAATATTTATTTATTTAATACAAACGGCATAAGTATGCCATAAACATTAATTAGATGTCACAAATTCGTATTCAAAATATTAGTAATGGTAAAACAGTGTATGTATAACAGTTAATTGTGACGATACATTGGGAAGTGACACCAGAGATACATTTACATGCAAAAATCTATAATACAAATAAAATTAATAATGATTACAAAAATATGATAGCATAGCCGTCTTGTACCTATGTTCCATGCAGTTAAATAGATCTATCACATCTGCATTTCTATTAGTAACTTCATGCAACCTAGGTAAAAGTGAGTGTTTCGTATACTCAGTCTGATTATTGTTACATTTAAAAAGGATTTTAGAACGAGTGGTTCTCGTGGGAATATGAAATTCAATGAGCTTAGTTAGATCAGGACTGTCTATTCTACCATTTATTGATCTATATATTCACCAAGATATTTAATTTTGAAAGTTGGATTAAATGTAGAACATGCTTGATTACAATTAGTTCCACCACATTTACTTTGGTGTATTACAATTTTTAATTCTGGTTTTGATTTAAATTTATCGATAGAGAATGGGATAAATTTTGTTTTTTTAGTAAATAAAAATTTACCCCGTTCAAGAGGGGAGATTTTTTATCGAACCAGTTTTTCAGTGTATTAATATCAATACTTGCTAGGTTATTCACAGTATTCCAATCAGCGCCGTCAATTATGATAGTATCGTCAGCATAAGATATTATTTTTGCTTTTATTCTTTGTGTGGATATGTCACATAGATTTAGTTTTTTTTTTCTTTCCAGAATTTAACAGCTTCTCTAGAAACCAAGATTGAAGCAGGTATAGTGGATGCACAGTTGATCAACGAAAACCACAAAGATGAACTAGCAAAATCAAAGGCAGAAAATGTAACATTGCAAAAAACAATAAGTCGCCTGAACTCCGCTAGCGATAAGAAAATTCTGCATCTCTATGATTTTATTACTTTTCTTGGGGGTAGTGTTGCCAGTGGAACTTTGTCTAAACCCCAAAGACAAAAACTGAAGAGATGTAAAGTTCTCGCTGAACTAATGAGGTCAAAGTCACACACGGTTGGAGAAGAGAACGTTCTAGAAGATATAGATGTAGATGAATCAAGTGTCCTCGACGTGGATGAAAGTCACGGTCCCTTCAGTTGCGCTTCTTCCGTGGATATGGGACTAGGTTCCTCTGTGTGCACTTCGGACGATGAGAAGTATCCCAGCACCGCCACCACCCCCACTCGGGACTCCTGCGTCAGCCCCGCGCCCCCTTCCTTCGCCTTCACCCTGCCCACTTCCGACAAACTCACATACTTACCCAAGCATTACGCAGATGCCTCTACCTCCACAAGTCCACTTCAAATTAAAACCACTACTGTTGGTTCTGATCCAATTTGCCTCGAAAGGAAGATTACAAAAGTGAATGTTGCGACCAGTCCCATTAAAGAATTGCAAACAGACAATTTGAGGCCAACACAACCGATGGATGATATAGAAATAGAAGATTCTACAGTAAGAGATATTTTAAGCAAGACAAGTCATTCCTTTAAAATAGTTTCACCTATTCCATTCAACGAAGCCATGGATTCTAAAGTGGACAGTTTGCCTGTAGCTGAAGTAGTCAAGCCTGCTGTGAAAGCCAAAGATAAACAGTCGGAAAATGTATTTAAAATTAAGAAAAAGAAAAATTTCCACAGTCTCATCTCCTACTTGTCAGTTATGACCAAAACAATGATAAAAGAAGAGTTTAAAAAAATTAATACCATTATGAAAACACCTGCTGAAAAGAACATCTCTGAAAATAATGAGCCGCCTGTCAAAGAGACGGAGAAGAATGAAAAACAAGTTATTGTATTAAATAATTCCAATTCAGTGGACAGTAGTCAGTTAACATTACCTAATCAATCGGGATGTATAATTATTAATACTGCCCCGGGAACCGTTTTCCATATGGCCCCACCATCCTCCAAGCTTGAAGAACCTAACCCTACTCCCGGGTCAAGTAAACATCACCCCAAACTTTCTACTAATACAGATTTCCATGAAATCTGTACCAAAGATGATGACAAATATCAGCCAAAACACTTCCCCTCAACTTCACATGAATTTAAAAAGAAAAAGAAGTCTTCAAATAAATTAATTTCTAAAGATCTTTTCGAGTCTGATGATGACACACAGAATGATCAACAAACCCGCCAACTAAGAACAAGTCCAAGAACAAGTTTATCTTACGATGAAGATCGTTGTTCATCAGTTGAGCCAGAAAGATTCCATAAACATTCCGATAATCGTAGAGCTGGAAAATATAATCTAAAGAATGATCAACGATCCTGCAAACCACGTGACGAAGTCAGTGAAGAAGTTGAGGTAGAGAGAGTTAGTAAATGTATTGATTCTAAAATTCGTCAATCTGAAAATAAGAAGATCAATAGTAAAAGTTGTCAGTCAAGGCAAAGTCCTAGAACAAGTCTTTCTTTTAAAAAAGATCACCGAAAGGAAAAAATAAAGAAAACATTATCGGCGGAAACTGTTGATTCAGATTCTGACACGTGTAGATCCGATAAAAGTAACCTAAATATTGATCAAGCAACCTGCAGATCTAGGAGGAAGCCAAATATGATATCACCTGGTAAAAGAGACCGCCACATCTCTGAAGATAACTGCTCAGTTACTTTGGAAAGAGTAGATAAAAATTTTGATCCCAAAAAAACTATAAGTAACAAGGAGTGTAAAACTTCCAGTGCAAAGCAAAGTCCTAGAACGAGCTTCTCAGATAAAAATGATTGTGGCATTAATAGAAAAAATTCCTTAAGTGAGGAGCAAAGAACTGATACGGGTTTTGTTTCTGAATTTAGTACAACAATAAAAGGCGCTCAAGTAAATGATAAACAGTCTTGTGGTCTAAGGGGTTTCTCAGATACTGAAGATCAGCATATTTCTGGAAATGATGATGAAAATGATATTCATAAACCAGAAAAAAACAAAAGGAAGAGAAAGTTTTCTGAATCGCCGTTGTCAAAAATAAATATACAAAGAGGAATGAGTTGTAAAAGCAATGTTAAGTCGGGCCAATTGAGTTCTTCTTTTGGGAATCCGAATAATTCTTGTGTTGAATTTGCGCAGACAAATGCTGATGTGATCGACGCTCCTCATAAAAAGTCTCTCATTTTGAGTGGATCCAGTGTGAATGTAGATAATTACGGCCAAAAAAATCACTTACTCAAAAGTAAAAAAAGAATTTCTCTGTTCACAAGTAAAAAAGATCACGTTGAAACTGCACAGCCGATACATGAAGACGAGGAAACTTGTCAGAGAGTCACCAGACAAACTAAAACTTTTGATAATCCAGCTCAATTATTGTCATCAGCCTGTCAAAGACTTGCCTCAGTGAGTAGATTGAGTTCCAATTGTAATATAACTGAAGTGAGCTCCCCCTCATCAAAGCGTTTGAAAATTGATGACGCACATGACTTTCCTCGTATGAAGATAGCTAATTCTACAATAGAAAACCCGTGTGATAATATTGTAACCAATATTGATTTAGATAATGTTAAGAAACTGGAGAACGCCAAAATAATTATGTCAAATCTTCAAATAAGTAAATCAATTCAAGAAAGGGCGTATATAAGGAAAAAGATACCAGAAATATTAAAAAGACCTCCAGAGCCAGAACTACCAGTAATTCCTGTTACAACGCAAGAACCAACCAATAAAGACAATTACAGTTCCAGTAATGTCAGGGACACCCAAACAATTACCGAAACACCATTAAATGTCATTAATCCGCCTACTACTGGACTTAAAACAAATACGAATCAACATGTTAACAATTCTTTGCATATGAATCAAACTGTAAGAATCTCAGATGAAAATAACGAAGACGTCGGCAATCCAATCTTTAAATCAATGCTTGTGAATTACATACAAGAAAAGAAGAGTCGGAAGCGTGCACCACCAACATGTAAGTATATTATTTACTGTAGTATGATTTTTCAAAGCTGGCAATATTTAATGAACGGCAATACCGGCACAAGTTAGATTGCGCATGGGACCACAGAGCCGATGACAGCGTATTTCTCAAATACAAAATCATTACCTCAATCATTACAAAACCTCTGCCATAGGTCACCCCAAGTGGTTCGTTACGTTTGGTGATTTAGCAGGGGTGCCCGGGTTCATGGGGTGAGGTTTGTCTAGGCCTTGGAGGCGGATGACCGGGACACACTTAACCCCAGATTCCCACCCACCCCTTTAACCTTTTTCCTTCCCAGAACTCTCCTCTCCTTCCTTTCCTAAAAAAACCTCCACACAGCATCCCCAAAGATGGCATAGGCCCTGAAGGAAATTATTTTCCTCAAGGCCTCCTGTGTGGAGCTCATGAAAAAAAAAATTCATTTTGGTCACAAAATTTTATCTGTGTTGTGCTGCATAACTATTATCTTTATTCACATGTTCACTTTTATTTCAGTTTGCAAACCAGAAAAGTTGTGTGAAAAACTGGAGAAATATCTTGCAAGTCAGTATTCAGAAGGAAACCTCGATGAATTCGTTGAAAGCGTTTATGACGAGCAGGTGGAAGATGTCGGCTGTGCTATTGTAGAGTTTTTGTCCAACCACAACAGGCATAAAGATGCATCCGTCGGAATGAACAGTTGGGCTCAAAGTTCGGTACCAAACCAGTTCCAAACCCGGCTCCTGAACTTGTTGAATAGACTCCACAACTCCCCGCCTCCTCACTATGAAACTAGTTTAATAGAACTGGTTATGAGGGGCATTGAATATCAGACATTCCGTTTGAACAATACTCCACATGTTGTGAGTTTGAAGATTCTGACGGGGTTTTATGCCCTGCTTTGTAAGCTCACAAAACAAAAAGACAGACTAATGATTTTCTGCATGGACGCATTGTACTGCTTGTCATTCAGCGCTGCCCCCGTGGTGTTTTGTGCGCTGCAATCCTGGCCAAATCTATTTCCCCACAGCAATTCTCTTGCTGGTAAGTATTTTTTTAATTCTTTACAAAATGACAACAACACCTCTGCCATAGGTCCCCCCAAGTGGTTTGCTATGTTTGTTGATTTAGCAGGGAATCCCGGGTCCATGGGGTAAGGTTTGTCTGGGTCTTGGAGGCGGATGACCTGGACACACTGAACCCCAGATTCCTACCCACCCCTTAAACCCTTTTCCTTCCCAGAACTCTCCTCTCCTTCCTTTCCTTAAAAAAAACCTCCACACAGCATCCCCAAAGATGACATAGGCCCCGAGGGAAATCATTTTCCCCTGGGCCTCCTGTGTGGAGCTCATGTAAAAAAAAAATGAAAACAAGAACTCTTAAATCATTGTTTATTTTATTGCTAATTGAATAATATAAAAATAATAATTTGCAATGCAAAATCCCATGAAAAGAAAGTATGTTTTAAATCGGCCACGGCGGCTTCAGCAGGTACAAATTTGTTGTTGCTGACAGGCACTTCTGGCACACCGAGAGTTAACGATTATAAAGTACTAATTTAATGTTTTGAATTTTCAGCAAAAGATCCCTTGATGATAGTGATTGTACACTTCCTCCTGAGCCACTTTAGTACCAAAAGCCTGTACTGTGCAGAACCCCTGAAAGTTCTTTTGTTCAAAAAATATGGATATGCAACAGGAACCATTACAGATGATGAAATATTGAAACTGCTTCTGGATCGAGTTAAATGTAAGTAACATACAATACCTTCTATTTATTTATGTGCACTCAGCTAGAGGGCGTAAGAGCAACTCAGACATGGGAATAATACCAAAGTGAATAGTAGAAGCAGTCAGGGAAGGCATTGTACGACCGAATGAATCAAATACTCGGGTTGAACACAGCAATTCTAAACAATGGAAGAATATGCGATAATGCATGAACATGAATGAAGAGTTTTGTGGTAATCTATTCTATTTGCCTACTTCTATTAGATAGATTTTAAATCAAAATATTAATTATGCGTTTTTTCTAGATAATGTAAGCAGCCCTTACAACGAGAGCGTCAGCATGGCGTTTGTGTTGCTGGGCAAGAGGCTCGGAGTGGAGTGGTGCCACAAGCACATTATCCAGAACGGGCTGCTGCCGAGACTCCTGGATGAGAGCGGCAGTCCCCACAGCCGGGCCATGGCCGCCCACCTCGTCGGCCCGCTGGTGCGCCCCTTCTCCAACACCATGCACCTCCACTTGCAAGTCATCACCAAGATATACGAGAATCGCATGCAACACGGAGGTAATTACATCACATATTATGTATTTACAAATGCCATAGAAAAACTTATTGTCTTAGAAGTCCCAGAATGCTGTCCTTGTTCTACCGGTAATTTAATGGAAGATGTGCAGTGTCATATTATTGTGAATACCATACAGAAGTCCCAACTGTTCCCTGCTAACAGGCCAGTGAGACTATGGCATCCCTAATTGGGGTATGTTGTGAGGCCTGAAGGATATGGGGGACAAGAAGGAGATGAGAAAAAGAAGGTTAGGAAGTACCTGGCTAATAATTTGTTCTTGTGTTCAAATGTTCGATTGTGGAGTGTCTTGTGTATCGGCGTCTGTATTTTCTCCCTCCTTCAACACGGGTCCCTTCCCTTCTTTTCCTGAAAAAGATTGTCCACACAGCATCCCAAAATAAGATAGTTCCTGAGAGATCAACCATCACCCCATCACTGATTAACTCCTGCTTCGCAGGGACATTTGAGGGTTTAGCTTCGTTCATCATAAAAGTAGCTTCGTTTATATTAAAAAAAATTAGAGTCCTTGTGAGAGCCCTGAAGGAGTAACCATATGTTACATACACCAGGGCGGGAAAGCGGTTGGATTACTTCAAGGTCAAGGTCCTGAGAGAAATTAACTCTCTCAAGCAGAGGCGGCCCGTGACAAAATTTGCCGGCAGTGCATTTCACAAAAAATGGTAACATTATTACGGGAAAATATAATTAATTGATTCACAGATTCGCTAAAACCAACATCAAGTTGTAATCGTATACCTATCAACTCGATCCAACAAACTAAATTGCAATACTTTATGTATATGTACTGGGAGTATGAATGTTCATTAACTTTTCGGTAAAATAAAGGCTATCGTTTACACAACTTTCACTTCACAATTTATCATCAACCACGAAAAAAAAAAGTGTCCAAGCGATCACATTCACAAAGCCAAGATGCTTTCGAATATTTAATACTTTGTTTTAAAAACTCTATTCGTAGTTTTTTTTTCCTTAACCTTACTTCTATTACATTTAGCAAAGTTTTTGGAGAGCCATTATTTTTCAAAAACAATTTATTCTCAAATGAAATTCGGTTGCTTTTGAAAAAATCGACGTTAATCGCAATGTTTTCATTACCACTCATTTTTAAATAAGTTTTTTTACAGAGCAAAATTAGCGAAAACCATTAAAAATGTGTCAATAGTGATCAGTGATCTGCCAAATGCTTGATTTCGCCGCCCCGGTGCGATGGTAGAGCTAATACATAACATTGTCAATTAGTTGAAAATTCGTTATTCCTAACTGTCATTCCAAACGTTCGGTAACATATAACGCATGTTAAAGGTTTTGTCATAAACCAGAATGCTTCTGCGCATGTGCGCCGCTAGTGCACGAGCGTGTCATATATCTTCCCTTATGTCTTGCCCATTTCACGGTTCCAGCCTCTGTAGACTGTCCCAGTAGAAATATCACTTCATGTGACGTCACGTCTCGGCACAACGGAAGATGCACGCATTGCTTTTTCGTATGCGCCGATGCGAGTTTAGTACGGAGTCTAATACGAAAGTTAATTGGTAACATAGGTAGACTGTCCCAGTAGAAATATCAATGATTGGTAAGGATATTATAACGAATTGGCGGGAATTCTTCGTGAATGAATGTTACAAATTTACACTTTTATTGATGTTTGTACGAATTTACACTTTTGATGTTGGCAGTGCATTGCACAAATGCACCAAGGCAGGGGCCGCCACTGCTCTCAAGGTCTCCTATTTGGAGTTAATATGAAAAATAAATTAATAATTAGGTACAATGTAATATGATTTACACTAAATTTTCTAAAAGAAATATTTTCTCATTATTGTAAATAAACAATACTGATTGTGTTATTTTGCTTTCAGACGAACCTCTCGTGGAAGATGCATTGATATCCAGCATGACATATTTTACAAAAACAAACCTGTCTTTGATCGGCTCAATCATGAAATGGCATCCGAAGCAGCCTGTTTCCCAGCACACGAGGAGTCTGCTCCACGAATTGCTGTGCTTCAGAACCCACGGCCAATGGAATCGCCTCATTAAAACAAATTCCAAAAAATGGGGTGTACAAATGTATTCAAAGAATATTAACAATATTAGGCTTGGCAAAATTCAAGATAATGAGATGGATGTAAATTCGTAAAATTCTTATTAATGTATAAATTTAAAAAAAAAAATTAAAACTGTTTTTTCTTACTTCAGTCACTATCATCACAACATGTATTATACTTTCAATAATTCATTATGAATGATGTCTGTAATCCTCTAGTCTATTTTTACTTTAAGAAAAACATTATTTTTTTTAATAATTGTACATGTATATCGACATTCCCGAACAACAATGTCAGATCTGCTAAAAATTGAAAGTCGTTTTGTTGGCTTATTTTAATTTCCTTTTGATGATTTAAAAGTCTGTATTTTCTGAATGAAATGAAAATCAAAATAATAAAACAACACTATATTTCTTGATCTCAACACCATGAAAATGAAGAAACGAAACTTTAAACAGCTCTACTGCAAAACTACAAAAATGCACATTCTACATTGTTTTTCGGGACTGTTGATTATACCATCTGAAGCACCCAGCGTTGCCCCGGCTTTATTCTGCTTGAAGGTATGGCAAAAGGGGATGGGGGTGATTTTTCGAAATCTCATGTAGCGAGTGACCTTCCTCTTGTTTTAAAGGTCAAGTGTGCAAAATTTCATCAATCTTCACTCACAGACATGCCTCTTTATATATTTATTATACAGATAAACAATTCGTTACTTTGTATTTTCAAATCATTTCCATAATGTAAAAATTGAATAACTTCAAAAATAATTAAGATTAATTTTGAAGTGTTTTTTAAGCTTACAGATATTTTTATGTGGAGTTTTCGTTGAAAATTAATAACAACTTTAAATCAATAGATTACTCAATTTCGCCATTTCTGTACGTATTGAATTATTTCGTCACAAAAGCCAATTCAACATGAAGCTGGTTGTGCTAGAAGAATGTGATTTTATATCTTTATAAGTTTGAATTTAAGCAAAATTAAAATCTTAATGATTGATATTAAAATAAGACTTGGATATTTTAAGCATGACATGTTTTTTTTTTTTTTTTTAGTATTGTAAATCGTCACAGGAAAGCAATAACCGTAAGCAACCTATGGAACATAATTTCCTTTCTTTAAAAGTTACGATTTTATAAGTTTTTAACTTTGATGTAAAATAACTTATTTTCTGCTACAGCAGTACCTGTTTTTGTCCCCTGTAACAATATTATAAATTGTAATACAGGACAGGTGTTTAACGATAATGAATATCTATGTCTATTAATTGGTGCATATTTAAACACAGATGGTAAAATAGTATGAGGCTAATGTATAGTTAATCAAAATATTTTTTTTTAAATATTATTATTAAATAGGTACATTATCATTAGTTAGTCCTCACAAAACTGTAGTTATTAACATATGGAATTTAAGGTGATACTTGAAAGAATTCAAAATCTACTCTTTCACAGACGGAGCTAGTTTAATTATTTTAAGAAAAAACGCTTTTTGCATGTTACGCTTTAAAATGTTAACACACCTTTGGCAGGAAGGGCAGTTCTACCTTTTACGCCGGTCCTACTCGAATGTTTGGGAAGGCATTGTTGTCAAATATCGAACGTTATTATTAGTTATTGTTGAATTTAAGAATCCGGCTTCCAACGCATGTCTGCCGCCGCGCCTTACCTTTCGCACCATATGAACATCCGTGTACCTGGATTTTCAGACAAAGCTACCGTTGTAATTCGGTTTCTAATTCAAGAAATCGTCACAAGATAACACCACTTTCGTCGGTAAGACACAAAGGGACTTGCCCTTCCTAGGTATAAGTTCTACAAATTTGTGAACCTGGAGTATCTCCCAGATTTCGAACGATTGACGGTAATACTCAGTTGTATCAAGCGACTGTATATTACATATGACCTCATCGCCCTTCCCTGTTACTTTTTCGCGGTGACTAGCCATCACTGGTTGACACGTTGACAGTGGATAAGAGGAACGGGCTAATTTTAGAACCGAAGCCGAACCAAAAGCCGCCCACAGGGCCTAGCAGTAAAAACCTGCAGAGCGGGTTTTTAACTGCTAGTTTTTGTATGAATGCTGTATACCAATCTCTTTGTAAGGGTTCCAACTATAAGCATATGTATTAAACATATAAATTTGGGGATGCGCCGCATCCACTAACTTAGCACTCTAACTCGCTCAAAACTCATGGACTCGTATATTTTAAAGCATAACTTGTAAAGTGTTTTTTTCTTTAAATAATTAAACTAGCGCCATCTACGAAAGAGCAGATTATGAATTCTTTTAAGTATCACCTTAACATTTTTCAAAACTTGCCGAGATAAAGAAAATTGTATTTTGGTAAGTGCTATTTTTGAATTATATTTGAAATGGCGTCTTCATTTAATTTTTAAAAAGTTGTTATATTAACATCTTTTACTGTATTTTATCTGAATAAACTTGCACTACTTATTTGTGCAATTGAGTTAAGATATTTTAATCTTGTAAATATTGTAATATTTTTTTAGCTAAAGTATTTTTTATAACGCCTATTTCTAAATTCACTATTATATTTAGTTAGGACATTCAAAATGTTCATAAATATATTTAGCTACAGTTTTCAGCCAATACCTATACATACAGTGAAACGCTCTTAGGAAGTTTTCTAAGGGACTGGAAAAAAAATCTTCATAAGTGGGAAAACCTCTTAAGAGGGTTTCACTGTAAAAGTATTGGGGCACCATGGCTTTTTCCATTCAAGTCATCATCAACCATTCACTTTGAACATCAAACTTTTAGAATGTTTGAACCACAGAAAAGTGCAGTCTTCATTACAACAACAAATATATGTATTCTTTAAAATAAAACATTTTTTCACTTCATTGTACTGTAGCTTTTTGCGACATCACACAAGAATTCCACTAGAAATATTATGAGACAAAGGAAAGTAGGGGGGGAGAAAGATAAAACATTTAAAGCCATTTGAAGTAACGTCTTGATTCCGAATGATGATCAGTGGGTGATACTGCGAGCATCTTCCACTATGGGATGAAAAGTAAACATTAAACATACTGTATTTTAATTCTATGACCTACGTTCACGATGTAACGAAAAATATAGATTTTAAATGCTTGCACTTTGTTGGTTTCGGAGCTTTACTCTGGATATAAAGTCAAACTTATTCCTACAACTATTACAAGGTGGCCCAAAATTATTCACCCTATCGGAAGATGTTATAATTTTTGCAAATGGTGTCGTACGTCAATCATATTTGACAATTGTGAACTAGACAGCTGCAGAATACAAACAGACAAGCACTAGAGCACTATACTCCGCAAGAGCGTGGAATAATTGTGTCGATTTAAGCTTCAACGCTTTTAGCGATTTTGTGTCGAAAATCTTCATGAGCGACGAGGTGCATTTCCACTTAAACGATTACGCCAATAAGCAAAATATTCGTCTCTGGGGCACTGAAAATCCTAGTATGATGCACGAAAAGCCATTACATCCACTCAAAGCCACTGTGTGGTGCGGCGTTTACGCGGGAGGAGTGATTGGGCCGTATTTTTTGAGGACGCCATTGGCATTACGGTCACTGTTACTGGCGAACGCTACAGGGCCACGATAAACGACTTCTTACTTCCGGAATTGGATGAGCGGGGCTTGGTGAACATGTGGTTTCAACAAGACGGTGCAACCGCGCACACAGCACGAGCCACAATGGATATTGTGAAAGAAGCGTTTCCTGGTCGCATAATCTCTCGTTTTGGTGATTTGGTATGGCCAGCGCCCGATTTAACCATCCCAGACTTCTTTCTTTGGGGCTATTTGAAGTCGCGGGTTTATGCCAACAAGCCTCAGACAATCGCAGCCCTTAAGGAGAATATTCAACAGGAATGCGAACAGTTATCACTGGAAATCTTGCGGAAAGTTATGGAAAAAATGTGTATCAACACTGGCAGCACCCACTTGACAGACATCATCTTTTCCACTTAACAAAAAAAATTGTAAAAGTCCAAATAAAGATTTCTATTACACAAAATCTTTTTTTTTTTATTTAGTAAAAAAGTTATTCAAAACAAAATTGGATGATTAATTTTGCGCTACCCTGTATAACTCTGCCACAGAGGTGGTTTTTGAAATACTTATCTTACGTTAAAGTGTTCCAAGGGACCGGAATAAAATAAACTTAGCAGGAAAACAGTATATGCATGTGGGATAAATTGGGCCATTCAGTCTTCAAGGGACTGAAAAAACCAAACTTCTTAAGAGGGTTTCACTGTCTTGCCTCCATAAAACTGGTTTGCCCAGTGATAACTGAAGCTGCGACAAAAGCCTCAACCGTCTGAATTTTTCCTTAAGTCAACCCCATCATTCGATCTCTTTCCATGTTTTCTTAGAAGCAGTGGGCAAGAAGGATAATGGGTGGCTCATATCTTCTGAACACCTCTGATATCAGAATATTCTAGCCCCCACAGATTCTCTTATCTAAGCTAGCCCCCCATATCAGAATATTCTAGAGTTAACTATATATTTGTTCATTCATTCATATAACCATTTGATTCACATCAAAACCTCTAAAAAAAGAAGTTGTTAAATATTAATAAACAGATGTTAGATTTTTTGTGTTTTTCCCACAATTATTTGTTGGAAAAAATCAATTAATGTTGAATTATGTATAAAAATAATTATAAAATTACAAAAGTAATTTTTTTTTAGTCTTAAATAAAATGGTAATCATTACAAATACATATTTTTTATTATATCTATCACTAAGCGAATGCTTGTCATTTGTTTAAATAAAATGTACATTTAAGTTTTCTTATTATGATTTAATTTATAAAAAGCAGTTTATTTATAAACGAGTTCTGCTGTGTAATTATTATTACGCATGACAACAATTTTGCCTTTCGGAAGGCATTATCAAAATATCAGATTAATCATACAGTTTCTTAAATAACAACGAAATTCTGTCTTTTTAAAATACAGTGAAACCATAGACATCCAAATTTAATAGACGAGAACATACAGATGAGGGGTAAAACCCTACTATGGGGGACAAAGAGGGGGAAGATGACTGTGATTCGTTAAAAAATCAATCTTGACAGTATATAGGCATCTCGCATTATAATATCACCATTTTAGTTCTTAAAAGCAAAATCTGCTTTTGAATGAATAGACCTTTTTACATGGGAGCGCGAAGTGCTCGCCACGTTATTAACATATTTGCAAAGTCCAAATACGGCAAAGTAAAGTTCACCACTTTTCACAGACGAATATTTTGTTGCCGTATTTAGTTAAGACACTTACAAATGTTTCATAATTTACCTGTAACCAGCCTGTTACCAGCGACGAGCGCTCTGGAGAACCGCCCACATTCGTTATGATCGACATTTTTTAGGGTGTAATGTATAGCACAAGCTACCATTTTTGCCGTGTTATTTCGTAAAATGTACGATGAGAGATCGACGCCGGTCCGGACAAGAATGATGACGTCACATTTTTTAGATTCACGCGAGGCTCTCGCAAGCCCAGCCGGTTCCAAGGAACCGGTATGGGGAGGGGGAAATAATACGCTTTTATCACTTTGGGGCAGATCTATATATATTCATATGTCTATGAGTGAAACCCTCTCAAGAAGTTCTCTCTTGAAGTTTCATGGCTTAAGAAGTTTGGTTTTTTCTGTCCCTCGGCCCAATCAATTTCTCACGTATAAGGTTTTCCTGATTAAGAAGTTTGTTTTTTCTGGTCCCTTGGAAAACTTCTTCAGAGGGTTCCACTGTATATTAAAAAAAGTGTATTATTAGAAGCGTTGATTCAAAACTTTTAAGAAAGACTCAAGTTTTCTGCTAAACCCCTTTGCAAAACAGAACAGAAGCTGTTGCATATTTTTTTACTGCAAATTTTTTAATATTTTATTTAGTCAAAGCCTGGGACTGCAAGAAATTGGCATGCGGGTTGCTTGTCGCTGTGTTAAACGGGGTGCACTTCGCATAAATATCATACTTTGCAAAACTGCACTTTTCTTCCATCATTGCAATATAAACGAAATGCAGTTGACCTGTGGTAATCTGACAAACGTAAGATGATTTGTCAGACTATATAGTACTGCCATCGACCGAAGCCATTGCGAAATGTGTAGATATGCATTACACAATGCGACAGAAATATACGAACGCCCACTATCACATTCGTCGAGCAAGTCACGGTGCCGCGAACAAATCACAACATGTGTATGCTTTGTACGTACATACTGTTATAGGCATATCGGATTATAGGGGGTACCGGATTAGACAGGGGCCGGATTACTGAGGGTCTGCTGTATAGAAACAAATTAAAATTGGAAGATGACGTCATACTCTGTCTCGAACACAGAGCCAGTGTTCGACAAATTAGTTGAAAAGCATGCCCGTCACATTGATTTGCATTACTTGGGTACAATTTTTATTTCTGTTAGTGATCTACATATGTAAAATTATAACTATTGTTTGCTTTTATAATAATCAAAATATGGTATTATAAAAGAAAGTACACAATGTGCGTGCCGCTAAAACTCAGAAACGAGTCCCGATACGATCTAGGGAGTTATACTGTGTGATGGCTCTCTATCTCCCACCCGTGAAGAAGGTTCCTGTTTTTATCTGAAAGGCGTGCTTTTGAATATATATAAGGGTTTGAAGTTTCGCCCTCTAGAAATTTCTGGAGCAGTCCAGAACATTCGAGAGCATTCCACAAATCCTGGAACATTCTGGAATGTTCGGGAATAATCTGGAATGTTTGGGAACATCTCAGATCATTGTGGAACATTCCAGAGCACTCTCGAATGTTCTGGAACATTGTGGACCATTCGAAGCCTATTTTATATTTGAGGGGCTACCCATTGGTAGGGGTATAAAGCAAGATCAATCTCATCTCAACTCTATTAATGGCTAGAATCAAAAGGCGGTGACATCAGTTTCCATTCAAATTTATACGGGAGGCGTTTTTAGTGTATTATCTTTCAGTGGTTACTACTATTCCTCTGAAGAGTTATTTCCAGCCCTAAGTTCATTGATCGAACGCCAGTATTATAATTTTAACGCACCTGGCACAAGAGCAACTTTAATTGCGGGCAACTGGTTGCAACAGTATATGGAGGTGATGCAAAGCTAAGGAGACCTTTTTTAAAAATATTTAAAGATATTTTAAATAGTTGCCAACTGTCACCGCAACTAAACTTGCTTGTTGCTTGCTGTCGCCTGGACTTAGACTTCAATGAATTCAATTCCTTATATACAATAAATTTAAGAATATGTTGTTTATTGAAAGAATAACATTATTGTCAGTTAAATAAATATATTACAACATGATAAATGTTACATTATACAATAATTTCAAGTTGATATCACAACTAAAAAAAAAGGAATGCCTAAAGATTATACTTTTTTTTTAACAAATAATTCCCCTCAGGGCCTATGTCATCTTTGGGAACGGTATTTTTAGGAAAAGACGGATAGGAAGTTCTAGGAAGGAAAAAGGTATGAGGGGTGGGTAGGAATCTGGGGATCAGAGTGTCCAGGAGTGACGGACGTATGAATCCATCCCTCGCACTGTGGTGCAAGACGATGTTCCGAGAGGTTCAAGACCAAACCTCACCCCATGAATATATATCAACTTCAGAAATAATGTTACATAGTGCTAAGGCAGCCCATTCACTATAATAACCTGAGAAAGTATGAGAGGTTTAACATTATGTGATATATCACGACATGAACAGACCAGAGATCGTCTTTGAGACCATGTACAGCAATTGCACATTTCACTGCTTGTCTTCAGTATCCATAACTTTGAATGACATCCGTGCCCCAGTCATCAATATATGAAAGTACGAATGCTCGCCGAGGACCGTTATCAGTCATAATTCCCACCAGTCATTTGAGGTATCTTCTAGTATATGACTACCGTGCAAGTACAAACGAGCCCATTATGCATATTTTGATGTGCACAAAACTTTATTATCCCGTACTAGGGGAACCGCTTGACCCGCTGGAACGGTGACATGAGCGAGACAGATTACGCTAATAATGGCAAAGCGAGAATTAGAGCAGTAAAGATATATAACCCATCTCGTGCAAGTGTATTTTGAACCACTTTGAACATGTGCACCCAACGTGTCTGAAATGGATTACTATCGTAAAATAAATTTATTTTGATTTTATTTATTGCACGGCCAATTTTCACAATTTCGCTAGATTATCAATGATTTAAAAAAAGAATTGCTTGTTCTTGCTTACTCTCCAGATGACTTTGAAAACGCTGACAGAGAAGTATGATTTTTACAATCATTTTACCAATGTAACCTAGTGGAATGAATGAATTGCAGTACCCCCCATTAATTTATTTGATACACCTACAGATATTAGGTACGTTTTTGAAATTTGAGCCATGCCTTTGTTGTACAGGTGAAACATTTTCAACACATAGTATGTTTCCATATGTGCATTAATTAAGTATTTGGAAACCTATGCATGAGAAGCACTCAAAAATGCATTCCCATTGCAATTGCTTGATATTAGATCCCATATGATTTGCCGAGTTATGTTTCTTCTTGCAATTTAGTTCAAACTGTATTCAAAATCACATCCACAATTTTGTTAATTGCACGTCAATTTTTGCTAACAGACGTGAATCTCATCATCTGCATCTTAGTGTCCGTATAATTGAAACATTTTTACCTCTCAACTTCCACGTTTACGTAACAGGCCTTAAATTAAAAGAACACAACTTCATATTGCCACGGTCACAAAAAATGGATTTAAAATCCTCTGGACATTTAAAAATTACATAATTAACTAACTAATGCATCAAAACCAATTTAATAGTTAGTTTTATATTTTTTCAGTTCTACCATGATCACATGAATATTGACTAATTGGGTTCTCGCGTTCGGTGTCAAGAGTTTATGGAAGCGGTGATAATATTGGACAAGTGAGGTTAAAGCTAGTTGGAGCAGTCCCGAACCGGTAACCAGATTAGGGAAGGACAGTAATACTTCGCGGTTAATGACTTCTAATCGCTTTTTCCACTCGGCCGAGAAGGAAGCGACGAGAGCGAGACTTTTCCTTTCCTGGGCTTTTAGTTGTTCCAACTGTCCCCGCTCTATCATTTGCTCTCCTTCCTTGACGAACTGCATCAACCCACCGAAGTGTGGACTTAATATCTCCTCTACGTATTCATTGCTCCGGGCCTGCAACTGTTCTCTGAAGCTCTCGGCTTCCTTGGAGTTGTCTCTGGTCCGCTCCATGAGCACCCCCAGCACCATGTCGTAGTTGTTTATGAGGAATATGAGCTGGTGAGCCCTTTGCGGGAATATGGCGGCCATGCGTAGTATAAAACAGTGGACCTCGTCTTGCAGGGCCAGCAATAAAGAACTTAATATTTCTGAAGGAAATTGTTCACTCAGGCCCACTAGTGCTGCTGAAAACTCGGCATAACGCCTGGTGATCTGAAAATTTTCATTAAATGGTAAATGGTTAATAAAAGCAAGTGCTGCATAAACAGTCTGCAGTGTAATGGTCTTCGCAAGTGACATTAAATTGCCCGGTTATGAGTTTGATTCCCATCACAGCGCAAACCTGAATTGGAATAGATTTTTTTAAATTTGATATATAAATACGAGTATGGGTGTTGACCGTTTAGGTGTTAATTGTTAAGTTTAGCGAACCTTACAAAAAATTGATATTATATAAATATTCCATAAGGAAAATATGTCGGAACCCATTATATGAAAAACCTTTGCTTTACACAATCATCATTTTCTTGCTTACGATTTCGTACAGATTAATACAGAAGAAATAATATTTTGGGGCGGTACTAAATTGTCAAAAAATGGCAACACTTTGAACATAACCATGGATCACACGAAACCACAGGAATTTTTCCTTATTGAAAAACCTTTGCTTTACACAATCATCATTTTCTTGCTTACGATTTCGTACAGATTAAATACAGAAGAAATAATATTTTGGGGCGGTACTAAATTGTCAAAAAATGGCAACACTTTGAACATAACCATGGATCACACGAAACCACAGGAATTTTTCCTTATGATCACATTAATGTAACACAAATATAAATTAATAAGTTCAACTTACATAGTGCGGTCCCATTTCTTTATTCACAAACTTAGTTGGGTCACAATCCCTCACACTTTGAATATTCAACTTAAAGACATATTCTAAACGCGGCCAAATAACTGATTGTAGCGAATCCCAATACCTGAAATAGTAACATTTAAATTTGTGACAAAATTGAAATGCATTGGAACTTTTGAATGCACTAAAAAACCATTAATTTGATGTCTTTAGAACTTTGTTTCTTACCTGTCTAAGGCTGGTACGGCTCTTTTGTGACACATCAGTTGATATCTTAATATTAATTGTATGCTTAAAAACAAAGCTATGCTATCGTAACATTCAAGCACATAAGCTTCCATTGTTTTCTGTAAAAAGAAACATTTCAACATAAAATCAATGTGAACATGTTACAAGAATAAACAAATATGAAGATAATCATTGAAGAAGAAGATAACAATAATAATCTAAACGAAAATATGAAAGAGAACAAGACACGGAACCAACTGCTCTACAGTTGAGAGCAGTTGGGACTCTTGAGCGGTATTCACATTAAAAAATAATAAATGAAATAACAAGATACTTACAATCATTAAAGACAACGTTCTCCCGAGTACTCTGTCAAAGAGTTCCTGAGCCTGTGAACCTTTAACATGGAACAGTTCAGCTAAGAACAAGTATTCCCGGCATCCATTATCCACAAGCGCATATTGGAGACTTCGGAATAATGATTCGTATGGGTACTGAAATAAAATTAACATCCTATAAATAAGAAGCTACATAAATATAACAATATTTACAAAGCTAGTTTTTCTGACAGAAAAAGGCCACCGCTACACTGACAATCTTATGTGCTATGTATGCTATCCTGAGAGTTCAATAATAATCCTGAGATCCTATTTAATCCTGAGAGTTCAATAATAATCCTGAGATCCTATTTAATCCTGAGAGTTCAATAATAATCCTGAGATCCTATTTAATCCCGAGAGTTCAATAATAACTGGTTGGTAATTTAGAAGGTTGAAGGAGCATTTTTTTTTTAACATTAACTCCACACAGGAGGCCACGAGGAAAATAATTCCCCTCAGGGCCTATGTAATCTTTAGGGATGCTGTGTGGAAGTATTTTTAAGGATTGGAAGTAGAGGAAGTTCTGGGAAAGAAAGGGTAAAAGGGGTGGGTAGGAATCTAGGATTCAGTGTCCAGGTCATCTGCCGCCAGAACCTCACCCATGAACCCGGGCACCCCTGCTAAACCCACTGTAGTGAGCCACTCGGGGTGACCTATGGCAGAGGTGTTGGTTATCCAATAAATGGTTCTCAGGGCAGCGCACTATGTGTAAAAACCCATTCTAGCTCCACTTTAATGCAAAAATGGGTTATTTCAAATCGTTTTGAAATTTTCAGAATTGCATTGTTAAATATTCCAGGTAGATAAAACTGCCCGTTATTTTTATTTTTGTGACATGTAGGGTAGGTTTGGGGGCAGGTAAAGTCTATTGTATTCGTGCGGGGGCGCTGCACTACAGTAATCAGTCTGTTTTGAGCGTTCGCGTTGAATGGTTGTGATTAGTTTGTGTGAACATTTATTATTATAACAATTATTACAAGCAATAATTGTCAGCCTGAAACACTCATTTACATTGAAAAATCTTCCGAGAAAAGATACTTGCCGCCAACGGGACTTGAACCCGTGTCCTTCCGATTGCCGGTCGAATGCTCTGACCACTGAGCTATGGCGGCTTATCAAATACCCGCCAAATAATTCAATATATACTAGTGTTTCATTCAACAATTACTGCTTGTTATATTTTTTCCACCTGAAAACAACCAACTTTATTTTTGCAAGGAAGACATTGTAAGTGTTAAATCCCTCGCTAGGTGGCGTCGAGACAAATTATGTCTGCATTTATTGGGGAAATACTTAAACTTGTTAAATATTAATTATTATTTTTTAATTTATAAACTAACGTTTAGACAAGATTTTTATGCATAGCACAAAGAGTAACAATTATTACAAGCAATAATTGTCAGCCTGAAACACTCATTTACATTGAAAAATCTTCCGAGAAAAGATACTTGCCGCCAACGGGACTTGAACCCGTGTCCTTCCGATTGCCGGTCGAATGCTCTGACCACTGAGCTATGGCGGCTTATCAAATACCCGCCAAATAATTCAATATATACTAGTGTTTCATTCAACAATTACTGCTTGTTATATTTTTTCCACCTGAAAACAACCAACTTTATTTTTGCAAGGAAGACATTGTAAGTGTTAAATCCCTCGCTAGGTGGCGTCGAGACAAATTATGTCTGCATTTATTGGGGAAATACTTAAACTTGTTAAATATTAATTATTATTTTTTAATTTATAAACTAACGTTTAGACAAGATTTTTATGCATAGCACAAAGAGTAACAATTATTACAAGCAATAATTGTCAGCCTGAAACACTCATTTACATTGAAAAATCTTCCGAGAAAAGATACTTGCAGATAAATAATGCAGACATAATTTGTCTATTGCAATAAATGCAGACATAATTTGTCTCGACGCCACCTAGCGAGGGATTTAACACTTACAATGTCTTCCTTGCAAAAATAAAGTTGGTTGTTTTCAGGTGGAAAAAATATAACAAGCAGTAATTGTTGAATGAAACACTAGTATATATTGAATTATTTGGCGGGTATTTGATAAGCCGCCATAGCTCAGTGGTCAGAGCATTCGACCGGCAATCGGAAGGACACGGGTTCAAGTCCCGTTGGCGGCAAGTATCTTTTCTCGGAAGATTTTTCAATGTAAATGAGTGTTTCAGGCTGACAATTATTGCTTGTAATAATTGTTACTCTTTGTGCTATGCATAAAAATCTTGTCTAAACGTTAGTTTATAAATTAAAAAATAATAATTAATATTTAACAAGTTTAAGTATTTCCCCAATAAATGCAGACATAATTTGTCTCGACGCCACCTAGCGAGGGATTTAACACTTACAATGTCTTCCTTGCAAAAATAAAGTTGGTTGTTTTCAGGTGGAAAAAATATAACAAGCAGTAATTGTTGAATGAAACACTAGTATATATTGAATTATTTGGCGGGTATTTGATAAGCCGCCATAGCTCAGTGGTCAGAGCATTCGACCGGCAATCGGAAGGACACGGGTTCAAGTCCCGTTGGCGGCAAGTATCTTTTCTCGGAAGATTTTTCAATGTAAATGAGTGTTTCAGGCTGACAATTATTGCTTGTAATAATTGTTACTCTTTGTGCTATGCATAAAAATCTTGTCTAAACGTTAGTTTATAAATTAAAAAATAATAATTAATATTTAACAAGTTTAAGTATTTCCCCAATAAATGCAGACATAATTTGTCTCGACGCCACCTAGCGAGGGATTTAACACTTACAATGTCTTCCTTGCAAAAATAAAGTTGGTTGTTTTCAGGTGGAAAAAATATAACAAGCAGTAATTGTTGAATGAAACACTAGTATATATTGAATTATTTGGCGGGTATTTGATAAGCCGCCATAGCTCAGTGGTCAGAGCATTCGACCGGCAATCGGAAGGACACGGGTTCAAGTCCCGTTGGCGGCAAGTATCTTTTCTCGGAAGATTTTTCAATGTAAATGAGTGTTTCAGGCTGACAATTATTGCTTGTAATAATTGTTACTCTTTGTGCTATGCATAAAAATCTTGTCTAAACGTTAGTTTATAAATTAAAAAATAATAATTAATATTTAACAAGTTTAAGTATTTCCCCAATAAATGCAGACATAATTTGTCTCGACGCCACCTAGCGAGGGATTTAACACTTACAATGTCTTCCTTGCAAAAATAAAGTTGGTTGTTTTCAGGTGGAAAAAATATAACAAGCAGTAATTGTTGAATGAAACACTAGTATATATTGAATTATTTGGCGGGTATTTGATAAGCCGCCATAGCTCAGTGGTCAGAGCATTCGACCGGCAATCGGAAGGACACGGGTTCAAGTCCCGTTGGCGGCAAGTATCTTTTCTCGGAAGATTTTTCAATGTAAATGAGTGTTTCAGGCTGACAATTATTGCTTGTAATAATTGTTACTCTTTGTGCTATGCATAAAAATCTTGTCTAAACGTTAGTTTATAAATTAAAAAATAATAATTTATTATTATTCTTTGAAATGGAGACGACAAATCAAGGCATGGATTATTTTTTTTCCTAGTGTTTGATCATTTTTATTTGCTAGATTTGATGTCAGATTTAATAAAAAAAAACTAAGAATAATATTTATTCATTTATATGGTTTCAAAAGATTACATGACCTTAAAGTTAGGTTTAGTGTGTTTCCGCGTAGATAAAATAATGTGATCGTAAGGTTAACTTATCCTCAATATCAATGGGATAAATTTTTTTTGCATCTTTTTGCGCCTTTTTAGAAGTTTTTTCATATTTCAGGGAGGCAGCCATCAATTTCCAACCGGACGATTTTCGATATTTGGTTACGAAATCCAAAGGAAGACCGAACAAACATTATATTACGTCATGTTATTCAACATTTTGGTTTTGTGGATTTAGCTGCTGATAATTTAAAATCACTTAAATATTCAATTAGTAAAGTGACCTGTGCAATTGGGATACGTTGGAAGAAAAATTGCAGAAATGTTAAAAAATTTCTTAATACCAATTCCGTTTGGCTCGACAGACACATTAATTTGAGTGAAAGTGTTTATGGTTCAATACCTTCTAGTAGTAACTCGACGTTAAACGTTACAAGTGCTTCCAGACGCGGTCGTCCAAAAAAACTTTTTACGGATTGTACCCAAAAAACAAGGGCAAAAAAACTTTTAAAAGTCGTTCAGTCCTCTAGCGAAATAGAAATATCCATGGCGGCTCAATCGTCTCTACGGGCTTCTGGTAAAAACGATGCTGCTTACATTGCGGGTACACTATTTTCAAGATCACCGCGATATGCCACAAAAATTTAAAAAAATAGTAATCCGTGTGCAACACAGACAACATTGACGGCAAATCAAGCTCTGCCTTTGATTGTTAATGCAAAGTTAACTACTAATCAATATAAACTTATTAGGAAGCAGGCAAGAGAACTAAATAGTCCACTATATCCTCCTTATTATTTAGTGAAAAATGCTAAAGCCGCTTGTTATCCTGACCCTGGTGATATTGTCGTAACGTGATGTATACGAATCTGATTGATGAACTTCTCAAGAAAAATGATTATGGAGTAGAGTGAGTTATTTAAAAAATAACAAAATATTCAAACATTGTATTAGGTATTTCGTACAGTATTAAGTGGTGCCTACCTAGGTACTTTTTAAATTACATTTTTTTTCATTTAATTACTTCCTCATTTAATTACCTTCAAAACTATGTAAGATGCAAAGCTGTAAATACCGTGTATTATGCATTTGATAATGGAGTTGAGGGATTAATTATTAATGAGAAGCCTTCAAAATATTCCACCACTTCTTATTCTTCGTAAAGTTTTAAAATTGATGTCTAAGTATGTATTATTTTTTTAAATACTTTTGAGTTTGATTATCTTCAAAATAACATAAAAAAACAAACTAATAAGTATGATATCTTATTTACAAATGTTAATGAAGTAGACGTACGAGTTATTAATGAAGAGACATCAACGCATTTCAACATGTATTAATTCGTGCAGAATTTAAATTGAAGCGTCTCTACGTATAATTTTTTTTTTAATTATATGATTTTTGTAAACTATTCCTTGTTTAATTACCTTCAAAATGACGTATTTCGCAATGCTGTAAGTATGATATCTGGTTTACAAATGATAAAAGAGCTGAATAATGAATAAAGTGGAGCTAGATTGAGAAATTACACATAGTGCGGCGGTACCCTTTCCCGCCTCCCAAAGTGTATATATCTTATACATATATAAAAATCTCGTGTCACGGTGTTTGTGGTCGCACTCCTTCGAAACGGCTTTACCGATTTTTATGAAATTTTTTATGTATATTTGGTAGGTATGAGAATAGTAGCCCAGTCAATGAACGCATTGAACTGGAACAAATTAAGGAAAAGCTGAATTTTTGCAGGTGGATAGTACTTCTACAGGGAGTATTTTCACAAAAGTCCCCACCCCTCCCCCGCTTGCTTTCCCCCCCCCCCCCCCCCCTGTCCCACACCAAACTTTGAAATTGTAGAGTTCCATAAAATCCAGTATATCTCCTAAACTATGCAATATATCTGAAAAAAAAAATTACACCTTTATACTTCTTAAAAAGCTGTCTATAAAAAAGATAAAATATATTTTTTTGTTATCTACTACGGTTTGGCAAATAATAATGACATTGTCACCAAAAAAAAATTTTTTTCCGTAAAATTTTGATTTACAGGTGAATATTTTTTTTGTCTGAGGGAACACGCAAAAATGTTTCAAACAAACTATTTGCCAAATTTAATAAGCTTTAAAGCGATATATAACATTGCTTATTTTTATCCTTAATACTGCTCAAAATCTGACTCAATCGCGTGCGGGCGACGAGACCCTGCGGTCGGGACTAGCCATCTGTGATTGTAGGTGACCGATTTGTGCTTAGATAGCACTATTTATAGTTTTAAATTGAAACACCGAGTACTTTTTAATATATAAACACTTTTAACACTTAATAGTATTTGCAATAAAAGTATGTAAAGATTCCAACACAAAATTATATAACTTTTCGTAGGTTTTAAGGGATTACAGAATATTATTATTCACTGGGCATCACAGTCGTCTGCAAATATTTCATCAATATTTTCAGATGTGTTATTGCAGGATAGTTCATTGCAGTGGGCTCACATATCAGAACACTCTAGTCCTGCCCTCCGACAGCCGCACGACTTTCCGCATGAGGTTTTACAGTTACAAGAATCAATTAGAAGTTCATTTGGGTTCGCGGGACATGTCATTTGAATGTGTTAACTTATATTCTCTTCTTTGCCATCCCCATTCATTAGATGGTAGTTCATTTCCTAGCCATTTTTGAACTAGGAGGTATGTCCTTAGGAGATACTGGCGGGCCACGTTCTTTACAATTATACAGTTTTCCATAAATCTTGTAGCCCCCTTCCTTCCATGATGCGGCCAATAAATCCTAAATATGACTTATTAACAAATGAAAACCTCCTAGTCGTAAAATAATTTTTGAAATTTCCGATGATCCATCAGCCCCCGCTACCCGCTACCATTTCAATAGCTCTGAGAAAAAACGGGTTGGTCGAAAGTTGCAATGCATGTCTGATTGTTCTTTTTCCACTGTTCTGTTGACATAGTGCAGAGTACACTGAGGATGGATTATCAATAAATGGAACAGCCATTACTTAACTGGTTTTATAATCCACACAATCGTTCATAGTGACATTTATAATCCCTTTCCAGCCAACTTTTGAATGCGTGCCACTTAACCACCCTTGTGCGCCCTTCAGCGCCCTTGAGGGCATTTTTCATGAAAATGGCGCTTTATAAATCAGCCAAATATTATTAATTGGTTAGAGATACAAAAGATAATTAATCGGCATGCTCTTTTCTAGAAGGTATACATTCTCTGACATTTTTGATGGTTTCATCTTTCAAGCTGCTCTTTTTTCTCTTCGCGTAGCAACATTGAAGGATGTTTTCATGTTTTCCAAAATTTCCATACTGAAGACGAGGTACATCTAGAGATGTTGTCACATTAGAGGCTAGAGTGATGCACTTGATTCCTCCCATGGCATGAAATGTATTTAGGCCATCTAATGTTTTTATATTAATGTCGGCATTGTCGAACAATGTGTCATCTTCGATTATATAGGAGGCCCAGCGCTTATTAGAGATCTCTGGTATGTCACCTTCATGATAAGACGAACAACGATGACAACACTTCTGTGAAATGTTTAGATCCGTACATTCATTGTATATACAAACACAAACTTCAATATGACAAAAAAGACCTAGGCCTTGCAGATGCTATTATGGCGTGGTTAATTACTAACGTCTTCTCGTAATATCAGGTCCATTATCATACAACCTCTTCTTTGTTACAGTTGACGTGAACAGATTCAGAGTTTCAGGAACTAAATCATCACCCCCATGACTGTTTCCGGAATATCAGGATAGCTTTCATAATCATATGGCATTTTTTGAATATCTTTTCTGATTATTTCTGCGGCAGCACGTACAATTCTTAAACGTTCCAAATTTGCATTCTTTTCTTTGTTTCTGCACCAGTCATCTAGTATCTTATACAGCGTTGCCAACTCTACGTATTTTTGCGTAGATCTACGTATTTTAGGTATTTTTTTGTTTTTTTTTTACAGTGAATACCGCACAAGAATCTCAACTGCTCCCGTCTGGAGCCAGTGAAACTATGGCATCCCCAATTGGGGTATGTTGTGAGGCTGAAGGTAGTGGGGAGGGGAAGGAGGTGGGGAAGAGGAAGGTTGGGAAGTACCTGGCTATTCAGATCTGGTCACCAAACACGGCTAAAGCCATTTTCAAGCAACGTTTCAACTCTGAATGGTGGTCTTACACCAGGGCGATACTGATAGTATCTTCCACTCTGGAACATGCCGCAAATATACTATGTATTATTTTAAATGAATTAATTGTGAAATAACACAAATTAATCAAATAAAATTTGATTAATTAATAAAATTAAATTAATCAAATAAAATTTGATTAATTGCACATCTACGAACTTAGGCCCAGAATCTACGTATTTTCTTTCAAATTGTGCAAATTTGCAAAATAACAAACTCATTTGGCTGAAGCAGCATATTTTCTGTAACTTTACCAGACGCGGACTCCAAAAAACGTTCCGTTTCATACTAGAGTCCACGCCACATAAGAAGTCGCGCAGACGGAAATACAATTCTTCCATTTCAACAGTATCAAAAAATCAATGGGTTTTGGCATCATGTTTCAAAAATTCTAAAAGACGATTCGTCTCAAATGTTTCCCTTATTGGCCCAGTTTGCACAAAACTTAAACATTGCCACATAGCAGTGCAAATGTCGAGCGTCTGTTTTCCGCGATAAATTTGAAGAAAACTAACATCCGAAACAGACTCTCTACTGACACGCTAACAGGCTTACTTTTTACGAAAAGTGGCTTGAAAACAAGCAGCGAGCCTTCGCAGGAACATATTAAATATTTTAATCAATATACGTACAAATTTAATTTGCCTGAAGATTTTGAAAATTGAGTTTTTTTTTATTTCCTTTTTTACCACAAATATGGCAATTTAATTTTTTTTTTACTAGATTCTTATGTGCCTTGAAGAGGTGAATCATTTAAATTTACTGAATTTAAAGTTAATGTTCCTTTATAAATAGAATTTGATTTGCCTGAAGATTCTGAAAATTAAGAAAAAAATTTTAATTCTTTTTTTTTACCACAAATGTGTCAATTTTTTTATTTACTAGATTCTTATGTGCCTTGAAATTCTTACGCCCTTAAATTTATTGAATTTAAAGTTAATGTTCTTATATAAATAGAATGGTGTCATTTGCGCCTCGCAATTTTTACCTAATGTGGGTATTTTCTAAAAACCCTACGAAAAATGTGGCAAACAAGCATGGTAAACGGTTACCGCAGCCTATGAAAGTTTACAATTTTTATTTTTTCCTAAATTAATATCTTGATACATTTCAAAAGTATTTTTTTACATATTTTCTAAATATATATAACACAACACAACATATAAATAATGTAAAAAGGTAAAAAAGATATAAAATATAGTAAAAAATAAAAAATAGTAAAAAAGAAAATATAATACGAGGTATCTCTTTAAATACATTGTATAAAAAAATACCCGTTTTATTCTGTTTCACCTACTCTTAACTTCTTCATTTCACTAAAAAAAAAAGTATGTAGATCTACGAACTTTTCATAATCCAAATTATACAGTTTCTACGTAATTTTCTAGTCTGACCTATGTCTTTTTCAAAATTCGGGTTGGCAACACTGATCTTATAACTTGAGTGAGACATTCATACGGCAGTTTTTATACCAAAAATATATGTATGCATCCGATCTTGAAAATAGTCAATTAATTGTTTTTTTCAGAAATTTATCTTGAGTACGGAAGATCAGTGCCACAAATGTCTATTACTATTTCCCTTAATTTCTCTAAAGTAAACTGAAATTCATCAGTATTTTCTAAGAAATTACAGAGTTTAAGTTTTTTTTTTCGCTGAATTATCGTCTTTGGTCTTCCTACAAACTTTTGAGTTAGTTTACTTTGACAGAACTTCTTGGAGCATCTGCCATTATAGCGAGCTTCTACGGCAACCAAATTAAACATTCTTAACACTTTAGATTTTATTTTGCACCCCATTTATCATCTCTTGAATTGCACGCATTCATCAATGTTTCTCCTATTTCCAGTGTTAACACCAAACGTATTTGCTCACGATATTTATGAGGTAGTTTATAAATAAAAACTGTTTTTGGTCACAAATAATACAGTTCTCCATTAAAATAAATGTATTTTCTAAATGCCTTAGGAATCGCTGAGGTGTACTGATCGATGAGCTACAATTAATATTTGTAAAAGCCTTAATACTGCAAGCCTTTGAATACTTTTTCTACAATCTATATGCATGGTTACACTATCCAAACTAGTTAATTTAACATGATTATTGTCATTGTTTTCAATACTAGCATTATTTTACTAGTTATATAATTTGCATTTGTAACCATTTCGTTACTATAACAACATTTACATAAAATACACAATAGGTTCTCTTCAGTTTGTTAATTTCTAGTTAATTAATTGTTTTTCAATATTTTTACCCGATGAAGGTGGTAAAACGCACAAAAAACTTAAGCTTGGCACAAGAACACCAAAATGTAACATACAAAACCGACACACACCTTAATCTTAAGACATAGGAGATCAAACTGACTATTTTTATTTTTTTTTTCATTTGTTTCAACTTAATAAAACAACAAGTAGTGACGCGACAAGAGCGCAAATATAACACGCCGCTCGGTGTTAAGGCCAGCGCGCATACAAAATTAAGCGCTTATCCACATATTTTCGATAGGAATGAAGGATTTAAGTAAACACTGTTATACATGCTTTTAAAGCTTATTAAATTTGGCAAATGATTTGTTTGAAATATTTTTTCATATTCTCTCAGACAAAAAAAATATTCAACTTCAAAAAAATATTTTGCAATTTTTTTTAACCCTCCTACCCCCACCCTTTTTAATCGCGATTTTAGTATTTTTGCATTTTAACAAATTTAACCGTCTTTTGTATTTCAAACAGAATGAAATTATTTATGTTGTTAAATGACAGAAGGCGCTACGTCCGCCTCATCGAACTTTCATATACACGTGCACAAGACATTCACGAGAAGCGTCGCGTCATTTTGATATTTCATTCGGCATCATGTTCTCGCGTGGGCAAACCATCGAGCTTATTTGTGTTGGCTAAAGACGGACTGACAAAAAATATTGTACACCCAATTGCTCTTCGAAATTCGTATTGGTTTTATTTATTTCATTTTCCTACTTTAGTTGGTATTTTTTTGTTTTTATCGGCGGTCATCGTCTACAGCGCTCCATTCCTCTTTCTGTCATATATCCTATCCCCACACACTTACAATACATTAGTTATTTTTAATTTAATGACCAAAATATTCACTAGAAATAATTTATATGGCAGAACAACGTTTGTCGGGTCAGCTAGTTATATCATATGTAAAACGGCAGACTGGGATTGCACTACCCTCCTAGTTCTTCTGGTAAAACTTTTTTTTTAATTTAAAAAGTAGGAGATTATCTTTACTTTTTAAAAACTTTATTTCCACACAGGAGTCGTATGCCATCTTAGGGGAAGCTGTGTGTGGAGGATCTTTTTAAGGAAAGGAAGTACAAACGAAGTACGAAAAAAGGAAGTACGAAAGGATGGAGTACAAATCCATCCCTCCCACTTCGATGCAAGGCGATGGGTCGAGAGAGCAGCTGGAGTGGTTAAAGGGTCTCTCTAAACTGACCTCTCCAAATACAGCCCGCCACGCAGCAGGTGAGCAGGCGAATCTGCCGCCAAGACCTGAACACACCTTACCCAATTACCAATAAATGCCTCCCAAATTGAAAACTTGACTTAGGAACATTGTTCAGTGGAGTAGTGTTCAAGGTGTAGAAGAACTCTTCTGGTTTGCCGAGGACCGAGCAAAGTTAAAAGAAATAACAGCAAGCAGAAATTGCAAATACATTGCAATCATTACCTTATTTTTGAGTTGTGCGTGCGGTACTATGATGGGTGCTTCTAACTGCTGTGCTAAAACGTCTCCTCGGTTTCCAATTGTGAACACAGTACTCTTATTCTTCAGGGTTGTTTTGTGGAAGAATCCTTTGGCAGCCGTGTCTTCCACTCCCATGAGGTCATCTTTAGTCGCTGCTTCTTCAAACTGCAGTTTATTTAGTCTCGAGGTATAAGTTTTAAAATATGAAAAGTAGACTTTGCTTATTGTATCAATGTATTCGTTGCATATTTCCTGAGCCACGTTTCTTTCATTGGCTAAGATAAATTCAAAGAAAAATTTATATTTAAGCATGGCGTTTTGCGGTACGTGATAGTTTGTCATTGGTTTGCGGAATTTATAGATTTGCTCCAAGAGGTATGTTCTTATCTTGGCCATTGCCTTTATTTTAAGCTTTTCTAAAATGTCTTTAACGTCATTGGCTGAGCGTGTCTCCTTGAAACTTTGTTCCTTTACAAAATTTATTTTTTGATTGAGACTTATCAACTGTACCATGAATTCTTTATCTGTCACAGGAATGTCCATAATACCACTGAAAAGAAATAAAACGTAATTCAAAAACAAAATTAAATGCACTCTGTGCATTGAAATCTTCTTTGTAAGTAAACTTTAAAATCAGAGTTATAATTTGTATGTAAAAAATTACAACATTATTAAATACCATTATTTACTTATCAAATAAAATTAAGCACTCACATAATAAGTGCCTCTGACACAGCCATATCCTCAATAAAAGACGAAAGAGGTCCTTTCAATGCTTGACGATTTGCAAGCTGCACAGACATATTAACAGACTTCTTCTGGAGAGTCATTATTTCAGTGCTTATACTTCCTAAATCGTTCTGAAAAAAACATAATGCTGCATTTATTTTGAACGGTATCAGAAATTATTACGAGATCTCAAATGAACTGGCGTTTACCTGGAATGACAAAAGCATTGTTTCCATCCTTTCAAGTATATTATCACAACTTTCAATCTGGGTATGCAAAGAGGCAATATTTTCACTTTCCTTTAAGTAGTCTTGTATGGATTTTTGCTCTGCTATCTTAAGTTCGGAGTCAATCTGTTGGGCATATTCCCTAAGGTCCGTACCAGTTCGAAGAACTTCTTGGACTTCATCGTCTTCCAAGTTTTTGTGGAGATCATCGTCCATGACCTCACTATTTCCAAACATATTTAACGTTTTCTACGACACTTTGTGTACCAAATATTACAACAGTTAGTTGTCATCCATTGAGCTGTCACTTTGACAATCATCGACAATATACATTTATAGCATTGTCTATGTTTCTATGGTTATTGAGATCGGGACGAAATTTTGGGCATATCATTGGTCGAAAGAAAATAATGGTAAGTCCGCTAGCCAATCATCTTCGTATTTAAAAGAAATATTGAGGTTCAACCAAATCGTATCCGCTTCCCTTTACTTCTTTTCGTTCGTTGCCTGCCCGACAATGGTTGGTTCATATCTAGTTTTCACGTTTGTTTCTTTTTATCGGCGTCATCTGCCGCTATTTACGATTTATCGATATCTTAAAAACTTTTAAAATATGTTCAGTTTAATTAAAGTGCTGTATTTCTACCAATTTACCGAACCTCCCTAAACGTCAAAACTTTTGTCATGCCGTTCGTGTACATTTATTTCGTTGTTGTCGGCAAAAATCCGTTTTCGATATAAACCTAAAGTTTTCCATTCCGTAACTCGAGGCTGACGTTGTAATTCGCTGTGACTACTTAAAACGTCGCGACTATGTTTGTTTATATGATGAAAACACTTCCTAACCTCAAAATGTTTTCTTCCAGTCGCTTGTCATTCCGGAGAAGTTCCAACACATTCTTCGTGTTCTCAGCACGAATATCGATGGCAAGATCAAGGTGATGTTCGCCATGACCGCCATCAAGGGTATTGGTCGGCGCTACGCAAACGTAGTGTTGAAGAAAGCCGATGTCGATCTTGACAAGAGGGCTGGTGAATGCACCGAAGAAGAAGTTAGTAACTCTATTTTATTCCACTTGTGACTTAAATTCTATCGAATATATCTCAATTTTTTATCACTGCGACTCGGTGTCATAAAATGCGACCGAAAAAAGTGATGCTGTGGCAACTCCCATAATTTATTTCCGTAACTGCCTGTTTGAGGTTATAATGTCTGCAAACTTTCCCACAATGTTGACAATGTATCGTTACGGATTCGAATTAATGATAATACCAAAATGATGATCCTAATTCTTTGATAGGAATTGCCGACTGATACAAATCTGAAGCTAAATTCGATCTGATTGGACAATCAAACCTTTTATATGTATAAATTTCATATTATTCATTACGTTTTTGATTTGTATTCTAATCAAATGTGTTTTCTTATAGGTGGACAAGATCATCACTGTGATGTCTAACCCCCGTATTTACAAGATCCCCGATTGGTTCCTTAACAGGCAAAAGGATATTGTTGATGGCAAATACACACAGGTATTTAACAGTCTTTTCCATAAACCATTGATTTGTACATAATTACGACTATGGAAAATAATATCCTACTTTCAGCTTACTAGATTAGCTCCATTTTTTAGAAGTAACATCATTTTGAATTTTATAATTGTAATCTGAGTTGTGCTCACTCTTATTCAATTGAGAAAGTATAAATTTCAGTATTTATTGATCCTTTGTAGCACAAAGGTGCTAAATCACTGGAGGCAAATTGTTCAGGAGAGCAGTTTTAAAGATTGAGCATCCACAGCAGGTGTGGACATAGTTTTGTTGTTTTATTTGAGTATTGTATAATTGGTATAAAATATGAACTTGAGACAAGTGTGTCTTAAAGATAGTAGGTGGAAAAAGCATTAAATTCCATCAAAAAGTAATTTTTGCATTTTGGTGAACTTAGAACTTGTGTTCTAAAGGTTTGATTTATTTACAAATTAGCACACAAATCACAAAATATAGCGTCAGTTGTAGCCATGTACACCAATTTGGGTTCATAGGAAAACTGAAAGTGTGATGACTTGATCTCTGCTCTCACAGCCAATAAATTTGATGGTACGCTCTTATACTCGCAAGAAAATTCTAAGCAACTGTTTTGTTAAATAGTACGAAGTAGGATCTTTTCAGTTCTAGAATAATCCAATCTTATCCTACCCATTTACTATTGCATATGTTTACATTGTAACTTAGAAATAACCCCTTTATGTCCGTCTACGTCTGGTGTAATAATTGTGTATGTCCATTTACTAACAGTTTGTGCAGCATGTGGCCTGCTGGATACATCTTATCCTGCAGACTGGTTAGCTTGCCCTAGATCAAGGAGAGTTGGCTTGTAAGTGTCACGCAATGCCCCTATCTCACTGTGAAGTGGTGCCTCGCGGCCCCCTCCTCCCGAGGGGCAGATCTCTGGCCACGGAGCAAAGGGGTCAGTGCGTGATGTGAAACTAGTTCTCGACAATATTACTAACAAAACAACCACTGATTATTTCAACAAAAAAATGTTTCAGTGATATTATTTTGTATTGTGAATCTATATCCAAGTCCATAATTGAGTCCTATAATTTGAATACCTGCTATATCCGATTTTTTGACAAAATTATCTGAGTGTGACATCTTGTTCACATTTTTGCGAGGAACAAGAGAAACCTGAAATTGAGTTTCAAAAACTCCCTTACCACCACCGAAAACTATGTTAAAACCGCAAGTGAGAAACCAAACCCGCTATATCATTCAAGAAGTTACTATCAAAATACGTTATATCAGAATTCAACCAATCACAAGCAGTTATTTTGCCAAGATGGCGGGTTCAGAAACTCTCGCATTGGGTCAGTTGAGTTTCAAAAGCCTCTATATCGTGTGTATCACGAACTGAGTATCAAAATCCGCTATTCCCATTTTATTCATCGAAATTACTTAAATTATGCTAGACATACTTTAAAAAATTAACACTTTTCGAAATTATATTACTCTGTGACAGTTTTTTCGGTTTTTTCCAAATTATATAGCGGTTATAGAAATTAAACGACTCAATTGTACGTTTAAAAATCCTTGTTTAAGCTAGTGACACATTAAACTATATAATTAAAAGATCATTTATCTCATTAACGCTTGCCATACAATCCCACACAGAGCCACACCTAAACAGATGATGCGTTGTATGCCGTGACTGCTGCTCACCATGCTATATTCGAAAAGTTATGCGACCCCCTCTCCGCTATAAACAGGAGAGGGGGGTCATTTTAACTACGGAGCAGCGTAAACGTGCAGATGTCAGCTATCAAGTTGACAGAAATGCTATTTTGCGCAGCTCCCTAACTGAACTGACCCCCTCCTGCCATAGGAAAAAATCTTTTATAGCATTGTGTGTCGGCACAACACATTATCGGCACGGTCGCGCTCAAAAACGCTAGTTTAAACGCTCGCTTTTAATGCTTAATGTGTCACTAGCTTTACTTCCCTGTAACCATTGTCAGTTATATTATATTTACTGTTTGTGTTATTAAACTAATTCATTTATGTATTTTTATACATGAGATCAGTTGATAACATATTTACAATTGTTTGGTAGCTCACCTCATCCGCGCTCGACTCCAAGATGCGTGAAGATCTGGAGAGGCTGAAGAAGATCCGCGCCCACAGAGGCATCCGTCACTACTGGGGCCTGCGTGTGCGAGGTCAGCACACCAAGACCACCGGCAGGAGAGGAAGAACCGTCGGTGTCTCCAAGAAGAAGTAAACTACAATATTTGTACGATATAAATTAAGGAAAATACAAAAAAAATTTCACCATACTAAAATTCTTCTTATTTAACTGAAGTGTTCCAATTCCTTGTTCTGCATAAATTATGCGAAACATTTGAAGAGTTCTTCAGTGGTTTAACCTGGAGCACATTATACATTGTTTCATCTATATATATATTTAATATCTAGAACAAGCCATTTGCTCAAACTAAGTACTGGGCTTAGGGAACGTACCACTACTACGTGACCAACTTTTTGCAATTTTTAACCCCCCCTCCTGGTGACCAAAAACCTAAGCAACTCGCCGCTCATTTGTACCAAGCGTGCTATTTTGAAGACCCCCCCCCCTGAACAGGTCACGTAGTATGGGTACATTCCCTTAGGTCAATGAGGGTTGTGCGCTTGCAGCACTTTGTCCTGCATCATTACGGCACTGAGGAGGAATCGGTGAGCATCCAACTCGAGAAGCCAATATCCACCGACATGCTGATCCATGCAATTAATTGGACGATGACCGGAGGCTGCTTATCACCTGGATCGAGGAATTTCCATATTGCTGACAAATTATGTATTTTTACTAATTATGACAGCCACCTCTAATCTGGAGCACCAAAATACTTGAAAAAAAATCCTTTGATCGCAGAAACAGGCGTTTCGTTTGATGGATTCCCCTATCTTCACAAACGGATTGCAATCTTTAGAGCACAGGTGTCGGGTAGGAATGCTGTCTTTGTTCTACTAGAATTACAATGTAAGATGATCCATCGAATCACCACCATTGATCCCTTCGGCACCGGTGGGTAGTCGGGAAACACGCCAAATGCGTGCCCAACATTTGTCACAAGAGAATGGGTGGTTTCTATTAGTCCTGGGTCGATCCATCGTTTTACACGACCCGGGTCGCTCACGACACACTGGCGTCATGAGCGGGTCGCGAAGACCTGCTCTTTTCGCGACACAAAATATGAAACTCGATTACGCTTCACCCAGCTACTTTCTACTACCTGGTCGAGAGAGAAGGTGGCGAAACCCGGGTGTTGACAACCCGCTCGCTCTCTCATATTACATCGATCTATCGTTGCTCGCCCCGCCACTTCCGCACCCGAAACCCAGGTAGCAGTAGTAGAGCGGTTGCGAGAAGTGGGTCGCGAGACCCGGGTGCTGACGAAAAAATGACCCGCTCGCCCTTTTGTGGTCCGTGAGCGGGTTATTCACGACCGACCCAGGACTAGTTTCTATTCATTCTTTAGTTCATCAGCTCGGCTGTGGGAAGATTTGCCGGCCTCTGTGTTTTCTCCCTTTTACAACATGGGTATCTTCAAGACCCATGTTCACTCCTTCCTCTTCTCAAAAAGACCCTCCACACAGCTTGCCCAAAGATGACATGAAAGAAAGAGCCCTGAAGAGTTATTCTCTATCTTTTGTGGGATTGTTATTGAGATAACGGACGTGATCTGTCAGATTTGTGTGATTTATCTTTGTATTTACAACATACATTAACCTCTCCGCGAGTGAGTTTTGGCGAACAAAACTGTACGCGAGGAGTGAGTTTTTTTTTTTTTGGTTCGTTTTTTTTATATTGTTTTATAAATGGTTCGGCGAAGCAGAAAAAACGCCAGAAGAGTATGGGCGAAACGTTTCGTCCGCGGCTATTATTCAAATACCGTCTTATAATGAAACTATTTGACTTGTAGTGGCTTCTATTAACATCTGCGCGTGGTTTGTTGAAGTTTTGGAAGAGTTACAAGTTAGTATTGTAGGTATGTCTTCCAAAACTTCAACAAACCACGTGCAGATGTTAATAGAAGCCACTACAAGTCAAATAGTTTCATTAAATATGACAGTATTTGAATAATAGCCACGGACGAAACGTTTCGCCCATACTCTTCTGGCCTTTTTTTCGCTTCGCCGAACCATTTTGCCCATACTCGTGGAGAGGTTAAATGAATTAATAATCATGCATACTTGCTTAGGAATTCGTGTTAACGATCTAAACTAAAACATTTGACAATAAATATGTAAAAATCATATATTTCTAACAGGAGATCACGTCCGTTATCTCGATTAACAATCCCACAAAAGATAGAGAATAACTCTTCTGAGGGAAATTATATACTAAATAAATAATAATATAAATCCACTCATAATCGACGTGTTGTCATTTCTCTACGCCTCGGAAGGGCTGACGTGGTAGCCAGGTGGCTAATGACATCAGCGTGAAGCTGGAGCAACAACTATAGTCTGACTCCTACAGACTTGAGCCAGCTATTTATTATTCAGTATAAAAAGTAATAAAATAATACAAACAATCCAACAATTAATTTATTGTCAGTATTCATAAAGGGGTACATTTTATTTGTGGTTATTCGTACTAACCACTCATTAAGAGCAATTTAATATTGCGCACTACTGATTCAGATCACTGGTGCTCGATACATACAACATTATTACCTCTACACATTCTGTATAATTTCTTAACAGCTTTCTAGTCATTAAGTCTTAATTGACGGATTAATAATTGATTTTACACAAAGTCTCGGTAATAATTAATCTGGTAACGAATATTACTTGACATAACTAGTGTAACAATTTTTTGAGAAATTGAAATATCATTTTTCAAATAGTTAACAGTTCAATATTATGTAAACAGAAGTACAGTAGAGCCTCGCTAATCCGGACCCTCGTTGCGTGCAGGTCAAAACGTGTCAATATTCAATCATTTGCAGTCACTCGTTAATTAACTTTTAGTTTTTTTTTTTTCATGTTAGGTGCCCAAATTTTTTACATATTTGAATTTTGTATAAGTACATTTGTACGTACATACATATTCTTGTCTAAATTGAATTTAAATTTTTACTTTAATAAATGAAACCCAAGTTAAAAATGTGTTTTATTCCTATTAAAAAATTGCATACTATAATCTGGACGCCTCGATAATTCGGAAGGGGTCTTGTTTTTCCCTTCGGATTAGCGAGGCCCTACTGTATGATATTTTATAAGAGTGATTTCAGACATAACATCCTCAGAAACAGTAAATATATTGATGCTGGAAAGGAAAAATAGCAAAACACCACACAGCTGCGACATTAATCTACATAATAAGTTATATTGTTTAGGTCCATTTTAATGTCGCAGCTGTATGGAGCTTTAGTCACTTTTCCTTTCCAGTGTCGATATATTGTGGTAGAAGTGTTCACAAACATTTCAACGAGGTAAAGTAACTTTTTACGACAAATTCTTGCCGGCAAGGTATTTCTGTCAAGATTGTCGTGCATTGCCAATTCTTGTTGACGTATTGCCCCGTCCTTGTATTCGCTCGGCTACCATTATAAGATTTGTACACGGTTGACATTTGTCACATGAGAATGGATGGTTTCTATGACTCGTTCTTGAGTTCAACAGCTCAACTGTGGAACGATTTACCGACCTCCGTGTTTCCTCCCTCTTACAACATGGGTCTTGAAGAATCTCATCTTTACACTTCCTCTCCTCAAAAAGACCCTTCAAACACCGCCCCCCAAGATGATATAGGCCCTGGGGAAATTATTTTCCTTGTGGACTGACTTAAGGTTAAAAAAAATAAATAGACAATATTGCAGGGCCAAACATATATTCTTCTCGCTCTGTCACATATTATATCCATGTGCATCGGGCACGGTCACTCCATATATTCTGTGAATGCGGCGCTTCCCTTCCTTTTGAGGCGTATAATAAACATGATTATAATTGTTATTTATTTATTCAGCATTAAAAAAGCTGTGAGCTTATTTTTTTCTAGCCATAAACAACAATAAATACTGCAATTTAACGTCCCAACCTCAGCGGCCAAAAACAACAAAACACGACACGCGGACTGGACCGAAATACATAATAACAACACCATTGTCCATGCTAGTATGTCGAATGTCACGTTAACGCACCAATACCAGCAACAGTGGATTCTCTGCTCCATTCCGCATCCACAATGTTAGAAAAAGTTTGATATTTGCGCATGCGCGTTTAGTTCTGCCTGCCAAGTTTTGCCTGAAGCAGTATACGCATTCGATGGGAGCATCCAACGCGCAGAAAACGACTTTAATGCGCATGGGCATAGAATTACATTTTAGAGAATTTGTTCGCACGATCATTTTGACAATTTGGCTTGAATAGCAGATGCCGATTGATACATTAAATATCTATTTAATTTTAGAACTGTAATAATAGGCCACTTGCATGGACTTCATAACGACTTGGAAAAAATCGTGTGGATAGATTTTTTTACCAAGATTACGAAAATGTTAGTAAAAATTTTTAGAAATGCACAGTTTTTTTATTTTTAAATAAATAAATCCATTATTTGGGCTTGTGACGTCACTACATGAAAATGTCCCGTCGCCGAAAATGTTCCTATTATTTTTATAAAATTCCACACTGATTTATTTTTTTTATATGGCATCACTTTGATTTTAGGTGAATTTTTTAATTTGACATTTAACATTCACTAGATTTATTGTTTGTTCTCTGCGAACGTATCATTTGGTTTGATTTTTTGACAGATGTTATGACGAGAACCCCGTACAATTTACGTTGTCCGTACGTGTTTTAGAGGTATAATGATAATGGTGCGGATTTTAACAAAATCAAATTTTATAATATTCTTATTATTATTATAATTTACAAGTACAAGTAGGTATATTACATTTGATTTAGTAATATAGACGTTGAATATTATAATGATTTATGATCAATAAGATGGATCGAGGAAAAAAATATTTATGAGATTTTATATTTTTGGTATGCCTCGTTATTCTCCTGTGTTATTCGTGTGGAAAACATTCTTTTTTTTTTTAAATGATTTTCGGCTATGTAATTATCGTTTTCTCGCACCTATAAAATTATGTCCCGTCTTTCCGGTTTATAAAAAATGGTCTGATTTTTCAGATTTAAATTTTCAAAAAATCGCCAGGGTTTCAAAAATACGATTAAAAAAAATATATATACAGAATGTCTTAGAATATTTGCCTAAACTGGAATTTTTTTTTTTAATGTGATGCAAGTGGCCTATTGATGTGAAGCATAAAGGATTTATAGAGCTAATTTAACATACTATTTTTGTCAGTAATCGCATCTTTAGATATTAATATTTGATATTAGGTAAGTATATACTTCAGCATCCCTTATATAAAAAGTCACCGACCGCCACTGATGTGCATCTCTATTCACCATCTACTTGCTACAAAACTATTATTTCGAACATTATTAATATTAATAAATAGTTATCAGAATATTTACTAGAATTATATGAATAGTTAATAGAGGTTACAAATTTGGTGGAGTTATTGCAGGAGATCATTTTTTGTGTTGTGAATTTGAGGCATACATTTCGGCAATCTTGATGGGACACGGCAATATTGACAGCCAACACCTTGCCCTGTGAGACTATTGACGGCCAAGACAATTGTTCGGCAATATGTAATAATAGTCAATTTATCTTGCTCGTTTACCATTCACCTTTAGGGATTTAAATATTTATTGAACCAAAACATTAATTTATTATAAGAAAGTATTTATAATAATTTATCGTAAAATTGCTGAGAGTTTCATTCGAGAGCGCAAGATATGCATTGTTTCATTTTGAATAAGGGATAAATTAAATATCAATAAAGTTTTTTCAAAAATCGTAAAAGCGAGCGATTTTCTATAAGAAATCGAGCTATAGAGCTTCCTTCCAGAAGTGTACATTATAACTAGGTTTTAGCAATAATTATTGCAGTGAGATTGACTATATATGATATAGTAATAGGAAATAAGTATATTATCCTAATTATTTTAGTAAAATATTGCAGTAAGAATCATAAGAATAATAATATAACATATTGGAAGGACAATAAACACTAAAATCTTAACAGAAAATTATTGATAAATGCTCAAACACGAATATATTGTCATCATTTCATAACACGCATTATTATCTTTGTTAGCCTAATGTACATAATAATTAAAATTGTTGATCAATTGACTATCTTCAATATACTAAAATTTTATGATCACATTTAGTCATAATGGTGCTCCATCTAATAAAAGTAAATTTAAAAAATATAATTAATAAATACAAGCTCTCTATCTTTCAAACACGTTGAATAAAACAACTTTGGAATAAAATATTCGTATTAAAAATACACATAACAATGGGAATGACATATTAATCTAAAATATGAGCAAATATTGGAAATAGGTAGGTAACCAAAATAAAGACAAGCAGACTTTTCAAATGTCTTAAATTGATGGACATACCTGTTCTATGTTATATTATTCTAAAATTGGACTGCTCCAAACTATGTATTCTTTTTGCTCAAAATAATTCAGATTTAACCTTTTCAATGCAATCTATCCTTTCAGGAGCTCTAGCACAGTGTAATCGATAACTTTGCAGTATCAGATCGATAGGCGTAACTTCCCATGATTTTATATTGACGTACGGAGCGTGGTTTCATCGTTGACAGCAAAACCGATATTGACAGGGAATAAATAAGAAATCAATATGCGCTGATATTTTCTATGAATTGACAGTACGAAATGTCAAGACGCCGAGCAATTACGTAAAAATGTTATTAAATTGGCAATGCTGATTTGAAATACTAACCTAAAAATGCATTGACAATCCGCATTTACTTTTTGACACTAAACGGGAGTTAATTAGTTAATCAGGTCAAGTCATTATTTCAACCACTTTGGTTTCTCAAAGATCGATTGGAATAAATTGATTGCGTCTTAGACGCATTATGCAAGTCTACGGATCGCGTATGCAACTTCTTTAATTTCTAAGAGCTTCGTTAGTTCAATCAGTTCATTAAACAAACAAGTAATTTTGCATAATGATGACATTATTAAAAAAATATGTGCGTATTGATAGTTAACCTAAACTTATCTGATACTATGGAGACTGCTAAATTTATCAATTATCGGTTGGAACATCTGTTAATAAAATCATAGACCGTGCTCGCAAATATTGATCACTGATCATAGATGAAAAATTTGATCAATATTGTAATGATACAGGGTTTTATCGATCAGCCAAGCTAGACCTTCAGGCGGCACATTTTGACACAATGTATGTGTTTTAGTGAAACTTCACCGATGGGGTGGTTCAAGTACATGTTTTATCAAAACTAGATAATACATATTATATTTAGTTACATTTTCCCGTCGATTGAAAATTCACTCAAAATACAAGTTCGGAGCAGTCCGAGGGCATTATATGACAACATTACAACTAGTTCATAAATGGGAACACACAAAAAACTTATAAAATAAACCATTAATGAGTAATTCAATTCATTCATTCTTGAAAAATATCATAACAAAATGAATACACAATCAAAAGATTTAAAGAGGCGCTTATTATGAATTGACATCGAAATTGATTTTACAACAAGGACTAATATTAATATGCATACTATTCTTCTATAGACAACATTACACCACGAAACATTCAACATACAGGCTTGCAAAAAATTCAAAATCAGATGGAAGAAATTTTTGTAATATTATGTTATTTAAGTATTTTTTAGGATGCTGACAATAGTATTTATTGCAAAAATGTACATAGATAATATTGTCAAACAGTTAGGAATGTATTTTTTCCAAATACAGAAAGTGCAACCATTTTTTTTAATTATTTTTGAGTTCTTAAACATAAACCCTCTACCAATATCTTGGTTTAATTTTTAATCTATAATGCACAATAACAACTAAGAAAGAATTTGCAATCACTTATGTTTTTTTTCTCATAAGTTATAATTTTTAAATACAAGCATTTGCAATCACCCTATGTTTTTTTTTTCTCATAAGTTATAATTTTTAAATATAAGCATTTGCAATCACCCTATGTTTTTTTTTCTCATAAGTTATAATTTTTCAATATAAGCATTTGCAATCACCCTATGTTTTTTTTCCCGTAAGTTATAATTTTTCAATATAAGTTGCATGCTAGCATTCATGCTTGTAAAATTGCAATAAAAAATATCATTGCTACCCGTTGATTAGCAAGTTAATTTAGATTTTTAATTTTCACATCGTCCGTGCAACCGTAATAATAAGCCATATATGCAAAAATGTTTTTTTTTTTATTATTTTTCCAGTGTGTTGGTGGTAACACATCGTCTGGCAAAATATCATAACCTAGAAAAATTGTTTGGTCTCTGTTTTTACGTTTAACGTTCATGTCTTATCCCACTTGGGGTAAAATTGCTTAGATTCAATACGTCGTGAGTGACATTATGTACGATACGACACAATAAATCAACGCATTCTTTGGATTTCACTTAATGTTTTCTAAGGTTACCTGTATGTCGGAAAACACAATATTTGTTAAGTTATACTGTTTTTTCGCTCTCCTGTAAAATTTGTATTTTGCGGCTTACGACATATTACGGTAGCATAAACAATGTGATGTAAAACAATACAGATTTTCATGCATTCCTGATTTGTTTTTTAATTTAATATTAAGACCACAACATATATACAAATAATTAATTCCTTCGTAATTACAGCAAGCCAATTGAAATATTGTGCTATTCTCTAAATTGTGTTTTGAAAATCAATATTTCAGAAAATGATACAAATCGTACATATTATTTAAATAATGAGCGGTGTTATGTAACATGCCGTTTGAATGGATGAAATAAAAATAATAATTTCTATAATATCAAAACAGAATATTAAAATATAAGAACACAATGAGATATGAGATTCAAAATTAGTTAAATTATGATTGGAGCAGTTCAAGGAATGACTTGGGAACTCTCCCGCGCTGGAGGCCCCTCTCCCCGACCATATACTCGGCATCAGGGAGCATGCACTCCCAAACAGAAATTATCTGAAATTTAAAAAAACAAAGAATAAAGAAAAATTCATATTGCGGAAACACCTACAGTACAGTACAACATTCAGCTACACTAGGTAGGTACCTACCTACCCAGGTTTTTTTTTATATTGACTGAATAAGGCAATATTCATTAGGCAGCAAAAAAAAACTTCACCAGCTTTCAACCCGTATTCATATTGTGAAGGGCATTTCGCTTTTAGTATAGTTCTGTTCTGCATGAAACACTGCCCTAAAGATCGATACTTATTTTTACAAACTCTTACTCACAGGAAATTCAGTGTGATCTAGTCTTCAAATTTTTTATTATTTATGTATTGAACCGCTTACTCGTTAATACGGAATATTTTTTATTCAAACAGTTAGATTTAGCTTTATTATTACGAAAAGTAAGTATTTATGTTGGGGGGGACAAAAAAACATGCAAAAAATATGCATTTAACATTTTAATTTTGTTAAAATTAATTCACTTAGGCGGTTACGCCATTTTTATCGTTTTTATTTAACATAGACAATCAATCAATGCTGCCAATCATAGAAAAAATACTAATGCCATATAAAACAATAATGTTCATGTTCTTACATGGAAATAAAGGTGTTAGAATAATTACACATACCCGTTAGACAAACCCTGCTTTGCCAAACAAACCATTCAAAACCTGGGTGTATTCAATATCTAAATGACGATTAGCTTGAACCTCAACCCATTAATATTAGGATTAATTCAAAGTAGGTACTTTTTTATTTTGACGAGAATTTATTTTATAAGATTGGTACTTCTGACGAATCTCATATTTGATTGTCTACTGGTTAAAAAAGGAATATTTCGTATTATCCATGTATCGACCTTCGTCGACAACACAAACGTTCCGTACTATCCGTGAGGTGGACTATATGCATATTTATCAAATTCTTTTCAACTTCATCTTTAAAAAAAAAGATGTCTGAGACCTCTGCGGGATTACCTACTACAATGATTAATATTCTAGAATATTTGCTACTACTGTACTGCCACCATAAGCAAAAAGGCAGCTAGGAATTCGCCAAAGTCACATTCTGATATATGAGATCTTTTACCCATTATGTAATATGATGAACAGAACATCAGAACGTGACTTTTGCAAAATCCTAGCTGCCTTTTCGCCAATGACAGCATATTCATCTAAACATAGATTCTCAGCCTTTTTTCACTATGAGAATATTTTTTTTCTAGCGCCTAATTCGTGAATCTGAAACAGCAATTTTCATCACGATATATTTACCACAACGGAGGGGGCGTAATGGGGTGGTATGGGGCAAGATGGGACGGGGAATTCAATTTTCAATTCAATTCAATTTAAAATTTCAAAAATTTTACATTTCAATGCGTTTTTTTAAAATACTTTAGTACTACATTGAACACAAACTATACAAGTATTAATAGAGCTTGCCTTTTAAAGGTAGCTTCACTAATGCTAAATATGTCGATATCCGAATTAATTCTGTTTAACAGCAAGATTGCTCTCCCCACCGACATGACCATTGGCAAATTAGTCCTGCAGGCTGGAAGATAGAACAGTCTATGTTGTCGGTGGCGAAGATACCCATCGATAGAAACTGAAAGATGGGATGGGGTGGGATGGGTTTCTCTAGGTGTCCTACCGCCCCCCTGAAAGTCTGAAACGCCCCCTAATTTTCTCTTGTTCTTCTACCGCCCCCTTGAAGGTCTGAAACGCCCCCAAGGGAGCGTTATCGTCCACGTTCACAACCTACGATCTAAAAGGCAGATTTTTTTAAAAACATTTTTCTGCTCAATAATTGCTCTCTTATGGCTTCTGTTGAAACTGGGGCGAAGGCAGGTAGTAATTAATAGTTGGAGAAGTTTAAGTTGTTTAATATTACCTCGTTTGCGAATAGAGTGAGTTCTGTAGAGTCTTTGGCATCGTAATCATAGATAACTCTTGCTTTCTGTGAGCGGGGCGAACCCGGAGGGCTGTCGGGAATCTCCGACACATTGACGGCGGCGTACGGCTGTGGGCCCCCCAACCTGTGGCAACCACCAACCATCGTCTCATTCAAATTAATATATTGTCTTTCGACTATTTTACAAACACTGACCTGACACTAAAAATAATATATTTAATTAAAATGAAGACAATATTAGCGAAACTCAATCGAAAATCTGGAGACAGAAAAATCAGAAAAAGATATTGGCTCCGCTGTCCCAGCGGAGCCAATATCTTTTTTTTAGTTTCTCTAATAATGTCTTCATTTTAATTAAATATTATAATTTGAGATTTTACTCATAAAGTTTACAAAATAAAAATAATATAGGTACATTGAACATTATAATAGTCTAGTATAGCATTGAGAACTACACAGATGTCTCTTACTTCTACTCAAATCAGGCTTTAGAATTTATCATATTAGAAAATGATGGTACATCTTTAATAACATAACAAATTAGCGCCATTTTGACTGCTTCAAATTGAATTATGCTCAAATAGAATTTTTATAGTGTTTTCACATTTGTTATTGATGTCATAATAATTACAACATGGTTAGCAATGACATTACAAAACATATAGACATGTTTTAGAGATATCAAAGTGGCAAGCAAAGATGTGCTAATTGTCATACTTTTAATTTCATAGTTTTAGTAGTATTATTTAACTTTTTCCACGCGATCGTAACAACAGTTGATACGGCAAAAAGCCATGCCTCACACGCGCCCGTATCAGCCCTTGTTACGCTAACTTCGGCTGCCGATATCACAGCGCTCCTATGTCACAGTTTTTTTTCCGCTTGCTAGGACATTCGTGTAACTATCACGATGCTGACATCTTCAGGCATATTTCGAAACTAAAATTGTATTTCGTAAGGAACATCTATAATCAAGTGAATGTGTCCTCGTGCCTTTGAGTGCCATATTTCACAATTTAGTCGACAGATGGCACTCGTAGTAAATCGCAGTTTGCGCATGCGATTCAGATTGACCATATTGGACAAGCGTAGAAAACATTTATTGTCGAGATCGCGCGTATTCTAAACGCTTGTTTGTGTTGTGAAACTGTGATTTTGACTTTATTATATGACAAAATCTATTCGTTTCGTGTTATTTTTAAGTGTTGAGTTTTAGAACTTGTTTATACGAATTAATAATAATAAGTGATTGAGGTACCACTTATGTCTATCAACGCAGTGTCCTGAGTACAAGCACGCGGATAAATGGCGCCGCCTTTAACACCAAATGTAATAGGTATAAATATCCGTATAAAACTGCATCAGAGTACTCTAGCGGTCAGAACGGTCTCTATCAGTCATTTTGAGATTATTTTGTCTTCAAAAAGTTTCTTTAAAATCCGAAAGATGCCACTAGAAAAATAAATATTTATATTTATTTCAACATGTATTGTCACACATACTATCACCGAGTGGTCACTGATTACGTCACAGCAGGATTCGGGCGGCTAGGGTTGCTACCAGATGCTAAAGCGCACGTGTCCTACTACCTGAACTCCATGAAGTTATATTTTTTCGTTAATTTTATCACCATAGCAAAACTTGGACGTGGTGGTCCTTTACAACGACATGTATTTTATATATTTTAGCGGCAGGGAGGAAAGGCCGGACGGGGCACAGAAAAATACAAAAAGATAACGGTCACAAATGGTACTTTTTCTGTGTCTTTTTCTCTTTCATATTTTCATTGTAAGGGTGTTGTTTGTCCGGGTCTTGGCGACGGATGCGTCTGCATACCCGCCTCCCAAATTATACCTTGACCGTTTTTCAGATTAAAAAAAACATTTATGTGAATATCGCACAAGAGTGCCAACTGCTCCCGTCTGGAGTCAGTGAGACTATGGCATCCTCAATGTTGTGAGGCTGAAGGTAGCGGGAAGGGGAAGGAGATGGGGAAGAGGAAGGTGGGGAAGTACCTGACTATTCAGATCTGGTCATCAAACACGTCTAAGGCCATTTCAAGTAACACTTCAATTCTGTTCGGTGGTCTTACACCAGGGCGATACTATATTAGTCTTAGACTCAAACATTTGAAAGCTCACGACCACGTGGCTATGGCATCATTTGTGCACGGTATGGTACCTAAATGACCCTGTTGAAAGACCACGTTTCCGAATTCAGATTGTTATATAACTAACTAACTAACTAACCATCACGCCGTTTCCCCGCAGGGGTAAGCAGAGAGGACGGACCGCCAAACAACTCGGTCTTGGCACACACTCTTTGCTTCACTCACATTCATACATCGTCTCATACATTCTCTTCTATTATTCTGATTTTTGACATGGCCAGACCTGATTATCAGTATCTGATTCACTTGATCGTGCCATGTCTTCCCCGGGCGTCCCCGACTTCTTCTACCATTCGCATTCGCGTCGTATATTCTTCTTACACTACTTTCTTCGTTCATTCGCTCTACATGCCCAAACCATCTGAGGGTCCCTTTCTTAATCTTACTCATTATGCTTACATCAGCCTTACATTCTTTGCGGATATCTACATTTCTCATAGACCTCATAAATATATATGTATATATATATATATATATAGAGTGACTTGCACTCACTTAAGTTTTAGCTTTTGGACCGAACAGACATGCGAAAGCTATCAGTTTGAGACAAAAACTCAAGACATAAGGCCTCTGAAGATGGACAGTGTGATCTGTCCGAAACGTCAGGAGTTAAAAAGTCCTTTTAAGGACTACGTTACGCGGGTAAACTGAGAAAATTGTTCTACATATATAGAGTTATATATATAGACCTTATAAATACCTAGCGATAGGTCTACATAACGAAAATAAATAAAGTAACTTTTTTTATTGTGAATACCTCATTAGGGGCCATCTATAAATTACGTCACATGAATTTTAAGATTTTTGACCCCCCCCCCCCCCGTCCCTGTCACGCATTGTCACATTTGACATTTGACGGTCGGCGTAGTCTAGCGGTCAGGCTCTTGACTCGCAATCTGAAAGTCGCGGGTTCATCCCGGCATGGAAAATTAATTTTATTCATTTAATTTGTGTTATTTCAAAACTAATTCTTTGAAAATAATACATTGTATATTTGCTGCACGTTCCAGAGTGGATGATACTCTCAGTATCGACCTGGTGTAAGACCACCATTCAGAATTGAAACGTTGCTCGAAACGGCTTTTAGCCGTGTTCGCAGACCAGATCTGAACAGCTAGGTACTTACCCACCTTCCTCTTTTCCATCTCCTTCCCCTCCCCGCTACCTTCAGCCTAACAACATACCCCAATCGGGGATGCCATAATCTCACTGGCTCCAGACGGGAGCAGACTCAATTGCGGTATTCATATAAAAAAAAATGTGGGACCCCCTCCCCTCTAGTGTGACGTCACAAACAAGTCATCAAACGTAGCGAACCTCTTGTTGCTGGTTATCCAATAAATTTGGGAGGTGGGTGTGGTTGCTGCTGCACCATTTATTGGATAACCAACACCTCTGCCATAAGTCACCCCAAGTCCCAACTGCTCCCGTCTGGAGCCAATGAGACTATGGAATCCCCAAATTGGGGTATATTGTGAGGCTGAAGGTAGTGGGGAGGGGAAGGAGATGGGGAAGCGGAAGGTGGGGAATTTAGCTAGCTATTTAGATCTGGTCACCAAACACGGCTAAAACCATTTCAAGTAACGTTTCAATTCTGTTTGGTGGTCTTACACCAGGGCGATACTGAGAGTAACTACCTACTACGTCCTGTTCTTCACTATTTTCATTATTTTTATAATACCAAAGCAAATAAAATTAAGAGGAAATGTAAATAAATTTAACTCTAATTTACTGACATATGTGATTGATTCAATTTTAAAAAAATGTTTTAAACTTGATGTAGATACATACAAATAAGGTTATTGTATTAGGACAATAGGTACCTAACTATGGACCTATTTGATAAAACCACAAACAAAAATATAAATATCAGTCCACAAAAAACTTTTTTTTCTATAATCCATCTATTTCAAAATGTCTTTTGAAACCTACAAAAAACACATTTTATGTTTCTGTTGAATTCGTCGGAATTAATTGTTAGCACGGAGTTATGTGTTAAGACAGAGATCCTATACCTAGTGATTTATTATCGTTTATGATGGTCAAACACCATTGACCATGCACAACTATTCTCAAATGGTAAAACACCATGCACAAATCATACCATAAAACGAATAGGTACCTACATGTATAGGCAGATGGTTGAAATTGTCTCTCCAAAAATGAACATACATCTTAGGTTCTCACAGCGATTGATTACTGCCATCTTTTGAAATAATTTGAAAAAAGCTTTTAGTTTCAAATCTAACCGTAAACAGAAAGATAAATCGGCGCCACACGACAGAGGGCTTTTGCTAGTAATTAAAGTTCCCGGTTTTCATTGTTAATTTGAAGTTTAAAATTATAAAATTGTCTTTAAAAAATGGAAAAATGTAATACCTACAATTTATCGTAACGTTTTTTTAAATAAACGAATCCAAAGATTTGTTATCATCGTTTAAAAATACACGAAAATTGGTGTTTTTGAAAAAAATTAACTAAAAACATATTAATTTATTTTCTTTTAATTTCTTTACGTGGTTTTAAAGAAAACCCCTGAAGGTATACTTTGAGGATATTCAGCAATTAAAAATATTTTTTAAAACATACGAAAAACGGTCAGAATAAGGTCGTATTTCTGATTTAGTTTTGAAAAATGCTAAGCCTATGTTAATTTTAAAAATGTATAAAAAATATTTTTCTTATTAAAAACATTATGTTTATCGATTTGTGTAATAATATAATCATTATTTCAAATTAAAAAAATGATTACACTTGGCCTTAAGATAACATGGGTATGTTTTTTGTATGGAATTTAATGTTTTTGTTTTTATAAACATCTAGGAGTGTTTACAGACGACAATTTGGTTTCAAATTGTAGATAATAATCTCACCTGTTTATATAGTATGATAAATCATGCCATAATATGCTGTAATTTGACATAAAATTGGATGGATAGGTATATGACATATACATTTACCGCGTATGGGTATTGAAAAAACGGAGTAGTTCAACGCGGGGAAAAGGTTAATTTCATTTTAATTTAATAGTTTTCAATTCAATTATTTTATTTAATAGTTTTAGTAGTCACATGTTGCTTGAGTTTGTGTGCTACCTCTAACCAAATTGCGTAAATGAGTGCCGAAATGCCCTCATGTATGATAAAAAAATGTTCCCAGTAACCCAAAGGCCAAAGAATAACATTTAATTCATAAATATACGAAAATGACTTTTTACCATAAAAAATATTATTATTTTTATTGTTTCCTGAAGATTTTCAGTGTCATTAGAGAAAGAGAGATAGCAAACGTAGCAACACGCAAGTACAAGAACAACCTACTGGCAATTAGTCATCTCATACACTACTCCATATTCATCTCAGTGTAGCAATAAGCATATATTACCATCTCAATCACACCTGAGATGTAGAATGTAGTAATATAACTTGTACATAAATGCTGCCCTGTCCTATATATATATATATATATATAATAATATTTGGATGATTTATATAGCGCCGTTTTTGTGAAAAATCACCTCAAGGGCGCTGATATATATATGGCTATATATGTATATATTTCGTGCATACATAGATATTCTTTGAGTGTCTATCTTTGTCACACACGAATAAACTTTTGAAATAAGAATTTACTGGAAACGTAAGAATGTTTGTTAGTTGCCATATTTTTAACCCCCGACGCAAGGAGCGGTGTTATAAGTTTTACTTTCTGTATCTCTCTGTCTGTGTCTGTCTGTGGCATCGTAGCTCCTAAACGAATGGACCGATTGTGATACAGTTTTTTTTGTTTGAAAGCTGACGTGATCGACATTTTTTACATGAATACTGCACAAGAGTCCCAACTGCTTCCGTCTGGAGCCAGTGAGACTATGGCATTCCCAATTGGGGTATGTTGTGAGGCTGAAGGTAGTGGGGAGAGGAAGGAGATAGGGGAAGGTGGTGGCTATTCAGATCTGGTCACCAAACACGGCTAAAGCCATTTCAAGCAACGTTTCAATTCTGAACGGTGGTTTTACACAAGGGCGATACTGAGAGTATCTTCCACTCTGGAACGTGTCCCAAATATAATATATATTATTTTAAATGAATAATTTGTGAAATAACACAAATTAATCAAATAAAATTTATTTGCCACGCCGGGATTCAATCCCGCTACCTTCGGATTGTGAGTCAAGAGCCTTACCGCTGGATTACGCCAGCTAAAGGTTGTCAGCTCTTTTTTGAGTCAGGGGTTGCTTAAAATTTTAAAAATTTTACTTATGTGAGATATGTCTATGCTTTTGTAATGATATTGGCGGTTAGTGCAATGTTTTATGCCATTAAAATACTCCAGGGGTAAAGTGGACTAATCTTAGAAGGTGATTTTACTTATGTGAGATATGTCTATGCTTTTGTAATGATATTGGCGGTTAGTGCAATGTTTTATGCCATTAAAATACTCCAGGGGTAAAGTGGACTAATCTTAGAAGGTAATTTTACGTGATAGTATAAGAAAAACTCCATCGTTTTAAGACAGATTTCATGTAAAAACTTGAATTGTTTGTATGGAAAAATATTTTTCAGTAAAAGAATTTCAAAAAAAGTTATCTATATATACATCTTTTTTAATTCTACCATCATATAGAATCACCACTTTCCCCTGTATATTAATCGAAAGTTTCACTTCGCCCATATTGGTTAAATTAAGTTAACATACTTCCAAATAGGAAATCCCTTCACCAAAAATAATTGTTACTTATAAATAATACATACACATGCAAGATTAATACATCACCACCAATACATATTAGGTCACTATAACCTTGAAAGAATTAAGAAAATAATACAGAAATATTTTTAAGCATAAATAATAACGAAGTAGAACTTAAATTGCTTTTACTTTGAACCAAATCCCCCTCCTAATAAATATAGATCTTATCTTTCATAGCAACTTCATTCCGTAATATAAATTATTTTAGTGGTCTTAGTTTACTTTAGCTCTAAAAAACATTATTATTGTACTGGTAAGATAGAATTAATAATTTAGTGATACAGGGAAAGGGTTTTATTAAAAATAGTAAACAAAAATTGAATAGAAGCAATAAAAATGCCAGATTTTCAACAGTATATAAATATGTATTTTATTGAACCATTAAATACAATAATATTGAGATTCAAAGGATTAAATAATATTATAAAGATTAATGATAGTGAGAGAAATCTTTTGAGTATTATTTAGTTATTTTGTATAACATGATTATAATTCACAACATTTAAATGCTTAAAAAATTTATAATGATATATTTTACTCTTAAAAATTATAGTATAATTTATCTCGCTTTTTCATGACTACATTTTCAACAAGTATAAACTGGTGAACAATATCAAGGCCATGTTTTATTGCAATGCACTCGAGATTAATGTATTGAAGAGGTCATTATCCTTCAATTAAATTAGTCTTATAATTTTCTGAGTAAATAATGTGTACTGGCTCGGTTAGAAAAAACACTGAGTTAGCTTAATAATTAATGAATACATCATAAACATGGAAGAGTTTTTCATTTTTAATATTTCAATAGATTTTGCGATATATAATCACTTTTTTGATGAAAAGTCATCAAATTATAATAATTAGCAAGCTTTGTTAGAATGAATCAACTATATTTTAGAGAATCACTATTTTGAACACATAGACAATGCAACTAAACATGCATACATAGAACAGAGAGTCAACACACCAATTGTTAATTTTGTACATGGTGATTTTTTTTCGAATGAATAAAAGCACTTATACAAATAGGAAAAAAAACTAGGCCAAAAGTTTAAAGTATTACGAAGATATTCTTAAATAGTTAAATACAGATTAAATAGTAGGTAAATTCATATCATTTTGAATGAGATTATAGCGAAAAGTAAATTTTACAATAGGTGTTATTAGTAGGTTAAATAATATAAATTAGCGGTAACATGCATTAGGTCACGGTGTGGTTAATATGCGGGGTTAGTTGTTGCTGTTAGAAGATTGTTGCATGTCAGTAGCTTCCTGTAAGTCAGTAGCTTGTTGCATGGTGGGTTGTGGGTTCCCTTCCAAATCGTAATCTTCACTGTTGATTCGGAGACGAGGTGCATCGACCTCACTGCAAAGGACGTTTTATTTTACTGCATGAATTATTCATTAAGAGCAAGCGTTTGGATAACATGTTCGAGATGACTCGGTACAAAAGAGAGCTCATTTAAAATAAGAAGATATAAACACTAGTGCAGAAATTAAATTTGTGTTAGATTCTGTACAAATACAAGAATTATGCGTAACATCAAAAATATAATATGTAAAGTGTATATTGAGCGTTATATTATTATACTTTAATTATAATTAACGAGTGCATTGCATTTCCTTCGAAGCTAAACAATAAATTATCATTATCAGTTTTATCAATAAAAAATACTTCATTAATTGCAATGGTATTATTCTTGAACTCCCCATTGTTTTCAATTATTATTAACAGAGCATAAATAAAACATTGTTATATTTAAATAAATGAAGACAATATAAGCGAAACTCAATCGAAAATCTGGAAACAGAAAAATCAGAAAAACATATTGACACCATTTCCAGATTTTCGATTGAGTTTCGCTAATATTGTCTTCATTTATTTAAATATTACAATTGGAGGTTTTACTCATAAAGTTAAAGTTAAAATAAAACATTGTTAATTGAAATTATGTTATTTTCTGTTTAACTCTTGGAGTGCCGACACTAAATTTTCACCGTCTACCAGCTGACTTTATTTTCGTAATAACTTATTTGTTTTTTGCAAAATGATGTTTTTTTAAAACCTTAAATCTTACCAGATAATTTGTTTACATATTTATAAAACTAGTATGCAATCTAACATAAGTAATTTCCCCAGAATAGTTTAGAGAATTTGATTGTGACAATTGAATATGGCGATACTCAAGAGGTTAATGAAGCCCTACAGATTTTGGTGTTCAATCATTCATTTTCTAAACACATGGTGTTCTACAACATTACATCGTGCAATACTGATCGAAGATAAAACATGTAGGTACCGTAATTCTACCTTGCTTTTGAAAAAACAAAATTAAACACTGATATAAAAATAACCATTCCACATTAAAACATCCATTTGACGTGCAAATAAAGTTACTAAGTTGTTTTTAAAATATAGTAAAGAAATCACAATTAATACTAAATTCAACACCATAACCCAAGCATATTTTAAACATGTAATAGACAAAACAGAAACCAGAATAATATAAAAATGTCTTTTGTAAAAATAAATTACTACAACACGTAATAGTATATTCAATATTATAATTGAACACAGTTGGAATTTAGATCTAATGTTTGTAACCCAATCATATTAACCAACAAATGCCAATCCTATATTACAAAGTGTTAATAATATGTAATGAAAACAATTCATTTATATAGCGAGTTTCGTCATAATTAACAGTTATTATAATGAAATACGCCAAATTAACGGTAAACTAACTAACTGAACCCCTTGAAAGTTTTAAACAAAATGAATGTTTCTCCCATACCTATTCTCATAGCTTATGCAACTCTAAAGCCACGTGCGCGTCTACGAGCTGTAACTGTTACCGTTACCAAAAATCACAGTCTATACGTGGCTCGCGAGCCGACAGCTGTCAGTTTTTGCTGCAAATCAAAAGGCACTCTACGTCGGCACGCCATTATGGTTACAGTGGTGTCGATATCGTGTGTATACTAGAGCCTAGTTACCGTGTCTGAATGGTTACATTTACAGCTCGCAGATAAGTATGCAGATTAAAAATCGCATGCGGGGAAGACTTAAACGTTCGGTCAATTTACGCTTTCAATTAAAATTTACAGACCGTGGACTACGTCATTGAAAGGGGGAATAATATCAGAGATTTAACCCGTGGTTTGGAATTAATCCGATTCATTAACCACTCCGACCCCTAAACTTGTTTACACGACAATATAACAATAGCAGTCAAGTCCAATAAACTTGTTTTCAAGCCAACGCATGTGTTCCCGCAGAAATCGTTATAACTCCGATTTTATTCTATTTACAACCCTAAAACAAAAAGTAGAATACTTATTTTGTAGAAACAGTTTTCACCCACCAAATCGCATACGCGCCATTAGACGGTGTCAATTTTTATTTAATATTTTTGTATGAAATGGTAAAAAGTGAGGTTACAAAATTGATTACTATACATTTGCACGATAAAATAATATTTTTTTTTTTACATAATCCGTGATTTTAGTATCTTTTTCACATAAAAACATCACGTAAGTCATTTTTACAATTTTTTTATGTTTGCGTTCTAAATTTTAATATTTACAAATGTTAATATATATTTTTTTTTTACATTAACTCCACACAGGAGGCCTTGAGGAAAATAATTTCCCTCAGGGCCTATGTCATCTGGGATGCTGTGTGGAGGGTCTTTTTGAGGAGAGGAAGGAACGAACATTGGGCACGCGTTTGGCGTGTTTCCCGACTATGCACCGGTGCCGAAGGGATCAATGATGCTAGTTCCTCGGAGCATCTTCCATTGTAATACCGGTAGAACAAGGATAGCATTCCCACCCGACGCCTGTGCTCTAAAGATTGCAATCCGTCTGTTAAGATGGGAGAATCTATCAAACGGACCGCACGTTTCTGCACAGAGTCGAGGGTATTTTTCAGGTATTTTGGAGCTCCAGACCAGAGGTGGCTGCCAAATTCAACCGTGGGGCGCACTTGCGATTTGTACAGGGTTAGCAGTTGTGCACTATTAAAGTATCTGCGGGCCATATACAGTACGCCTAGTTTCAGGGAGGCTAACTTTACTCTGGCTTCGATGGAGCCCCCATACCTGAGCTGGTCACTTAGGGTTACACCAAGCATATCAATGGAGGGCCTGTTCGGAAGATTGCTTCCGTTGAAAGAGACTAGATTTTCATTTCGATCCCTTTTAGACGTAATCAGACAAGATTGGGTCTTTGAAACATTAAATTCAACGAGATTATTTTTACCCCAAGAGAAAACACTCTCGAGGTAACCGTCCATTCTTTGCTTCAAAGCCCTACGAGCTGTTGGAGTTTGTGAGCCCTTTGGGGGCTTGTCAAACAAAAAGCTATCATGAACTGTACTGTCATCCGCATAACAGTGAATTGGTGCACATGACAAAAGGTCGTTGATGTGCAACAAAAACAAAGTCGGAGACAGAACCGATCCCTGCGGGACGCCAGCATTTATCGAGTGTGAGGAAGAGGTGAAACCATCGACTACCGTCTGAATCGACCTCTCCCTCAAGAAGTCGGCAATCCAAGTACACAAGGATACGGGAAGTCCGTAAGAATGCAGTTTGTTGACAAGTTCTCGGTGTCAAACCCGGTCAAAGGCCTTGGAGATGTCTAGTGCAACCATTTGGGTCTCACCGAAACGTTCCAGGCATCGCCCCCAAACATGCGTCACATACGCGAGAAGATCACCGCACGAGCGGTTCCGCCGGAATCCGTATTGACGGTCGTTAATAATTTTGTTCTTCTCGAGGTATGTGAGCAGTTTGTCGTTGATCACACGTTCCATCACCTTAGACAGAACTGATGTAATCGCTATGGGGCGGTAGTTGGCCGGGTTGGAGCGGTCACCCTTCTTTGGAATAGGATGGATAACCGCTTTTTTCCAACCAGCGGGCACAGAGCCAGTCTTCAGGGACATTTTAAAAAGCTTCGTCAAAATTGGAGTTATTTCTGCAACGCACCTCTGCAGTACCAGGGCAGGTATTCCGTCAGGCCCACTAGCTTTATTAACATCAAGCCCTCGTAAGACATGGAGTACTTCCCGATGCCGGATCCTCAGCTTTTTCATACGAAAACCGCAGTGAGGAACCGACGGCGGGACAGCACCTTGGTCATCGAGGGTTGAGTTATCCGCAAACATTTTACCTAATAAGTTAGCCTTTTCGGTGGCGGTGTTTGCTAGTGAGCCGTCAGGTCTGGTAAGAGACGGCAGACTGGATTTGCAGAAATTGCGACCTATTGAGCCCGCAAGCGACCAGAATTGCCTGCTGCCATGCGGGCATGCAGTCAGCTTTCTGCTGATCTGCTGGTCGTGCTCAAATTTTGATCTATTTATGATTCTCTTGGTTTCCTTTGCCATTTTGTTGTAAGCTGTTCTGTCTTCGGATATTCTAGATGTGTTGTAGGCTCGGTAAGCCGCATCTTTTCGTCGCACTGTTTCAGCGCATTGTCGACTGAACCACGGCTTTGAGCCTACACCAGTTTTCTTAACAGTAGATTGGATGAAGCCATCCATCGCGGATGTGATGACTTCACCAATTTCCTGGGCACATCTTGAAGTATCCGAAGTCCGAAAACAGACAGCTGACCACGGGAAAGCGTTAAAATGTGCCCGCAGACCGAACCAATCTGCTGACCTATAGTGCCACACTTTTCTCTTCAGCCTCTCGTTTGGTGGTCGTTATTTGTAATAATACAATTTGAAAGCTTATATTTCTTAACCTTTCAAAAACAGTTTTTAGTATTCGGCTACGTTCAGAAATATTTAATTTATTGAGCTTTAATTGCGAAGCAACACAAAATTTTTATAAATCTGACAGTTCGTTTAAGACCTAAAAACTTGCACAAAGGCGATAGACCGGAGTAGTTAAAATTTGCTCCGTTGTATGCGCGAACTTGAATTCAAATCATGGATCATTGTTGAATAACCATCATAATTGTAGAAAAAGGACTTACATTCTAAATTTATGACTGGTTTAGAGATTGACCGATAAAATGGAGCATTCTTATTGGTCAATAAAGTTCTAATTCTTGTAACCAGGGTTTTAGAAAAAAATATTCATTCCGTGTGATTATAACAGTTTCTGTATTTACAAAAGTGGTTTTGAGAATACCGAAAATCAAAAAATAGTATGTACCTATAAAATATTACATTATTTGATATCTATGCAATGCTCATAATTTTTCTGATCGTTTAGTAATCAAATTTCATTAAATTTCAATTTTACCAATTCCATAAAAAATCTTAATTTTTTTCGATTTTACGTTTTCACCATTAAATAAAGAAGAAAACTAGTATTGCCTTCCATACAAATTGGAATGGAAACAAATGTTTCATTTAGCCCAATAGCCCAGCGCTTCGTCTCACTCACACTCGACTGACATCGTATATCTACTTCCCTTTTGAATTTTGTAAATGCAGTTTTGTATTTTAAATTTTCAAAAGCCTCGATTAGGCAAATATTTGGATCACGAAATATGCCCACAAGGCATTTCTTGTTGTTCTTTATTAAGTGGTTTTCACCTAGTCATTTCTATACTAAATTGATTAATTTTATGCATATAATCAACTATAATACAAGGCTATTTACATCTATCCTATTTTTACATACATTTAGCATAAAAATATCCATAGAGACGAGCGCTGCGATTAGCTTGCAAAAACAAACGGTATTTATCAGACGGGCAAACCACGGGTTAAGTCCATTTACATGTTAAGGAAAAATAATACATAAAACCACTCGATCTTGGAAATTACATAAAACATTAATAAAGGTAAAACTTACGCAACGAGATCTTTCTGCAGCTCCTGCAGTATGTGGTGGCACTGTGCATAGTGACGCACCTGCGTGGCCACCAGTTCGTGCAGATGGCGCAAGTGGGCGGCTCCGGAGCCTGCGATGCCCTCCAGCAGCAGCTTGGTTATCTCCGCCTGGCGGTCAAACTCTGACTGCGCTACTCTCAAGTCACGCTCTGCCTGAAATAAGACAACAACGCTGCTGAAATATGACAACAGACCAGTTAAGAGGTATTTGACAGTCTCGCTGAAGAAATAATCTGATAGAAGTGTGTTACGGGCAAGTCTGTTTGCCCGAAATATCTTACTTCGCGTAAAATTGATCAAACATTGAAATATTGTCTTGAACAGAAGATAATCAATTTTATTGGCCTACCTGGGCCCTTGAAGGCAAACAGTCTTCAGTAAAATGATGTTTTTAGTTTTCTTTAAAATTTGTATAAATAACACTTCTATTGATTTTAGTATATCTTCTGTTGATGAGTCTTTTATATACAAACATAATTGAAGGAAAAAAGAATTGTCTTATGTATTGTGTGCTCCAAAATATACATGTCTTTTGTAGTTTTTACAAGATGTGTATTTTTTATTTCGGAAATCAAAATACATATATGCATTATTACAGTTATTGACAGTAAAATACGTTTTTAGGATGTTCTCAGTTAATTGAATGGTATTTTTGAGTTGTTGACAGTCCAAACACAAGTATTTTGTATCTTGATCGTCCAATAGTCTATTGTGGCAGGGTTTGTTTGAATCTTTAACAGGATCTAGATTTGAGAAGTTTTGCAAATTTAGTAAGTCAAGACAGACAATCCAGAATGAAATAAATTTAATGTGTAAGCATGTAGAGAATAAATATAAAAATATAGATCATCAAGACATAACTGAAAATGGTAAATTTTCGGAATCACTGGACACGCTTAATAGGAATATTTTTTAGAAAAAATCTTTAGATTCGCCTTAATTAAAATTCAACTATAAAAAACAACTTTTTGCATTTGGGGCGATGGAAAATGCTGAATTAAAAAATTTCAATTGCGTTAAATAAAAAATTTCTTTCGCATACGAGAATGCGTCAATTTGCAGCCATTTACAATAATTTCTGTGATTTTGTTTGGTATTCCTGATACTTATATATTGTTTTTAATAAATACATTTTTTTTTATTATTCTGTTTAATTTTTGTTTCATTTAATTTTAATTTTATGCTTAATTTTTTGTTATTTAAGTGACGAATTTTATTTTCATTTTATGTTTTAATTAGGTACCTACCTAATATGCAATCACATTTTTTTTTTTATAGATTATAGTTGTTTATGTAATATGGCAGACTGGGATTGCACTACCATCCCGGTCCTGCTGGAATAAAAAAAAAAATATATATATACATATATGTATAATATTTCCAGAATTTAATCAAACTAGTGCTTACCTAATACGCTTAGACTACTGTAGTAAAGTAACTTCTAGCTCGTCGTTATGTTTTGGTAATATATCAGTATACCAACATAACAAAATGACAGAAATTATTGTAATGGCCGCAAATTGACAGTCTTGAGTGCGAAAGAAAATTTTAATTTTACGCAATTAAAATTTTGAATGCAATATTTTCCATCGCTCCAAATGCAAAAAGTTATATTTTATAGTAATCAAGGTGAATCTAAAGATTTTTCAAAAAAAATATTTGTATTTTAAGCGTGTTCAGTGTTTTCGAAAAATTATTCTGAAAATAATGTAGGGAGACAGGATAAACATGTAATAAATTTATATAAATATTATGAAATATTAGATAGAAGAGAGGAAAAGAAACAAACACATTCATTTTAATAATATTCAAAGCATCTCTAAAAGCCAGTCATTTTCAAAGCAGCACTTTAATCGGAGTTCAGACATATCTGTTTACCTGCTCTAACATTAGCTCTGGTGTGATACCATCCTTCTCGTAGCATTAAAACAAAATAGAAATCCATTAGTTTTCATTACAACAAAATATTTCACTACAGAATTATGCACGCTATAATTTAAAATTTGAAGACACTTCTGTTATTGCGATTTGTTGAAAATTATTATAGAATCATACGTTTCAACATTACAAAAGTATGTTCATGATATTGTATTATCAATATACATACATTCTATAACTTGAAATTTATAAACATTGCTGTTGTTTCGTCACACTTACCTTACATAATGCAAAAAATTTAAAAAGACATAAGTAATAAATTAGTATAATCAATGACATTACAAAACTTATAGTCATGTTGTAGTTTGCTTGTCACGAAGTGACAAGCAAAAGATACGGTAATTGATGTAATTGCCGTCCTTTCGATTTAGTACCATACGTACCACGCCTTCTGAGGTTGTGCGCTAGACTAACCAAATTGCGTAAATGAGTGCCAAAAAGCCCTTCTGTGTGATGAGAAAATGTTTCCATTATACGGCAAACGACGAGTAAAAGGCGAGAATAACATTTCATTTGTAAATACACACAAATTACTTATTATTATAAACAAAACAATTATTTCAATTGTTTCCTGAAGATTTTAAGCGCCATTGGAGAAAGTGAGATAGCAAAAGTAACAACACAACCTACTGGCACTAGATCATCTCATAAAACGTTCCGCATTTGTCTTAGTGTAAGCGAGTAAGCGTTTTGTCTTCTCAACCTGACCGTGATGTAGTGATGTAGATCAGGGGTTTCCAAACTTTCCAGCCGTACATATTGATTACTCCAGTAAGTTCCAAGGGTCTAAACTGTTTTAATTTTCCTGCCAATATCTATAATTACTAGAGTAGTCGCTGAGTAAGCGCCCTGAGTGAGCATACGCTTGCTAAATTCGCTAGTTCAATAATTACAATTGTGTTGTACTATATTGTCGCGACTGCGTCACTTGAGTACACTAATAGTACTTTTTCGATAGCGCCAGTTAAAAAAATCCGAGTTACTATCATAATATGTTTTTATCCAACATACCACAACAACAATGAGCCATTAGCTGTCGCGGGCCTGATTGATGACACTGGTCATTAGCTGTCGCGGGCCGGTTGATGACACTGGCGGGCCGGATTTGGCCCGCGGGTCGTAGTTTGGAGACCCCTGATGTAGAGATAAGTATTGGATGCAACTTTTAAGAGCATAAATGCTGCCCATTTTTGTTCGCACACACATTCATTTATTTATCTGACTTTATCATAAATGAATAAAGAATGTACTGATGTAGTGTGCTTGTTACTTACCACATTTTGTTAGACAATAAGTTTGTAATGTCATTGGGTATAATAAGAAAATTTAAAAAAAAACATGACATCTTAACAAATTTTAAAAGACTTTCCCCAAAAAATAACGGTTACCATAATAAAAATAAGAGGTTTAATGGACAATACACAAATTACTTTAATAATTTATCTATTTAAAATCATTTTATGGTCCGTCACTTATTATCACAATATAATATTTGAAATTTCGGCACCAGAACTTTTTTTCTAATTCAGCAATTTTCCAGAACTGAAAAACACAAATAAAAACCTTTTTATTCTGGAATGTTGCAAAAATCAGGAAAAAGTCATGATAAGCAGACAGTTATGGATTTTAGCGCGGCAACGGGTATGGAATCTGCAACTTCCAAACTTAAATCACTCAAAATTAATTTAACAAATAAAATGATTACAGATTTGTTGTATTTTCATCATTTTAATATTTTTGGGGTAAGTCTTGAATTAAATATAGGAAACATTTTTACTTCAAACAGTGCTTATGTAGATAAAAATATGAAGAAAGAGGCATCGAAAATTAATAAAAATAATATCATTTAGACTTACAGACTGTTGGCCAATCATACTGCGAGCTTTGCGCACTCTGTTTTTGCACGCATCCAGATCAAGTCTGAAAATATTAAGCAAAAAAATAATGTCATCTGCCTGTCAATAATTTTGGGTCATCTTTCAAATCAAGTGGCTCTTTCCTCTGTGCAAAATAAGAAAGAATTTTGACAATAATTTTTGTTACAAGATCTAAAAATGGTCGCAAAAGGCTAATTTTCACAGGATATTATTAGAAGATGAGACTAACAATGTAATGTTCAAGCAAATTATTTTATATAGTTAAGCAGAGTCTCAATAATCCATACTCAGGCTAATCCGAATGTAGCTGTAATCAGAACTGCCAACGATCTTTCTCTACTCATACGTAGACGGCTAATGCTATGTTTTTCCGTAGTTAAATAATGTCAAGAAAATTCCCCTTTCACAAGCTATATCAGCACTTGGACTGGAATGGGTTGGCCAAAATGATAAGTCATTATCATATATCAAAAACTAGATAAGTTTATGACAAGTAAATGTGTTTTGTGATTTAGAATATCATTAAATATAATTTTCCTAAGCAAACAGCCGTTTCATTTAATTTTTTTATCTATTATACTATACTCTGAATGCTTCGCGAGTCCGAACAGGTGTTGTTTTTCATTAGTTCGGATTATCAAGTTCTACTGTAGTTGCAAAAATCAAATGTTAAATATTATGTAAATGACATGAGTTTATTATTTGTCTAAGAGAAAAAAAAACATTCCCAGGTTACGAATAATCTGTATATATTTGAAAACCTCTTACTACCATCTCCCCTCAGGCCTCGGCTGTATTATGCCGGGGGTCAAAATATTTCCGCTTTACAATAAAATCCAAATAAATGTAATATTAAAATAAAGGGCCTATGTCATCTTTGGGGATGCCGTGTGGAGGGTTTTATTTTAGGAAAGGAAGAACAGGAGAGTTCTGGGAAGGAAAGGGGTTTAAGGGGTGGGTAGGAATCTGGGGTTCAGTATGTCCTGGTCATCCGCCTCCAAGACCTAGACAAACCTCACCCCATGAACCCGGGCACCCCTGCTAAATCACTGAACGTATTCGAAAATTAAAAACTGTTTTTGAAAGGTGATAAAATACGCTTTCCAATTTTATAAATCGAAATAAACAAATAATTTTTGAAATATAAAAATTTTGCATGCAAAAATAAAAAAGTTTTATAAATGCTCACCTATATTTTTTCTAACTTAAATTATTGATAACGAAAAAAAATAAAAACACATACCTACATATTTTATTAGACAAATGTATTTATTATATAAACATTATTGTTACCTCACTTTTTTGTCATTCCATGTAAAAATAAATAATTAATAAAAATTTCCAAAGCTTCATAAACATATTCAAAGAAATGCATTGTTTCTCCCTGAATCACCTTTCCCTTGCGTCCCCGTTCCCTTTCTAGATAGCTTTATAAATTATAACCTATATGTTATTCTGATGTATGAGCTATATTGTTGTCAAGTTTCATTAAAGTCCATTCAGTAGTTTTTGCGTGAATGAGTAACAAATACACGGACATCCATACAAACTTTCACATTTATAATATGTATTAGTAAGATTGCAAGTCGAAACTTTGGTTTTATAAAGGTGTACATTTTACTTGTGACGTGTTTTTTTCTTTCTAACACCGTTTATATCATATTTCTCACTATGTTAGTAAGGGAGATACAACGATTTCTATGAGATCTATACAAAGTGTTCCGAAAACCAAACAAATAGACTTGAAGGGTTAAAAGTGAAAAATGCGGCTTATGCAATGATTAAGGACTTAGCTAGGTACATTCCTCTGACCACATATTCCTCTGCTAGCATACTAATGTATGCTAGCAGAGGAATATAGGAAAATAGTTGGACACCTGGGTGGAACCACAACACAATTTCTATTGACCAGTTTATTTGTCGAAATTTAAAATATTATTCAATGTTTGCAGTAATTTCAAAATATTCATATATTGAACCAACCATTAGTACACAAACATTAATTATTGTTAAAACACTGTTCATTCACTAGGAATGCAATATTCAACAAAGTTAACGCGTTAAAAATAATATCCCTTGTTATAGTAACAACTTATTGTTATAGCCTTTGATTATATAATGTCTAGATAGAGTGCTGCGCTGTAATTCCGACAAAAACAACAGGCCAGATTTGAAACATGCGTGCGGGATACGCACACAAGTATGCGTAACTTCTATTATTTTACAAGCGCTCTACGTCACTGCAGGCGTGCTGAGTGATACCAGCTCCCGAGTATTTCCCATAAAAGTGGGTAAAAAATATAATTCGATTTTGCGGGTCCTATAATTCGTTTATTTTTGAATTCATTTAAGTAAGATAGTTTTCTACATATAATGATATAAATGAAAAGAAAATCATTGTTAAAAGAGATTTATTTTTATTTGATTATTTTTAACAAATAAAGACAACAAAAATCATTAGAAACGGTTTTATTTAGTTATATAATAAAAACAAAATACATTTTTAAAAATCAAGTTAAATAGTTTTTTAGAAATAAATGTAATAATACTATAGATAATGTATTATAAATATGTATGAATAAAATTAAAAGTTTACTTGATACTTCACCAAACAAACCAGTCACATTTTTTGTAATTTTAATAGATAAACAAATTTCGTATTCATAACTTTTTTAAATATAGTGTCAACGCGAAGAATTTACAAACACTTAAACACAAAGACAAACTTTAACATTTATAATATTATTATATATAGTGTACTTTTGGGTAATTATTAAAAACCTATTTAAAAATTAACAACGCACCCATGGGAAAATTTAATTTGAAGAACAGGCAACCCTGTAAACATGGCGTTGTCCTAAGACGAAATTACACTATTAAAACTGAATTGTTTCTTTAACTAAATGGTTATAGGTAACTTACCGATGATAGGGAACATTTTTAGTTGTTTTCAATCTCCTTTGTAATTCCTGCACACTGTTATAGCGCAAATTGTCATTTTCAAATGTCACACAACACGTGTTTACCGCACAACGATAGTGTCGCCACTGAGCGGACAGGACGAGCTTATGAGCAGACAGCTGACTGATATTTTTTTTGGCATTTCGTTGCTTGAGCGCTCTATCTAGACATTATATGATCAAAGGCTATAGCATACTTTGGCTACCTGTTTTGAAATTGATGATTCATTAATCCACACTAAGTTCGGGTTATTAGGCCTGTAAATTATCAATATAATAATAATTGCGTCTTTAATAATAAAAATACATTTGGACAGTTCCACAAAGGTCTGACAACAAAAATAAGTGTGCAGAATTTTATGTAATAAATCTGCCAAAAACTTGTATTATTAGTTTCCTCTTTACTATGAACTTTCCACAATTTTAAGTTATAAATCTGCCAAAAACCTGTTTTATAGTTCCCTCGTGTTACCATGAATAACAATTTATATGTTAACAGGTTATAAATCTGCCAAAAACTTGTATTATTAGTTCCCTCTTTACTATGAACTTTCCACAATTTTAAGTTATAAATCTGCCAAAAACCTGTTTTATATTTCCCTCGTGTTACCATGAATAACAATTTATATGTTAACAGGTTATAAATCTGCCAAAAACTTGTATTATTAGTTCCCTCTTTACTATGAACTTTCCACAATTTTAAGTTATAAATCTGCCAAAAACCTGTTTTATAGTTCCCTCGTGTTACCATGAATAACAATTTATATGTTAACAGGTTATAAATCTGCCAAAAACTTGTATCATTAGTTTCCTCGTGTTTTTTATTAATTTTTTTAATAAGTTTTTATTCTAGAAAATTATTTTACACTTTTATTCTAGAAAAAAGAAAATTACATTTCCACTTATTTAAATAGAAATCTGAACTACACACATTTTACATTACATTACAATACAATATAATTCCCTTTAATTATTTTGTTGATTATGAATAAAAATTAATATATTATTTTTAAATCTACCCACACTTTTTTCATTTTTAATGTCTTCTGGAAGGCAATTATATAAATTGTATGGTGTTTAAAATATGTTATCATGTTGTTGTGTAAAGTGTGTGTGTACTTGGAAAGTTTGATTGAATTCTGTGTTGCGTTTGAGCTTATTATATATTTTGTATACATATAAGGAGAATTATTGTATTGTATTCATACATAGTTTTCAATTGTTAACAGTTTTGTATCCATATATAATTTTTTTGTGGATGTTCTTTTTTTACATTAGCTCCACACAGGAGGCCCTGAGGTAAATAATTCCCTTCAGGGCATATGTCATCATTGGGGATGCTGTGTGGAGGGTCTTCTTAGGAAAGCAAGGAGAGGAAGTTCTGGGAAGGAAAAGGGTATGAGGGGTGGGTAGGAATCTGGAGGTTAGTATGTCCAGGAGTGACGGACGTATGAATTCCTTCCCTCCCACCATAGTGCAAGGCGATGTTCCGATAGAGTACGGCTGGAGAAGTCACTCCCTCAAACACTCTCTCCCAATCTGGCCTGCCATGCAACTGGTGGGCAGACGCATCCGTCGCCAAGACCCGGACAAACCTCACACCATAAACCCGGGCACACCTGCTAGGTCACCAAACGTAGCGAAACACTTGAGGTGATCTATGGCAGAGATGCTGGTTATCTAATAAATGATTCCCTGGGCGGTGGTATCCTTACCCGCCTCCCAAATTGAAAAGTAAATAAATAAAAATTCTGGATCTTTAGTGAAATAGTTTTTGGTTAACTTATTTTGAATTACCTGTAATTCCTTTATCTATGTTTCATAAACGTTTTCCTAAGTTTTTCATTAAGTATTTACATGTGAATGTACGATACTATAAAATAATTCTTAAATTTCAATCGAGTAATTTACATGTAAACGTACGATACAATAAAATAATTCCCAGATTTCAATCAAGTAATTTACATGTGAATGTACGATACTATAAAATTTTTAAAATTTATTTGGTAACAGATATGATAACCGGCTAAATATGCTAGTTAAGGGCAGTTTTAAGATGTTAAAGTTTTACTTTTAGCCAGAGGCGGCCCCTGCCTTAGTGCACTTGTGCAATGCACTACCAAAAACTGACAAACGTCAATAGTGTAAATTCGTACAAACATCGACAAACTTCAAAAGTGTAAATTCGTAACATTCATTCACGAAGAATTCCCACCAATTCATTATAATATCCTTCCCAATTAACTTTCGTACTAGACTCCGTACTCATACTAGCATCGGCGCATTCGAAAAAGCAATGCGTGCATCTTCCGTTGTGCCGAGACGTGATATCACATGAAGTGATATTTCTACTGGGACTGACTCCAGAACTCCGGAGGTTTGGGACGGTGAAATGGGCAAGACATGAGTGAAGATGTATGACAAGCGCGTGCACTAGCAGTGCGCATGCGCAGAGGCATTCTGATTTATGACAAAACCTTTAACATGCGTGATATGTTACCGAACGTTTGGAATGACTTAGTTAGGAATGTGGAGGACGAACAAAGGACACTATTCTGCATCGTCTGGCCACCCGATTGCACCCATTGGATGGACCCCAGGCACCAATTGGATGCAGACCTTTCCTCAAGCAACTTGCCTCGCTTGCATCAAAAACTAACGATTCATTCTGCTTTAACTCTCGGTCAGGAGTCGCTGGTCTTTAATATTTGTTCGCCCTTCACATTACTTTATTATTGCATATATTTAAATTGGAGATTTATGTGTCTGTAAATAGTGTTAATAAACTTGTAAGTATTGAATCGTCTTACTTATTCGCTTTGCCATCTACACACTTACACAATAAACACATAACCCCCAAAGGAATAACGAATTTACAACTAATTGACAATGTTATGTATTAGCTCTACCATCGCACCGGGCGGGGCAGCGAAATCAAGCATTTGGCAGATCGCTGATCACTATTGACACATTTTTAATGGTTTTCGCTAATTTTGCTCTGTAAAAAAACTTATTTAAAAATGAGTGGTAATGAAAACATTGCGATTAATGTAAATTTTTTCAAAAGCAACCGAATTTCATTTGAGAATAAATTATTTTTGAAAAATAATGGCACTCAAAAAACCATTGCTAAATATAATACAAGTAAGGTTAAGGGAAAAAACTATGAATAGAGTTTTTAAAACAAAGTATTAAATATTCAAAAGCATATTGGCTTTGTGAATGTGATCGTTTGAACACATTTTTTTTTTGTCTTCTGTGAACAATTTTCGTGGGTGATGATAAACTGTGGAGTGAAAGTTGTGTAAACGATAGCCTTTATTTTACTGGAAAAAACGTATTGCAATTTAGTTTGTTAGATCGAGTTGATAGGTACACGATAACTTGATGTTGGTTTTCACGAATCTGTGAATCAATCAATTATATTTTCCCGTATTAATGTTACCATTTTTTGTGAAATGCACTGCTGGCAAATTTTGTCACGGGCCGCCTCTGCCTTTATCATATTGTATATGTTGTTTAAATGTTAAATGCTTATCAATGTACAATGATGTGTCTATTATTTCAACTTTTGAATTCAGAAACGCCCGGGATCTCAAAAGTTGCGTCTTACAAAGAAAATGAGAACTGCATTTAAAACTTTTTTTTTTTAAATGGTTATTAGCCCGCTAATATGCATTGAAAATCAGAAAACAAACCAAAAACCATTTTATTTTTATTTTTAATAATTTATTTTTTCAGTAATTTAACCTTTGTTTATTATTAAAAAATGCGCATAACTGACAAAAATTTTAAAAAAAGTTCAAGTTTATGAATACAAGTAAGTCAACAAAAATTCTGATTTTATCCAGAAAAGTGTTATTTTCCTCTTTTATATTTTTAACCAACACATCACATATGTTTAAAAAAACATATATATTTTTTGGGTTCTTTGTACTGCAGTTATGGAATGAAAACTAAGTTTAGCACAAAATATAAAACATGAACCCTTTGTTTTATTTTTTTCCAAATCACGAAATCTATTTTTATTCAAAACTTCCGGCCATTTTAGGGGCTAATAGTGAAGAATAATTCGAAGTTTAAATATAAGGCCATTTTTTTTCTCTCTATGGGGAGCGACACAAGCTAATGCACAACCCAGGATATTTTTGTGTCAGGATTTGCAAGTTGTTCTTTTAAATTTTTAATGAGTTACTATGAACTAGACGTGGGCAAAATTGAATGACCGAATTTAATGAATAAATTCAATCTTTTGACACACTCGACCTGATTCTCATTTTCAAAAGGAATTGATTCTTCATTCCTTACCTTTGGCCTTGTATCGTACAATTTTTAACGGCACCATAAATTTTTAATTTCCATTTATTTTATTGTTAAATTATTTCAATGAATAATGTGTTCCGTAAATGATTTAAATATTATAATGTTTCATAGATATTTAAAATATTATTCAATGGGCGGCGCGCCGCAAAGTGGTCGATGGTATTGTGAACGACTCGTACCGCTACCGCCGGCCGCCATTCTAAAAACCCGTACATAGATCAAAACGCGGCCGCGATGTCGAGCGTCCCTTTCACGCAAGGAATTAATCATTTGTCGTAGTCAATAGTCCTGAGATGGTCCTAAGGTCCCTGCGCCGCGGCCGTCCCGTCCCGTCCGCGTCCCAGGTACTCGTATCTAGTCTGTCCAAAGCGCTTTATTCAAGAATTAAAACTTAAGTCTTTTTCACTTGTGACGTTATTGTCTCTATTAATCTCAGACCCAGAAATGACGTCAGATGTCATCGTCTTACATCGTTCCACGTCAATCTTGGCTTGGATCTGTCCGAAACGCAGCTCGTGAGTTGATCAAGTCACTGCGAAGTAAGACACAAGACCCTAGTCAAAAGTTACTAATTCATTCCTCAATGCCGGCCCTTAATCCGTCCGTGCGGTTCACTCAGTCCTCGGCGGGCCAAGCCTTCAATTTCATTACATAGTTAGTCGAAAACTTTCGACTTTGAATCCGAACATCGCGGCATCGGTTAGAAAAGCGAGAAGCAAAAATATTGCACTTGTTATCGTTTTTTTTTTGGCATGTATGGAAGATATTGGAAAACAAGTACCTACCTACTTTTAGTCGTAGATCTTGGGTAGATATAATATGTAAATTTGCATATATTATAAGGCCAATCAGCTGTTGTCAGCTGTCATAAAATACTCATGTTAAAACGTATGTTTAAATTAGATCACGTGAAGTGGAACACTTTTAAGTTTAATAAATAAAATAAAATTAGTTAAACTTTAGGGGTGAAACAAAAAACTGTTTAACTTAAAGATTAAATTGCTAGCTATAAATACATTTTACATACGAAAAATAATGACACTAAAAAAAGACAAACACATACATCTATAGGATTTAGCCTGCGAGATAATGAGATAGAATAATCGGTCCCCTCTTTGTGTGGTGCTTCGTAGCCTATTGGTCTCCTCTTTGTGCGGTGCTTTGTAGCATCCCCACTTATTGTGATTTGAAATGAAACGAAAAAGCGACCCCCAGAATAGACAAACATATTAATCTATAGGTTTTAGCCTGCGAGATAATGAGATAGAATAATCAGTCTCCTCTTTGTGCGGTGCTTGGTAGCCTATCAGTCTCATCTTTGTGCGGTGCTTCGTAGCCTCCCGGTTTCTTGTGCGGTGTTTCGTAGTCTCCCCATTCATTCTAGTTTTTTTTTTTTGGAATTAATTGAATTATAGGAATGAATAGAAAGAATCAATTCAAAAGGCCGGGGGAATCAGACGGAATCTATTCACTCCTGGGAATCATTCTGCCCATGTCTACTATGAACTATCCACAATTTTATCCAGTCAGTATAGTCCTGGTTAAACTGCCTAAACTCTAAAATAGACACAAGTCAATCATATAATATAAAGTTTTCAAAAGTGCTACAACTCTAGAAATATTGTTCATTGGTCAGAAGTCCACTGGAGTATGTTTCCACAATATGGAATCCTCAATACAAGGTGTAGGACATAGATTTAATAAAAAGTATACAGAATAAATTTTCGAAACATTTACTCAAGAAATATGACAACACTACAAATAATATGTTATCTTTACAAAAAAGGCGCACATTGTCAGATCTGATATTTCTACATAACCTGCCTAACAATAAAATAGATTGTCCGGAATTGCCATCCATTATTGGTTTAAATCAATGAGCTTTAACGGGGGCGCCAGCCTCCCCTTGTGGCATTTTGGAGGTCTGGGGGGGGGGGGGGGGGCGTTTCTATATTTTTAGCATTTAGGGGGAGCAGCAGAACTTCGAGTGGGCATTGTGTCAATATAGAAAATAAGCTCATTCACCAGCTATGCACACTGATACATTGACACACTTTCTTTAGGCGCAACGACTTGACAAGTTCTGTTAAATAAACTACACTACACAAAAAAATTGAGGCATAAAGCCCCGTATTCATGGTAAACATTAGTTTAGCAACATTTAATCAACATTGTTGATGAGCGGAGAGAATGTTGCTGGAAACTTTGTTGAAATAAATACAGGTTTTCCACACACCAGTCTGCGTTAAAATGTTGCCCGAGGAAGTAGTGTTGTTGTGTTCTCTGTATCTGATGAATAGGATTTCAATTAAAATAAAGAGAAAAAGATGGTGGATTCGAAACTATCTTCTGCCTGTAGTTTTCTTTGCAGACAACTTTTTTTTCTCTCTAGTAAACTTAGTACGCAGTACATGTATTTTAGTTTCCACGTCTTTTTTGGGTACATTTAGGGCTTGAGAAATTTCTTCGAATGCATCGTTCCTTTTATTTCTATCTTTGTTTTATTTTATAGAAGAATCCCATAATAATGGTTTAGATTGAAACAATTCTATTAATTGCATTATTTTATCATTGCTCCACACTACTGCCATGTTTATAAACTGTTGCAAACACGTTCACACACGTCAACATTTGTTGCTAAACTGATGTTTACGCTCGTCGGGCGAGAGCTTGTCAACACGCCGTTATCAACTCCGCAACACGCAGTGTTGCAAGCAACATGTTGACAGCAACCCCGCAACACTTTGATTCAACTTTGTTGCTAAACTAATGTTTACCATGAATATGGGGCTTAATACTCAATGTCAATGTAAAAATAATGTTTATTAAATGAAGACAATATTAGCGAGACTCAATCGAAAATCTGGAGACAGAAATATCAGAAAAAGATATTGGCACCTCTGGGACTCGAACCCAGGATCATATGCTATCATGGCAACAAGGTTGAAAGTGGCCGAATTGGATATAGACACCTTAGCTCAGTTAGTAGGGCTGTTGCCATAAAAGCAGAAGGTTCTGGGTTCGAGTCCCAGAGGTGCCAATATCTTTTTCTGATTTTTCTGTCTCCAGATTTTTGATTGAGCTTACCTAATATTGTCTTCATTTAATTAAATATTACAATTTGAAGTTTTACATAAAGTAAAAAATTAAAATAAATAAAAATAATGTGTTTTATTTATACTTCTTATCATTTTTTATTGTAGTAGGAAATCCATTGCGTAAATGCACTGCGTATTTTAAACTTCGGGGAAGGGGGGGGGTGGGCTGGATTATACTGAGTAAAAGGGAGCGATTCTTTCAATACGGTTAACCTCTTGTTTGCCGGGGTAAGCCAGCAAAAAGCTCCACCAATTACGACGCGGCACCCGGCGGCAGAAATGACACTCGTGTCCAGCGATTCTGACACTGTCCTTTACAAATGCGTAGGGTCAAAGGGTCAAAATCGTAGATAAACATTTTTTTTTTTCCCGCGCATGCGCAAGAACTGCGCACATTCCCGCGCTCCGGTAAATTATTAATATAAATTATTTGGAGTGACTAGGCGCATTGCAGGTTTCGCTATGGTAAAGGGAGATAATAGAGCAAGCGATTCTGACCGTGTTCTTCATACACTTTCTTTATACATAAGGGTCAAAATCGCGTGTAAAATCTCATGACACACCGGTGCACAAGCGGCAAACAAGGTTTTAAGAAACAGTGGTTTAAATGTTCCAATGAGGCGTACCAGGCCCACTTTGCTTTTTCATATAGAAGTCAACAATACTACTAATGCAGAAAAAAACTCTCCAATCTCTCACGCGATCACATTTTATACACACTATGGGGTCGTCTATTAATCACGTGATGTTTTTTAGCTCATGATCTTTTTAAAACCTCCCCCCCCCCCCCCCGCCCTCGTGATATTTCGTGATTTTTTTTCTGAACCCTCCCCCCCCCCTTTCCGAGCCTCACGTGATTAATGGACGACCCCTATGATAAATTACTACACTTAGACATTTTTCACAATTCCTTCCAAACACTTAAAACTAATTTACAAAATTTCTTGGCGTGATATAATTTATTTTAAAAGTTCTTACACTTATCTTTTCATTCAACTTTTATTACTATTCGTAAGCATGTATTTCTGGTTTAAAAATGTCTCTTTACACAATACACAATCTTCATTTTTATTATTTTACTCATTCATTCATTAGTTAAGTTTTAAGAACCGTTCAAATCCCAGGCGAAATTACCTAATGATTATAATATTTAATATTCTAGGACTCATGTAATAGGTACTAAACCGTGTAATAATTTTATTTAATATTCCTTATAACTTGTATAATAATGTACTGTGTATGTCTTAATAAACAAATACACAAAATATACCCAAATTGGGAATACCATAGACCCCTTTTGGGCAGTTGGGAAAAGGCAACGATTGAAAACTAGATCTGAAAAGACAGATTCTATAAATCTCCATCATCAGTAAAACTTTAATGTTGAGTGTGTCATCATCTCACTGGCTACGGGTTTATCTAAACTCGATTAAATGTAATATGTATTCATAAAACAAAGCTCAATAAAGAATTTTTTAAATGATAAATGAAACAATTTAACTTTGTTTGAACCACTTATATAATAAGTAAATCCGACCGGTTTCGGAACAACCGTTCCTTCTTCAGGGAAAGCGTATAAGAATTTATTTATTTATTTTCTTGTCTATCTAAAACTTTGCTTGTTTGGGCCAAATGTTTGGGCCCAATGTGTCCCAATAAAGCAGAATGGACTGTACTTTTATGAGTTGATTACCCATGACGTATAAACTCACCGTTTGCTCTCCAGGACACCCCTCTCCTTGAAGACTGTCTTCATCTCTCCATCCAGAAACTTGCGTAGAGGCTGTATGTAGCACAGGCCCGCTGTGCCAATCATGTCCCTCTCGCACTGACCCAGCTTCTGCTGGTAGGCCCCCACCTTTATCAGAGCACTCCCGTACGGAGTTCCAGAGCCAAATTCATTGCCGGCCTGAAAACAATTAATCTTCAGTAACAATCCAAAAGCAAAATCACTTAATACTAAAATCACATATTACTGCCACAGAATATATTTTCGTTGTGTAAAGGTGTTGTTATAAGAGAGGAAGGGGAAAAACTGGGTTTTGAAGTGAACTTTGTTGTAGTATGGAGGAAAGATGATTAGAGCTCATAAATAGGAGGCTTACAGTCCATAGTGCCCCAAGAAAAGAAGAAAGAAAATTAACACTTTTTGCACTGCACTGTAGGCCCCTACAAATAACATACCAGGGGTAAATGGGACAGAATGTTCAGATTTATTTTCGCTAAAGTTACATAACACGAAAGTATATCTGAATCTTAACCCGTCTTATCACAGGAGACCCAAGTTGTCCCAAAAAATCATATGCCGTTATAATAACAGGAGACCCAGATTGTCCCAGAGCGAACGTGCATTATTAAAAGTTAGATATCTCTCTTTCTGTCATGCGAATATTTGTGATTTCTTTTATGGTAGAAACGGAATGAAAAAATGCTTCTCATTGTCATAGAATTATATGAACTAGGTTGTTCAGATATTTTACAAACCCGATCAAAAGTGACGGTTTAATTTTGCGCCAATTTGTGACGAATCACACATTTAATTTTAAAATAAAATTGTATGAAAGTGATAAAAAGTGAGGTGACAGTTTTATTACAAATTTTGTTTAGAACAGAAATCTGTATTTAAAATTTTGGATTTATTCTATTTTAATTACTTTAATTCAAATATTCGCAGGTATGCATTTTTTAGCCAATTTACATTTCCAATATTAAAATTTTAATATTTAGAAACAAAAATGTTGATTTCTAATAAACACATCGGAAAGATTATTTTATCTACATTTTAGAACAATTTTTGTTTTTGCAAAAGCGTTTTAAAAAAAAACAATAAATAGGAACATTTAAAATGCATGGGATGAACCAGGAATTTTGCGCGCAAACCTTGACAGGAAAAAGTTGACAGAAAATTATTTTCTTATTATTCGAAGGGTTAATGCATTTTTGAAAATTCTTGAAGCAAGCAAAGCATTATTCTTTTTGACAGGCCAATACCGGACAATAGTAAAGTAATAAGTTATAGATCGTAGACAAACCTCAATCATATCCAAGCCGAGGTATTCCAGATTACTCAATCTATTTGGTTTCTTCTTCTCGATTTTTTCAAATATAAAATCTTCTACCCTGTTTCCAGGGTTTGGTGTGAGGACGGCCACCGTGTCTCTGACCAGCTTCTCGGTCCATTGCCTGGTCAGGTCAGACTTCTCTGCCAAGTTCTCAAACTGAGCATCGAGCTCTGTTTTTTCAGACGTACCCAATTTTTCTTCTGTAAGCTGCAAAAATTAAACTCACAAGTTTAACTCACGTAAAACGCACTCATATTTTAGTCTTATCATTTTATACGCGATTCTATTAAATAAACATATTTTTTTCGCAATATAATGGGGAACTTATGATTCTGAGTCACTCATTACGCCTTAAATGACAATAATGTATTGATACTTCTGGAAATGAGAAAAACTTTTAAATATGAAGCTAATATTCATGTTTACCTGAACCACTCTGCTGAGAGCTGTGCCAGCTTCTTTTACTAACTTTTTCACGTTGAAATCCATTTTAATTTTTGACACCTGTCAAACCTCCGCAAGATCCTGTATTGATTTTAGAAAACAAACTCATAGATAAACCAACCATGATCTTGACAAATTGCCATAATCGAAAATGTAAATAAAAAAGTATATTTTTCTTATTAAGTAAAATTTGAAAAACAAAGGCTACCTTCTAACTGTGCCAGTGTCATTTCATTCCTCTTTACAAAATTAATCATTTTATATAGATAATAGTTTTAAAATAGTATTGTAAATTAGTGTAATATAGTTTTTACTTGTATATTTGTTTTCACTGTAAGTATTTGTGTTATATAATTGGTTCTTCGGAGCAGTTAAGGTAAGATTTTTTTTTTTGATTTTTGTGCTGTAGATTTATTCGAAAATGGATAAAGAAAAACCACCTGATCCCCCAGATGATGGTTTGCTATCTGAATCCTCGGGTGTTACAAAAAAAATAATCGCGGTTAATATTCCGGAGGCTTCGGACTTCGTAACGATTATGTCAAAAAAAAGAAAAATTGCTAAACCAGCAGATAATAGAAATGCAACAGATTTTGAACAAATACATCGAAAAACACCCTCCACGCAAAACGACTCCCTTCCAAATAATTCTGTTTTACAGGATGTAATTCCGTCCACTTCTTCCTCGATTTCAAGTCTAAGTCCAGCAAGCCCTTCAACCACACCCGCCCCACTGGTAAACAATACTCCTTCACAAATGTCACGTCTGTATAATAATCTTGATAGACCACCTTACATTACACACGTGACTAAAATTTCAAAGGATGAAAAACAATCAAATTTATACGATGTGGACTTTGGACATTTTATGTTTAAAAATAAAATCCACCCTGTCTGGAATGGAGTAAAATCGGTTGGGCGTAACCGTCTTTCTGTTGAATTCAAGACAGCGGCTGAGGCCAATAGTTTTGTAAAATCTGATGTTGCCAAAAAAAAACTCGTACAACGTTTTCATACCTACATATCAGGTTACAAAGTTAGGTGTCACAAAAGGGATCCCACCGCATTGGTCGATAGAGGACATCCTGGAAAACATTACTGTTCCTCAAGGTTTCGGAAAAGTTTTAAAAGCGCGTCGTCTAAATTACAGGTTTAATACGGGAAACTCTGTAGAATGGAGACCCTCCCAATCCGTTGTCCTAACATTTGACAGCAAAGACCTTCCACAAAATGTTACTATGTTTAACGTCTCTCTACCAGTAGAGCTCTATGTGTTCCCAACTGTGCAATGCTACAAGTGCTGCAGATTTGGACACACGAAGAACCTCTGCAGATCAGAACCCCGTTGCTTCAAGTGCAGTTCGTCCCATAGTGGCGATTCCTGTGATAAAACAGAGGAAAATTATAAATGTTTAAACTGCTCCGGTACCCACATGTCCATCAGCAAAACTTGCCCTGAACTGTCAAGGCAGCGCAATATTAAACACACAATGGCCGAGAAGAGCATCTCTTATGCGGAAGCATCAAGAATGTTTAACAAATCCATTCCATCTTATTCTGAAGTAACTTCCAAAAATTCTAAAAAATCCACCCCTTCTCAACCTTCTTCTTCTTCATTTAGAAAAACTGTTGAAAGGGTCGTGAAACCTAGAGTTCTAACAAAAAAAAATAATGCTAATCACGAATCCCTTCTGTGGTTCCCTAATGGACAAATTCCTTCCAGTTCAAATTTCAATTCTTACCTAAAGTCATCTACTAAAGAACAAAATTATAATATAGACCTTAACTCTACACTAATCACCTCATTTTTACATATTTTACAAACTTTAAATAAAAACAACATTCAAATACCGTCCCACGTTGCTAAACAAATTACTAATATTATCAACTCAACTAGAAATGGCTCCTCTGATGAGGATTCTTCAGTGGAATTGTCATAGTCTTAGAAATAAGACTGAAGAATTTTTAAACACATTACACTCAAACTCAATTGCAGTGGCTGCCATCTCGGAGACGTGGCTGGAACCGGATTCTGATTTCAGAGTCAGGGGATACCACTGTCTTCGAGACGACCGTCAAGATGGAAAGGGCGGCTCCGCTCTTTTCATTAAAAAATCATTACCCTTCTCCCCTGTAGATGTAAAACCAATTGGTTGTCCTTTTCAAGTGACGGCCGCAAAGGTTTTTGACACTACAATAATTTCTTTGTATATATCACCATCTAATAAACCTTCTAAATCAATCCTAAAAGCTATGTTTTCCAAGGTCACTACCCCTTCTCTTGTTCTGGGAGATTTCAATGCCCATCACGGATTATGGGGAGCTCACAATTGTGACAGAATGGGCAGAGATATTGTTGATCTACTAGATGAACTAGACTTTTGTATTATCAATGATGGTTCTCCTACTCGTCTTCAGGTGCCTGGTCAGCGACCCAGCATGGTTGATCTTACTATTTGCAATTCCAACATAGCCGCATCCCTGTTATGGAAGGTTTTGGATGACCCTCATGGGAGTGATCATTACCCCATCCTCATTGAATCCTCAAATATTTATCATTCCAACAAAAATGTCAAGTGCAGTAGTCGAAAACCAAGGTTCTTAACTGCCAGAGCCAACTGGAATGACTATTCAAATCATACAAAGTTCTCTGTGCAAAATCTGCCCTCTCCAACTACAGAAAATGTTGCGGAATGTTACGATTTATTTGTGTCTGCAGTCATTACGGCCGCAGAAAAATTTATCCCCATTAAAACGACACGTAACAAAGGGAAACCTCCCCCAGCTCCTTGGTGGGATATTGAATGCTCAGACGCAGTAGATATGAGGAAAAAATATGCGAAAATTTATTCAACAAATATGAATATGGAGAACTTCCTTCAGTATAAACAAATTGAAGCTAAGACCAAACGTCTTCTAAAAAACAAAAAACGTCAAGGCTGGAAAAAATTTTGCACATCATTATCTCCCGAAGTTCCTCTTTCAGTTGTTTGGAATTCAATTCACAGGTTTAAGGGTTCTCACGTCCCAACGGTGACTCGACCACTCACTTCAGAGTGGGTGAAGGAATTTGCCGATAAACTAGCTCCTCAAACTGCAAGTAATTTTAATGAAACAGAATTCACATACTCATTTAAAACACGGGGTTGGATGGACACCCACTTCAATTTAACGGAACTTAGGGAGGTCTTAAACGATCTCACAGACTCATCCGCTGGTGTAGATGGAATTCCTTATAGCTTTATTAAAAACTGCGACGTTACCACACTAAACTATTTTCTTTCAATTATAAATCTGATCTTTGACTCCGGCAAAATTCCATCATCCTGGAAAACTCAAATAATTGTTCCCATTCTGAAACCCCAGAAAGACCCTAACTCTGGACTTTCTTACAGACCTATAGCTCTGTCATCTTCCTTAGTTAAAATAGCTGAACATATGATTAAAAGACGTCTAGACTGGTATGCAGAAAATGAGAAAATTCTTCCCAGCTCTCAGTTTGGCTTTCGAAAAAGAAAAAGTACGATCGAAAGTGTGTCCATCCTGACTTCTGATATCCAGTTAGCCCTGGCCGATAATGAATTCCTTGTCGGTGTTTGCCTTGATGTGTGCGGAGCTTTTGACAATGTTTTATTGGATGTTTTATTTAATAAATTATTAAAAATTGGCATCCCTCGTAAGCTTTCTAGTTTTATAATTAACCTCCTTCTTACCAGGAAAATTCAAATCCAGGTGCTGGATTCTCCTCCACTGGAAAGAATAGTAAACAAGGGTTTGCCTCAGGGCTCCGTCCTTAGTCCTATCCTTTTTAATATTTATACCTTTGACCTGCATCGGAGTATGCATCCATCTTGTAAAATACTCCAGTATGCGGATGATCTTTTTATATATATTTCAGGACGAATTATTTCTATTCTGGAGGATGTGATTAACATTTGCATGAAAAACCTTGACACCTGGTTAAAAAATCACGGCTTAGAAATTTCTCCGTCCAAAAGCAATGTTATCGTCTTTTCCAGAAAACGTGTTACTCCGCGTGTAACAGTCCAAATAAATAATTCAATTCTCCCTATGCAGGTACAAATAAGATTCCTTGGGGTAATTTTAGACTCTAAGTTAACATGGAACCCGTATGTTAATTTAATCATTAACAAATGTCAAGCTGGCCTCAACACTTTACGTGCCGTTTCACGGGTCTGGTGGGGAAGTCATCCATTCACCCAAAAACTTTTTTATAACGCATATGTTAGGAGTCATTTGGATTACGCGTCATTCCTCATTGAACCCACTTCTAAAAAGAACCTCGCAAGGTTGGACCGTATTCAATTTCAATGTTTAAGATTGATTATCGGAGCAATGCGTTCTTCCCCAATTAACGCTTTACAAGTGGAGGCTGTGGAGGCTCCTCTTCATTTCAGAAGACAGTTCTTGGCTGACAAGTTTTTATTTAAATGCTTAAGACTCTCTAATCACCCACTGAAAGACAAAATTACTGCACTCACTGCTCAAGTGAAATCACTTCCATATTGGAGGAACAAATCAATCCCTCTTCTTGTTAAAAGCCTCCATACGTACTGTTCGTATAAACCCCTCTTAAATCCATCAGACAGACTTCCTTTATATGCCAACTCCTTTCGTATTCATTTGTGTAAACCAAATATTCTTTTTTCTCTCGGCATAATTAACAATCACAAAGCTCCAACAAAACTTATCCAAATTTTAAATTCGAAATATTCCAACTGGAAAATTATTTACACAGATGGTTCCAAGTCTCCCTTATCAAACCATGTGGGAGCGGCATTCCACTGTCCATCAGATCAAGTCGATAGAAAAATTAAACTTCCAAAAGAGGCTTCCGTTTTCACTGCTGAATGTATAGCCATTTTTGAATCTCTCAAATACATTGACGATGTTAACATTGGAAAATTCTTAATTCTCTCCGATTCCCTGAGTGCACTTCAAAAATTAAACTCTTCCCCTTTCCATTACCCAGAAGACGATTTCTGTGTTGGAATTCGCACTTTAATTCATAAATTAACCGACTCTGGCAAAGAAATCGTCTTGGCTTGGATACCTAGTCACTGCGGTATCCCTGGAAATGAAAAGGCCGATTCATTGGCGAAAGATGCCATTATTTCGGGAGATATTTTATATAAATTTTTAAACACCGATGACATTTTCATAAAATTGAAGGAAAACATGATTTCCACATGGCAGAATCATTGGGAAGAATCTAGTCAATCAAAAGGATATAGCTTTTTCACAATTCAGCCAACGATTCCTTCAAAACCGTGGTTTTCAAGACTTTCTTTTAACAAATTCTCGACATCATCCATTTGCCGCATGCGGATAGGGCATTGCTGCCACAATGTTCACCTGACAAAAATTCATATTAAGAATTCTGCGATGTGTGAATGTCGTCTTGGTGAAGAGGATCTCAATCATATTTTTTTCAGTTGTCCTTTAAATAATTCATACAAAAATTTCTTCCCTCACCTAATCAGTTCGGGTATATTGCCTCCCTACAACATTGCATGCCTGTTATCTTCTGTGAACAAACGCGTGTATAAAGTCTTGGCTAATTTCCTGAATATTAACAGCATCAATTTGTAACTGTAAGTTAAGTTTCATGTATTTATTTATTTATTTTATTTTTTACGCACAATAAATTGTGTCAGCATATCTTTTAATTTCCTTGTTATGTTTAATTAAAATCATCTCTTATTGTAATAATTTTGCGTATTATTATTATTATTATTTGTATAGTATTATTATATAATGTAGATAGGTTCTTGTTATTAAAACTAAATTAGTTAATATTATCCAAAAATTACACTCACAAAATTACACTCACAAAAGCATTCACTTGACACTGGCCAGAACACTCTTTTGGGGTGAAGAGCCATTTAAAAAAAAAAAAAAAAAAAAAAAATTAAGTAAAATTTCTTCTTCTTCTCGCTCTTTTTTGTGGCTCTTCACCCGCAAGGGTGCCTTTGTGTGTGGTTTGGTTTATTTATGGTGCCTTTTCAGAAAAATTAAAAAATGAAATTTAAAAATTCCAGATTTTTGCATGAAATGCAATGTACTTCAACATTCTTTTGATGATTTGGAGAGAATTAATGAAGTACCTAGTAAGAATTGCAAGGACAATTCACGATGTCCATGAATAATAAATGTATAATGACGATCCTTGTATTTCAGCGAAAAAAAACAAATTCAAACTAAAAATAGTTCTAACAACAGTACAATAAAAATTTTATTTATTTATTTCTCAAACACTTTGGTACCTACTTTGATGTATGGCAGTGGGGCATGGAACTGATAGAGGAAAGTAGACGAAAGTAGAGGAGAGTAGTGAATGCTATAGCAATGGGATCCCTGAGGCGTATGTGTTGTAAAACCATGCATCGTCCTGTATATTTTCTGCTCTATATTAGTGATCGATGAACCGGTGGATGATGGAAATGGTTTGTCTACTTTGTAGCTGGAAGTAAGATTGTAGAAATATATTATGAGTTTGTGCAGAGCGCCTTTGAGGTGATTTTTTTACAAAAATGGCGTTAAACAAATCATCCATATATTATTACTCTTATGATTGTGTGAGAAATGTGGAGATCCGCAAAGAATGCAAGGCTGTTATAAGCGTAATGAGTAAGATTAAGAAAGGGACCCTCAGATGGTTTGGGTATGTAAAGCGAATGAACAAAGCTTTGAATGTAAGTAGAATATATGAAGTCGGGGACGCCAGAGAAAGATCTGACACGATCAAGTGAATCAAATACTTGCGTCGGGCCACGGCAAATGTCAGAATAGTACAATAAGATTTATCAGTCGATGCGTGAATTGAATGAGGCAAAGAGTGTATGCCAAGACCGAGTTGTTTGGCCGTCCGTTCTATCTGCCTACCCCTGCGGGGAAACGGCGTGATGGTTAGTTGGTTATTCTTGTATTTCCTGTTTATAATAAAATACTAAAACATGTCTTTTTGTCTTTTTTAGACCATATTTCTTTTACCTGCCCACGCCCTCATTGTGCCATCTCAACGCCTCCTAATTTTCTCTGGGTCTTCTACTGCCCCCCTGAAAATCTCAAACGCCCACAAACGTCCACGTTGAGAACCTACGATATACATTATGAATGCATTCAAAATCAACTTAGGATTCATAAACCAACTGGGCGTCTTTTTTTTTTTTTTTTTTTTAATGGCTCTTCACCCCAAAAGAGTGTTCTGGCCAGTGTCAAGTGAATGCTTTTGTGAGTGTAATTTTGTGAGTGTAATTTTTGGTTAATATTAACTAATTTAGTTTTAATAACAAGAACCTATCTACATTATATAATAATACTATACAAATAATAATAATAATAATACGCAAAATTATTACAATAAGAGAAGATTTTAATTAAACATAACAAGGAAATTAAAAGATATGCTGACACAATTTATTGTACGTAAAAAATAAAATAAATAAATAAATACATGAAACTTAACTTACAGTTACAAATTGATGCTGTTAATATTCAGGAAATTAGCCAAGACTTTATACACGCGTTTGTTCACAGAAGATAACAGGCATGCAATGTTGTAGGGAGGCAATATACCCGAACTAATTAGGTGAGGGATGAAATTTTTGTATGAATTATTTATAGGACAACTGAAAAAAATATGATTGAGATCCTCTTCACCAAGACGACATTCACACATCGCAGAATTCTTAATATGAATTTTTGTCAGGTGAACATTGTGGCAGCAATGCCCTATCCGCATGCGGCAAATGGATGATGTCAAGAATTTGTTAAAAGAAAGTCTGGAAAACCACGGTTTTGAAGGAATCGTTGGCTGAATTGTGAAAAAGCTATATCCTTTTGATTGACTAGATTCTTCCCAATGATTCTGCCATGTGGAAATCATGTTTTCCTTCAATTTTATGAAAATGTCATCGGTGTTTAAAAATTTATATAAAATATCCCCCGAAATAATGGCATCTTTCGCCAATGAATCGGCTTTTTCATTTCCAGGGATACCGCAGTGACTAGGTATCCAAGCCAAGACGATTTCTTTGCCAGAGTCGGTTAATTTATGAATTAAAGTGCGAATTCCAACACAGAAATCGTCTTCTGGGTAATGGAAAGGGGAAGAGTTTAATTTTTGAAGTGCACTCAGGGAATCAGAGAGAATTAAGAATTTTCCAATGTGAACATCGTCAATGTATTTGAGGGATTCAAAAATGGCTATACATTCAGCAGTGAAAACGGAAGCCTCTTTTGGAAATTTAATTTTTCTATCGACTTGATCTGATGGGCAGTGGAATGCCGCTCCCACATGGTTTTATAAGGGAGACTTGGAACCATCTGTGTAAATAATTTTCCAGTTGGAATATTTCGAATTTAAAATATAAGTTTTGTTGGAGCTTCGTGATTGTTAATTATGCCGAGAGAAAAAAGAATATTTGGTTTACACAAATGAATACGAAAGGAGTTGGCATATAAAGGAAGTCTGTCTGATGGATTTAAGAGGGGTTTATACGCACAGTACGTATGGAGGCTTTTAACAAGAAGAGGGATTGATTTGTTCCTCCAATATGGAAGTGATTTCACTTGAGCAGTGAGTGCAGTAATTTTGTCTTTCAGTGGGTGATTAGAGAGTCTTAAGCATTTAAATAAAAACTTGTCAGCCAAGAACTGTCTTCTGAAATGAAGAGGAGCCTCCACAGCCTCCACTTGTAAAGCGTTAATTGGGGAAGAACGCATTGCTCCGATAATCAATCTTAAACATTGAAATTGAATACGGTCCAACCTTGCGAGGTTCTTTTTAGAAGTGGGTTCAATGAGGAATGACGCGTAATCCAAATGACTCCTAACATATGCATTATAAAAAAGTTTTTGGGTGAATGGATGACTTCCCCACCAGACCCGTGAAACGGCACGTAAAGTGTTGAGGCCAGCTTGACATTTGTTAATAATTAAATTAACATACGGGTTCCATGTTAACTTAGAGTCTAAAATTACCCCAAGGAATCTTATTTGTACCTACATAGGGAGAATTGAATTATTTATTTGGACTGTTACAAGCGGAGTAACACGTTTTCTGGAAAAGACGATAACATTGCTTTTGGACGGAGAAATTTCTAAGCCGTGATTTTTTAACCAGGTGTCAAGGTTTTTCATGCAAATGTTAATCACATCCTCCAGAATAGAAATAATTCGTCCTGAAATATATATAAAAAGATCATCCGCATACTGGAGTATTTTACAAGATGGATGCATACTCCGATGCAGGTCAAAGGTATAAATATTAAAAAGGATAGGACTAAGGACGGAGCCCTGAGGCAAACCCTTGTTTACTATTCTTTCCAGTGGAGGAGAATCCAGCACCTGGATTTGAATTTTCCTGGTAAGAAGGAGGTTAATTATAAAACTGGAAAGCTTACGAGGGATGCCAATTTTTAATAATTTATTAAATAAAACATCTAATAAAACATTGTCAAAAGCTCCGCACACATCAAGGCAAACACCGACAAGGAATTCATTATCGGCCAGGGCCAACTGGATATTAGAAGTCAGGATGGACACACTTTCGATCGTACTTTTTCTTTTTCGAAAGCCAAACAGAGAGCTGGGAAGAATTTTCTCATTTTCTGCATACGTAGTCTAGACGTATGCATAGTCTAGACGTCTTTTAATCATATGTTCAGCTATTTTAACTAAGAAAGATGACAGAGCTATAGGTCTGTAAGAAAGTCCAGAGTTAGGGTCTTTCTGGGGTTTCAGAATGGGAACAATTATTTGAGTTTTCCAGGATGATGGAATTTTGCCGGAGTCAAAGATCAGCTTTATAATTGAAAGAAAATAGTTTAGTGTGGTAACGTCGCAGTTTTTAATAAAGCTATAAGGAATTCCATCTACACCAGCGGATGAGTCTGTGAGATCGTTTAAGACCTCCCTAAGTTCCGTTAAATTGAAGTGGGTGTCCATCCAACCCCGTGTTTTAAATGAGTATGTGAATTCTGTTTCATTAAAATTACTTGCAGTTTGAGGAGCTAGTTTATCGGCAAATTCCTTCACCCACTCTGAAGTGAGTGGTCGAGTCACCGTTGGGACGTGAGAACCCTTAAACCTGCGAATTGAATTCCAAACAACTGAAAGAGGAACTTCGGGAGATAATGATGTGCAAAAATTTTTCCAGCCTTGACGTTTTTTGTTTTTTAGAAGACGTTTGGTCTTAGCTTCAATTTGTTTATACTGAAGGAAGTTCTCCATATTCATGTTTGTTGAATAAATTTTCGCATATTTTTTCCTCATATCTACTGCGTCTGAGCATTCAATATCCCACCAAGGAGCTGGGGGAGGTTTCCCTTTGTTACGTGTCGTTTTAATGTGGATAAATTTTTCTGCGGCCGTAATGACTGCAGACACAAATTAATCGTAACATTCCGCAACATTTTCTGTAGTTGGAGAGGGCATATTTTGCACAGAGAACTTTGTATGATTTGAATAGTCATTCCAGTTGGCTCTGGCAGTTAAGAACCTTGGTTTTCGACTACTGCACTTGACATTTTTGTTGGAATGATAAATATTTGAGGATTCAATGAGGATGGGGTAATGATCACTCCCATGAGGGTCATCCAAAACCTTCCATAACAGGGATGCGGCTATGTTGGAATTGCAAATAGTAAGATCAACCATGCTGGGTCGCTGACCAGGCACCTGCAGACGAGTAGGAGAACCATCATTGATAATACAAAAGTCTAGTTCATCTAGTAGATCAACAATATCTGTGCCCATTCTGTCACAATTGTGAGCTCCCCATAATCTGTGATGGGCATTGAAATCTCCCAGAACAAGAGAAGGGGTAGTGACCTTGGGAAACATAGCTTTTAGGATTGATTTACAAGGTTTATTAGATGGTGATATATACAAAGAAATTATTGTAGTGTCAAAAACCTTTGCGGCCGTCACTTGAAAAGGACAACCAATTGGTTTTACATCTACAGGGGAGAAGGGTAATGATTTTTTAATGAAAAGAGCGGAGCCGCCCTTTCCATCTTGACGGTCGTCTCGAAGACAGTGGTATCCCCTGACTCTGAAATCAGAATCCGGTTCCAGCCACGTCTCCGAGATGGCAGCCACTGCAATTGAGTTTGAGTGTAATGTGTTTAAAAATTCTTCAGTCTTATTTCTAAGACTATGACAATTCCACTGAAGAATCCTCATCAGAGGAGCCATTTCTAGTTGAGTTGATAATATTAGTAATTTGTTTAGCAACGTGGGACGGTATTTGAATGTTGTTTTTATTTAAAGTTTGTAAAATATGTAAAAATGAGGTGATTAGTGTAGAGTTAAGGTCTATATTATAATTTTGTTCTTTAGTAGATGACTTTAGGTAAGAATTGAAATTTGAACTGGAAGGAATTTGTCCATTAGGGAACCACAGAAGGGATTCGTGATTAGCATTATTTTTTTTTTGTTAGAACTCTAGGTTTCACGACCCTTTCAACAGTTTTTCTAAATGAAGAAGAAGAAGGTTGAGAAGGGGTGGATTTTTTAGAATTTTTGGAAGTTACTTCAGAATAAGATGGAATGGATTTGTTAAACATTCTTGATGCTTCCGCATAAGAAATGCTCTTCTCGGCCATTGTGTGTTTAATATTGCGCTGCCTTGACAGTTCAGGGCAAGTTTTGCTGATGGACATGTGGGTACCGGAGCAGTTTAAACATTTATAATTTTCCTCTGTTTTATCACAGGAATCGCCACTATGGGACGAACTGCACTTGAAGCAACGGGGTTCTGATCTGCAGAGGTTCTTCGTGTGTCCAAATCTGCAGCACTTGTAGCATTGCATAGTTGGGAACACATAGAGCTCTACTGGTAGAGAGACGTTAAACATAGTAACATTTTGTGGAAGGTCTTTGCTGTCAAATGTTAGGACAAAGGATTGGGAGGGTCTCCATTCTACAGAGTTTCCCGTATTAAACCTGTAATTTAGACGACGCGCTTTTAAAACTTTTCCGAAACCTTGAGGAACAGTAATGTTTTCCAGGATGTCCTCTATCGACCAGTGCGGTGGGATCCCTTTTGTGACACCTAACTTTGTAACCTGATATGTAGGTATGAAAACGTTGTACGAGTTTTTTTTGGCAACATCAGATTCTACAAAGCTATTGGCCTCAGCCGCTGTCTTGAATTCAACAGAAAGACGGTTACGCCCAACTGATTTTACTCCATTCCAGACAGGGTGGATTTTATTTTTAAACATAAAATGTCCAAAGTCCACATCGTATAAATTTGATTGTTTCTCATCCTTTGAAATTTTAGTCACGTGTGTAATGTAAGGTGGTCTATCAAGATTATTATACAGACGTGACATTTGTGAAGGAGTATTGTTTACCAGTGGGGCGGGTGTGGTGGGAGGGCTTGCTGGACTTAAATTTGAAATCGAGGAAGAAGTGGACGGAATTACATCCTGTAAAACAGAATTATTTGGAAGGGAGTCGTTTTTCGTGGAGGGTGTTTTTCGTTGTATCTGTTCAAAATCTGTTGCATTTCTATTATCTGCTGGTTTAGCAATTTTTCTTTTTTTTGACGTAATCGTTACGAAGTCCGAAGCCTCTGGAATATTAACCGCGATTATTTTTTTTGTAACACCCGAGGATTCAGATAGCAAACCATCATCTGGGGGATCAGGTGGTTTTTCTTTATCCATTTTCGAATAAATCTACAGCACACAAATCAAAAAAAAAATCTTACCTTAACTGCTCCGAAGAACCAATTATATAACACAAATACTTACAGTGAAAACAAATATACAATTACACTAATTTACAATACTATTTTAAAACTATTATCTATATAAAACAACGATACTCAACCTTTTTTCTCTTCGGGCCACATACAAGTATTTGTAAAGTTACGCGGGCCGTAACACTATACTGGTATGACGAAAAAAATCATCAACCCCCCCCCCAACATTTTTTCGATTTAATTTTGAAGACACTCCGCCATTATAATTTTTGTATAATTTGTAGAGCGCTGTTTTTGTGAAAAATTACCTAATTATGCGTATTTATATTATAAGAAAATATTACTTTATACGACAGCAAGAAATGCTTTTAAAATTAGTAGGTACCTGACTAACCATTGACATTAACCAGTTTTTATGTATTATAATTGATGCGGTTGTTTCTAGAAGTGGCACTTTTATTTGTAAATTACTAGCTGGTACACGGCATGCGTTGCTATGCCGTTTAATAAGGAAATAGTTTCTCACTGCGTGTCCTTTACCATTCGTCTCTTTCCCCTTCTGCCTCCCCTTTCTCTCCCGCGTCCCCTTCCCCTCTCGCGTTCCCACTCCGCCTCCTCCACCTTCCCTCTTCCCACTCCACTCCCCCCCTTCCCCGTCCCGTGACTCCCCCTCCCAAGTTCACCTCCCCCTTCCCAGATTCCCTCCCCTTTCCCTGGTTTCACTCCAACCCTCCCGCACTCCATACATTCAGTCCCGGTACATTCAGTTTTCAAATAGCTCGTGTGCCACCTATTCAATTTTTTTTATACAAATTTCATAACGTCAGAGCTCACCAGTGGTTTTATACAAACCTTGTCCTGACAATAACGAACACAAAAAAAAGAATTATCCAATTTGGTGCAGTCGTTAGGAAGTTATGCGCTTAGCAACACATTGAGAGATTCATATTTATATTATAGATTTGCGCGCGTCCTTGTGTGTCAAATATTTGTTTTTTGGGATTAAATCTAGCGTGTGTAAATAGCAACACTCTTACACATCTGCCCTGATGATGGACACTGTAACGCTGTCCGAAACGTTGGCTAAAGACGGAGGTAGCGCAACACGGCATAACACCCCAAAAACAATTAACAAAAAAAAACCTTTTGGCCGTGAATATCTAAACAAGTATCTTACTCTTGTACCAGATCGTGTGGACCATAAAGACATCCTTTTCGGGTGTCACTATCTGTGCGTCAAAGTCGAAACGAATCTCAAGATTATAAATCGAATCGAATCGAATATTCGAAATTTAGAATGATAGTTTTTTTTAAATCAAGTTCCTGATGGTAAAGTGGTTAGGGGCGCACACAAAAGCTTGGCGGGCCGCATGCGGCCCGCGGGCCGCAGGTTGAGTATCGTTGATATAAAATGATTAATTTTGTAAAGAGGAATGAAATGACACTGGCACAGTTAGACGGTAGCCTTTGTTTTTTCCCAACTGGGCGTCTTAAAATCAAATGAATTATCGATAGAACAACGTACGCTGGATGCCAGGCGCTTCGTGAATCAAGTTTCTTTTAATCAAACATATAAATTACGATTTTGGCGCTCCCTAAAACTTCTGTTGGTTTGCTCCATAAATAAACTCCGTGCTTTTTGTACTGACGAAGCATAAATAAACCAATCCCTGACGAAGTGTCAACGCTATTTACATATTTGTGCTATATACATATACTGTGGTACTATGACGTCACACATACCATCGACAAGATAAGAGGAATTTAAAAAAAGGCTCAGCCATAGACAATATAATTCTTCTCTTTATTATTCTTTCGGTACCTACCCAGTTCATTAGCCTAAAATATAATTTCAAAAATAAAATGAAATGTCAAAAACTTTCCCAGGTCCCAGAGCAACAAGAGCTGCATCATGGCTGCATCTGACGGATTGCTGCTTGAGAAAATGAAACTTACTTTTCTTTACAACTCATTTTCTCTAGACAGAGCTTTCGTCAGATGGAAACCCATAGCTTTAAGAAACCAACTGTCGTAAAACAACCTAAAATTACTTGAAATTTCAATCCCTTCAAAACGGGAAGCACTATTTCAAATAAGATTATAGATTATCGTTCCTACGACAATATTGAATTTGGCACTTCTCTGGTACAGAGCAATGAAAACTCAAATACATGTTTTAGTATTTTAGGTAACTATCGGTTCGGACTGGCCACGCTTATTACGAATAATTTTTAGAAAAAAACTTTAGATTCGTCTTAATTACTATAAAAGGAAACTTTTTGGCTTTGGGGCGGCGGAAAATAATGCATTTTAATTTTCAATTGCATAAAACCAAAATTCGCTTCGCGACCGACACAGCGAAAATCCGCGGCCGTACCTGTCACTGTTACCCCCCCCCCCCCCCCAATAACCCCACCCCTCAGCCACTCAACACCACCCCCATCTAAACTCTCAGGACTCTCTTCGGACTCTTGTGCGATATTAAAATTTTCTATATACTTATCCCCCCTCTCAACCTTACCCCTAAGCCACCCCACCCCGCCTCATATCAACTCTCCCTCAACCCCCCTCCCTTAGGAGCAGTTGGAACTCTTGTGCAGTATTCCCATAATATATACTCCCACCTCCTCACCAGCCCTCAACCCTCCATATGATTGGTATTGCTACGCTACTGTGGATTAGTCTTGCTTAGGACCAAATGCCCCGGTACTACATCTGTAATTTGAGGTATTTGAAGTCCGGTAAATTATAAGTGCCCAAGCTGTATCTATGGCTCACCACCTCAAAAATGTCGCATACACAAAATCTAATGATGTAGTGCCAATACACCAACCACCTCACGCTCTGATACAAAGTTGCATATAAGACATGTAGTGCTACAACACCAACCACCTCACACTTCATTTAGGTGAGTTGGTACAAATACATTTGGTGAAGTGGGGGGATATTTTACGTTTTTGTATGGGACATTAGTGGTGCCTCTTGTATAAGGTACTCAACACTGCACGTTTGGTAGCAGGGGTGAGGTTTGTCTAGGTTTTGGCGGCGGATACTCACCCACTGCTCCCCCACAGCGTGCAGGCCAGATCGGGAGGGACTGCTTGCGGGAGTATTACAACATCTCTCGACTCATCGACTTGTAGTGGAAGGGACACACTGAACCCCAGATTCCTTCCCACCCCTTTATCTGTCCCAAATCTTCGTCTCCTTCCTCTCCTTAAAAATACCTTTCACACAACACCCCCAAAGATGACATACCAATAGGGGAAATTATTTTTCTCAGAGCTTCAGTTTGGAGCTAATGTTAAAAAAGGGGAACGTCACTGTCTAAGTCTGATTTTGAAAAACTCTGTAAAGCCTGAGCAATGCAGGTGAATTCAGCTAATTAATAATAATTGTCAGACAGTAACTACTTGAAATTATTATTTTTTACAGAAGGATTGACATGTTTATAACCTGCAATTTCACATGGCAACAATAGACAAAAAACCTTAGGTAAACCGACCTTTGAAATAAGTACCTATATTGGCGTAATGTTTATGTTGTTGACCATGGGGCAAGGTTGTTGCTGATGTCTCTATCAATTTGCAATCTTGAACTATAAAATCAACTTGCTCTATTGTTTGTTGTTTTTTCCTCACAACTGACTTGGCCAAAAGATTTTGTTAGCTCCAAATAATAATATTTTAAGTAGGAAGAACAATATTTGGATAAAAACTTATTTATTATAAATTTGAAACAAATCTAACAAACAATAAATAGTTATTTAACACATATAAACTTTGGTAGAAATACATAATACAAAATTCAACTACCTACCTATTAGTACAATAATTGTTAGAAGTTAATAGTAAAATAAACATAAATTATATAAAACATCAATAAATACACCCGGAAAAAAGATTCGGAATTCAGATCAAAGCAAGACAAATATTATTTATTAATTCGGTAAATAAAAAAGTACAACAGCGATAAGATTGAAAAAAGTTTGATGCACAGTTTACATTGTTACAAGACTTTAACAAATTATATTATTTAAAGTTACATTTAGTTATCATCGGTTATTCACACAACCAAAAGATATGATTCTGTTAGTGAATGTTAATTTATTTCACTCAAAGAAATATGAAAAATGTTTGGTGAGAATTCAATCTGTCGCTGTTCAATTTATTGATAGAGGATTCACAAAGTGCTAATGAGATAAAGGGTGAATTTGAGTGTTCAGTGAATACATCCAATCTTATCACAGAATTCATACCATGTGGATTTGAAAAATTTTATACATTTAAGAATGATTTACTTCTATAAATACATATTATAATTTAAAAACCTGAGTGCAAGTACGAAAATTTCATTCTTCATTTATACCGTAATCCATGCTTCTTTCTACCCTTATCCAGCGGTTGTTAGGTTTGTTACAAGTCAATGTAAGTCGATCACGGAAATTTGAAATGCTAATTATTGTTAGGGAGAGCGAAAAGAAAGTTTTTTGTTTTTTTTAAACATCATATCTCCTGTTTTGTGCACTAATTATGATTTTTTATCATAAAATAGCATTGAATAGATCTTTTAGAATACATAACATTTTTTGTAAATTTATTTAATAACGGTATTTAATTTATTTTTAATTTTTCAGAAAAAAAAACTTAAAATGCATGTCGTAAAAGACACACTTATTTATTTTTCTAGAAACATTTTACAATTGCAGTGCAATACAAATGCACATATTTAACTCATTTTTTGATTTATTGTACTTTACAGCATTTCGAATTTCCACTATCAAAGTATTTGTGATATGACTTGACACTCCCGTCTTTTAGTTAGAAAAGCGATATGACACAGCAGAGAAGGAATTCAAGTTTTGTTTTGTAATAGTAAGTAGCCTGTCATAACCAAAGACAAAGGGTAGTTCATTACTGATTTTCAATGACTTAGGTACTTGGGAAAATTCCACAAAACACTACATTTTGCTCTTCATGTAAAAAATACAGTAATTGTCACATCACGGACATCCGCTGGCAAGTGTCCGTCAATGTGTTAATGTATAGGGAAACTGGCACTTGATGCACAATATTGAAAGAATAAAATAATCAGTAACCGTAGACGGCTTTGCGCTAACTTAACCCTACATTAGTTGAAATATTCCATCATCATGCCTAGCTTGGAATCATTACTGGAATAATTTTTGTTTATTTTCACTATCTCATGATTAAATGTGTCTCCTTCAATATATTTTGCATCAAATACAAGCTACCCTAAACAGAGCCATACAGAGTGAAAAAATAGTTGTGTAAAAGAACAATGTAGATGAATTACTAACCATTAAAATTAAAAATATCACTCATTTCAAATTGTACATTCATAATATTATTTTACCTCTAAATACATTGCTAAAGTATTATTTGAAATAACATTTAATTTTCAAGAAGCTAGTTTCACACGCCTTTTAATATCAAGTACAATAGCATTATGTTAAATCACATAACAAGCATATTTCAAAAATTACTAAAAAATCTTAATACAGAAATGGTTTACACTTCTAGAAGACATAAATTATATTTATGACTTATGACCAAAAAAATACTGCTGCAGAATGGTTTGCTTTTTATTCAGTGTGCATGATGAAATTAAAAACATATCATCAGAATTTTGACAAAAAATAATACCCATTGCAGTGGTTGCAAAAATAAACCCTCAATATTAAATATAAATGCTAAATGCTAACCTAGCTAAATCTCCATTAGGGACATGAGATATTGTTATTGATTGCAGATAAACAGAGAAAAATTAGTGCTCTAAGAAAATGTGGATTGATATAATATTAAGAATCACACATGTTTGAAAGGTTTTCGTGTTTTTTTTAATGTCTGTGATACAATTTATGCCTCATACAAATTAACATTTACGCAATTATCACAATATGAAAGAAATCATTCTTTCAGCATAAATATTTACTCACTAAACAGATGTACAAACAATTATATTATAACAATCTTTTTCTTGACTAATGCATTAGTTTTAAGATTACTAAAAAAGACGTTTTTATTTTTTTATTTTGTACCATTTGAAATAAAATAAAAATAAAGTACTTAATAACATGATAAGTTTTAAGATTTTCACGGCCAAAAGCATTTTCGTTATTTGTTTTGTGGTGTTATGCCGTGTTGCACTACCTCCTTCTTTAGCCAACGTTTCGGACATCGTTGCAGTGTCCGAAACGTTGGCTAAAGAAGGAGGTAGCGCAACACGGCATAACACCATAAAAACAAATAACGAAAAAAACTTAATAACATAATTCACACACAAACTAAAGTTTTTTTTAACCATTGGCAAAAGGAAACATTGAATGGCACATAATTAACATAAAATGTTATCTATACACAAAGATATTGCAGTAATTTAGGAAATTTATTGGTAGGAAACAAAAATTATTTCAGCCCACTGCAAAAATACTTGACACAGTTATTCCAACTATTTTACAATTATGTTTATTGCACAACGCTACTTGTAAAGCTGGCAGAAAAACTAGATGATAATGTGAAATCTAGAAAATGACCACTTTAAGAAACAACATGGAAAATTACAATTCGATTGATCTATTTAAACGGTTTTTACAAAATGTAGAGAGCATCATGTTTGGCAATAGGACAACAAAAGTTTATTCAAAATAACATTTTATAGAAATGGAAAAAAATTAAAAATCTTTCCCAATCAAGTGTACACATATGGCAACCCTATAAAAATATAACGTAAATAAATATAAGATACAAAACACATGCAGATTAGGTATAAAACACAATACAGAGAAGTAAAGGTCAAGTTGTATAAGTTATGACATTTAGATACAAAATTTGAGGCCTTCGACAAAGCTTCCACTTGGCAAAAGATTTTCGGAATTATCGTCAAACGTAAAGATGGCTTCATACACTAAAGTAAAGGTAGTAGTGGGCCGGTAGCAGAGGGGGTACCGGTATGTATGAGATTTCTTTCCTGGCCAAGAGAAGCAGATGGTGTACCACTCTTCCTCGTTCATTATGAAAGGTTTGGGCAGATCGATAGACATGGTTCCGTTATAATTAACATTTTGTTCATACTCAAAGGAAACATTCTCACTCCGGTTGACATTGTTAAATAGGGAAACAATGATATGTTCGGGGTATGTAAAGAGAGATTCGTTGCAATCTAGAGATTGTCGGGAGGGCACAGAAAAACTGTTGATAAATACAGTTTTCTGGCATTTAACTCGAACTTTGATGCTTTGAGATATATCATTGATTCGAAGTGGATTGGCCGTCCTGATGACCGGGCGACAGCAGTAGGACCAATCTAGTTTGAGGGGACTGCGCGGAGAAGTTATCAAGCTGAAAATAAAATTATCTTTGCTTTCAAACGAAGCCTGCAGAACTTTTCCCGCGTCTTTCAGGTATGTTTCAACCTCTTCTTTGGTTTTGTAATCTCCCGACACGATGGGCTTCATGGCCAGTAGTTCTTCTTCCGCAAGCAAGTTTAAGGTGATCAACCAATTGAAGTCTTCGGGGGGCAAGGCCAGGAACCTGATGTTGGGGAGGATTTTACACTTTATCAGGAGCTGGCGTTTGCTCTCATCCGTGGGAATCAATCCCCTCTCCATACACTCTGTATGAGCCCACTGCATCGCCACGTTTATCAATTCCTTTTCTGACAAATTAATGGATGGTTGCTGTAATATTTTTCGAAGACAAGATTCAGATATGTGGTCGAAGTCTTTGGCGAGCACAATATGAGCATGTTTGCAGATGAGAGTTAAGCAGTGAGAAATCAAGTTATCCTCTTGAATCCAGTCAGAGAAGTTGAGAATGGAGAGTACGTTGTTGATACTTGTGGTATCTTCGATATACTTGAGACAGATTTCCACCAGATAAGGAAACATGTATTTCTTGGCGGCATATAGAAGGCCACAAGCATTTTCTAATGTGTTAATTTCAACTTTATCTTTGTATATAAAATCCAGCAATAATTGAAAGACATCAGGTTCAATATCGGAAATCAGTATTTCGGTGGCTTCTGCCATGGGGCCGTACAGCATAACTTTGAAGACCGGGCTGCTGATTGCCAGGATGAGTTTGTGTGCCCGGATTATTTGGTTGCCAACCAAAAAACTGCAATCGCTCCATTCGAAGGATTCTAAAAGTTTGCTGACTCTATCATAAAGTGTAAACTGGCGGCAGTTGGGAGGCATGCACATTGTATCCATCTGAAAATTAAAATGAAACACAACGAGCAATTAGTCCTATTTAACAAAATGAAGAAGTATTAAAAAGGCAAGTAAAACCGCCACACCCTCAAGCACAGATTATGGAAATTACACTTCATTTCAACAATTACTGCAAGAAAAACTATTTACGTGCACAAAATAGATTATTAGGTTCTTGGTTTGGGAAACTAAGTAATTCATGCATATTTGGATAGAAACAAAACTTCGCAAATGTCTAAACCATACAAAAAAAAATTAAAATGGCAGCAAAGGAAATGTGTACTGGAAATTTTGAATTTTAATAAAAATTGAAGTTTTGCATCTTTTAAAATCTATCCAAACGTGATTAGTTGTTTCTTGAAGTAATTAAGTTTAAAAGTGGTGTAATTTCCAAAATCTGTGCCTAATAAAAGTGCGGCGGCTTGTGGAACATTTACTGACAACTTATTTACTGTGCAAAGAACTTTTGCTGATAAGGAGAAAATTTAATAAGATTTGAGGAAATATGGCAAATCACTTTGTACACAGATTTTTCTGGGTAAATTATTTGAATAGGTTATTGGCTTGCATCAAGTATGAAAAAGAGTATTTGTTATTTTAGAACCACTCTTATAAGACATATTATTTGAATGATATTCCAAGGATAGATCAGATAGATTTACACTTACACTTTAGATATGATAAATAGCTCTGCCAGTGAGGTACACATGAATATGTACAAAAAAAATGGTTCAACTACTTTTTGAATAATGTATGTAGTGTTGCTCATGGAATACCACAGCTTCATCTAATTGAGGTTATTGAACTTGATAAAAAAAGTAGTTTGAAGCATCGTTGAGATATGACAAGATAGCTTAGAGCATTTTCTCGTAATTAATGTTAAATGTTAATCAAACTTAATACAACAAAGTATACTCAAGGTGGAAAATTCGCAGGACAAATAAATAACATTCGCAATAATTATTTCGTACTTTACCTTGAGCGTCCTGGACGTTTTTCGGTACAAACTTGGTTCAAACAAAGATCAGAAACAAGTTAAATAACGCCGTGAACTTGAGATTGCCAAGGTTTGGGTGCCCCCAGCGATTACACAATGATAAAACCAGTTGGTTTGTTTACATCTCTGCAATGGAAACGATATCAATAAATCACACGTGCATGATATTTGATTTTTTAAATATAAAAAATTCACAAAGCACAACTTGATCTTTTCACAACAAAGGTACAATGCCTATTGGATTTAAAGAACGAACTAATTATAAAAAATCTGACCTCTGTTAGAATAAAATCAACACATTACGAACCTGCCCATAGACATACCAAAATCTGCCTGACATCCAAAGACAAAACGGCGATGTCAAATAAGAATATTTATTATTATTGGGAGTTAGGTTATATTATCTGGGATTAGTATATTTATTTATTATTTATTATCGACTGCGGTTTGCTAAAACCCGTCAAGTCACAAAATGAAAACGACTATTTATAAATTCTTAAAACTATTAAAAAAACTTGATATTTATATGAAACGGGTTAGGTATTCGTTTTTAAATTTTTTGATGCAACTTAATATTGCAAATTGCAACAAGTATGATTTGACTAAAAATCTTCCAAAAGAAGAATTTTAAATTTCGGACCGTTTTGATCTAAATATCGTTAACAATTCGGAACACACGTGCTTTTAAAAACTGTGTGTTTTAATTTTTAATATTTTTTTATTGTGTCACTGATTAGTCCAGTCAAGGAAGGAGGTGTAAAGTGCGTGAGTAGGGACCTAAGCATAAATAAACCAATCATTAGATTGATAACTTGATGCTTTTTGTACTGACGAAGTGTCGACGCTATTTACTATATATACATGCTATTTATATATATATATTTGGTCCCCATGTGATATGACGTCACACATACCATCGACAAGAATTTAAAAAAAGGCTCAACCATAGACAATATAATTCTTCTCTTTATTATTCTCTCGGTACCTATCTAATTCATTAGCCTAAAATATTTTAAAAATAAAGTGAAATGTCAAAAACTTTCCCAGAGCAACAAGAGCTGCATCTGACGGATTGCTGCTTGAGAAAATGAACTTACTTTTCTTTACAGCTCATTTTCTCTAGACAGAGCTTTTGTCAGATGGAAACCTATTGCTTTAAGAAACCAACTGTCGTAAAATAACCTAAAATTACTTGAAATTTTAATCCCTTCAAAACGGGAAGCACAATTTCAAATAAGATTAGCGTTCCTACGACAATATCGAATTTGGCACTTCTCTGGTATAGAGAAATGAAAACTCAATTACATGTTTTAGTATTTTATTATAAACAGGAAATACAAGAATAACCAAATAACCATCACGCCGTTTCCCCGCAGGGGTAGGCAGATAGGACAGACGGCCAAACAACTCGGTCTTGGCACACACTCTTTGCCTCATTCACATTCGCACATCGACTTATTGTACTATTCTGACATTGCCGTGGCCCGGCGGAAGTATCTGATTCACTTGATCGTGTCAGGCCTTCCTCCGGCGTCCCCGACTTCATATATTCTACTTACATTCAAAGCTTTGTTCATTCGCTTTACATACCCAAACCATCTGAGGGTCTCTTCATAAGAGTAATAATACAATATGGATGATTTGTTTAACACCATTTTTGTAAAAAAAATCACCTCAAAGGCGCTCTGCACAAACTCATAATATATTTCTACAATCTTACTTCCAGCTACAAAGTAGACAAACCATTTCCATCATCCACCGGTTCATCGATCACTAATATAGAGCAGAAAATATACAGGACGATGCATGGTTTTACAACACATACGCCTCAGGGATCTCATTGCTATAGCATTCAGTCTACTTTCCTCTATCAGTTCCATGCCTCACTGCCATACATCAAAGTGGGTACAGGACAAACATCAAGGTGGGTAAAAAGTGGGTACTGTTTTTGGTTAGCGCCAATGGCATTCAGTCCATTTATTAAATATCTCTATCAGCCTTCCCGTCTCTCGTAAACATACTTCTCACGATATACAAACTCATCCACCCACTCTAAGGATTCATCATTCACAACCATATTGCATACTGTTTTCGTACTCTCTTTACTGATAAAAATAGAAAATACAGAATAAGAAAGTCAAGCGTACTGAGAATGTATTTTTCCTGTCGCATTCTGGTCCAGTCCATGGAATAGATTTCCTTCTTGTGTTCTCTCAAGGACAGCGCTGCCAGAGTGGTGGAACACGTCAGCCCCCATCTCCTCATATGACACAACAATGCTACCGTCCTACATACCTACAACAAAGAATCATCATAAATTAAAAATGCTTTTAAATGTGCACCAAAATAAGTCAACTGACTTTCATAAAAAATATTTAATAAACGTTAAAACGTTAGCAGAATCGTCGTACTGCATCCGGTACTACATAAAGTTCACCAAAAAGCAAGTTTATCTTCGCAAAATAAATATCTTTACCTAGATAATAAATTGAAATGCTAACAAACCAGTACTCTGTTGGCGCGGGCACTAGTAATCCTTAGTCTCCACCAGCCTGGGTGGTTTAGTATATTTATGATCAGCCGTCACGAATTGATGTTTCAAGCTGAAAATATTTTAAAAGATACATGAAAACTAAGATAGGTATAACAAAACAAAACAAATGCAAATGCAGAAAAAAGTTTAAACTGCAAATGAATGTACCTTTGACAAGAAAAACCGTAGCAAAGAGAGTTTAATATGAATATTTGTATCTTTAGGTTATAATTAAAGGGTTTCACGTCGTCAATTGAATCACAAAATATACCTACCATTTCGCCACACTCTTAGCCACAAACATATGCACGAGTTCTTAATCGGGTAGTCGATGTATTAATAGTCTGCTGATTTCACTCCGCGCCTATTTTAGAAGCAATTTTACATTTGGTCACAACTCACAACATGCAAACAAATCGTAAAGCGACCATTTTGAAATATAATTGCGCAGAGCGTCCGCGTCCGCAACTGTCAATATAATCCAAAAATGCAAAGTCTTCCCATTGGTGGTCTGGGGAACGGCGTCACACAGTCATAGATATTATCTATCTTTGTTCTCGGTTGAAGTTTTTGGCCGGAGTTATACCCCCCTGGACCTAAGCGATTCCTTCAGAAACTTGTTTAGGGTGTGAACATACCAAAAGTCCTGACGTCTAGATGCGAGCTAGGGGAGGAGGGGGGGGGGGGGGGGAGGTCCCAATTTTCGGGTTTCCGCTTGTATCTCAAAAACGGTGCGTCGCAGAGGAAAATTTTCTAAAAATAAATACAAACTTGTAAAATTCTCTACAACTTTTATTCTATATGTAATTTTCTAAATCCCAGCCGTTTTTTAGTTACACGCTCCACAAATGTGGATATTTTCGAAAAAAAATCATTTTACCTCACATTTTTCATCAAACACTCCTTCATATCGTCTAAAATATTCATCACACATAGAAATTTATTTGAAAGAAGTTGAAAAGAATTTAATTCCCTTTTATATATATATACATATGCGTGATACGCTCGCGCCTTAGAGCGGGTTCGAACTAAAACTAATAACTTAAAATTAAGGAGGAACAAATTAAAAAAGCTACTGATTTAAGAAACGATACATTTATTCTAGTAGGACACAAAAAGGCAGGTGTTAATTATTAATCTAGTGTTAGTCTTAAAACTACATTAATTAGTCTTAAATTTAGAAAGTCTGTTTGCTTAATTCTACGGTAGTCTTTATGTAATTGTTCAGAATCTAATCACTTCGGTGGTTAAAATAAATAAAATGTTCAGTCACTTCCCTTTGGTTGCTGATGATGGAGTCTCCGCGTAAGCACACAGTCACTAGGCACTTTAAACTTAGTTATCTATTTTTTTCACTTGTTATTGCACAGATAGGAAGTTGCGAAAATTTTCGCGGTCACTTGGGTGGACTTCCTGGCGGAAGTTCGCGAACGTATCGGCGGTTCCTGGTCGAAATCCGCGAGCGTGTCTGGTAATTTCCCTGGTCGGGAAATTCCGCGGGGTCGCGTGCAAAGCCCTGGTCGGGTTGCAAAACGCAACTATTAATTTTTTATCCCTGGTCGACACTCCGTTGGCGAAGTGGAGTACCAACCCCTAGGCCGGGCAAATGGTGACTAACTTCGTGTTGAGAATTCTCCCGTCGCCTCAAGGATTGAACCTAATTCAGCCTTGAAACATTCCCATCGGCCGCAGCGGCTTCGTGAGCCAAAGGAAAAGGTTTATTGCCTTCGCCCGACGCGGCGATATTGGGTTTTATTTTATTGTTTTGTGTGTCCCTGCCGACAATATCCTGGCTTTCTTAATTTTATTAGGGTCCTTAATTGTCTTCGCCGTTCTGTGTTCGCCGCTAGCTGCAAATTTTATTATTATATTATCCTCCGTAAAAATAATTTTATCTCATCCTTCGTTGCTTTCTAAAACTATATGGCTATTTCCAGTACTTTGACTGACTAAGCTCTTTGTGTTTACCGCCTACTCCCATGCTAGCGACCTTATTGTATATGGTGCACATTTGTTCAGTTTCGTGAATTTTTGACATTAAAATACCTAAAGGTATATCATGCACATGAATCTCCAACCAGTAAATATTTACAGCAATTTTAAGTTTTTTCGTAAAATGTCGCCATTTTCAGAAAAAAATTTCAGAATTTTTTTTTTCGTAAAATGTCGCCATTTTCGCAAAATATCACCACTTTCATCAGTGGATGAAAGTGGCGACATTTTGCGAAAAAACTTTAAATTTCTGTAAATATTTACTGGTTGGAGATTTATGTACATATGTATACATATTCTAAAAGGGAATTTAATTCTTTACAACTTCTTTCAAATGAGTTTCTACGTGTGATGAATATTTTAGACGATATGAAGTAATGTTTGATAAAAATGTGAGGTAAAATGATTTTTTTCGAAAATATCCTCATTTGTGGAGCGTGTAACTCAAAAACGGCTGGGATTTATAAAATTACATTTAGAATAAAAGTTATAGAGAATTTTATAAGCTTTTATTTATTTTTAAAAAATTTTCCTCTGCGACGCACCGTTTTTGAGATACAAGTGGAAACCCAAAAATTGAGACCTCCCTCCCCCCCCCCCCCCCTAGCTCGCCACCTAGACGTCAGGACTTTTAGTATGTTCACACCCTAAGCACCCTAAACAAGTTTTAGAAGGAATCGCTTAGGCCCCTGCTCACGCACTCTACACCTCCTTTTGAAGCATTCGTTGACTGGACTAGCTCTATTTCTAATCATAAATATACCAAACCACCCATTTTAATATAATAGATGAGAATTTTAAAATTATTTGACAATTGATAGTTAAATAATTTCATCTATGATTTTTTCGAAACAACCTTAAAAAGTTTACACATAAATTTAGTTTTTAGTGTTAAAAATGCCTAAATCGGCAAAAACTAATTAACCATGTTGTACTTTTGACGACTATTCTACATGAAACCGTTGAAATGTAACATTCCCAAAAAATGTGTCTTGAAGGGTTATATCAAAACACATTATCGGTGTTCTGTTTATATTTTATGTAACTTAAAAACTCGACAACAAAAAAAGCTACTGGGTAAAAATTAGTAATTTGATGTCAGCCATCAAGAGAAATATGTACGTGGAATTTTTTTTTTGCCTACTAGCTATCTACAAACCAAAGACATTTTTTGTTATTATTCCACTTGTGTTTTGTGCCCAGCAGTCAGCATTAGCGCCGTTTACACGCACACTTCGGAGCGACCGAGTCCCGCGCCACTTCAGGCCGCCGCGCAGAAAAGTAAAGACCGATAGGTTTACAGCGCAGTTCACTGTGAGACTTTTCTGCGCGGCGGCCTGAAGTGGCGCGAGACTCGGTCGCTCCGAAGTGTGCGTGTAAACGGCGCTATTGTCCGGTGTCCAGCCGGGATTGGTCAGAATTGGTTAATTTAATTATTTATGGTCCAGTCCGTATCTATGCTTTTGTATGACAGTGTGACAGTTGACAGTTGTACGTAAAATCACAATAAATATAACATTATTTTTTCTTCTCTCTATTTTACCCTATCAGATTTCGAGATATTTAACACCAGTGAAGTAATGGGTCTGGATTTTTTGGTTGTAGAAATCCAAATTCCAATCCAGTACTCCAACATGAACCCAATATGCAATGCAACAGTCCACTTTGAAAAGATGTTTTAAAATCACCAAATTTGATTTTCTAACTAGGTATCCTAAGAAGTATCTTCTGTATTTTGTTCACATTCGACGGGAACTCTTCACTACAATGGAGTTTGAGGTTGCAATTTTCGACAAAAGAAAAGTGAACGATGTTTGCAGAACATGTTTGACTAAAGATGCTCAAATGTCTTCGGTTTTCCAGCGATTTGAAAATGATTTGTTAAATGTAAACGAATTCATTATGCAGTTTTGTTCTGTACAGGTAATTTGTTTGAAATAACGGTAATTGTTCGGAACAAACGTCAACGGTTAATACGCACTTTTTTCGATAAAACTTTTAGATTCTTCTTAATTACCATAAAAGACAACTATTTGCATTCGGAGACGTTGAAAATGTTACATTTTTAATTTTATTTACGTAAATTGAAAATTTGCTTTCACACTGTCAAATCACTCTGTTTGCAGTTCGGAACAAACGTCAACGGTTAATACGCTTGCTTTGCCAGACAAACCATTCAAAAACGTAGGCTGTTTTTTAAAGCAAAGATAACATACACAATCCCGTTACATAACCGTTGATGTTTGTTCCGAATATTTACCGAAATTACCTTGTATATGTACTATTTTTGGTAATTATCGGTTCGGACTGGCCACGCTTATTACGAATAATTTTTAGAAAAAAACTTTGGATTCGCCTTAATTACTATAAAAGGAAACTTTTTGGCTTTGGGGTGGCGGAAAATAATGCATTTTAATTTTCAATTGCATAAAACCAAAATTCACTTCGCGAACCGCACAGCGAAAATCCGCGGCCGTATCTGTCACTGTTATGTTGGTATCCTTGATACGTAAAATTAAAATTAGCTTTCGTCTTGTGAGATTGTACGCCAGAATCACAAACCATGTTACACAAACCTAGCGTAGCCGCTAAACTACTTGAAAACTGGGATGTTTTTCTTGCCTTGACGCGAGAAGGCGTTATAAAGAGGCACTTTCTTTTGTATCACAAACCATGTTACACAAACAAGCCCGCAAGACAAATTTCATAATTACGCGCCTTATCCCACGAAGTCGGCTACAGTCGTATTAGCTGGTTTATTTATGGCTGTGTGGGTTCGCGAAGTGAATTTTGGTTTTATGCAATTGAAAATTAAAATGCATTATTTTCCGCCGCCCCAAAGCCAAAAAGTTTCCTTTTATAGTAATTAAGGCGAATCTAAAGTTTTTTTCTAAAAATTATTCGTAATAAGCGTGACCAGTCCGAACCGATATTTACCCTATTTTTTTTATAATAAAATTTGTCAATAGTACTAAAAGTATAAAATAACGATTGTCAAAAAATATCTCGTATGAAACTGAATCCCCGGTAAATATTTTCCTATCGAGTCCACGCTCAAAACACACTTTAAAAAATTAAAACAAATTGTACTAGGTATATAATGGTTAGTAATAAGTAATTCAGTAACCGGAATTGAAAAATATTGCGTTTTAATGTTTTTTTTTAATTTAAAAAATGCGAAATGTAATTTTTCAAGGACCGCCATGTTAATGACGACGATGAAATACGCATTTTTAAAAGAAAAAATCACTTTCTGTCAGTTAGACCAGTGGGCCCCAACCTTTTTGTCGCCGCGGCCCAGTTATTGTTTGATAATTTTACCGCGGCCCACGGGGGTGCGGTAAAATTATCTATAGTTGAAAATATCTTCGTTACTTGGTCAGTTAGCAACAGATAATTAAAGAATTTTCTTACATTCATTAATAACCTTCACCCGAATTTTACATTTACATAAGAACAACGATAATAACAGCTTAATTTTTTTTTTCAAAAGTATTTTGATTTTATGCAAGCCCTTGCGTGGCCCATTACCATTTGTCCACGGCCCTTTACTGGGCTGTGGCCCATAGGTTGGGGACCACTGAGTTAAACAATAATAAGTACGAATTGCAATTTTCGGAAGTGATAAATAATGCGTATTAATCATTATTTTGTTCAGTTTCTTAAACATGAAAAATCACGTGAGACGTTTGCCGTCTTGGCTTTCCTTGAGAAACGACATTTCGCATTTTTAGATAACAAAATAATCATTAAAATGCAATATTTTTCAATTCCGGTTACTGAATTACTTATTACTAACTGTAATCTACCTAGTACAATGTGTTTTAATTTTTTAAAGTGTGTTTTGAGCGTGGACTCGATAGGGAAATATTTACCGAATCCTCTTAGTAAATATTGTTTTTATTTATGTTGTGTTGGTATTATTTTACTTAGATAAAACCAAATGACGGTTTATCGGAGCTGATATGCCGGCCATGCCTCATTCAAGCCAAAAATGCTTTATCATTTAAAAAGAAGTGTGAAGATGCCAACAGAACATTGAAAAGCTACAAGATGTGTGATCAGAAGGACGAGGTTTGTAGTTTGTACAATCATCAATGGCTGCAATAAGTTATTTTTAGTTTTCTGGTAAAAATGTATAAGCCCACCTCACGGATAATACGGAACGTTCGTGTTGCCCAAGTTGCCTTTTTTAGTATATATATATATTTTTTTTTTACATGAACTCCACACAGGAGGCCCTCAGGAAAATAATTTCCCTCAGGGCCTATGTCATCTTTGAAGATGCTGTTTGGAGGGTCTTTTTGAGGAAAGGAAGGAGTGAACATGGGTCTTGAGGAGACTGTTGTAGGAAGGAGGAAACACAGAGGTCGGTAAATCGTTCCACAGCCGAGCTGTTGAACTCAAGAACGAGTCGTAGAAACGACCTGTTCTCATGTGACTGATGTCAACCGTGTACAAATGTTGGACGCGTTTTTGGCGTGTTTCCCGACTGCACCGGTGCCGAGGGGTTCCTCTAGTTCTTCTAGTTCCTCGGAGCATCTTCCATTGTAATACCGGTAGAACCGCATTCCCACCTGACGCCTGTGCTCTAAAGATTGCAATCCATCTGTCAAGATGGGAGAATCTATCAAACGGACCGCCCGTTTCTGCACAGAGTCAAGGGTTTTTTTTTTTTTAGTTTTTTTTGAGCTCCAGACCAGAGGTGGCTGCCAAATTCAACTGTGGGGCGCACTTGCGATTTGTACAAGGTTAGCAGTTGTGTGCTATTAAAGTATCTGCAGGCCCTGTACAGTAGGGTGGAGCGGTCTAGTATGGAGATTTTTTTTTCTTCGTTATATAGAATTCGGCATATGCGGGATTGGTGCTCCGTTATGTACTTATCTTAAATAAAAAATATTAAAAATAAATATTTATAATTAGGACATCGCCACCACTTTCAATTTTTCATAAAAATATTGAAAACACAAAAATGTTCTCCAGATTCTTAGAAATGCTTGTATTTATGTAAAAAAAAAATAATATGTATTTTCTTATTCTCCTTTGATATAATTATAAAGAAACACCGTAGCAACAGTTAAACTATTCCCTCAAGAGACTCAATCCTCCCACCCCAAACGTGTTTCAATCACAGTGATTTGAAATAGATGAATTTTCCATCATATCTAGCGGATTGAGCTTCCCTCTAAACTAGTGGTTCCCGACCATATTTTGGCCAGGGACCACCATGGCATTTATTTGTTCTCATAGGGACCACATGGTACAAAAATGAGCTCTTCTTGGACTTCTTCAGCTACCTCTCCAACACTAATACCAAAAGGGTTACGAATCAGCTTTACATAGGACACCTTTCGATTCGGTTTTGTATTGAACTGAACAAATGTTTCGCTGACCACGTTTTAGATCTCGCGGACCACTTGTGGTCCATGGACCACCGGTTAGGAACCACTGCTCTAAATTTTTATTATTATTATTTATGTTCGAATTTTATTTTAATTTTTTATGTAATATGGCAGACTGGGATTGCACTACCCTCCCAGCCCTGCTGGAATAAAAACTTAAATAAAATAAAATAAATAAATAAATAAACGGACTAGGACCTTCCATTCTGAAGGAACTCAGAGAATTGTTGTGTTTATTGGGGGTATGTGTTAGGCATTCGTCTCTTCGATGATTTTTGTTTATCAAAGTGCGCGTCGGTCGAGTTACAATTTACGTAGTATTTTTTATTGTGTGCTGCATTAGAATATTCAACTATTTTTCGATAGGCTAATTAAGGATTTATGTTAACTGTTCTTTGAACTTTGAATATTATGGCAATGTGACATATGAATGAGAATTACCTTTGAATGTTTTGCCTACTTGTGAAGATGTATTACGAGGTTTTTTGTGAATGAAGCATAAAGAAAAAATATTCAGCATCATGGCTGACCATGCTGCAGTGAAAGCCTACGTAGCCAGAACGTTAGGCAGATATATTTTTTCTGCTGTATTACAAGATGTTGGCTAAATTTCACAGAACGATACATGTTGTGCATAGGAGTAATATTCGTCGATATAGTTTGTTACAATTGAATGCGATGGAACTGAAGTCAATACGGGCTACAAAAGAGTTGTAATTTGGTGTCTTGATCACTTCTCAAACGGCCTTTACAGTGGATTGTCTGTCAGTTACACGCAAACGAGCTCATTTTGCGACTACTTTTTAACTGCATCGACTGAACCGCAAAGTTTCACTGGAATTGTTCGAAAATCCTTAAATAAGTGGTAACAACTTCCTATCCTGAAATTTAAAGTCATTCAATGTTCTTTGGCAAGGGTCAAATTTTGAAAATGAACAGGATTTAAATACAGCTCAACTGTATATATGGAAAATATGACTGATTGATGAGATTGATGATTCCAGATTTCGCAATGAAAACTTGTCAAAAAAAAACCCCGGTAAATTTGTACATTCCAGGTGGCTCACTAAAACGAAGCGGGTTCTTCGACTTTACATTTCTACCCTAAAACCATCAGAAAATTTGTTAACTGTAACGACAGTTTACGCACCTATGTGATTCAACGTTAAGACTAAACCAATATGTATTTCTGGTGTTCGGCATTTGCATGAAACAATATTGCTTTCACGATATTTGTCCAATGATTATTAATACAGTAATCCAGCGCAATAGTTTTTTGGGTATCATGAAAACATAATGTTAGCCATCTTACCCGACAACCGAAAATGGTTAAGAGAGTTAGCGTTAAGAAGAATATTGGAAGCCCGGCAAATGAAAACGCAATCAGACATTATTCGTACCTTCAAAGTGGCTTTTTGATTTTTCAGTAGATAATTATATTGGTGTTATGAATTGGGATAATGTAACCAAGTCACCGCTCATCAAATTTGTTAGGGCCGACACAATTTGACAAGCCATTACCGATCACACGTTAATTGACAATGTCATGGTAAAGAATTTTCCTTGCCCACTCAAGGCATAGCAGGATGTGTGAAAATTGTAACAGAAGCCTCAGCTGCTGTCAGTGAACCCTTGAGACAAGATGACTTAATAAAAACAAGGTTATAGGCACGAAACCTTATGCCACTTTTTGACACCAAAATGCAGTACCGTTCATAGCAACTTTTGAAATTTTCCAGTTTTTCAATGCGGTAAATAATATGTGTACATTTTTTATTTCCATCATTTGTTCCGTTCTACCAATCTATGAATGTTATCTGTAAAATAAATGGTAAAATAAAAATTTTATGTGTGTTTTATAAATACTTAGATAAAATCGTCAAAATAATAAAATTTAAAGCTTTGGCGATGTCCAGGTTTTGGAAATATATATTTTTTATTATTTTTGTTGCAATTGTTAATATATGGAGCATCTATTCCAACTATGCCGATTTCGAAATTCTAAAAAAAAAAATTTCACTCCTTGCTACTGTACAGTACGGCCAGTTTCTGAGAGGCTAACTTAACTTTTCGATGGAGCCCCCGCACCTGAGCTGGTCACTTAGAGTTACACCAAGCATATTAATGGAGGTCCTGTTCGGAAGATTACTTGCGTTGAAGGAGACTAGATTTTCATTTCGATCCCTTTTAGACGTTATCAGACATGAGTGGGTCTTTGAAACATTAAATTCGACGAGGTTATTCTTACCCCAAGAGAAAACACTCAAAGTAACCGTCCATGCTTTGCTTCAAAGCCCTCCGAGCTATTGGGGTTTGTGTGCCCTTTGGGGGCTTGTCAAACAAAAAGGTATCATGGACTGTACTGTCATCCGCGTAACAATGAATCGGTGCACATGATAAGAGGTAATTGATGTGCAACAGAAACAAAGAATATATTAAAAATAATGCCAAGATAGTGTTATTATTTTTATCCCCTTTTTGTAGTTGGATTAGCGACCCATTGATTCAATAATAATGTATCTTGCCTTATTTCGGTGCCTTCAGATCAATGTTTTGTTGGAGGTTTGTTTGACAATTTTTTTTATTTCTCTCCGAGATGCCATAATTACTTCAGACAAGAGTTTTCGCAGGATATTTTCCTGGGCAAACTGTTTAATGATATTATTGGATAATGAAACAATAATTTAAAGTTTAGTTTTTTAGGAAATTACCAGGGAAGAAAAGAGGGTAGCATAATATGCACCATTAATTCAGTGGTTCTTATTTTAGTTTTGTTTATTAGTAAACTTTAAAAAAAGATTCCCTCCTTAGTCGAGGTGTAAGGTTCTCAACTAGCAATCCGAAGGTCGCGGGTTAAATTTTATTTGATTAGTTTGTGTTATTTCACAATTTATTAATTTTAAATAATAATATTATACTTCTGGCACTTACCTGAGTGGAAGATACCCTATGTTATCGCTGATAGTGTCGCCCTAGTGTAAAACCACCATTTAGAATTGAAACATTGCTTTAAATGGCTTTAGCCATTAGCTTTAGATTTAGCTTTAAATCTTTAGTGACCAGATCTGAATAGCCAGATACTTCCCCGCCTTTCTCTTCCCCATCTCCTTTCCCTACCCACTGGCTTCAGCCTCACAACTTACCCCCCAATTGGGGATGCCATGCTCTCACTGTCTCCATCGGAAGCAGTTAGGACTCTTGTGTGGTATTCATATAAAAAATAAAATAAAATAAATGCTACAGAAGGAAAAAGAAGGTAGCATAATATTGTACCTACATGTACCATTAATTCAGCAGTTCTTATTTTAATGTTTGTTATTTATTTTTACAGATCTCAATGGTAGTAAAGGAAGAATCCAATCACTCTTCTTTTTCTGAACAGAATTACAAAAGTAGCGATGAAAATGAAAGGTGGACCGAAAGAAATAGAACAAGTAAGCGTAGAAAAAGAAATTCAATGGAAACTGTTTTCACAAATCCTTCCTTACTATTACATGATTTTAGTATTGGTAGGATTAAAGAAGAAGATTCGTGTAAAGAAGATCCTGAAAATCTAATTCAGAAAACGGACTCAAAACATTTAAAAAGAAAAGTTAAACATAAACAAGATAATCAATCTTCTAAGAGTAATAGCAAGTTATTGGGATCTAAATCTGGCAAAACAATTATCAGACGAAATAAAAGTAGTACAATACGTTTTTGTGATTTCTGTGACTTCAAGTCTAAACTTCCATCTCAGATGACTAAACATATGCACACTCACACTGGAGAAAAGCCTCTGTCTTGCGATCTTTGTGATTTCCGCTGCATTCAGAAGTCTTCACTGTACAATCATAGTTTCATACACGGCAACGAAAAGCCATACCCTTGCACCCTGTGCGATTACAAATCCACCAACTCTTCAAACTTAAAAAGACATATGCTAAAACACACTGGAGACAAACCGTATTCTTGCGACTTGTGTTCATACCGTTGCGTACGGTCTTCATACTTAGAAGAACATAAAAGAACTCACACGGGAGAAAAACCATTCCTATGTGATCAATGCCACTACCGTTGTACGACCAACTCTTGTCTCAAAATACATAAAAGAAACAAGCATCAGACCCAAAAGAGATACGCTTGTGATGAGTGTGACTTTAAAGCCAAAAGTCGAAGCACATTAATATCTCACATAAGAATTCACACAGGAGATAGAAGATACGTCTGTGACCAGTGTCCATATAGGGCTATACAGTTGGCGACTCTGAACAACCACAAAATGATGGTTCACACTGGGGAGCGGCCGTTTGCTTGTGAACAATGTCCCTACCGGGGAATCAGCTCCGGCCATCTCAAGGTCCATATGCAGTGCCACCAGACGGTGAAGAATTTCTCGTGTGAGGAGTGTGGCTACATGTGCCACACGAGCTACAAGCTGAAGACGCACCGGAGAACCCACACGGGGGAGAAACCGTACCTGTGCGCCGCCTGTGACTTTAAAACCTCTTCTCCTTCTTCTCTGAAGAGACATCACAAAAAAAATCACACCCTTATCTGTACCAAAGCAATCTTATAACAAAATTATAATATAATAAAGTCTATTTATTTATTTGAGATGGAACGACCATATTGAAATGTTAAGAAAAAATATCAGGAGACTTACCTATATTTTTACAGAACTTCGTCATATATTGGATAAAGAGAAATTAAAATCTGTCTATTATGCCTTAGTCCAATCTCGACTTTCTTGCAATATTATGGTATGCTGGGGATCTTGTCTAAAGTCCAATGTAGGACCACTAAATATTGCTCACAAATTAATTCTTAAAGTCATGTACAAATTTTTTTTTTCGTTATCCATCGAAACTACTTTACAAGGAATATGTTATGTGTATAAAACAGCTGTACGTCACTCAATTAAACGCATGGAGTCGAACTTTAAAAGTCGTTTTCTCAGGCCCTATGCCGCCAAAGCGACTGACATGTTAGATTCTTACTACAAACTAGAGTTTTAATAAAATTAAAAAATTTGCAAAAAGTAACATTTTTGTTAATAATGCTGGTGAGCAACTGGGCCTAACAATCAACGTCAATAAAACTAAATGGATGACATTTGGACGACTAGATCACTCTGAATCAGTGATACTGTTAAATGGTTGCAATGTCGAAAAGGTGGAAAGATTTAGATACCTCGGCAGTATTCTCACGGAGACTCTTGACCCAGATGTGGAGGTTAGATGCAGAATTGAAGCAGCAAGAACTGCGTTCATTAAAATGAAATCCCTCTTCTGCAATGACAATATCAGCTTAAAACTAAGGCAGAGAATGCTAAAATGTTATGTGTGGTCGGTCTTGCTCTATGGATGTGAAACATGGACCTTGAAAGTAAATACCATGAACACTAACCTGGCTTTTGAAATGTGGCTTCACCGGAGAATGCTCAAGGTCCCATGGACCGACATGATCACCAACACAGAAATTCTCAGGCGGGCTAGAGCAGATAGAGAACTGCTTACATTAATAAAAATCAGGAAAATTTCATATCTGGGTCATATACTTCGAGGGTAGAAGTATCACTTGCTCCATTTGATATTGAAAGGCAAGATAGAGGGTCGCCGAGGGCCTGGTAGGAGACAAATGTCTTGGCTGCGTAATATACGAGAGTGGACCGGCATTAGAAGTGTGGAGGAGCTATTCCGGGCAGCGCAAGACAGAGAGACCTTCTCAAGAGTGATCGCCAACGTCGGGGGGACCTGATACGGCACGCAAAGAAGAAGAACATTTTTGCAACTACCTATAAACTATTTAGTCTTTTTTTAAATGAAAAAAATGTTTTCTAATTTATATGTTTGTCTAAATGGTTTTTTTAAAGGCTATTAGCACTTCACTAAAATACACTTTTGGGGTACCACAAGGAAGTACACTTGGGCCCCTTCTCTTTATTATATACATAAACGAACTTTGTAACCAACACATTGGTGGCAAAATTATCACGTTCGCTGACGATACAGTTATTTTGTTTGATGGAGATGATTGGAAAGAAACACACCACCTTGCGAACACAGGTATAAACAGAGTAAAACAGTGGCTGGACAGTAATTTGCTTACACTAAACATACAAAAAACAAAATATCTCACATTTAGCGCTACCCTTGCAGGGCAACCCAAAACACCTCATCACCTCACAATACACAATATTAAGTGTAGCCTTGGAAATAATAACCATACTTGTAAATGCGAAACCCTTGAATGTGTTAAATCTATTAAATATTTAGGTATAATAGTGGATAACCACCTTAAATGGAAACAACAAATTGAAATCACAGCTAATAAAGTGCGCAAGCTTATTTATATATTTATAGCATTGCGGGAAATTATAAAAACTCAAGACATTAAAAAAATATACTACGGGCTCTGTAACTCCGTCATAACCTACGGTTGCATTGGATGGGGTGGAACAGGATTAACAATATTATACCCGCTACTGAAGGCACAGAAATCCATTCTACGCGTCATTATGAAAAAACCCTTCAGATACTCGAGCGACGCTCTCTTCAAGGAGTTTAATGTGCTTGATGTTCGACCGTGTTACATAAAAAAAATAACAATCTGCGTCCACAAAAATATAAGCAAAACGATAACAGTCGATCATAATCATCAAACCAGAAGTAAGAGCAGAAACGACCTTTCCATTCCTACAAGCAATACTGCGGCTTATCAAAAAGTTTTCTCATACCTGGGACCAAAAATATACAACAAAATCCCCTCTCAATTTAAACTGTGTGAATTATCATCCTTCGGTACTAAAATTACAAAATGGTTATTAGACTTAGGTAGGACAGATTCCGAAAAATTATTAAAAAACGTAGTATGAGTTGATTTCTTCGATTTTGTATTTTCCTAAAAAATATATTTTTTTATTTTTCTTTCTTACATTTATATATTATATTTTTATTTTATATTTTACATGTATCTATCTGGATTTTATTGTTTATTACTGCTAATTTGTATTTTCCTAAAAAAATACTTTTTTTTTTATTTTTCTTTCTTACATTTTATATGTTATATTTTTATTTTATTTTATATTTTACATGTACCTACCTGGATTTTATTGTTTATTACTGATGTACACCTAGAATAACACAACTTATATCTGATATTGTACCTAATATCTAAGTAACTCCCCCAAAATGTACCATTTTTGTTAATTATTATTGAATCCATTAATGTGAAATTATAAACACGCAACCTGCCAATTTGACTGTCCTAAAACGGGAAACCTTCCTAGTTGGACAGTCAAAGCTTCCTTTTATATTGTTATTATCTTGTATGTAATAAATGTAATAATAAAAAATAAAAAAAAATAAATAAAAAAATATGCGATGAAAGTAAATTAAGTCATTATAAGTACTTTAGCTTAGAGTTTTGAACTTTAAGCTTTTAACGCTTTGAGCTTTAATTTTTGAGCTAAGCTATGCGCTTTGAGCCTTAATTTTTTAGCTTTAAGCTTTGAGATTTAAGCTTTGAACTTTAAAAATAATAAATTTTTGGTGTTAAATAATATTTACTAGCTGGGCCCGTTGCAAAAGCAACTAACGGGTTAAAACACTATGCGATTTGCCGTGTGAACGTGGATGAAGCGAGGAGGAGTGTGTGTTAAATTAAATATATGAATAAACCTGAGGTTACAGTGACCTTGCAACGCATGCCGGGTACCCATTGTATATAATGTTATGTAGTGCAGCGCTTGGTTTAAAATGTAATTTCCCAGGAATTGGAATGGAACCATTACAGTTAAGTTGACCCCGAGGTTACAGTGGCCTTGCAACGCATGCCGAGTAACCGTTGTATATCATTATATATATTGCAGGCACTTGGTTTAAAATGTTATTTCCCGGGAATTGGGATGGAACAATACAGTTAAGTTGACCCCGAGGTAACAGTGACCTTGCAACGCATGCCGGGTGCCCGTTGTATATAATGTTATATATTGCAGGCGCTTGCATTAAAATGTTATTTCCCGGGAATTGGGATGGAACCATTACAGTTAAGTTGACCCCGAGGTTACAGTGGCCTTGCAACGCATGCCGGGTACCCATTGTATATAATGTTATATAGTACAGGCGCTTGCATTATAATGTATTTTTCCGGGATTTGGGATGGAACCATTACAGTTTAATTGACCCCGAGGTTAAAGTGGCTTTGCAACGCATGCCGGGTACCCGCTGTATATAATTTATTTGTTTACGGACCAAAAGTCCATTAACAATATAAAACACGTCACTAACTTATATCTCCCTCTTATCCTTTCCCTCCTTATCCCCTTCCCCATCCTTCTTTTATATCCATATCTTCCATATTTTCCAGGGCCTCCTGTGTGGAGATCATGTTAAAAAAAAATTCTTCTTCTCCTTCCTTTCCCTTTAAAAACCCTCCGCACAGCATCCTCAAAGATGACATAGGCCCCTAGGATTCAGAACGGGCATTTTCTCGCGTAATTTCGTGATGCCTGAGCTCATTTTTGTATTAAAAAACTGTATGTATTTGTCTAGGTCTTGGTGGCAGATACGATTGCCCAACCACTGCGTGGCTGGCTGGATCAGAGGAGACTGATTGAGGGAGAATTTTGACCACTCCAGCCTGATTCTCCCAACCCTTCGCCTTGCACCGCAGTGTGAGGAATAGATTCATACGTCCGTTACTCCTGGCCACACTGACCCCCAGATTCCTACCCACCCCTCATACCCTTTTCCTTCCCAGAACTCTCATCTCCTTCCTTTCCTAAAAAAAATCCTCCACACAGCATCCCAAAAGATGACATAGGCCCTGACGGAAATTATTTTCCCCACAGCCTCCTGTGTGGAGCTCCTGGGTGTGGGAGATGCTGGGTGGAGGTTTTTTTAAGGCAAAGAAGGAGAGGAGAGTTCTGGGAAGGAAAAGGGTTTAGGGGTGGGTAGGAATCTGGGGTTCAGTGAGTCCTGATCATCCGCCTTCAAGACCTAGATAAACCTCACCCCATGAACCCGGGCACCCCTACTATATCACCAAACGTAGCGAACCACTTGGGGTGACCTACGGCAGTGGTATTGGTTATCCTATAAAGGTTCCCGGCGAGGCGCGGCAGTACCCATTCCCGCCTCATAATTTATAATTTAGTGGTCTGATACAGTCATCAAATCGATAGGTACATTTGTCACATTTTTGTAGAAAAAATAACTAAGGTTTATTACAGTAAAAAAAATACAAAAAATATGATTTCATAGTGCGCAGGTAGGTACTTAATAGACTATTCAGCATTTTTTAGAAAGTAAAACTGTGATTTATCTGAGTAAAGGATTTACAGAAAAACATCATTTCATATTAAGCGGGTAGGTTCTAAGTGGGTGCTTTGTTTTATATTTTCACAAAAACGACGCTATAAGAATGTATTCGTCACATTTTTTTAGAAACAACAAATAAGGTTTATCACAGTAAGAAAAAATATTATTTCATAATGCGCAGGTTGGTACTAAATAGACTTGTAGTAATTTTTTCAAAAACGGCGCTACAAAAATGTATTATTCAGAATTTTTTAGAAACAAAAATTTTGTTTTATTCGAGTTAAACAAAAACAGAAAAAATATTCTTTCATAGCGTACTCTACTCCCCCCCCCCCCATTCCCCCACCCCGCAAACCCCTCTCCCGAGTTCCCCTCCCCCTTCCCAGGTTACCCTCCCCCCTCCCTGGTTTTCCTCCCCCCCTCCCGCTTTTCATTAATTCATTGCCGTTACATTTAGTTTTCAAACAGCTCGCGTGCCACATATTGAAATATTTTTATGCAAATTTCGTAATGCCAGAGCTCACCAGCCAATAAACAAACATAACAAAAAAAGAATTACTCAATTTGGTGCAGTCTTTCGGAAGTTATGCGCGTACATGCATTTCCGCGATTCATTTGTATGCAAATTTCATAATGCCAGAGCTCACCAGTAGTTTTATACAAACTTTGTCCTGACGATAAGGAACGCGACAAAAAAAGAATGATTCAATTACGTGCAGTCGTTCTGAAGTTATGAGCGTACTTACATTTCGGCGAATCATTTTTGAACAAATTTCGTAATGCCAGAGCTCACCGGTAATTTTATTCAAACCTTGTCCTGATAATGACGAATACAGCAAAGAAAGAATTATCCAATTTGGTGCATTCGCTCGGAAGCTATGCGCATATATAGATTTCGGCGATTCATTTTAAACAAATTTTATAATTCCAGAGCTCACCGGTAGTTTTATACAAACCTTGCCCTGACAATAACGAAACCGACTCAAAAAGAATTTTCCTATTTGCTCAATTCGTTCGTTAGTTATACTTTATAAATGATTACCGTGGATAATTTATCCGTTTATGTAATTTTCAGGGTTCCTACCTAGTTCATCCCGATATTCTAAAATAATATTTTATTTATATGGCAAGACAACCGTTAAACGTTGTCCTAACCGCATCGAGCACAGCCTGAAAATCGAACACTTGCGCCGGTTTTAGAACATTTTCCATACAATTTAACCTATATTTATACAAGAAAACCTGCGGTGGTTTTGGATAACGTTCCACGCTCAGTATCGCAAGGTTGAAGAAAATTTAATAAATATTATTAATCACCCTCGTACGAATACGATTAATTTGAAACTCGTTCCACGCACTGTTCAACAACAGCATTTTTTTAAGAGATTCCGACACTATCAATAGCAATTTCTTTCAAGCACATAGTTTTTTATTAAGCTGGCAACACTGCGCGTAATTTTCGTTTGAGCCAAGCGTTTTGACAGTCTACCGAGGACGTATGGTAGTTGAGCAGAAGGACTTCAATAAAAACATGGATTCACGTAGGAAATCTTCTAGTTTTATTTTACGGCACATTTCACAATAAATTTGTCCCGACCCGAACAAAAACACTTAATTGGCCACTTTGACCACTAGCTAGATAATGCTAGCTGTTTACAGGAGATCCACGTTATTAAGAGAGCATTTTTAACTAGAAACGCAGGCTATTTATAAATAATATTTTCCAACACCAACAAGCTTATAAACCACCATTGTTAAATCTACATAATATACAGACTCCAGAAATCTGCTTTATCCTCTATCCTTAAAAAATAGTGCGACCCTATGGACGTAACTTGTAATCTGTAATTCAAACAGTCAAGTTACAAAATATACCGCTAGGTGGCAATAACCTTCACTTTTTGAACATACTGCCCGGCGGGGAATGAGAAAAAACAACAAGTTTTTTTGAAATTAAAAAATCAAACTACAAATTCCTAAATTTACAATAATATACTAAAATTTTACCAGATGTGTACCTATCTAAATTTAAAGGGTCCGGGAACCTAACCAACAATTAACAATAACCTAAAAATTTACAAATTTCTAAAAAATCATAAAAAATTTCACAAAATATAACAACATCACAACATTAATAATAAATTTGTACAATTGACAATTCAATAATGTCTCATTGTCTCTATGGAGATTTCTCACTTCAATTATATTATTTTTTAACTAACACCAATTCACAAATAGCAATAAATTGTTAGTTCGCTGTGAACTGACTATCAGTTTATCACTGGCATGGCACTGCCAAAAACAGAGAGAACACTTCACTGGGTAGACTACTCGGCCATCTTGTCCAGGGTGGTCATCATATTTTAATAGTACATCACCATGTACTTCTGTGTGTCATCATTGGGTAGTACATCACCATGTACTTCTGTGTGTCATTGGGTAGATCATCATAAATTATGGGGCGGCCGTGCCCTGGTAATCAGATAGTACCATTAATTGTGCAGCTAGGATGATCAACTCGCCTTTGTTAACTGGAAGCCCCAGTGGCTTCAGACAGGATACAGTGGTGTCAACAACACCAATACCGATGCTCCATAATTATAGTTGTGGTTTGGTTGCATCGGTTCAGCCCTACTTACAGTTAGGCTGTGACCTTGGGAAGGTCCGTGGTTTGCCGGGTCGGGAAATTTGGATCCAAGTTTGCTTCTATTGGCATCAAACATATTTTTGTGATGGGTCTCACAAAAGTGCCTTGTGCTGTTTTGAGGGTAACCACCCTCACTACTCCATCCGGGCCTGGATGAGTAGTTAATATGCGCGCCATCTTCCACAATGCAGGAGGCAGATTGTCTTCCATCAAGATTACCAGATCGTCCTTCTTTATTGCCTTTTGGTTGCTGGCCTGCCATTTGGTCCGTTTTTGCAGCTCGGCAAGGTAATCTCGTTTCCATCTGAACCAGAAATTTTGAATTAGAGCGTTTAATTTTTGATATTTGCTTAGTCTGTTCTCCGGGAGCTCGCGGACATCCACCTCGGGAATAACCGAAGCATCCCTGCCCATGAGGAAATGGTTGGGGGTTAAAGGGAGAAGGTCGTCTACGTCATCAGACAGGGAAGTTAAGGGACGGGAGTTCAAACAAGCCTCTATCTGACAAAGCAAAGTATATAATAATTCAAACTGCAATGGGTTATTTTTAGTAATTCGATATAAATGAAACTTGGTGGACTTGACGGCGGCTTCCCACAGCCCGCCATGATTCGGCGCCCTAGGCGGTATAAAACTCCAAGAAATTCCCTTATCAGCTAAAAACCTATGGATTTTGTCATTGTTCAGTCTCAGACTGGCATACAGTTCTTTGAGCTTATTGGAAGCTCCTCTGAAAGTGGTTGCATTGTCAGAAAATATTTTTTCCGGCTGACCCCTACGGGCAATGAACCTCTTTAAACAATTTAAAAAAGCATCGCTTGACAAATCTGTTACGAGTTCCAAATGAACCGCTTTGGTAGAAAAACAAACAAATATGCAAAGATACGACTTAATGAGCGGAGATTTTCTCAGCGCTCCAGCCTTCGTGTCTATCGGTCCGGCAAAGTCGACCCCTGTGACAGAGAACGGTAGACTGGGAGTGATTCTCTCAACTGGAAGGTCTCCCATGATCTGCCGGCAAACCTGAGGTCGGTATCTAAAACATACAACACACTTATGTAGGATACGCTTAACAGTGTTTCTCCCAAATATCGTCCAATATTTCAAGCGTATTTCCGATAACAGCGCTTGGGGACCTGCATATAAATGTTCATAATAATAATAACGTATAATAAGTTCAGTTATTTTATGTGACGGTGATAATATTATCGGGTGCCTTTGATGATGCGATAAATAAGTAGCTAATTTTAATCGTCCACTTGCGCAAATTAAACCTTCCATTAAACAGGGATTGAGAGCTTTCAATCTACTGTTTTTGTTTACTAACCCATGCTTCTTTAGGTCCTTCAATTCTCTTTTAAATGAGTGTTCTTGAGATGATTTCAGTAGGCATTTTAAAGCTGCTTCCAGCTCGGAGACAGTTAAATTGCCATACTTTTTATCCTTAGGGTTACGACAATTATGTATAAATCTTAACGCTTGAGCGCTTACTCTTTTTAATTTGGTTAGCGATGAGAATTTTTCGAAAATATCCCATTCTTGAGCATCCGCTACCAATAGTACATTTTTACTTTTTATTTTCGGGGGATCCAAACATGACATATTATTCCAAATTAATCCAAGTATTTTTTCATTCTTGGAATTGTCAGTGATCATTTTTTCACAATTGCCCTGTTTGGCAATTTCACCTTGGCCCTGCCCAGATGACAATTCCAAAACATTTGATCTCCACTTCCTCAGGGTCATCCCTGCGGACAGCAAGATATCACTTATTTGTTTCTTCAATTTGAAACAAACTTCCAAGTCATCCCCTCCAGTCAATAAATCGTCCATATAAAAATCATTTTCTATGACTTGACTTGCTACTGGGAAATTAACTTGATTATCCATACCAATTTGTCGAAGACATCTCGTTGCTAGGAAAGAGGAAGGTCCCAACCCATAGGTAACGGTCTTCAATTTGTAATGTCGTAGTTCCTCTTCTTGTGATTCGCGCCATACAATCTTCTGAAGGCTGCGATCCGCTTCGCATACGTTGATTTGACGGTACATTTTTTCGATGTCCGCAGTCATGACGTATCGATGTTTTCTGAAATGTAATAAATGGCTGTATAAGTCCTTTTGAATGACAGCTCCCACCATCAGAGCATCGTTCAGGGATATTCCGGTCGACGTCTTTGTCGAACCATCAAACACTACACGCACCTTCGTCGTGGTGCTAGCTTCTTTAATAACCGCGTGATGCGGCAAAAAATAGGATTGCTCATCCTCTCTCCATTTATCACATAACTCCATATGACCTAGTTGTTCATATTCCCGCATAAATTGTACATATTGCAATTTCAATTCAGGATTTATTAAAAGTTTCTTCTCTAAGTTCTTAAATCTTTTCTCCGCTGTGTTTAGTGAGTCACCAAGTTGACTCACACAAGGGCGGCGCGGCAGACTTACAACGTATCTACCATCGCTCTCCCTAGAGTGCGTGGCGACGAAATCTGCTTCACACGCCTTCTCCTCATGGTTTTGAAATCTCGCAGGATTCACTTCCTCCATTTTCCAGAAATTTTCTAATTGATTGGATAATGTGTTTATTGATAAACTACAAATTTGCGGTACTGGCCTTTTTTTATGATGAATGTTGATTGGGCCCGATATGATCCATCCTAGTTCAGTCCTCTGAAGAGTAGGTCCGGTATCCAATCTCAGCCGATCATCTTGTAGTATATCCCAAAAGCTCTCAGCGCCTAACAAGATATCAATGGGAGCCGCTACGTTGAAATTTGGGTCCGCCATTTGTAATCCAGGTGGCAGCTTAATATTTTTTCTGGCCACTGAAGGACCATGTTATAATTGGGTAATTGAGCAGAAGGACTTCAATAAAAACATGGATTCACGTAGGAAATCTTCTAGTTTTATTTCACGGCACATTTCACAATAAATTTGTTCCCGACCCGAACAAAAACACTTAAGTTGGCCACTGTTGCTTGAGGTAGGTTTGTGGTTATTTCCTGTAATATTAGAAAATTGATATTTTGGTTATAATTTGTCCTCAGAGATTTCATTTTAATAGCAACACGTTTCTTTATATGAGTAACATTGTTGTGTATGCCTAACACAGGCTTGTTTATGTTTTCACATCTTAAATTTAATTTCATTGCGAACTTTTCGCACATAAAATTGGCTTGAGCTCCAGAGTCAATCAGGACCCTTGCCTCATGCACTTTATTATTGTGATCTACCACCCCAATGATAGCAGTCGACAATAAAATTGTTTTTTCTGCCTTCGCTAAGGCTGAATGGTTTGACACTGAAACTCGTTCAGCATCCATTTGGCAGTCACCTCCGGGGTGATCTTCACCTTTATTCATGGAGTCATCGCTCGGATGCATCTCCCTGTGCAATAGCGTATTGTGGCTTTCGCTATCACAATGCTTGCATTTCAAATTAATTTTACAATATGGGGCCGTATGTCCTAACCTCAAACATTTGAAGCAGGCACGGTACCTCCTTATTGCGTTGGCTCTCTCTCCTGAATTTAATTTTAAATTTTTTTTACAATAATATATTTTATGTCCCTTGTCATTACAACAAATACAATTATTGTGGGTAGCAGCTAAAAATACCGATTCCTTTTTAGGATTATTGTTGCTACTATTTGCTTTCGGGTGGGTAGGAATTTTTTTCGAATCTGAATTTAACATTAATTCCAAAACTTGTGCACGCGAGGTTAAACATTTAAGAAATTCCTGTAACGTAGGTAGCTCATCCTGCAATGGGGTTTGTTCCCAATGCTTTCTAGAACTTGCATCCAATTTATTAGAAATTACGTATATAATTAAAGCATCCCATTGTTCTGTTTTCACGCTTAAATTCTGCAACGCTTTGAGATTTACATTCGTTTCATCAATCAGGTAACGCATGGCTACTGGATCCTCATGTTTCATCTCTTTAAGTTGAAACAGAGCTTGGATGTGTCTATGTACGGTAGTTCGTAAATTTGCGAACCTCTGTTGCAACAACTCAAAAGCCGATATATAATTCAGGTCTGATACCTCGAAATTGGCGATTATCTTTGATGCATTCCCCTTTAAACAAGATTGCAGATAATAAAACTTCTGTACATTGCTTAAGGCAGTATTGTTATGAACTAGTGTCTTAAAGGTTTCTAGAAAATTAATCCAATTTTTTGGATCGCCGTTAAATTCTCGTAATTGGAGGCTAGGTAATTTTATTTCCAATTTGGGAGTCTCCATAGACTGAATTGCTCCCCTTGCTGTCGCTAGAATTGAATAATATTGGTTTTCAAAATTCTCCCTTTGCAAATTATTATCGATTTCGTTGGAATCCGGAAGGCTTTCGATTTGTTCCTGGATTTTTTCGAAATCATCAATTATTTTCTCAATTCTAGCATAGCGAATTTTAATTTCATTAACTGATAATGCATTTAATGAATCTGCAAATCTCGTAAGTTTACCTTTCAACACTCCTCGTTTGTTAATCAATAATTTTAAATTATCCATTTTTATTACGTATTTGACAATAATTCAACAATAAAAAATGCTAAAAATGTTCCTTCAAAAACAATTTCTGTGCAATAATCGCGTAAAACAACAGTAATAACCAATTCAAGCTATGAACAATGACAGTATCTTACAATAATTATTTTCTAAACAATTAACCTAAAATAAATTTGCATGACTTGCATTTTACACTGAGGGTAGTTAATTTTTTGTATTTAAAATAAGTACATCGACACACAAAAAATAGAGCTAGTTTGAACAGGAATTCATGAAATTGTGACAGGATGGCAGGGATACTTATCTCTTATCTTCTGGTTCATGTTTTTATCCTTCTGGTTTTTTTTTTTTTATCATATAGCTCGCTGGTTCATTCCGGTAATTCCTTTGATGCCTTCATCCGCTCGTAAGGGCTATGCGGCTAGAAGGACCATGTTATAAATGGGTAGTTGAGCAGAAGGACTTCAATAAAAACATGGATTCACGTAGGAAATCTTCTAGTTTTATTTTACGGCACATTTCACAATAAATTTGTCCCGACCCGAACAAAAACACTTAATTGGCCACTTTGACCACTAGCTAGATAATGCTAGCTGTTTACAGGAGATCCACGTTATTAAGAGAGCATTTTTAACTAGAAACGCAGGCTATTTATAAATAATATTTTCCAACACCAACAAGCTTATAAACCACCATTGTTAAATCTACATAATATACAGACTCCAGAAATCTGCTTTATTCTCTATCCTTAAAAAATAGTGCGACCCTATGGACGTAACTTGTAATCTGTAATTCAAACAGTCAAGTTACAAAATATACCGCGTTGAGCAGAAGGACTTCAATAAAAACATGGATTCACGTAGGAAATCTTCTAGTTTTATTTTACGGCACATTTCACAATAAATTTGTCCCGACCCGAACAAAAACACTTAATTGGCCACTTTGACCACTAGCTAGATAATGCTAGCTGTTTACAGGAGATCCACGTTATTAACGTCCACGTCCAAGTGATTTTTGTGCGAGATGGAATTTAATAAAGAAAAATAATTATTTGTTATGTTATAATAAATGTTATATATTAATATTTTAATATAACATTGACGTAATAACATTATTAAATTATATTTACATTAATTTAGTAGAAAAATCCGATGGATTTCTACACATTAAACACAAAAACAATTAATACCTATTTTGTAATAATTTAATCTAATTTTTATAAGCGTTTTACGTGGTACGTAATATCTAAAATCACCACTCAGATACTTATTTGTCTATGATTTGTTGTCTACGCTCAAAAAATATAAATTCGCTTCAAGCGTTGCGCAATAACGTAGATTATTGCGCAATGCTTGGGTCAAGCGTCAAGCCACCTCTGGAGACGGTCAAAATGCGGTCAAAACTCTAGCCATAGACAAAAAACTACGTGATTGAGCCAAGCCGCTTGATAGTCTCGCTAGCCCTTTAGCGCTAGGATCTGCTAACGTTCGAAATTGAATTTCTATACGTCTTTGAATTTCTCCAAGGAAAAGCTGCGGTTTTAGATTCTGTCGACAGGCGTCTCCCTGAAAATTTTACCTATTTTTAAACATCTGTTTCAAAATATTACTTTTCCACGGTTTTTTCGCACATGTCAGATTTCAAACGAATATTACGACGATGTTTTCGTGAAATGTGATAATTACGACGGTCAATTAGAGTTCTAAAAACTTCCGTGGACGTTATTTTACCGAATGTTGGCTTCCGGGCGTGATATTTGGGCTGTAATGCAGTATTCCCCAACCGAAACCGCTGAGAGGTCCGTTTCGGTAGCATAAAACTGACATTTGAAATCTACATATACCTATCTCAGCATTCGCAAACATGCAAAAAGAGATGGGTTAATCCTGACCTGACTCGATATTCCTAGCATTTTAATTTGCATTGAAACTATTGGAAAAAAGACATCTCTTGTTTTTTAATGCGAACCTGTCGGCGAGAAGTGTAACCGAGCCGAATTGAGTGATTTTATTAGAGTTCTAGTTTTCGCCGCCAGTTTTTTTCTTTAACTTTTGTAGGCCAAAAAACGCTTAATTTTTGTCGCAAAGTCAAAGTACTGAAACGTGCTCTGAATTTTTTATCTGAAAGGGCGTAAGCGACTTTTTTTTTAAGCGACAGTGCGCCGTAAGGTCTTGCGGATCGCGGGGGATTATCGCATCATCAAAACGCGATTTTTTGTATGAGATCGCTGTCCATGCCCCCTGTCCGGCCAAATCGATCTCTGCGGTCGGTGAAACTGGATAGGCAGAGTGGTCGATTTTCGCCTGTCTCTAAAAGGCAACGTTTCCATAGTGAGTTTTCGAAAAACAAATGCCAACTGTGTATTAATATATATATAAGAACGTATACTATGGTGTATGTATTTATCCTAATTATTGTGATTATTTATATTGCTATTATTTATTTGAGATGGAATGACCATATTGAAATGTTAACAAAAAATATCAGGAGACTTACCTATATTTTTAAAGAACTTCGTCATATCGACGGCAGAAAGGCTAATTGACGTAACCAACATTTTGTCGATTTTCGCTTTTTGATGCAATTTGGCTTGAAAAATAAAACTGCGTCGATCTGTGTATTCGAAGTTAATATATATATTTTTTTATTGGTGCCCTTTTTTACTCATTTAAAGTACGCTCTAGCGTGTTTAAGTCGCACTTTATGGAACGCGCGTTTTTTAAAGTTACCATGGCAACATCAACGAATCAACAAAATGTGAAGTCTAAATGTCAACTTTTAACTATAAATCTGACAGGAATATTTTAAACGTCAAATAAAACATTACAAATGTTTCAAAAATTTTATTCAAAGTTTACATTCTTTTTTACATCGTTTACATTCTAATTATTTAAATGGATGTGAAAAGAGCAGTTCGTATTATTTGAAATATTAATACCTCCGTTTTTTGAATCGGAGGAAATGCTGTTCAAATTAATAGTATTCTCGGAAGTCAATGAGGCTGCACTTCCATTAATGGCAGTTCCAATAATGTTTCCATCCTACTTGTCGTTGGATTTGATCAATTGTCATGCCACTATTTGCCATAATGGTAGCGGATGTACGTCGAAACGCATGTCCTGTATATTTCTCAGGATCGTTTAATTTAAGATAGCGTACGATTTGTAAGGGGCATGATCCAAATGTGTTAATACCAACCACTTGATTGATGCACTTACCCTTATCATACCGTAAGAAAACCCTGTCTGTACTTACATTTTGGGGTCGCAATGATAAATATTGCTTCATCAAACGCACATAATTAATTGCACCACTGTCGGCAATAGTAAAACGTCGAGCTTTCACTGTTTTAGATGGTCGGATGGTAATAAGCAATACACTTCCTTCTTCTTTGATATCATATAAGCGTAAATCGCACAATTCACATCTTCTGCAAGAGCCAAAGATTCCGCAAATGGCTACCACCTTCAAAAATAAGTACGTAATGTCCGGTGCTTCCGTGAAAAACTTCCGAAAATCATCTTCTTTGAATACATACGCCTTCTTAGCAACGTCATCCTTGCTAATTGCCTTCATGAATGCATGCACTTTCACAAATGATTTTAAATCAACCCCTTTATTTATCCTCAACAGACATTGCAATTTCGAATGTATGGCCCACATAGTCGATGCTTTGTACTGTTCCGACATTTTCTGAAGGTAAGCAAAACTCGTTCATCTACATCTACTACGTTTTGCTCCTCCATCCATGTTATGAACCTTTCATATTCTTTTTTATAAACGTCTTTGGATTTTTCAGGTATTAACCGCGATTCTGCTTTGGTATTTAAATTATCAATGTTAGAACTCATTTTACAACACACAATAACTAGTAAAAACTGTGATGTCAACTATTAATCTTATGTGACAGATTGCAAATTAATGTTTGTGTTTTTCATTTCCATGACAACAAGATATTGTGATGTCACATCACGAATTCATTAATAGTTCTTATTTCCAAAATTTTAATAATAATATAAATATTTATGTTTTCAAAGTGTACCAATAAAAAAAAATAGTGTAAAGTATTCGTGGATAACTGGTCTTTAAAACACTTGCTTTATTTCGAGCACTCGGCTACGCCGTCGTGCTCGAAAAATCGCGCGTGTTTTAAAGACCCGTTTTTCCACTTATATTTTAATATACTATCGAATATTTGAAAGTTTACCTCCTTAACACTGGAAAGACCGGAGCCTTCATTTTGACGGCAGCCCGAAGTAAAGTGACGATATAATAGCGGGGTTTACACGCAGAGTTTGGCCTGCGAGTCTCAGCACACTTCGCTCCGAATCGTTGGCGGAAACGTACGTGTAAACGCGATCGACTCGCAGGCGAAACGCTCCAGTCACTCGCCAGTTCGTATCAGCGTTTGGCCCGTTGAGCGTTCACACGTAAGGGTTGGAGCGGGTGCCGCGCGAGATGTCTTTGACTTTTTTTGTTTGTTAATGGCTATTTGCTGACTGATTTTATTCAAGAATTAATTTATCTGCCATTCAGTGTTACCAGATGCGTGGTTTTTTGGGTCGTTTATACCTCCACGGTTTTCTCAAAAAACCATATCGAACAAGACATTGTATTTTAGCGGTCGCCAAATGATCTACTTTTGAGTGGATATGATTTGTTTATTGTTTGCATCGGTCGCGTGAGTGAAATCCCGAATTCAGGAATGTAGTTCTTGAAATTTTGAACTTTAGTACGGGACTACGGGTTCACAACGTCTTTTTATTTAATAATAATATGAATAAATTAATAAAATGATTTGAATATAACCATGTAAGTAACTTTAATAAGGTACCTACTCTAGGTACCGTAATTTTTTGTAATTATTATTGTTATTTATATTTTAATCTTAATATTTAATTGAAAATAGATTTCTGTAAATTAAGTTTGATAAAAGAAAAAATAAAAGTTTTATATGTGTAGTCTCATCTCATAGTGTATTATTTGCGAATAAAACACATCGATATATATTCGATTTTGAAGTATTAACAATACATCGGTTCAATACGATGAACCGTTACTATTTTTATTTATTTTTATTTTTTTATTAGTAATAGAAGGTACATAAATTACAAATAAATTTTATACAGTATTTAATTACATAGTAGATATATTTGATGTACCCCCATAATTAAGCAAGGCTTGTGTGTATGGGGGGGTGTTTACAATACAACGATGTATATAGTCCAACCCTATAAGAAGGTCTTTTGACCTCTCCAACCAGAATCCCTCAACCCATCACCTCGAGAAATCCTGAATTATAGCTGAGCAGTGACCTTTTCAACAACAGAATCAATAATAAAAGAAAAAAATGTGCATTGAAAAAAAATCTACTGATGAATAAATGTTCATATTATTATTATTATAAGTCCCAAATTCTGTTACAAACAAAAGTAGTGTGTCAGTAATAATATGAAAACAGCTTGTTTTTTAAATGATGACATTTTACTGAAAAACTTAAAATTGCTGTAAATATTTACTGGTTGAAGATTAATTTGCATATGTATATATATATAAAAGGCAATTAAATTCTCTAGACTTCTTTTAAATAAATTTCTTTCTTTGATGGATATTTTAGACGATATGAAGGAATTTTTGATGAAAAATGTGAAGTAAAATGATTTTTTCGAAAATATCTACATTTGTGGAGCGTGTAACTCAAAAACAGCTAGGATTTCGAAAATTACGTATAGAATAAAAGTTGTAGATAATTTTATGAGCTTTTACTTATTATGAGAAAATTTTCCTCTGCGACGCCCCGTTTTCGGGATATAAGCGGAAACCCGAAAATTGGGACCACCGCCCTCCCCCCTCTAGCTCACCACCTAGATGTCAGGACTTTTAGTATGTTCACACCCTAAGCACCCTGAACAAGTTTCTGAAGGAATCGCTTAGGTTCCTGCTCACGCACTCTACACCTCCTTTAGGACCATTCATTGACTGGACTAATAGTGAAATCAGCGGCGTAGCGTGGGGGGGGGGGGGGGGGGGCGGCCCGCCCCGTGCGGCACTTTTAAGGGGGGCGGCAAATTTTCACAATAAATAATAATATTATCTTGGAAAAATTTAAACCATTTCAAATCATCATTTAAAAATGTTCTACGATACTTTCGTTTACGAATCCAACAATTGTTATTATTATTTATTAAAAATATCAATAATTATATTTTTTTAAGCTGCAAATTTCGCAATTCACAGGAAAACCGTACGCATATTATGAGAGTAATATTAATTAAAGCTGATAACTCGCAAACAGATTCATTCTTAATTAAAACCAGAATTGTGTTCAGAATTTATTAACGAATTATTTTCATTTGTGTATTAATCTGCTGATACATTTCGAAAGAGACCGTTATTTTATTCGAAGTGCAGTTATAAAATTCTAGTTGCAGACTATGTATGTGCTGCCAATATCAAAGAGAAACCATTTTCATATTCTGAGTGTAGTTTTAATTCGCCAAATATAGATTTAATTTAACCCGTCTAATCACATGAGACACAAATTGTCCCACACATTTAATTTTAAAATAAATTTGTGAAATTATTTCCCACATATCTAATTAAAATAAATTTGTGATTGCGATAAATAGTTAAGATACAGTTTTATTACATTTAAAAAAAATGAATCTGTATTTATAATTTTAAGTTTATTCTATTAGGTACTTTAATTCGAATATTCGCAAGCGTGTATTTTTGAGCCAATCCACATTTTCAATATCAAAATTTTAATATTTAAAAACAATAATGTTCTAATAAGCACATCAGGAAAAATTACTATATCTAGATTTAAGAACAATTTTGTTTTCAATTTTGCAAAAGGATAAAAAAATAATAAAAAGGAACATTTAAAATACATGAGAAGAACCGGAAATTTCGTACACAAACATTGACAGGCAAAAGTTTATAGATATTTTTTCTTATTATTCGAAGGGTTAAACCAGTTTTCAGAATGTAAAATTCCTTTTGAGGATTCATCTGCTGACACGATTCAAAGCAAAATATTATCTTATTCGAAATTCAGTTACAAAATTCTAGTTGCAGACTCTGTATCCTGTACCTGCTGCCAGAATCAGATAAAAACCATTATCATGTTCTGAGTGTACTTTTAATTCGCCGCATACAGACTTAATTCAAACCCATTTTGTGTTGAGAACGTAAATTTCCAGTTGTGGATTCATCTGTATGTTGACACATTTCAAAGGAAAACATCCTCTTATTTGAAGTTCAGTTATAATATTCTATTTGCAGGCTATGTATGTGCTGCAAGAATTAAAGTAAAATCATTTTCAACTTCTGAGTTTAGTTTAAATTCGCTAGGTACAGATTTAATTTAAACCAGTACAGAATGTAAAATTCCAGTTGGATTCATCTGCTGACACATTTCGAAAGAAAGCATTCTGTTATTCGATGTGCAGTTATAAAATTCTATTTGCAAACTATTTATTTAATGCCAGAATCAAAGTAAAACCATTTTCATGTTCTGAGTGTAGATTTAATTCACCGCATTCAAACTGGTTTTGGGTTCAGAATGTAACGATAAATTAAATAACGGGTTGCAGATTCATCGTGCATCCAGTGAAGTTTTACATTTGAGTAACATAATGCTGTAAAATTCTGAGAAATTGTTTGTTGCGTGTGTAACTATTATTCGGGGACTCTAACGCAGTATCAATAAATCAACTTTGGAGTAGAATTTATAAACATGATTTTCGTTGAAAGAATACTCGTCAAATGTGATTTTTTAAAAATCCGGCTCGAATATAATCAGGTCGTAATACAAAAATGGGATTTCCGAATACAACCCCCCCCCCCCAATCCCCCCGCGCTAGAAGAACCCAAATAAGTGGGCGGTGAAATTTTCCTACGCCCCGATGTTCTGAGTGTAGTTTTGATTCACCATCAACAGATTTAATTAAAACCAGTTTCGTGTTCTGAATGTAAGTGCCGGTAGAATCAAATAAAAACCCTTTTCATGTTCTGAGTGTAGTTGCAATTCACCGCATACAGATTTAATTAAAACCAGTTCAGAATGTAAGTGCCGCTAGAATCAAAGAAAAATCATCTTTTTGTTCTGAGTGTAGTTTTGAAACACCGCATATTTGGTTTAATTTAAACCAGTTTTGTGTTATCAACATAACAATAAGTTGCCGATACATCGTGTATCTAGTGAAGCTTTGCATTTGAGTTGAATTCCATACGTATGCGTGATGAACATGCAAATTCTATTACAGGTATACCACTCTCAATTTCTGCGAGCAGCTATATATAAATTTGTAGTAGAATTTATAAGCATGATTTTATTGAAAGAGTACTCGGCACATGGAATTATAATCGGCATAAAAAAAATAGAAAATATCTACCCAACCCCCCCCCCCCCCCCCCGGTCAGCGCTTGAAAATCTGCGGAAGAAGTACCTGTAGAAGTTGGGGAGGGGGGGGGGGAATTTTCCTCCACCCCGGGCGGCCGAAACCCATGCTACGCCACTGAGTGAAATACATATTTTAACAAATGTCTACGCCAATTAAGAGTGCTAGCTCTTGCGCTTGGCGTAGGAGTTATTTCATAATTATTTCATTATTATTACATAATTTTACAAAGAGTGTACAAATATAATCTTACGTACTAGGATATTGTGACGTAATTTTAATATGGCATGAAATGAAGTTATAACAATGTTCTAACTTATCGAATAGTACCATACTTTCTTCCGTATAACCGTCATACAAAATGAACACCTGTTGAAAAACTTTTCAGGAGTGATAACGTCACACGATTCACTATAAGTGCGGTGTTTTTCAGGGGATCTTGAAAAATTAAAACTTTGAAAATTATTTTAACTATTAAAACAAACACTTAAAAAAATATATGAAGTTATTTAAGTCAGAAGGTCATTATTCATTAAAAAAAATGGACTGGAGTTCTCTATTACACCGAGGTACTTTATTTTAGTTGTATGGTTTAATATGGTACATGAATTATTACAGACTTTTTTCTTACATTTTTTGTTGTGTATAATTATATTAATGTTGGGGTAAGTTTTGAATTCATTTATTGAGAAAGGAATATAAACTGTTGTTTTTTTTTGCATTAATTGTAAGTAGGCTTGTGAAGCTGCCGTGCTGACGAAGTTTTCATTTAAAAAAACACTTAGTAGTTTACATTTAGTTTCCAAAATTGTGAATTTTAGTAATTTACATCAAATGTTTTACACTGTATAATAGTTTTTCAATCCATTTTTATGTATGAAACAAATAGCCCCGTATTTTGCGTATAGCTTGAGAAAGATAACAATCGCGTACTGGCAACACAAAATATTACTGTCTTCGAATTCGAAACGCTTGTTTGACGCTTGACAGCTGACATATCTCGGATGTCACATTGATTTCACCGATTTCACCATAGGTAAAAAATAAAGTTGAAAATAATAATTACTTTATTTTACATGTCTAATCTAATAGATAAATATGATTTCCATTCAAAAACATTGGTTTTTAATTTTGTTTTTGGAAAAAACATTCTTGTTCCCGAGCTGGCACATTGGTCGTTGGTGTTTGTTTTACTTGATATTATTTTGATTATTTCAATATACCTATATTTATTTATTTTAAATACTTCTAATTTATATATTACATCTAACTTATTTTTATATTACATCAGAAATTTATTACATGATTAGATCACCATGATACTGGAAGGAGGCTAGGAGTCAGACGGAGGAGAAGACGAAGAGGGCTGGCCAGTGGAATATTTAGAAGTTTTCCAGAATCCTGCAGAGGGATGCATTGAGCCAAGCCAAACCTCTTGGAATGGATCCATTGGTAGAAATCGATCAAGTACTTTTATCATTACATATTTCATTATTTATGCATTAAACCGCTTACTCGTTAATACGGAAAACTTTTTATCCAAACAGTTATATTTAGCTTTATTATTACGAAAAGTGAGTATTTATGTCGGGGGAGACAAAAAAACATGCAAAAAATATGCATTTAACATTTTAATTTTGTTAAAATTAATTCACTCGCACGGTAACGCCATGTTCATTCATCGTTTTTATTTTAACATTTCATCAATGCTGCCAATCATAGAAAAATATTTTTTCGTAAAACAAAGTGAATGCATCATTGACAAGTATTTGTAACAGTAGAACATGGAAATGAATGTATTAAAATAATTACACAAACCCGCTAGACAAACCCTGCGTAGCCAAACAAACCATTCAAAACCTGGGATGTTTTTTAAAAGTATGATGAAAAGCTAGTTTATTTTAGAGAATTTATTTTATAAGATTGGTACTTCCGACAAATGTCATATTTGATTGTCTATTAGCTAAATTAGCTAAATGAACATTCCGTATTATCCGTGCATCAAACTTCGACAACACAAACTTTCCGTATTATCCGTGAGGTGGACTAACTGCATATTTACCCATATTTCTTATTGCTAGCGATTATTGCGTTTGATGTTATTATAAAACAATGAACATGTCTGGGTTTTAAATGAAACTATGAAGTAATATTTTTTCATTTATAGAGTTTGGAAGAGAGACATCAGCCACAGGGGGGGGAGTCAGAGTCCTGCACTGTACACTGTACCCCTAGGACAGCCCGGTAAAGCCTCAACTTCCCATGGACGGAGAGCTGATCTACGGTGGATCAAGAAAGATTACGAGCATGTTGACTCTCACTGTGATGTGACCTTTTCAAACCCACCACTGAATATGTCTGTCATCAATATTTTTTATGTTTCATATATGAAAACACTATAAAAAATATTGTTGAGTAGACAAATTTGTATTCTGTACAAAAAATAGCATTAGCGTAAACACCTCAGTCAACGAAATGAACTGATTTCTAGGAATGCACATCATGATGGGTATCCTCAAATATCCGGCATTCCACCTTTACTGGGTAAACGATAAAAGGTTATCTCTTATCGCAGATGTCATGCCTAGAAATCGTTTCACTAAGTTGCGGTTGTGTTTTCATTTAAACAACAATAACACTGTAAAAAATGTAGGTCTTCACTCAGGAGAATTTCTTTGGGTAGACTGGTTTTTTATAAATGAAGCACTTTTTGGTTTTCACTTTAAGTTCTTGATTTTTTATTGTTATGATGTGAATATTTACAAACTGACGACAATAACTTTCCCTCACCCAACGGACAAGGGTTCAGTAGTATTTTAAATTCTTAGTGCAAGTTTTCGTAAAGAAGTAAATTAATTTTACTGATGCAAGCCTTTTTATAACGGTTTCGCATCTATATTTACCCTTGTTTGTTGTGTGAGAAAAGGACAAAGAATGAAATGATTCTATCGACATCTAGCGAACAAATCAGACAACTCTTGGATAGCAATCCAACCTTTGATGGTAACTCAACCTCATAATTGGTTTGAGTCCTGGATTTAAATCTAAACATATTCCCCCCCAAAATGGGCAGATATTTATTTTGAAATATCGAATCCATTTTTCTGCAAACTAAACAAATAACATTATGCAAACCAATTATGAGCCTAAGTTAAATATTGACTTTGCTCAAAATCAAATTCAAATTAATTAAGTTATTCAATAACATACTAAGACAATTCCGAAAAACAAACTACATTTTTTCAAAAACAAACAGAAACCATAACAATAATTACATATAAACATATAATATAGACAGCACAAACATGTCGCAGCAGGTTTCCTGGTCATCCTTCCTTCCTCGGGAAAAAATTAAATACAGATAAATCATCTCTCCTTCCATAGTTCATTGTCACATTTGAGTTATTACAATGTCTCTCCAGATATATCTATGCAGTTTGCAATTATAGCCAGCAGGCTATCCTGATTTATAAGCGTTCATTTTTAAGTGTTTTCACCCTTTTTTTTTAAATATATGGATCTACAATCCTTTTTTGTTTTTATTATTTTATATATCACTCCCTACCACACTCAAGTTTTTATTGGTATCCACCTTTTAACACTGTGGTTTTTAATACTGTTCAACGTAAAATTGTTATTGCACTTTTTTACTTTCAACGTACAAATTTTTATATTTTTTTTACTATTTATTATTATTTATTATTTTTGTCCTTTTTGGCTACTTTTATGCACTCATTGTTTTATGCACTCATTGGGAATGTTGACATCTTCAGCTCCTCGTTATCGTCTATTGGCAATAGACACAGCTTTGAAATCGCCCTCTGAGTAGTTCCATGCGATGTTTTGAGAGTTGCCACACGCACTCTCCCGTCAGCTCCTGGATGTACTGCAATCACACGTCCGAGTTTCCACACACATGGTGGTAGGTTGTCTTCCTTCAAGACCACCATATCGCCTGGTTTTAGCTGCGCATTAGGTCCGCTGGTCCACTTCGTTCTGCCTTGGAGCTGAGCCAGGTATTCCAATCGCCACCTCGACCAAAAACATTGTATTAGTAAGGATAACTTTTGATAGTTATTCAGCCTGTTGACTGAAATATTTTGTAGATCTTGTTCTGGAATCGCCGCCAAGCTTTCACCAACAAGAAAGTGACCGGGACTGAGGGAGTTTAGGTCATTTGGATCATTTGACAATGGGGTAAGAGGTCTAGAATTTAAACAAGATTCAATCTGACACAAAACGGTATTAAATTCCTCATATGTTAATAAGGAGTTACTTGCTACTCGTTTCAAATGATATTTCACAGATTTTATCCCGGCTTCCCAAAGGCCTCCAAAGTGCGGCGCCCTTGGCGGAATGTACCCCCATTGAATTGATAGCTTTGATAATGATCTCTCGATTTCATCGCTAGAGCTTGACAAAAAATCATAAATATCCCGTAGCTGATTGTTCGCGCCTTTAAAATTAGTAGCATTATCTGAAAATAATTTACTCGGCCTTCCACGGCGCGCGATAAAGCGTTTCAACGCATTTAAAAAACTTTCTGTATTCAAAGACAGTACAAGTTCTAAGTGTATGGCTTTTGACACCATACATACAAATAAACATATATAAGCTTTTACGTTACTAGTTCTTCTGTGGGTACCCGACTTAATCAAAAAAGGTCCACAATAATCGATCCCGCTTATCGTAAAAGGTTTAGATTCCGTTATCCTTTCGGCTGGAAGGTCTGCCATTATTTGCTGCATCGTCTTTGGATTTGATCTATAACATATTATACATTTTCTTATAATCTTTTTCACTAAATTTTTTCCCATTATTGGCCAGAACTTCAATCTGATTATTGCCAATAAGGTTTGAGTACCTGCATGCAAATGTAAATGATGGTAGTTTTTTACAATTAATTCGGTTAAACTATGATGTGGTGGCAGCAAAATTGGATGTTGTTGGTTTATTGACAGCAATTTTCCTTTGGAAAGCCTGCCGCCTACGCGAAGTAAATCATTATGCAAATAAGGATTTAGTGAGTGCAAATTACTACTTTTTAGGACATCCTTGCCCGACTGCAAGGCTCGTATCTCCTCCCTGAAGGAATAAGCTTGCGCTCTGGATATTAAAACATTCAAAGAGTCATTTAATTCACTTACTTTTAATTGACCATAACGCCTGAGCGATGGGTTCCTACAATTAAATAAAAACCTAAGTAAATAACCTGTTACTCTTTGCAATTTGGTTAGAGATGAGTATTTCCTAAAAATGTCCCAATCTTGCGTTACTGATGCCAACACTACAGTTTTTGTTTTCACCTCAGGTGGATCTATGCACGTAGATTCTCCGCATGGCCAACCGGATTCTGTAAGGGTTAGCCAATCGGGTCCGTGCCACCATATGGTGGATGTCAATAATTGAGAAGTCCTACTACCTCTGGATAGTACATCTGCTGCATTGTCCTCTGATTTCACATGCTTCCATTGTGCTGGTAAATTCTTGTAATCTTTCATTAATTCTGGGTTTGAGGCTAATTTTTTCTCAAAATTATACAATCTCTTCTCCGCCATAGGGAGAGTTTCGCCTAGCTGTTTCGCACAGGGGCGTTGTGGTAAACTTACTATGAAACGGCCTCTGCCATCTCTTTCATGAGTAGCTGTGAAGCTTTCTTCACATGCTCGCTCCTCGTGATTCCTATGTTTAATAGGACTTAGCTCCTCTAATTTCCAAAAATTTTCAATTTGCTTATGTATTAAGTTGAGTGAAAGATTACAAATTTTTACTGGCCTCTTTTCTGAAGTGAAGATGTGTCCCGAAACCAGCCATCCAAATTCGGTTCGTTGTAATATTGGTCCGGAATCTTGAATCTTCATCCTGTCAGAGTGCAGAGTCTCCCAGAAGGTGTCAGCCCCGATCAACATGTCTATCGGGCCGGTTTCATTAAAGTTTGGATCTGCCAATTGCAATCCTTGGGGAATGCCGGTGCCTTTTTTCTGAAATGAGATTTGCGGTAGATTACTGGTCACCTCCGACAATACTAGGCATTCAATCCTCTTTGAATATGGTGAATAATTGGAAGATATTTCCAAATCCACAATGTTTTTAATATGCTGTATTTTATTATGAATTCCGGTAATAGGGATATCAGTTTTTCTAATTTTTAATTGCAATTTAGAAGCGAATTCCTGGCTAATGAAATTAGACTGTGCTCCGGAGTCCAACAAAATTCTAGCTTTAATTTGATTTCCTTTATTATTTCTCACGTTAATCACTGCCGTTGATAATAAAATGAAATTGTTGGATGTTTTCGTTGCATGATTGTTAACAAGAGGTTCTTTTGAAGAAGTATCGCTTCCCTGATGACTTTGCATTTTATCTTCATTTTGTAAATGTAACAAAGTGTTGTGTGAGTTCGCACCACACTTGCGACAATCATATTTACTTTTACAATCTTGAATTTTATGTCCTACCGCCAAACATTTCAGACAAGCCTTCAAACGACGTATTGTTGTCATTCTATCCTTTATTCCTAGATTTAAAAACTTTTGACAATTATAAATTCTATGATTTTGATTACAATTAATACATTTTAAATTTTGCGATGATAACGAAACATAAGTTTCTTTTTTAAAATTAGAAGAAAATCCCTTGGCATGATTCTGTCGCTTGTCGTTTGGTGCTGAGAATTCTAAAACTTGTACTCGTTCGTATAGACATCTCATAAATTCTTCATAAGTGGGGATTTTATTTTTTATTGGATATTGTTCCCAGCGCATTCTGGTTTCGCTATCCAATTTATTTGACAAAATATGAATTAATAATATATCCCAACTTTCAGTGGGTAGATTTAAATTATTTAATGCCTTTAAGTGCAATTGGGCCTCATCTAATAATTTTCGTAATGCCACGTGATTTTCTGATTTTATTTCTTGCAATTTAAACAATGCATTTACATGTTTATTTATTATTACTCTGTCATTCTGAAACCTATCCGTGATCATTTCCCACGCAATGAAATAATTATCACGAGTTGTAGGTAAGGACGCAATCAGTCTTGCCGCATCATCATACAAACAAGATTTCAAATAATAGAATTTCTGAATAACATCTAATTCGTCGTTGCTGTCAATTAATGAAATGAATGCATCCCTGAAATGTAACCAATCTTCGTAATTTCCGCCGAACCTTGGTAGCTCTAAAATTGGGAGCTTGACGCTTTTGGAACGGACGATTTTATCTGTTTCGTTTAATCTATCTTTGGCTTTTGCCAATACACTATAATATGAGTTTTCAAACATTTCTCGTTCGTTCCCTTTTTCTAATTCATCCTGCGATAATGTTTCAATTTTTTCTTGCAACGCTTCGAAAATGTCTAGTAATGGTTCGAATTTTTGAATGCGTATTTCGACTTCAGAAATTAATAACTCCTTATTCTCTAAGTAATCTTTGAATCTGGTTAATTTAGCTTTACATATGCCGCGCTGGGCAATTAACACTTTTAAATCCATGATTTTTGTAAATAACAATCAATTTAACAATACTCACTGATCGTTCTGGTGTGGCCCAATCCTAACCACGGTTAAACACTAAAAACTTGCACTGTCTTTTACTCGAGATAGTTCCTTTTGTTTTAACAAAACACTAGAACACTAGATGCATGTATTCAACAACAAAGAAAATCTATTGTTATTATTTTGTTATGAGAGCTCGCGTCGGAATTTGACTTTTTACAGATGGCGGAATCACTTCGTGCCTACCGCCCTGCCTTACCGACTGGAACAATACTTCGGTTCGGTAGTCAAAATAACGTCCAACGTTCGCTTTCAGATTATTTGAATAATCAATTAATACATTTCATGCATTATAATAATTATCCTTCTGTTTTTTGCGGTAGCATAATCATATGACTAGCCACAAAAAAACCTTGTTAGTTTCAGTTGTAAATAAATAACGACAGTACTTCGTACTCGTCGCCTGCTTTACCGACAGTATCGACAAATCACCATCAAAAACAGAACAATGAAAATACAAAACTCCGATCTTTATGTTTTTGGCGACACTATAATCATAGCCAGCCACAAAAAATCTCGCCAATATCAAATGTAACAATCAGCCCGCTGCGATTTTTTATATCAACAACAATAAAATACCGAAGTGGTCTAACCGAATTTGTTTTTTCTTCTATGGGATCAAAATGGATAATTAGGATGGTCACTTGCCCTTGTTGTGGATCCGCTTCATCAGAATTCTCCTGGTTTATTGCTGGTTCATGTCTGGCTTTCATTGATTTTTTGATCTGGTTCCCAGGATCGTATTCAGCCGAAAAAATCGTATCCGCTCGTGGGATCATACGGCTCGAAGGATCAAATGTAAAAAATGTAGGTCTTCACTCAGGAGAATTTCTTTGGGTAGACTGGTTTTTTATAAATGAAGCATTTTTTGGTTTTCACTTTAAGTTCTTGATTTTTTATTGTTATGATGTGAATATTTACAAACTGACGACAATAACTTTCCCTCACCCAACGGACAAGGGTTCAGTAGTATTTTAAATTCTTAGTGCAAGTTTTCGTAAAGAAGTAAATTAATTTTACTGATGCAAGCCTTTTTATAACGGTTTCGCATCTATATTTACCCTTGTTTGTTGTGTGAGAAAAGGACAAAGAATGAAATGATTCTATCGACATCTAGCGAACAAATCAGACAACTCTTGGATAGCAATCCAACCTTTGATGGTAACTCAACCTCATAATTGGTTTGAGTCCTGGATTTAAATCTAAACAAACACGTTGATTCCGAGAGGATGCCAGGGTTACGACAAACTATTTAAAATAAGGCCGTTGTCAAATGCCCCGCATGAAAATAAGGTCAAGGTGGAACCTGAGGAGTTCAATTCTGTAGACGAGCTCATGATACTGTTCAAAGGTAGAAGTAATTTGAAGCAATACATAAAAAAATAAGCCACACGAGTGGGGCATCAAATCCTTCTCCCGAGCGGTAGCCAGTCACAGTGTGGCCAGTGGCCAGTAGCCAGGTAGGTGGGCTCGTCTATGATTTTGAGATGTACATGGGCAAAAACAGTAATGTGGGTGAGAAGACTGCCCGGTATGACGGTATGAGTGAAAACATTGTTTTTTTTACATTAGCTCCACATAGGAGGCCCTGGGGAAAATAATTCCCCGCAGGGCCTATTTCATTTTTGGGGATGCTGTGAGGAGTGTCTTTTTAGGAGAGGAAGTTCTGGGAAGGAAAAGGGTATTAGGGGTGGGTAGGAATCTGGGGGTAAGTGTGTCCAGGAGTGACGGTCGTATGAATCCATCCCTCCCACTGCGGTGCAAGGTGATGAAGGTAGTTAGAAAGTTGATAAAGGGTGTCCCTCCAAACCGTAATTTCAAAGTCTCCACTGATATTTTGTAATATTTTTTTATTCAAATGTGTATGAAATATCTAGTCCAGATATTGATCGTCCAGTTGATTTAGTCAGACATCTCCAAATCCTAAGTTTTGAGAAAATATATTCAAATGTCCACCATAAATCAAATATTAATTACACTTGTCTCTGTTTTAAATACTTAAAATGATGTAAAATAACACTGGGAGACTGTCTATTAATTAGTATGACATTTATTATTATGACATTTTGAAATATCCTACTAGTGATCTAGAATCCATTTGTCACATGAGAACGGGCCATTTCTACGACTCGGTCTTGAGTTTGACAGCTAAGCTGTGGAATGATTTGCAGGCCTCTGTGTTTCCTCCCTCCTACAAGACCTATGTTCACTCCTTCCCATGGGCGTAGGCACGGTAGGGCAAGGTGGAGCGTTTACCCCATGCCTGGCCTGCCGATGCATGAGCTCCAGGATTGTCCACTGAGTCACATTTTCAAATTTACAGCACTTCATAGGATGGTTTTTCCTTTTTTCAGTTCTTATTATCTGCATTCATAAAGCCTTAAGCATGAATAAGTTGTTACCTACTCTAGATTTTTATTTTTTCCCCACCCTAAATCAAAACCTGGCTACGATCATGCTCCTTCTTCTCCTCAAAAAGACCCTCCACACAGCATCTTTTAGATATTATTTTCCTCGGGGCCTCCCGTGTAGAGTTAATGTAAAAAAAAAATCATATATGATCTGTTCGGTTCTACCTGAGAATTGTATTTAATCTGGTTAATTGCTGGATACATGTGCACGTCGTAGAGGTGGACCCCTCTGCGGAGGCGGGTTCCAGTGCTCCAGGAAGGGTACGCCAGTCCCACCCGCGCCCCGTGGAAGGTATCAGGTACATTGGCTGGAACATTTCCCACAGGTGCAAAGTGTTCCAAAGCAAACAAAGGTTCAATGTGAAAGGTGCACCTTTGTTTCACCTCCAGCAAAAAAATTTCAAATCATAACATTAATCAATTAGGAACCGACCTAATATGTAAGCACATTTTATTTCTTTTAGATTTTTAATTTATTATATTATATATATATATATATATATATATGTTTATGTAATATGGCAGACTGGGATTGCACTATCCTCCCAGTCCTGCTGGAATAAAAACTTTAATAAAAATAAAATGACTAAGACAGCCTTTAATTTTACAAGTAATGATAGCTATATTATCTCTGCTACTTTTTAATGTGGTATGTAAATAAAAATATGTTTTATAAAAAAATATTTCATTTATCTTCACACTAATAAATTATGCACCTCTCTCTACCACAGTTGTTAAAACAACGCTAAATAGTGGCAGTTACTAAGCTGTTAAATATTTCTTTAAGTTTAAGGAAATTTATTTGGTGAGAATTATATTGTGATTGAATTGATACAACTACAGTAAATAAATACACACAAGGTCTTCTACAATTTATTTTTATGCATTCACAAATGGCGCCAATTAAATTATTTTAGGTTATTAATACTTTTTGCACGTTACGATTAAAAATATTAAGGTAAATTAATTGTTTGCGCCCGAACACATTTAATATGAATATAAATAAATAGTTTTGTCCATAAACAAACCCAAATCTTTCAAGAAAGGCTGAAAAATTCAATTTTGTATCGGTGACTCAATCCAATATTGTATTTTTCAGCCTTTCATGAAAGATTTGGGTTTGTTTATGGACAAAACTATTTATTCATATTAAATATGTACGGTCGCAAACAATTAATTCACCTCAATATTTTAAAGCAAAACGTGCAAGAAGTATTAAAAACCTGAAATAATTTGATTGGCGCCATCTTTGAATGCGTAGATTAAAACATACGCGACGTTTAACCTTAAGAGGAACGGCTGCGCAGCCTTTTTCAAACAAATTTTAAATTTGTATTTGAGCCCAAAATACTCGTACAAACTGAATTTTATTTTTTTTCCAAATGTGTAAAAAATATCTAGAACAGATACTGTAATACTAAGTTTTGAGATAAAATGAGGAAAGGAACATTTGAATGTTCACTATAAATCAAATCTTATTTACACTTGTCTGTGTTTTACATACTAAAAATAATACAAAATAACCCCGGGAGGCATAATGGTCCAGGTCCGGTACATTAGTAAGAAAATTTTGAAATATCCTGCTATCGACCCAGAAAACATCAACACTTTGTTTAATTCACTACAAGTTTTTGTGCATTATAATAGATGTTGGTGGTGTTTATGAGTAAACTGAGTATTGTACCAGATAGAGGGTACACTTTTGCAAATAACTGCATACTCAACTTAAATATCGATTTTTCGGAGTTGTCTGACCAATGAACTGAATGATCGATATGTATTTTATATTACGACATACAGGCCATTAAGTAGTCAATTTTTCATAATTTTAGGTGTTTTAAATTACACATATATTTACAAGGGCGGATCCGGGATTTTTTTCTGGGGGGGGCACAATGGGCGGACAGGCAAAAAATCAACAATCACTGTTAGGATTTTTTTCTGGGGGGGTGGGCACAAGGGGCGGACAGGCAAAAAAATCAACAATTACTGTTAGAAATAAACAAGTTCAAGTACATATGTATAGGAAGGTTTATGAAAGTGTTAAAACAATAGAAAAATTAAAACTTTAATAAAGATAGTTTTCTGTACTGTGATGGAATCTCCACAGTACACAAAAATACCGTTTGGGGGGGCACCCGGGCCCCCCCCCCCCCCCCCCCCTAAATCCGCCCTTGTATATTTATTTGAAAGTGCTGTTCCCGTCATAGTAAAAGATTATAATTTTTATATGGGAGGTGTTATCATTGCAGTGTGCTAGTTGAGATGTATGCATCATCAACATAGTTCCCACGACCGGTCAGTGACTGAGTTGGCTTGGAATCTTGAAGAGATAAGTAGGGAGGAAATACAGAGGCTGGCAAATCGGTCCACCGATGAGCTGTTGAACTCAAGAACGAGAAATAGAAATGACCCTTCCTCACGTGACAAATGTCATGACCGACCCAGTGGCTGAGTTGGCATCGCGTCCAGGAGTCCCATTGTTCGATTCCTTAGCTGGCTAAGTCCTCCATCACGACACAAGCAAAATAGTCAGGTTTTTTGTAACCAGGGAATGTTTGTCTTTCTTTTTAAAAAAAGACAAACATTATATTTTATGTACAAGGTTGATATGTTTTTTTTTAAAGAAAGTCAAACATTCTCGAGTTACGAATAACCTGACAATGTTTGAAAATCTCCTACTACCAACACAGTCAGCCGAAAATTTTGTTTGTGTCGTGAAGGAGGACTTAGCCAGCCGAAGAATTGAACACGCGATGCCCGGGTGGGACGCGTGTTGGATTGCCAACTCAGCCTCTGACCGGTCCTGACATTTCACACGAGAACGGGTCATTTTTCCGACTGGTTCTTGAGTTCAACAGCTCGGCGGTGGAACGAGCATCCGTGCTTCCTCCTCCTACAACTTGAGTCTCTTCAAGACCCATGTTCAGTCCTTCCTCTCCTCAAAAAGACCTTCCACACAGCATCTTTTTGAAATTATTTTCCTCAGGGCCTCCTGTGTGGAGTTAGTATAAAAAAAATATCAACGTATGATCTGTTTTTTCAAATCCTAGCATAACCGAGACAATCTTTAATTTATAAGTAATCACAGCTATAGTTTATTTCTTCTGTTTTTTAATGTAAGTAGTATGTAAATAAAAATATTTTTTATAAGGTAACCAAAATGTTTCATTTATATTCATACTAACAAATTATGCACCTCTCTCTACCACAGTTGTTAAAACAACGCTAAATAATGCCAGTACACATAATAAACTGCTAAATATTTCTGTCTTGGATGAGAATTACATTGTAATTGAATTTATACAACACTGTAAAATAAGTACACTTAAGTTATTCTACAATTTATTGTAAATTCACTTTGTGGCATCATTCTAATGAAAATAATTAATTAACTTATGAAAATAATTAACTTCACCCTTTTAAACATTATCAAAATAATTATAATATGCTTGTAGCCTCACTGATAATAAGGTCATTTTTTATTAAAATACTGGTTTACAATTTCATTCATATAAATAATTTGTCACCGCCGCTAAAACTGTCAAAACTTGATAGGTGACAGCTGACAAGCATGTGATAGGTATCATCTTAGTTATGGTCAAAACTGTAGCAAAAACTTTTGAACTGCACGACATGTCCCGCGACACACCACAGTTCGCTCCGAACGCTTGAAAATCAGTTTACACGTACACTTCCGCGCGAGGGTCGCCCAAGGTCACCCCTTCAACGATTTCGCCTGCCCGCGGAAGTGTGGCGACTTTTTTACCCAAAATAGTGTACCTGTTCGGCCTGCAGGCGGACACGACGTTTCGGCGGGCTGCTTGGCGAACACCATAGACATCCACCGTCGTGAGGGCACAGTTGTATGGAGCTTCTATAATATTTCTATAATCTATGGTCAAAACTGACGCTTTGGCCTGCCCGCGGAAGTGGGGTGACTTTTTAGCGCAAGGGGTCGGCCGGCAGGCGGACACGGCGTTTCGGCGGGAGGGTCGCATGCCGCTTTAGCCTGGGGGCGAGGCACGCGGTCGGAAGTGTACGTGTGCCCCGGCCAAATGTTTAATAATCATTGTATGGGTGTGGTTTTTTTTTTACATTTCATGATTTATGGTTTAACAACTATGGTGCAAAAAAACGGGTATGTGTCTTAATTACTTTTTGAGATATATTGACTTATACCTACAAAGACCGCCGCCGTCAATGTGACGGTTAGGGCTATAATGCTGAGTTCGTTTACAACCTTCTTTACTCAAGTTAACAACATACCCATTCCTCCTTGTTTATGATAGTACTATTATGTCTGTCTCTTTCTTTCGGAATCGCGTATTATTCATACTCGATCTGTACGTTGATTGGTCACTGTCACATAATTTATAAAAATACCAAAAAAATATTGCTCTTGCCCAAATTTATTTTATGGCTTGTTGGAGAAGGACAGAGTATACAAATACCAGAGTTGATCCAGCTGCGTTAGCTTTTGATGAACTGACAGAATCATTTATTGGATAACCAACACGTCTGCCATAGGTCACCCCAAAAGGTTTGCTAAGTTTTGTGATTTAGCAGGGGTGCCCGGGTTCATGGAATTGGGTTCGTCCGGATCTTGGCGGCGGATGCGTCTTCCAAACTGCGTGGCAGGGCAGATCGGCAGAGAACGGTTGTCGGTGATCTTTTGACCTCGCCAGCAGGACTCTCAGAACATTGCCTTACACCGCAGTGGTGGGGACAGATTCATACGTCGGGCACTCTTGAACACACTGAACCCCAGTTTCCTACCCATCCCTCATACCTCATTTCCTTCCCAGAACCTATTCTTCCTTTCCCTGTAGGTACCCTCCGCACAGCATCTCAAAAGATGACAAATGCCCTGAGGGGAATTATTTTCCTTAGGGCGAGCTTATTAAATATTTTCCTTTGTGGAGCTAATGTAAACGAAAAAGAAAAGAAACCGGAAAATAAAAATAGTGAAAGACGACAGTGCCAAATTAATAAAAACCAAATGTGTGATAATTCTAAGAAACCCGTGTGCGAAGAGTGCATTCGATTTTATAAAAAACTTAACAATTCGATATTGTACAAACATAACATATGCTTGTACTAAAATTACAGCATTTTGCACTCACATGTTTTTTTCCAGGAAGCCCCGAGGAAAAAAACCCTCTGGATCTATGTCATCTTTGGGGGTGCTGTGTGCATTGGTGTTTTTAGGGAAAAGAAGTAGAGGAAGTTCTGGGAAGGAAAAAGTGTGAGAAGTGAATAGGAAAAAAAAATTGGGAGGAATGCAGATCCCGCCAATGTGGGGGATTTTAATAAAAATGCACTTTCTAGATGAGAAAAGTGTGGAAAAGTTGAATAAAAAAGAAATTAAGGTGCGCTTGGCAAAATTGAGGGAGATACAGCCGTTTAAAGAATGAATAAAATGACACTTCGTGAACTTAAACTACGCCATTTTGGTACTATTATGTTGGTATCTCAGACTTGCTATTAACCTGTAATCGGCCGGACACGCTCATTTGCGCGCAGCTTTTGCGCATGCGCGAAAAAAATATTTCGAAATAAAAAAGTTTGTCTGCGATTTTGACCCTTCTATGTACAGAATTTGTATGAAAACAATGTCAGAATCGCTTGCGCCAACATCATTGATGATATAGCCGACTATAGAACCGGTTGATACGATTGTAGCCGACTTCATGTGATAGATGAGACGCGTAATTATGAAATTTTTCTAGCGGACTTTTTTTAAACGATTTTTTAAACTGTTTATCACCTTCCAAATTAAAGTAACCTAACCTAAGACTACGCTAAACATGGTTTGTGTAACATGGTTTGTGCCCCTTTATAACGCCTACTCGCGTCAACGCAAGAAAAACATCCCAGTTTTCAAATAGCTTAGCGGCTACGCTAGGTTTGTGTAACATGGTTTATGAAACATGGTTTGTGCCCCTTTATAACGCCTACTCGCGTCAACGCAAGAAAAACATCCCAGTTTTCAAGTAGTTTCGCGGCTACGCCAGGTTTGTGTAACATGGTTTGTGACCATTATTAATTCTGTTTTTCATAATTACACGCCTTATTATATATCACACGAAGTTGGCTACAATCGTATCAACCTTCGAATAGCAAGTCTGAGATACCAACATAATAGTAACAAAATGGCGTAGTATAAGTTCACGAAGTGTCATTTTATTCATTCTTTAAACGGCTGTATCTCCCTCAATTTTGCCAAGCGCACCTTAATTTCTTTTTTATTCAACTTTTCCACACTTTTCTCATCTAGAAAGTGCATTTTTATTAAAATCCCCCACATTGGCGGGATCTGCATTTCACCCAAAAAATTGTATCCAGGAGTGACGGACAAATGAATCCATCCTTCCCAAAGATCCTGCTGGAGAGGACAAGATAAGGTCTCACTACGCAGTAGGTGGGCAAACATATTCGCCACCTGGACCCAGACAAACCTCACCCAATGAACCCGGACACCCCTGCTAAGTCCCTAAACGTAGCGAACCACTTGGAGTGTCCTATGGCAGAGGTGCTGGTTATCCAATAAATGTTTCCTGGGGCAGCGGTACCCATATCCGCCTCCCAATTTGAAAAAAGTGATCAGCCGTCAAAATGACGGTCGTGGTCTTTATAGGTATTTTATTTTATTTTATTAGCGTTATAAACAGTCTGTACAAAATTCATAAATGACAGTGATAAAAATAAGTATGTCATAGACCAATAAAATAACGACAAATTTCAATTTAGAACCATAATGCAAAAATATACAATACCTACACCTGATATAAACAATTATGATAATATCTTCTTACTTAAATCTACAAAAAGTATTTAACTGAAATTTTCAAGGGATTACATTTAAATTTTGATTGATATCAATAATATATTTCAGGAAGTGATTTTATTTGAATTTGAACTGCTAAAAGTAGGAGAGAAAATATGGTGATACTAAAAATTAAAAAGAGAAATACAGAAATCAATGAAATATTAAGTTATTAGTTAAACATGTGGCATTCAATAGTGTTATTTTTTTATGCATGCTGTGAATTTATCAAGGTTTGTATTAAACACATCGAAATTTGGGCATAATCTGTTAAAAGTGATACAGCTTCTTCTTACAAATACATTTTCAAGATAATTTGTCTTGCTCTTAGGGATATAAAAGGTGTCTGGAGATCGAGTAACTCTTAATGGACATCTGAAATGAATATTTTGTAGTAAGTACGGGCTATCAATGAAGTTATGAATAATCTTATAGAGCATTAATAGGTCTCTGATATCTCGGCGTTGATCAAGAGATTTAAGGTTTACGGGGACATAGTTTTCATCATTTCGCACGCGATAAGAGGCATATTTCATAAACTTTTTCTGAACTCTTTCTATATTTGCTTTATATGTAGAACAATGAGGGTTCCACACTGTAGAAGCATACTCCAGATGGCTTCTAACATAGGATATGTAGAGAGTCTTAAATGTTTGTGGATTTTTGAAAGCTGAACTTACTCTAAGAATAAATCCCAACATTTTCAAAGCCTTCGACGTGATATGCTCGACGTGAGATTGAAAAAGAAGCTTACTATCTAAAAGAACTCCAAGATCTCTTATTACATTTACTCTGTTTAAAATATTGTTCTTAATATTGTAGGGATATAATATTGTGTGTTTCTTTCGAGAATAAGATATAACACTACATTTATCTGCATTCAAAAGAAGGCGATTTTGTAGACAATATACATTAACCAGAGAGTCAAGGTCATTCTGGAGCTCTAGACAATCCATCTTAGACTTAATGATTTTGACAATCTTTTTGTCATCCGCATATAGGTACAGTTGAGAGTTACGAATAGTTTTGTTAACGTCATTCAAAAAAATGTTGAATAAGAGGGGGCCAAGGTGAGATCCTTGGGGAACTCCTGAGGTTACGGGGACGAAACTAGAGCAGAATCCTTGTACAGTTACAGCTTGCGTACGATTGTCGAGATAAGAGGCTAACCGACGAAGGAGGTCACCATGTATACCCATTGCTTCGACTTTCTCAATTAAGATGCTGTGTGGGATTTTATCAAAGGCTTTGGAGTAGTCTGTGTAGACTACATCGACTTGATATCCGTTATCCATAGCAACAAGGACTGTGTGAACAAACTCACATAGATTAGTTTCTGTTGATTTTTTGGTGACAAAACCGCGTTGATTCGAAATTATGTGTGGTCGTATGCAAGGAAAAATGATATCAAAAACAATTTTTTCAAAAAGTTTACCATTACATTTAACTTAGAGATTGGTCTGTAATTTTCAATATTATGCTTGTCTCCTTTTTTAATATAGGCACAATGTATGAACTTTTCCATTCCAGAAGATAATGAAGCTTTGAATTTTAGACTTAGCGGATAACATAGAACACTAGCACAATTCTTTAAGAATACAGAGTGTATACCATCAGGCCCACTGCCTTTGGTAGGGTCTAATGATTTAAGATATTTACAAACTAATTCAGTGTTTATATTAACACTAGCTGGGTTACCTGGCTTCGCTCAGGACAACATTCGAGAGTGTTCTGGAATGTTTCACATTGATGTTCCCGATTCCCTCTTCCCAAACATTTCACAATTTTCCAGAATGTTCCGGGTTATTCTGGAACGTTGTGGAATTATCCAAATACTCTGACTGGGGTGTCCGGCTTCGCTCAAGGAGTTGATATGAGATTGAATTGACGTTCGAATCCACGACGGATCTTGCTTTATATACTCCATATGGGTAGCCCCATACAAAAAAAGAATTCAAATGTTCCAGAATAATGGTCCAAATTATTCCACAACATTCAGGAGTATTCTGTAATAATCCACAATGATCTGGGATGTTCCGGTATGTTCTTGATCGTTCCATCCTATTCCCGAACATTCCACAACATTCCAGAATGTTCCGGGATGTTCTGGAATGTGGTGGAATGCTCAAGAATACTCTGGAATGTTTTGACCTGTTCTAGAAATTTCAGGAGGGCGAAACTTCAAGCCCTTAAATCTTTAAAAGCACGCCCTTTAGGTAAAAACGGGAACTTTCTTCATGGATGGGGGATAGAGGGCTACCACACAATATAATTCCTGTTATCGTACAGGGACTCATCTTTGAGTTTTAGCGGCATGCATATTGTACACTTTTTTTAATAATATATGTTGAAAATTAAGATTATCCAAACTTCTAGAACTTTCCACAACCTTCTAGACTCACCGAGGTACTCTGCTACTCCTGCCAGAACTTTCTACAGCTTTATTAAACCTTGTAAAACTTTTTGGAACCTTCTAGACCTAGTGACGTACTCCACCACTCCTTCCAGAACTTTCTACAGCTTTATCGAACCTTATAGAACTTTCCGGTACCTTCTAAACTCACTGACATAATCCGTCACTCCTTCTAGAACTTTTTTAAAGCTTTATCTAAACTTATTGAACTTTCCAGAACCTTCTAGACTCACCAACGTACTTCACCCTCCTGCCAAAATTTCTACAGCTTTATTGAACCTTATAGAACTTTCCAAAACTTTCTAGACTCACCGACATACTCCGTCACTCCTTATCGAACCTTCTAAATCTTTCCGGAACCTTCTAGACTCACTGACACACTCCGCCACTCCTTATCGAAACTTTTAGATCTTTTCGGAACATTCTAAACACACCGACATACTCCGCCTCACCATCCAGAACTTTCTACAGCTTTACCAAACCTTCTAAAACTCCGGAACCTTTAAACTCACCGACGTACTCCGCCATTCCCTCCAGAAGCAAATCCTTTTTACAGTATTATCGAAATTTAAAAAACTCACCGACGTACTCTTCGATTCCTGCCAGAACTTTCTAACGCTTTATCGACTGATGTACTATATATACCACTCCTTTCGGAACTTTCTATTGCTTTATCGAACCTTATAGAATTTTCCGGACCCTTCTAGACTCACCGACTTACTCCGCCACTCCTTTCAGAACTTTGTACAGCTTTATCGAACCTTCTAGAACTTCTTACAGCTTTGTGGAATCTTCTAGAATTTTCCGAAACCTTCTAGACACACCGACACACTGCTCCACTCCTTTCAGAACTTTCTACAGGCTTATGGAACCTTCTTGAATATTTCGGAACCTTCTAGATCCACTGAAGTACTATACCACTCCTTCCATAACTTTCTACAGCTTTATCGAACCTTTTAGAACTTTCCGGAACCATGTAGACTCACTGACATACTCCGCCACTACTTCAAGAACTTTGTACAGCCCTATCGAACCTTCTAGAACTTCCACAGCTCTATGGAACCTTCTAGAATTTTCCGGAACCTTCTAGACACACCGATTCACTCCTCCACTCCTTTCAAAACTTTCTACAGACTTATGGAACCTTCTAGAGCTTTATCAAACCTTCTAGAACTTTCCGTAACCTTCTAGACTCACCAACATACTCCGCCACACTTTCCAGTACTTTCTACAGCTTTATAGAACCTTCTAGAACTTTCGGGAACCATCTAGACTCACCGACATACTCCGCCACTACTTCAAGAACTTAGAACGTACAGCCCTATCGAATCTTCTAGAACTTCCACAGCTCTATGGAACCTTCTAGAATTTTCCGGAACCTTCTATACACACCGACACATTCCTCCACTCCTTTCAGAACTTTGTATAGCTCTATCGAACCTTCTAGAACTTTCGGAATCTTATAGACTCACCGCCAATTATATCTGAAAGTTTCTAGAACTTTCTCCATCCACAATTTTCTAAAGCAGTTGTGAACCATCAGATCGTTCTAGACTTACCGACATACTACGCCACACTTTTCAGAACTTTCTAAAGTCTTATATAACCTTCTAGAACTTTCCCCATCCTTACCGACTTACTCTTCCACTCCTTCTAGAACTTTGTACAGCTTTATCGAACCTTCTAGAACTTTGTGGAATCTTCTAGAATTTTCCGGAAACTTCTAGACACACCGACACACTCCTCCACTCCTTTCAGAACATTCCGGAGTTTTATCGAATTTTCTAGAAGTTTCCGGAATCTTCTAGACTCTTCTGGAAATTTCTAGAGTCTTCTTAGAACTTTCAGCCCTTATATCTTCAAAAGCAAGCCCTTTAGGTAAAAACGAATACCCTTATTCCCTAGGGGGATAGAGATCTACCATACCATATTACTCTCTTGATCGTACCGGCACTCGTTTCTGAGTTTTTGCGTTCCGCACGTTTTTTGGACTTTCTTTTATAATATATATATATTGATTTTTAAGATTGAGAACTGAGCTGTTTGGATTATATATTCGAGTTATAGACGGGGCGGGGGATTCGAAGGAGGATTGGAAATGCATGTTAAATAAGTTACTTATATCTTCCCCACCCGATACATGCTGAGAGCGAAGAAACATATTGTTAGGAATTTCAGAGTTTTTTTGCTTAGATTTAACAAAGGTCCAAAAGTGTTTGGGATCGGTATTAATATTAATTTCAGCCATATTAATAAAATTATTGTAGCACACTTTTTCCATACACTTTTGTCGTTCTCGGAGAAGAGAGAAAGTTTGATAGTCAGAGTTACGGTTATAAATTTTTTATGAAATTCAAGTTTATCTTTAATTACTTTTTTAATGCGGGACTGTACCATGGAGGATACCTGGAGTCTATGTTAATTGATCTAGATCAGTGGTCGTCACACTTTTCTGGTCAAGGGCCACATAGGACAATGTGAGGTATCACCGCGGGCCGCACACTTATGATTTTGGAGGGGGGGGGGGGGGGGGGTGTTGTGGCTTTTTTTTAGCAAGTTGAAAAAGCATTTTTTTGTATTTAAGTACCGGGTTGCTACCTCCTTTCTTTTTTACCTACACTGTGCCATCTTTACGCCCTCTAATTTTCTCTGGGTCTTCTACTGCCCCCCTGAAAGTCTCAAACGACCACAGGGGGCGTTATCGCCCACGTTGAGAACCTATGACGTACACTATGTGTTCAAAAACCGACTGGGCGATTTAAAATCAAATGTCAATCAATTAAAATCAACGTTTTAAAATTATGTGGGTACGTACACAAAATATTTGAAAAAAAACGGATAATATAATTGTACATGAAAAAATATATATTTAAAAAGAAAACGCCAGATATTTGTGCGGGCCGCAAAAAACCGGATAGTATAATTGTATATGAAAAAAAAATATATTTAAAAAGAAATCGCCAGATATTTGTGCGGGCCCCAAAAAACGGATATTATAAATGTACGTGAAAAAATATATGTTTAAAAAGAAAACGGCAGATATTTGTGCGGGCCGCAAAAAAAAGACACTATAAAATTGTACATGAAAAAAAAATATATTTATACAGAAAACGCCAGATATTTGAGCGGGCCGCACAAATATGCGCCGCGGGCCGCATGCGGCCCGCGGGCCGCAGTTTGACGACCACGGATCTAGATGGTACATGCGCGACAATTACCTTATTTAATTCAAAATAGAATCGTGCCGTAATTGAGTCTACATTGCTGCTGTTTAGAGTCGTTGTCCAGTTAACGGCTGCTAAGGCGCTATTAATCTGCACATAGTCAGCGTTGTGATAGGAGCGGATCGTGCGCGAGCGTGGCGTTTGGAGGGACAGCTCGCGGGATATGCGCAGCGACACCTCCAGCGAGCGGTGGTGTGCATCCTCTGGCACTAGCGGCATGTCGCACCCGATTACAGTGCACGCGCAATTCGATATCACCAGGTCCAGAACACGCTCGTTTACATTAAGCTGGCTGTTGAATTGACGGAAACCGGTAAAGTCTAAAAAATCAGAAAGAGTTGAAGTCAGTGCATCGATTGAGGATCGATTAAGTACCAGGGAACCGTCCGCGGTTGAAGGTGGAAACCACGGGGCATGTCGTATGTTAAAATATCCTAATAGAAGGAATTCATCATTGGGGAAATTGGTATACAACATAGATATAAATTCAAAAAAGTCACCTAATGATTTAATCTGCTCTGCGCCTTGCACGAAATACGAACAGTATATACGTAGTTTAGAAGCACTTGCACCAGAGTCTAGTGCAAGAGTAGCTGTAGCTGTCTCTGAACGCTTGATGGGCGGGAGGAAGGGTGAGGGGCATGTGGGTAGTTCACGGCGTACTGCAATAAGTAAGCCACCGCCGAGTGCCTGGTCTAACGAAACATAGCCGCGATCACAACAATACACTACATACCGTTCATCAAATAATTCAGAGTCAAATATGCTTGGCAAGAGCCACGTCTCAGTCGGGCATATCACGTCATAATTGGCATTCAAAACACCGGTTAGGAAAACATGGGATTTAGTTTGGAGACCTCTAACATTTTGATAATAAATATTCAAATCACCGATAATATACATTTGTATGGAACATATAGGTTAAGCATAGATATAAACATTAAGAGCACATACTTAATATAAGAAATTGTCAATAAAATTAATGCCACATTGTTATTATAATACCCGTAACTTGTAAAAATAAACAATAAAAATAATAAAGAGTTATTGTAAGTTCCAAAACCTGATCCTATGATTATGAAGCATATTAAAAGCACATATCTACGTAAATGAAAAATGAACAGTAAAAATGGTAATATTATGATGGTTATGTTTTGAATTTTTTTTTTTATGATAATATTTTAATATTTTGGTGGTAATATTTTGAAGTTTTATACAATTTTGTTTAAATCCTCATTTTTGAGGATTGCTCTTATATGCGAGCCTTCTATTTTCCTAATAAGGATTCTACAATTCCGGACCCAGACAAACCGATAGTGGTTAAGCTTGGCCGCTTCCTTCGTCAGGTGTAGCAGCCGTTTAGATGCACTCGTCAGGTGGTCATTGGCGTAAACACGGGAATCACCGCCGCAACCGATGTCACTGCTGATTAAGTTTCGCTTCGATCGGATTGAGGCCAAGAAATCATCTATTCGGTACCTCGCTTGCATCTTGATGATTATTGATTTATGTTGGCCTTTCTTAGACTCCTTCGGTGCCACCCGGGTGACAAAATCAATATCCATTTTTGGATCGAGGTCGAAACCAGTTTTTTTGGCAAGGCTGGTTATTATGTTTATTAAATTTTCATCCTTCTTCTCAGGAATGGGGGACTAATTCAATATTTGAGCGGTGTGCCCACTGGTCGCGCTGCTCCAGGTCTTCCTGAATGTTGGCGATGCAGGCCTTCAGGGAATCCACTTCATTTTTCAGTAGGTCGACCATCTTAAGCTTGTTCTCCAATGTTGAAATTTTTTTGTCAATATCCTCAACTACTTTGCTACTGAAGTCTATTGAGAGTTTCACTTCACTGACCTCGTCCCGCAATTCCTTAACGGCGGCCGGCAAGTAGGAAAGCGCAGCCAGCTGGTCGCTGATCTTCATAAGTTGCTCCATAACGGAGCTGGACAAATCACCCGCTGAAGGTTGGATCTTGTTTGGCGATTTGATGTGGCCATTATAATGTGTGGATGCGTACGTTTAGCTTGGCTACTGCAACTAATAACTCGAAAATTACTTAAGATGTTGGTTAAGTAAATAAAAATCACCACAAAGAGATCTGTTTGTGTTCACCGTTATATTTTGTGGAACAAATAATGAAAGTAATCACTGTCACTTATTATTGTTGTATGGAGCAGTACCCGGTCTTTCGAGTGTTAAAATACCTACTGTTTTTTGCGAAAGTCCGATCATAAATTTACGTAAGTGATGGAAAATCTGACGTTTTTTTTAATAAAATGCGGGTTACTCCCTTGAACCCGGGAGTATCCATTGTTTTAGTTTTTATTTACTATGAAAAATTATATGGTTACGTCAAATAGCCTTTCATGGCACGTCAAAATTACAGACGTCTACCAATCAACGGAATGTGGCGCGATGGAATAGCAAACCAAGCACATCAACATCTAAAAACACAGACTCTCGTTTATTACTCCAGCTACAACAACAAATTTCTGCGCTCACACAAGAAGTGTCTCAACTGAAGATGTCACAAAACGACCGTTTTTCTACCATACCAAATCAGAGCCCTCATATGAATTATTCGTACCAGAAGTCATCCCAGCAGAATCCCGCTAGAAGGCCGAGGTCCGGGTCTCGCGGTCGATTGCCCAAAGGAAACCCAGATGGGTACTGCAGTTCTCACAGTAGATTTGGAGAAAATGTATACAAATGCTACCAGCCTTGCTCTTTTAAAAGTAAAAATTCGGGAAACGACATCGGAACCTCTCAGTAGGGACGTGCGAGATTCCGAGAAACACATGTCGTCTCTTCGTTTACGATCTACAAACTCGACAGAAATTCCTGGTGGACACAGGGGCAGATGTTTCGGTCATCCTTAGAAACCCCCTACATAATAAGAACAACATCACTTCCGATAACTGCCCAACTACGTTGTATGGAGCAAATGGAAACCCTATCAAGACTTTTTTTTAATTTTTTTATTTTTTTATTGAAAAATATAATATGGTTATAGTTTTACAACATAATATATAAATCAATATTTCAATCACTCTCCTAATAAAGCAGCTGCTTGTGTTTAGGAGAGGACAACAAAAAAAAAACATTTGTTTAAATTAAAACAAAAAATATTAATAATTTAACAAAAAATATTAGTGATTTTATGAGAAAATACAGATAAAAGTAATAAAAATATAGGTTAGTTAATAAATGATTTAAACTATTGATAAGGCAAAAACATATTTCTAAATATAATATACAATAAGTTAAGTTATGAGGTGGTACTAGAATATTTTAATTTAATTTTTTTAAATATTTTTCGTAGCTTTCTTCCGATCGTATATCAAGGGGTAATTTATTAAATAATTTTATACCCTTGAATGTGTAGTGGTGCTGTGCTGTTGTGGTTCGCACTAGTGTCACGGTAAATCCTCCAACAGATATTATTCTTTTGCTTATATTTAATTGTGGTAAATTATTTTTACTGAAGAAATCTTTATGTATTTTTAATAGTGCAATTTTGTCATAAATTTTTGTAAGTGGGGGGAACCGGGAAATCTTGAAAAACATTTATAGTTGGATAGTAATAGGGCTTTTTTATTAATATTTTTTTAATTGTTTCCAATGGGAGAAGGGTTGCTTTGAATGCACCCCCCCCCCCAAGCAACGATTCCATATTGTAGTACAGAGTGCGCAAGTGCATAATAAACACCTTTTAGTATTTTTAATGATACAGTATTTCTTAATCTAAAAAATATATAGATCAGTTTTCTCATTCTGTCTACTGTGGAATTTATTTGACTTTTCCATTTGATGTTATTATCGATAATTATTCCAAGATTTTTATTTCTTCTTTACTACTAATATAAATACAGTTTGAGTTACAGGGTGCGATTCTAAGGAGGCAATTTCTTTCGTGAATTTTTATGTTTAGATTTTTATTTCAGATATTTCCTGTTAGGCTGTAAGGTATAAAATGGGTTTTCTCGACATTTAGTGTCAATAAGTTTTCGTCAAACCATACTTTTACGATATTTATTGCATTATTAGCTAATATTTCGACCTCATTCCAAGAATTTCCTTCAATAGTTATCACTGTATCATCTGCGTATGATATAATGTTTCCAATGATTGGGAGTTCAAAAAGTTAATTTACATATAATTTATTTATTAATATGAATAGTAAAGGTCCTAAAACAGTTCCTTGTGGAATTCCAAAATCTATATTTTCTATTTCTCTTAGTTCGTTGTTTACCTGCTGAGTTCTTTGATAGAGATAGCTTTTTAACCATGATTTAGCTTTGCCAGTTATTCCTATATTATTTAGTTTATTAATTAATTTTGAAGATCTAAAATGCAGCGTCATCCGACCCATTTACAAAGGTGGTAAACACAGTGAAATTGAAAACTATAGACCGATCAGTATTTTACCTGCAATTGAAAAGATCCTAGAAAAATATATATCTATAAAACTAATAAAGTACCTTGAAAATTTTTCTATTATTGATACCCATCAATATGGTTTCCAGAAAAAAAAGAGCACAGATCTACTACTTCAAGAATTTTCAAATAAATTAATAATGATCTTAATAAAAGGAAACATGTACTCGTATTATTCATTGATAATTCAAAGGCCTTTGATACAATTGATCATAGAAAATTACTAGAAACTCTTGAACAAATTGGAATAACAGGAAAACTACTTAAATTATTTGTTAATTACTTTGAAAATAGAAAGATTTGTGTAAAATTTTTTTATCATTATAGCAAAAAAAAGAACGTTTTCGCAGGCGTACCACAAGGGTCCATACTAGGCCCTACCTTGTATATTATATATGTTACTGCAATGAAATTGATTTTCTCTCATGTAAAACATTATGTTTATGCTGACGACACTGCATTAGTTATTTCACATGAGGATTTATTAATTGCAAGTACTTTACTGCAAATAGACTTTGCCACTCTTCAAAAATGGTCACATGATGTAGGTTTAATAATCAATGCTAAAAAAACAAAGCTTATGCACATCAGATCCCCTCATGCCAACATCACCATAACTCCTAAAATTGTTTCTCATGATTTTAATTGCATCCATAATTCTGTGATACAACCATGCTCATGTAAAAATATTGAACTAGTCTCTAAATACGTATATCTAGGCTTAACAATTGATTGTAATTTTAAATGGGATATACATATACAAAAAGTTTGCACACGGCTTAGAGCTATAGTGAGCAAACTTTATAGACTGAAGTTTTTTGTTCCACTAAATACTCTTAGATTAGTATATCTGTCATTGGCGGAATCCCTAATAAGATATGGAATAACCACATGGGGACATTCAACAAAAACAAATCTTCTTTCAGTGCAAAACGTACAATATTCTTTGGTAAAATTATTATTAAAAAAAACTGAATACGAACAAAGACATGATATACCAAAATCATTATTATACAACTCTGTAAATGTATTATCTGTTCGTGCTATATTGTGGCTTAAAATTGCGAGTCAGCATACATCTCAATCTGAATATAATAAACTAGTGGTTCATGTTCATAATACAAGACTAACTGCAAATGATGGACTTATAATTCCCAGATACCTAAATAAATACGGTCAAAGAACTCTAGAATACCTTGTTCCAATAATTTACAACATGTTACCCAACGCAATAAAAAGCTGTGAATTGAGTTTCAGAAGGAAATGTGCGCTAAAAAAATGGTTAAGTGAAAGAACTCTTTTGTACTAATTTCTGTTATTTTCCGCTTTTCGTTTTAATGTTTTTTCCATTATTATTTTCTCTTGTCTTTTCTTTTATTTCTTTAATTTTCTCTGTTCTGTATTTCTTATAAATTTTATTAACAATTTTCTTTTTCATGTACCTGTATATTTTATGTACCTGTCTCTTCGACTTGGTCGAAGACCTGTCTCAATTTAAAAAAAAGTAATTGTCAAAAGAACCCGTTGACAAACTGATATCAATCAGTTTAACGGGACTTAATTTAAAAATGTAAAAAACTGTAAATAAATAATAAAGGAATTTTATTAATAAAAATTTTATTAATGTGAGACACTATCAAAAGCTTTACGGAGGTCAATGAATATACTAAAGCATTTTTTGCCTCTATCTAATGTAACATAAAGGCTCCTTGGTACCTTTTTTATATATAGAGCATAAGAAACTCCCTCAGGATGGTGGGAAGGGAAAAATACAGTTTTCCCTCCAGTAAGGTTAGGGAAAACTGTATTGAGCGGCGGGATGCTTAGGTTTTTGGTCACCGGGGAGGGGGGGGGGGGGGGAATTGAAAAAAGTTGGTCACGTAGTATGGGTACGTTCCCTTAGTTAGGCTAGGTGAATAAAAGAGATTATCTCACAGTAACAAATTTATATTTATACATTCTGTTTAAAAAGCGAAGGTTACTGACCTCCAGCGTAACATTTCGAAGCTTGTTTATTATTGCAGATTCCCTACTTGCAACTGATGGCTACACTGATTGAAATGATAGTCGGGTAAAGCAGATTTCGGTATATTACGCTATTATAGTGGTGTGTCATTCGCAATTGTTTATTTTTGTTTGTGTGAGGTTTTTATGCTTATAAATAATGAGTTCTTTAGGTAAAGGCTCTATTATCTCTTGGAAACAGCTAGAATTAACTAGTAAATGGTTTGATTACCAGTTTTTAGTGCTTTGTCGGGTCGGGAAAAAGTTATTATTGTAACATGTGCTTATAAGTGAATAAATAAGTTGGAATTCGCCATTGAAGGAATATTGTCTTTATTGAAGTTCTTCTGCCACAAAAAACCAAACTTTAACACATTCTTAAATACAAGGGTGCCCTTCAAGGGACCGGGATTCATATTCCCAAATGAAACAAAAACCATACTGAGAATTTAGCTGGAAGAAAGTTAAACATAAAGAAAAGAGCATACCTGCGGACCATGTATCTATTTAATTTCTATTAATTATAACTTGACGCGAACGCATATTAACCGGCGACCACGTAGCGTGTGGAGGAAACGAGGTCCATGAGCATGTGGGATCTCCAGGTCAGCAACCGGGAAAGACCCCGAGGCCCGGGCACCCCCGCTAAGACACCAAACATATTTAACCACTTGGTGTGACCTATTGCAGGGCTGTTAGTTATCCTATAAATGGTTCCTGGGGCGGCGGTACCCACACCTGCCTCACAAATTTTTAATTTGATTGATGTTGCCTCCCGAATATAAAATGATACAACAACAGTCTACCGTTTTGAATTCTTGGGATTCTGTTTTGGTTTCCTTCAAAATAATATTTATGTAACCAATCATTATGTACCTACGATACACCGTTGGCAAATCGAGAACGAATTAAAAGGATTCTGAAAACATCGTAAGTAATATAAACGTACTGCATACAGGAATATGCGGAGGTCGTCAAATGTTCATAATGAACGGACGCCCTAAATATGGAATGAAGTGTGATATACGTACGGTATACGCGGTTACCAAAACGGCGGCAATATGAAAGGACGCCCAAAAGACTACTATCAAAAATTTGAATACCCTCAAAACACAATTTCTGGATAATTCTTTTACTATCACTCTTTTTTCAACCTAAAAACATGTGAACATTCACAGCAATTTTATTTAAAAACCTACCGTAAGCAGTGGTAGCTTCAATGGTAACTTCAACCGACAACAAAGATAGATAATATCTATGACTGTGTGACGCCGTTCCTCAGTCCACCAATGGGGACGCTTTGCATTTTTTATGTTGACGGTTGAGGATCTGCGCAATTATATTTCAAAATGGTCGCTTTACGATTTGTTTGCGTGTTGTGATCGAATGTAAAATTGCTTCTAAAATAGGCGCGGTGTGAAATCAGCAGACTTTTACATCGATTACCCGATTTTAAGAACTCGTGCATATGTTTGTGGCTAAGAGTGTGGCGAAATGGTACATTTCGTTGATTAAATTGACGTCCTCAAATCCCATTCACCATAACCTAAAGTTACAAATATTCACATAAAACTCTCTTTTCTACGGTTCTTCTTGTCAAAGGTACATTCATTTGCAGTTTAAACTTTTTTCTGCATTTGTTTTGTTTTGTTTTGTTGTATCTTCGTTTTCATGTATCTTTTAAAATATTTTCAGCTCGAAACACCAAAGCGTGACGGCTGACCATAAATATACGAAACCACCCAGGCTGGTGGAGACTGAGGATTACTAGTGCCCGCGCCAACAGAGCACTGGTTTGTTAGCATTTCAATTTATTATTTTAAATTATTATCTAGGTAAAGATATATATTGCGAGGATAACCTTGCTTTTTGGTGAACTTTATATACCGGAAGTACGATGATTCTGCTAACGTTTTAACGTTTATTAAATATTTTTTATGAACGTTAACGAACGTTTTTATGAGTTGACTTATTTTGATGCACATTTAAAAGCATTTTTAATTTATGATGATCCTTTGTTGTAGGACGGTAGCATTGTGGTGTCATATGAGGAGATGGGGGCTGACGTGTTCCACCACTCTGTGGCAGCGCTGTCCTTGAGAGAACACAAGAAGGAAATCTATTCCATGGACTGGACCAGGATGCAACAGTAAAAACACATTCTCAATACGCTTGACTTTCTTATTCTGTATTTTCTATTTTTATCAGTAAAGAGAGTACGAAAACAGTATGCAATATAGTTGTGAATGATGAATCCTTAGAGCGGGTGGATGAGTTTGTATATCGTGAGAAGTATGTTTACGAGAGACGGGAATTGAATACATGTACTGAATGCCATTGGCGCTAACAAAAAACAGTCTAAAGAAGTGAATCTAGCAGTCCACAACAAAGTGCTCGTACCCACTTTGATGTATGGCAGTGAGGCATGGAACTGATAGAGGAAAGTAGACTGAATGCTACAGCAATGAGGCGTATGTGTTGTAAAACCATGCATCGTCCTGTGTATTTTTGATATTAGTGATCGATGAACCGGTGGATGATGGAAATGGTGCTGGTACCCACTTTGATGTATGGCAGTGAGGCATGGAACTGATAGAGGAAAGTGAACTGATAGAGGAAAGTAGACTGAATGCTATAACAATGAGGCGTATGTGCTGTAAAACCATGCATCGTCCTGTATATTTTCTGCTCTATATTAGTGATCGATGAACCGGTGGATGATGGAAATGGTTTGTCTACTTTGTAGCTGGAAGTAAGATTGTAGAAATATATTATGAGTTTGTGCAGAGCGCCTTTGAGGTGATTTTTTTTTGCAAAAATGGCGTTAAACAAATTATCCATATATTATTACTCTTATGATTGTGTGAGAAATGTGGAGATCCGCAAAGAATGCAAGGCTGATGTAAGCGTAATGAGTAAGATTAAGAAAGCGACCCTCAATGGTTTGGGTATGTAAAGCGAATGAACAAAGCTTTGAATGTAAGTAGAATATATGAAGTCGGGGACGCCGGAGGAAGGCCTGACACGATCAAGTGAATCAGATACTTGCGCGGGGCCACGGCAAATGTTAGAATAGTACAATAAGATGTATGAGTCGATGTGTGAATGTGGCAAAGAGTGTGTGCCAAGACCGAGTTGTTTGGCCGTCCGTCCTATCTGCCTACCCCTGCGGGGAAACGGCGTGATGGTTATTTGATTATTCTTGTATTTCCTGTTTATAATAAAATACTAAAACATGTAATTGAGTTTTCATTTCTCTATACCAGAGAAGTGCCAAATTCGATATTGTCGTAGGAACGCTAATCTTGTTTGAAATTGTGCTTCCCATTTTGAAGGGATTGAAATTTCAAGTAATTTTAGGTTATTTTACGACAGTTGATTTCTTAGAGCAATGGGTTTCCATCTGACAAAAGCTCTGTCTAGAGAAAATGAGCTGTAAAGAAAAGTAAGTTCATTTTCTCAATCGGCAATCCGTCAGATGCAGCTCTTGTTGCTCTGGGAAAGTTTTTGACATTTCATTTTATTTTTAAAATAATATTTTAGGCTAATGAATTAGGTAGGTACCGAGAGAATAATAAACAGAAGAATTATATTGTCTATGGTTGAGCCTTTTTTAAAATTCTTGTCGATGGTATGTGTGACGTCATATCACATCGGTGACCAAATATATATAAATAACATGTAAATATAGAAAATAGCGTTGACACTTCGTCAGTACAAAAAGCATCAAGTTATCAATCTAATGATTGGTTTATTTATGATCAGTGGTATATCTGTTATCTATGGTTTTATCGTACCAAACAATTTTTCTATGACCTTCTTGTCATTATTGTGAAATTGACAGATTTTTAAAATGCTGGATATATTACGTTATAGGATAACCTTTTGCCGTTCATTTGTTCTGTCAGTTTGTAGTAGTATATTTTAGGGTTTTAGTTTTATATTTCTTAAGAAAAATAATCTAGAGTCATATCATATCACAAGTTTCACAAAATACTTTTTTTAGTTTTGCTGACGAGACTGAGTTCAATTTAAATTTAGTTCGATATTTTATTTTCCAACCAAGACAATATGACTACTGCTCCCCATATTGACCGGGAGTTAGATCTTTCAAACGCCGGTCGAGGTGTATGGCTTGTTAAAGTTCCCAAATATATAGCTATAAAGTGGGAGAAGGCCCCGGGTAACATAGAAGTGGGGAAATTAAAGATTTCCAAGAACGCTGGACAAAAAGCCCAAGTTGCATTGACTTTGTCAGAAGCTGTTCTATGTTTAAAAGAACCAGGTGAAGAAAATATCCCTAAGGACCACAGATTAGACGTATCAACTGTGACTCGGCAAACTCTTGGTGTTTTTTCACATGTTGCAGGTTTGTATTATTCGATAATGCAAGTCGTTTTTGACTAACTTGTTTTTGTGTGAACGTTTTCCAACCCATTTCCCTGTGTAGTTAATTTCCACGTATACTAGTTCTAGCGAATGTTCGTATTATATATTTATGTGGCGTCATCTTTCTAGTATCTTTTTTCTTTTTCAAACAAGACCATGAAAAGGAAGAGGATGAACGTTGGTGCCGTCCTTACGAACTTTCGCTGGGACTAGTTCATTAAGGACCTACATAATTTTTAATTCTGACAAGTTATGGTAGATTTACATATTATTATCTATTTTACTACTGAACTGTTACCAACATGTTTCCTGCCATATTATGGTTTAGGTGCAAATGTGCTAAGGACGTATCTCGTAGTTTATATGACCATTATAAAAACTGAGAATGTATCACCACTGAAGTTTGCCCCACCCTTGCTGGCTGATGCATGCGATTTCAAATTTACAGCACTTTATTCCTATATGTTTTTCCTTTTTCCGTTCGTATTCTTTTTATTCATAGAGCATAAAGAATGAATATGTTGTAGAAGCCTATATTTTTCGGTACCTATTCTAGATTTTTATTTTATGCCCCACCCTCAAACCCTCAAAATCAAAACCTGGCTATGCCCATGCCAGGTAGTGCACAAGTACAAACTCATAGACAATGAGCAAACTGAAAATGTATAGATTACATGGGAAATTTTAATTGTTGTTTTGTATTTTTGAACATGTTAAATTTTGTTTATAGCTTCCAATGCGGACGCTGTTGTACCTGAATCGGAGAAGCTATTCATGGAGGGCCGTATCGTACAGAAACTAGAATGCAGACCATATGCTGACACATGTTATATGAAATTGAAGGCCGAGTCTATTCGAAAGGCTTCCGTCCCAATAAGACAAGTTCAACAACTTGACAGGATCGTCCATAACTTCAAACCGGTCTCAGACCACAAACATAATGTAAGAAAATTACTTTATGCTTGTATTTTGAAGGCGGCGTGGTGCCACATTTTCTTAGGTTCATATTAAACATCCTTCCCGAAGTTGTAATACGCCTAACACCATTTTCAAATTTCAGATTGAGTACCAAGAGCGCAAAAAAGCCGAAGGTAAAAAGGCGCGGGATGACAAGGAAGCTGTTCTCAATATGCTTTTCGCTGCTTTTGAAAAGCATCAATATTATAATATAAAGGATCTTCAAAAGGTTGATTATTTTATTTTTTTATTTTGCTGTAATGCTTTGTAATTTTTTTTTGTGTATGCAATTGAACAAAAATTTTGTTTTTAGATTACCCGGCAGCCGATTGTGTATTTGAAAGAAATTTTGAAGGAAGTTTGTAACTACAATTTAAAGAATCCTCATAAGAACATGTGGGAACTGAAGCCCGAGTATCGACATTACAAGCAAGATGCTGCCGAGGAGGTTAAAGCTGACAAACAGGATTCTGATAGTGACTAAGATTATATATTGTGATATTCAGAAAACCTCAGGGATATAATTTTTATACAAATTGATCTTGTTATTCATGAAATTATTAATAAAACTATTTATTATGCGTAATATTCTCGTTGGTTCATTTTTCTTTAATTCAGTACCTGCCCTACATCAAAGTCAGGTATGCCTCATACTTCATACATGTGTGGTAATGTTATATTATCGTGAAAACAAGCTTATGGGTCCGAGTGGTTAAAATGAAAAACTTTATTTCACAGTTTTGAACATAAATATGTACTTTATTATATGTATTTGTATTATTTAAATCTATTATTAAAATCAGTACAGTAATAAAACCTAAGATATTAGAAATTAAATTGATTGTATTATCGTGTATTTCCTCCATTACGAGAAGCTCTATTTGTAGTATTTTCTGATTTAGAGTGCATCGTACAATCACTGTTAAATGGTAAATGTAAGTTTTGTTTGGCCACAGGTAAGCATTGTCACAAATAAGTGAGAGAAGTGCTTATCAACATCACCGTCTATTATTGGTATATATCCATTTAAAGACGATATCATTACAGAATTTGCAATACCCGTGGACTGGTATTTCAAATTCTCACACATATGCGTTATGTATAGATGACACTCGTCTTTTAGGCACGCGATTGATTGGCATGTATACATGACACTCGTCTAAAAAGGGTTAATAATAATGGTGTGTCTTATAATGGAGTAAATACGGTATCAACTCAATTCTTTATGTCATGACGTCGTATTTGGCCTTCTTGATTTGATTGGCTAGGCAGCAAGATATCATGGCCCCGATCAAAGGGAACATTGAGATTCCGACAGCTATGCCCAACACCCAGTTTAAATTGTTTTCAAACAAGGCCACTATGAGAGAGTAGCATCCCTGAAACAAAATTTTAAAACTTGTTCAAATTTTTCAAAAGTAGCAAACACATTCAGCCTTACTAAAAAACCCAGTGAAAATTTTATTCAATTGACAAACGGCCGCGGATGTGAAAACATTACTAATTAAAAATTTGTTCTTTGAAAGAAATACACATGGTTTTCACGGCCTGAGAGGGTAGTTTATCTCTGTTTTAACCATTGATGTCCGAACGATATTTGTAATTTTTCCATAGTATTTTGAATGTTCTATATATTTCTTATTTTTGAAGGTGTCGTAAAAACATATTTTAAGATTCAAACTCGGAAAAAAATTTCCTCCCACAACATTTTTGACCAAAATGTAGAGAAATTTAAATAAAATCAAAATTAAAAAAACACAAGTCCTTTTATGTAATAAATTTGGAAGGAAACTATCACCTCACTTTTTCATCGTGTATACAATAAAAAAATAATAAAAAATTTCAAAGTTTTTTTTATTGCCAAAAAAATAACTTGTAAATTATACCGAAATTTAAAACAGATTTCTTGCATCTCTAAAGACGTTAATTTTTTTGATACGTTTACGAACACATGTATTAGATTTTAATATTATAAAAAATTATCACTTTTAAGAAATTCTCTTAAAATAAAGATCTTAAAATGAAAATTTTATCTTTTAAGTAACTTATAAAAAACAATATTCTGACAGTTCAACTTTGAAAGTACGGCGTTTGTACAATAACTTGATTAAACTGATGTAAACCACACAAATAACATGGTAAATATATCAATTATGTGAACAGAAGAGTAAATTCGTCACTACAATAGAAATTATTAAGTAAAATCACAAAATTTTCGATATCCCACCATAAAACACACCGAGCTGTTTTGTCATCGCGGGCGGAAGAACTAATGCATAGGCGCGCCAATAATGCCCCTTGCGGAGAAAAATTAAAACAACATTGTTTCCTAGTAAATTAAAACCATATACAACGTTGTCACATCTTCAATGCGTTTTAACAGCGTGACCACGTAAGAAACGTTATTGGTAATAAAACGTGTTTTAGTGTATACGAGCTTTATTTATGTTATTGCAATAACACAGTTAATCGGTCGCGCTGTGGTTTTTTTTTAGTAAGGCTGATTGTGACTTGGACATTTTAAATAAATGAAAAGAAAATACTTGGTTTTAAGTCATGTTATCGATATATTTTCACTGTTTACCGGTTTCGGTACTTCCGTACCACCATTAGGACTGTTATAAAAATAATGCTATAAAATACATATTGTCAAGAAAGAAAGGGACAGTATAAGGACAGTGAGTCAGTTGTGAGGGATAAGTGAAGTAACGTGGAACATACTTAAAATAGGGCTGAAGGTAATTTAATTCGTTATTAATGATTTCAACCTTTGAATTGAACGACTTTTTTATTTCCAAAGCTTCTAAATTGGTATGTCTTAAACCTATTCCATTTTTATGTATTTTCCCACCTCCCTCCCACAACTGACGCACTGTCCCACTCTATAGTACACTGTCCCATTCTTTCTTGACAATATGTCAAGAAAGATCATTCAAAAGAAAGATTCTTGCAAAATTACTCAATATATTTGTTTATAGCGCAATACCTCCATAATCATATAGCACTATCATATTTCCTGCATATTCATTCATATTTTACACTAAGTAATCAATGTTTTATATATAATTTTGTTGCATCATACGTCCTAATTAATTTATCACTCCCGCAAATGTGGAATAAGTCGAATAACACTCTTACTCTAAAAAAATGACCTCATCATCTATATCTGTTTATTACCAGAACTGTGGTGGTATTAAGACCAAAACTCAGGAGCTTCTTATTAATATTTCATCGAATAACTATGATGTTATAGTTCTAGTTGAAACGTGGCTTGTAGCAAGTGTAAACACGGCCGAATTCATAGATTCGCGTTACACGGTATTCCGACGAGATAGGAACCGTATAATTACCGGTAAGATGGACGGAGGTGGTGTGTTAGTGGCAGTGCGCAAGGAACTCGCAGCTTCCCGTCTCGACGATTGGGAAAAAAATCAAATTGAACAAATCTTTATATCAATTCCGTTAAGGTCTCTAAATCTCACCATATGTGCTGTATATATACCTCCTGTCTCGCCAATAATGCTTTATGATATTTTCTCCAAAAACCTGGAATCCGTCTTTTCATCAGAACCAAATAATACGTTTTGTGTTCTTGGAGATCTGAATCTACCTACTCTTACATGGACATTTTCCGAAGGCTTCAATCATGGTATTGCCTCCTCAAACACGGCTGCATCGCAAACTTTTCTTCAAACAATGGCATTGATGAGCTTATTTCAATATAATTGTATACCTAACCACAACGATAAATTCTTAGACCTTATATTTTACAGTCGCGAAACAAAAGTTACACATAGCGACGACCCTCTCCTTTCAGAGGACAGACACCATCCAGCCCTGGAATTTGAAATATCATCTGTGATTCAACCAAAAATTAAAAACAACAAAGAGCGTAGGCACAATTTCAGGAAAGCTGATTATACTCAAATTAATAATGACATTAATTGTATTGATTGGAAGTCTGAAATCGCGAATTTATCAGCAGAAGAAGCAGTAGACCGATTCTATGTAATAATAAACAATATAATTGATGAGTTTATTCCAGTATTGGCCAGACGAAATGACAAATTCCCCATATGGTTTACTCCCGAACTTATTAGCTTATCACGGAAAAAAGATAAAGTTTGGCTCAAATGGAAGACATATAAAGGTCTTTCTGACTATCGTAAATTTTCCTTCTTACGTGCTACATACAAAAAATTGGCTAGTGAATCTCGAAAGTTATTTTTTGAAAACATCGAAAGTTCATTGCAAAATAATATTAAATGCTTTTGGTCATACATATCCTCATTAAAAACATCTGATGGATATCCTGCTACTATGTCCTTCGAAGGGCGCAAATCTAATGATGCCCAAGAAATCTGTAATATGTTCTCTGAGTTCTTCAAGTCAACATTTGAACCCTCCTCTATCAATGACTCAATTAACATTGACCAACTTGAGGCCGTTCGGGACTCTGGACTTACGCACATTCACACCATTGAACTAACGGAACAAGAAGTGCAATCAAGTTTAAAGGCGTTAGATATAAACAAAGGTGCGGGTCACGATGGAATACCGGCATTTTTCCTCAGATCTGCTGCGTCGTCATTGTATGTTCCACTTACCATAATATTTAATAAATGCCTGAGTGACGGGGTTTTCCCTGATAGGTGGAAGTTGGCTTATATTATACCATTCTCTCGGCGATCCCTAAACTCTTGGAAAGACTTGTCCATGATAATATATATCCCCAGCTTGCCGCCAAAATTACAGAACAACAACACGGGTTTGTAAAAGGCAAATCTACCAAGAGTAATTTACTAATTTACTCAAATTTCTTATTCACTAGCATGGATCGAGGCCACCAGGTAGATGCAATATACTGCGATTTCAAAAAAGCTTTCGACAAGGTTGACCACCTTATTCTTATTAAAAAAATAATGTTCAACGGAATTAGGGGAACCTTATTACGTTGGTTTGTCTCATATTTGACAAAAAGACAGCAAGCTGTATCATTACGAGGACATACTTCTACGTGGGAACCAGTTACCTCTGGCGTACCACAGGAGTCAATCCTGGGTCCACTGTTATTTATACTTTTTATTAACACTGTTACTAAATGTTTCATGCATTGTTTATTTCTTTTGTACGCCGATGATATAAAAATATTTGCCATTGTTAGGAATTTAAACGATTGTCTGCTCATCCAAAGCGACTTAGTAAGGTTCGAAGCATTTTGCAATGAAAACAAAATTTAACTAAGTTACAACAAATGTAAACAAATAAGCTTCACTAAAAATCACAACGCTATTATACACAATTATTGTATTGGTAACTATTTACTCGAGCGCGTTTACTGTATAAAAGATCTAGGCGTACTTTTTGATTCTAAACTCCATTTCGATGCGCACATTGAGAACATTGTGAATAAAGCTTACCGCATGCTAGGATTTGTCATCAGAAACAGCCGCGAATTTCGAAAACCTGAAACTTATCTTCTACTTTATTACACGCTGGTCCGTTCTCAACTTGAATACTGCACCTCCATATGGACACCACTTTACGGTGTCTATAAAGTCAACATTGAAAGTATTCAAAAGAAATTTCTGCAATACCTCAATTACAGAATGAGCGCACCTAAACGGGGGTACATAAATATGCTCTCGAATTATAACGTCACCACTCTAACTAACCGGCGAACATACCTTGACCTCATGACGCTTTATAAAATCTGCAATAACTTTATCGACTGTCCTGACCTACTGAAACTAATAAACTTCAAAATACCACCCAGAGTGACAAGGCTTAACGACTTATTCCACATTAGCCGGACGCGTACAAATGCTGGTGTCAGGGATCCAATCAGAAGAATGTGCGAATCGTTTAATCAAAATCAAAACATCAAGGATTCCGACTTATTTTTTGATACACGCAGTACTTTTAGTAGAAAATTGAAGGCCGTTTTCCTACAAAGTACAATACCTTGGACATTGCTTGGTTTATAATTTTAACTACCTTTCTTTTTTTAAATTTCTGTATGACATTATTTTTTATCTATATATATATTTGGTCTTACCATCAAAATTTTTCCAAAAACAATTTGTAAACTTTTATAAGGATATTGCGCATTCTTTTTTCATCTCTCTGTAAAATAATATTTACTTATGTATATACATACGTCTTTTCCGTATTTAACGGTAAAAATATTTGTATATGTTTTTATCTGCTGTCAATGTTAATTCGTGAGAAATAGTTTGGATGCAGGCGAATTCTCTATTAATTGTTTTGTATATTCTTGTCAATTGACGTCTGTATCTGTATTTTCTCCTTAATAAAAAAAAAAAAAAAAAAAAGATATATGTGTACTTCTGTAATTGATAGTATTATTTTTACAATAGTCCTGATGATAGTACGGAGGTACCGAAACCGGTAGACAGTGAAAATACGAGGGGGGACCCAAAAGTAACAGAAATTGTGCTGTGGTGAAGAGGAAGAATGGGGGAACACATTTTTCGACAAGTTATCTGTTAGGGTCACTCCTACTGAGTCAGTGTACGAAGTTGTGTCGCTGTGAGTGCATCGGTTCGCCCGTGAGAATTTTTTTAGTAAAACAACTTTTTCCATTTCGGCGAAAACATGATGGCAGATTGTCGGGATCAACGTGCGGCTGTGAAATTTTGTTTCCTGTTGGGGATGCTGTCCTAAGTAAAACCAGAGTCGGTTTTCACGCTTTAAAAATGGAGAAATGTTAATTGAAGACCAACCCCGTTCAGGATGCCCCTCAAGGTCAAAAACTGCCAAAACCATAGACAAAATCTTAAGACCATCGCCGAACCATTGATCAATACTGTGAATGGAATGTCATGGATTTCAATAGGCCACTTGCATGGATTTCATAACGACTTGGAAAAAATCGTGTGGATAGATCTTTTTACCAAGATTACGAAAATGTTAGTAAATTTTTTTAGAAATGTACAGTTTTTTTTTATTTTTAAATAAATAAATCCATTGTTTGGGCTCGTGATGTCATTACATGAAAATGTCCCGTCTCCGAAAATGTTCCTATTAATTTTGTAAAATTCCACACTGATTTATTTTTTTTATATAGCATCACTTTGATTTCAGGCGAATTTTTGAATTTGACATTTAACATTCACTAGATTTATTGTTTGTTCTCTGCGAACTTATCATTTGGTTTGAATTTTTGACAGATGTTATGAAGAGAACCCCGTACATTTTATGGCTCCAGTTCACGTTGGCCCAACGCGCTCGGCCAACGCGTTGGGCCAACGTGTACAGGGCCATTTTGTGTGTATTTGGCGTTTGCAGCCAACGCTCGCCGACGAGCCGATGGGTGTCGGTTTTTCGTGCACAAATCAAAGGAATCTGTCGCAAGCCGCAAACAGCGTTCACATGTTGGCCGAGCGCTCAGTTCGTAGATACGCGTCGGCCGGAGCGGACGCTGTTTGTCGCGCTTAATTGTTCCAACGATTGTTTCACGAACATGGCGTCATGAAGTAAATGAGGAAATGTTTAGGCTAATTAGCCTTGATTATTATCACAATTAATATATTTCAAAAAATACATGTTTAGTTGCGATTTCAGAGTAATGATAATCACACTAATTTAATAATGAGGAATGATTTGTATTTTTGTAGTTTGTAATGAATAAACTCAAAAACTACTGGACCGATTTCAAAAATATCAACATTCATAATAATAATTCATGTTAATATTGAAGGGTTATTTAAACCTCTTGAAATATTATTGGACTGTTCTATAGTAGTAGTCTGTAAGTATAACTACCAAAAAAAATATATTTCAGGTTAATGATGCTTGGAGTAGAATAGCAGATAATATGAATATTCCAGTAACTGAATTTAAAAAAGTCATTAATGGCTACATAGAGAATACATCGCATCGCGCTGTACAAGTATATTGCAGCGGCCCCACTAACGTCAATCTCCATCCAGCGACCAACGCAGAATGAGACACACCAACGTATGAACGGTACCACAAAAATCTGGCCAACGCGTTGGCCGAGCGCGTTGCGCCAAAGTGGACTGGGGCCTTTAGATGTCGGTATGTGTTTTAGAGGTATAATGGTTATGGTGCTGATTTTAACAAAATCAAATTTTATAATATTCTTATTATTATTATAATTTAAAAGTACAAGAATATTACATTGGATTTAGTAATATAGACTTTGTACATTATAATGATTTATGATCAATAAGGTGGATCAAGGAAAAAAATATTTATGAGATGTAATATTTTTGGTATGCCTCGTTATTCTCCTGTGCCATTCGTGTGGAAAACGTTTTTTTTTTTTAAATGATTTTCGGCTATGTAATTATCGTTTTTTTACAATAAAATTATGTCCCGTCTTTCCAGTTTATAAAAAATGGTCTGATTTTTCGGATTGAAATTTTCAAAAAATCCCCATGGTTTCAAAAATACGATTAAAAAAAAAAAAATTCAGAATATCTTAGAATATTTGCCTAAACCGGAATTTTTTTTTAAATGTGATGCATATTCAAAGGATGTTAACCGAAGATTTGCCTGTGAGAAGGGTTGCAGCCAAATTAGTCCCTCGCCTTCTCACAGACGAGCAGTGCCGGATTAGCCCATAAGCAAATTAAGCAATTGCTTAGGGCATCACGTCTTGGGGGGCACCAGAAATAGCACCAAAAAATTTTTGCTAGCACATGAAAGGTAAGGCTGTGAAGCTGCATGAAAATCATCTGTAAAATGAAAATGTATTGGAATCTCCACCAAACACCAGATGGGAAGCACATGCCTAAGCGACATCTGCTATTTCAGAGACATATAATAAAATTATAGATGCGTTAGACGTCATTTCTGTGGATGATGTGCAAAAAGGAGAAACCAGAAGAGAAGCAACTAAATTTGTTAAATAAACTACAGGAATTTGAGTTTGTACTGATTACGGTCACGTGGGATGAAATTTTGCAAGCCTTCCAAAAATCAACAAGGTATTACGAGACCCAGAAGTCACTCTATAGACGTACGCTAATCTTTATCTTTACTAATCTTAATCTTTACAAATCGTTTGTCGATTTTTTTAGAAAAATTACGAGGCGGATATAATTTAGAAGCCCACGCAAAAGAAAAGCTACCAGATTAACCAGATGTGGATTTCAAAGACGAAGGATGAAAATGCCCAATGACGGTCCAGCTCCTGAAGTAAGTCTCAGCCCGAGAGAACAATTTAAAATCATGAGTTTTTATGGTGTCATTGATATATTAAATGTAGAGGATGCGAAGGAGGGAAGAGATATACAAAGAAATAGCAGACAAATTCTCATTCCTGACTAAAATACCCCTATATTGATAAAATTATGTGTCCTGACCAAACTTCAGAATACAGTCAGCATTGTAGAAATTTAGTAAACACATATCCACAAGACCTTAATACTGATTTAGGAACCGAAATTCAACAGTTTCATTCGTGTCATATCAATTTCATCTCATTAAAAAAATAAGTTCCAGTGATTTGCCTCGCACAAGTTCACATCAAACTCATCCACAATAGAGAACTCCAGTCCAATTTTTTTTTTTTTAATGAATAATGACCATCTGACTTAAATAACTGCATTTTTTTTCGAGTTTGTTTTTTAATAATTTTCAGTTTTATTTTTTTTTTAATTAAGTATAAATTTTTCAAGATCCCCTGAAAAACACCGCACGTGTAATGAATCGTGTGACGTCATCACTCCTGAAAAGCTTTTCAACAGGTGTTCATTTTGTATGACAGTTATACGGAAGAAAGTATGGTACTATTCGATAAGTTAAAACATTATTTAGGTGGAATTATTTATTTATTATACAATATTGGAGTTTTACCTACCATTAAAACTCTTATTATGTTGCCTTCCTTATCCAGAATATTCCTTAGTGGGAGAGATGGCATCTCTGTTTCTATCCGATTTCGGTCTTTCTTCTCCTTTTACCTTCTTGAAATATTCAAATTTCGCGCGATTTTTCGTCCCTCTATGATCTCAATCACTGCTACCAACAACTAGTTGTACGCAAGCATCGACGCGACGCCATTTTCTTCAATTATAGTCTCACCAGACAGGGGATGAGGAATATTCTGGATAAGGAAGGCAACATAATAAGAGTTTTAATGGTAGGTAAAACTCCAATATTATGTAGTGCCGTTCCTTATCCAGAATATTCCTTAGTGAGAATTGTCTGCTATTGTCTGGTGGCAGTGTTGATGCCAATTGTGATCACCTTCAAAAAGAAGCGCCGGTTGGAGGTCTGCCCTCACAATGATCGCTTCTCCTTCTGTCTCCAGAAATGGAGGGCCTTTGGGGGTCTGCCCCCCTCAGGCGAATGATTGGTTTAAACAGGCTTGTCAAGGATGACAAAGTCCCCGGCTCCTGAATAATGGACTGCCTTATTTCTTTTTTATAATATTTTTGGAAGGTATTTTCATTCTGCCAATTTCCCTTTTCCAAAATGTCCTCTATTGGACAGTTTTCAAACCACTGAAGTGAAGCCACTGCTGACCTAGTGCTCCCCGCAGAGGCCTCAATACCAGCATCTCTAAGTATTATCTTGACCCATCCACCGATAATTGTTCTAGAAGCTGCTTTGGTTGGACCTGATGTGGATAAAAACAAGTTATCAATATTGGGTGCCTCTTGTCTCCTATTCTTTGAGAGAACACACAGCTTCTTAAGCCAAAATACAGGATCGGTAGATTGATTTGATGAGGAGTTTAATCTCCATCCTGATTGTTGATACTTTGCAGAATCTGTCTTTGAACCAAATGCAGGCCATAAAATAATGTGATCATCCATATCAATAAAATGTTCCGATGTTAATCTCAAAAGTGTCAGATCATGCACCCTTCGTCCTGAGGCTAACAGGAGTATGACTGCACACCTTCTGGATGCTTCAAATAAGGTTATAGTTTCTGGATTGTTAGTCTGAAGCCAAGAATATATCTGTCTCGGGTCCCATATTATATCCCGTTGCACTTTAATCGAGCTGTTTACTATTCCTTTCATTACTTGCTTCACCACAAGATGGTAGTCCCCGGCTCCTGAATAATGGACTGCCTTATTTCTTTTTTATAATATTTTTGGAAGGTATTTTCATTCTGCCAATTTCCCTTTTCCAAAATGTCCTCTATTGGACAGTTTTCAAACCACTGAAGTGAAGCCACTGCTGACCTAGTGCTCCCCGCAGAGGCCTCAATACCAGCATCTCTAAGTATTATCTTGACCCATCCACCGATAATTGTTCTAGAAGCTGCTTTGGTTGGACCTGATGTGGATAAAAACAAGTTATCAATATTGGGTGCCTCTTGTCTCCTATTCTTTGAGAGAACACACAGCTTCTTAAGCCAAAATACAGGATCGGTAGATTGATTTGATGAGGAGTTTAATCTCCATCCTGATTGTTGATACTTTGCAGAATCTGTCTTTGAACCAAATGCAGGCCATAAAATAATGTGATCATCCATATCAATAAAATGTTCCGATGTTAATCTCAAAAGTGTCAGATCATGCACCCTTCGTCCTGAGGCTAACAGGAGTATGACTGCACACCTTCTGGATGCTTCAAATAAGGTTATAGTTTCTGGATTGTTAGTCTGAAGCCAAGAATATATCTGTCTCGGGTCCCATATTATATCCCGTTGCACTTTAATCGAGCTGTTTACTATTCCTTTCATTACTTGCTTCACCACAAGATGGTTACTTAGTCTATTTTCATTATTTGGATTGCATAAAGTTGAAATAGCCGATTTATGCAAAGCTATAGTGCTAGGAGCAGAATTCAGCGATATTTTGAGATGTGCTAGAAACTTTGCCAACTGAGCTCCCATTGGATCTCTGAAATTAACATGGTTGGATGAACACCATTCACGCCATCTAATCCACGCTGCTTTATAAGAAGCTTGCGTTGAAGTTCGCCAGCTGGATTTTAAAATCTCTCTTTCTCTATCAGACCATCCTTGCAATGCATCATCCCAGCCCCAATTTTCCACACTTGCAGTTCTAGTTGAAGTATTTGCTGGGGATGAGAGCCTGTGGTGGTATCTATCAGTATCTCTTGTAGATTCTTGATCTCCTGAGGTAGGCACAAGGCTCTCTGTTTCAAGTCTGGTAGCCAAAATACTTTCGTCCATTTGGGAGCTACTAGCATTGAAGTACCCACCACTGTCCCACCCCGGTATAGGCAACTTATGGTCGCCCCTTCGGAGTTCTCGCAAGAATCTAATTTTTTTGAATAAACGGCTCTACATTTAATGTAACGAATCTAGACCTTCAATGTCCCCTCATACTGTGTTAGGTGGCGGTATGCGGGCGCGCCTACAGGACTGTACTGTAATGGTCAATCTCTACAATTCTAAAGCCCATGGAGGTGTCGATGCAAAAGCAGTGAGCCTCATGGACAGTCAAACAAGTTGTTAGTAACATCAACAAAAAATAAAAATAAATAAGGTAATCCAAAATGACAGCAGCCGTCATGAGTAATCAGCTCATGACAGCAGGAGACATGACCATACATAATCCGGCGGGCGGCACCGAGCACTGTAAGTAAAAGAAAAAGGAAACAAAAGTAAAATAACATATGTACAGATAAGAACCGGTGTCACCGCAACCTGGCTGCCGGCAGTCCCCGAAGCAGTGAAGGAGGCTGATTTTCCGGCCTCCCCACAACCGGGAGCTACTAGCAGATAAATTCCTGTGGAGTTGTTCAGATGAGCAAGCACTCGGGGAATTAGACAAGGAGGCGGAAATACCCATGCCAGGGGAAAGTGCCAAGGTCTGCTGAAAGCATTGTGAAATATCGCCGCTTTGTCTTTCCTGTCTATGGATACATATTTGTCCACTACATGAGCCGTGTGAGAGGCAAACAGGTCCACAGTGGGTCTGCCCCATTTGTGAAATATCTGTTCTGTTGCAGGAGCTAGAAGGTGCCACTCCGGTAGACGGGTTCCTCGGGACAAATGGTCCGCAAGACCGTTGTATGTGCATGTGTTATCGCCGCGAAAGATCTTTCAATAGCGACATGTTGAGAAGACGAGCAAAGGGAGCGTCGACTTCAGGCATGTTTTGAGCTTCAAAATCAGCTCGAAGAGGACCCTGAATTTTTTTCCAAGGTGATCTAGCCCCCTGTGACTTCTTTTTGTTCCCCACACTGAAAAGGGACATGAAAGGAAAGAGTTTTGCCACTGTGGAGGAGGTAAAACAAAAATCGATGGAAGGCTTAAAGGACATCCCGATAAGTGAAATTAAAAACCGTTTTAAACAATGAAAGAAGCGTTTGGAGAAGTGCGTTTTGGTCAATTGAGAATACTTTGAAGGTGATCAAAATTTGATGTAAAAATATTGAGAAATAAAGAAATTATGACGAAATTCCGGTTACTTGAGTCTCTCCTCGTATACCAATAAAGTGACTTAAAACCATGTATTTTCTTTTCATTTACTTCTATAAATATTCACACATTAAGCACAATATAAAAGACATCACGTAAGCAATTAATTACCCGCACGTCAGACTAATTATGGTGATGCAACAAAGTTGGAAAGCATTTTCCTGATTTATGATGCAACCAATTTCAGAATCAATGAACTCCAGCTCACCGCACATCATTTGGAAAAGATGTAGTTCATATGATAACACCGCTGAGTTTAGTTATGATGCCACAGAATACATACACAATATGGTGATAAATTCAGAGAAGCAAAAAGGTATGAGGGGTGGGTAGGAATCTGGGGGTCAAGGTGTCCAGGAGTGATGGAAGTACGAATCCATCCCTCCCGCTGCGGTACAAGGCGATAGGTCGAGAGAGTCCGGCTGGAGAAGTAAAATGTCTCCATTGACCAGTCCTCTCCTGCCCGCAACGCAGTAAGTAGGCAAACGCATTCACCACCGAGACCCCGACAAATCTCACCCCATCAACCCCTGCTAAGTCACCAAATGTAGGGTACCACTTAGGGTGCCCTATGGCAGGGGTGTTGATTGTACACTCATCGGAATTGGTGATGTCCAGGGCTCTTAATTAGCGTCACAATTATTCTTATAATTGCAAGATAAGAACACCAAAAATTAGATTTTTTATTAATGTTTCTTTTCAAATCTCCAGTGTTTCCACTTACTCTATCTAACCTTACTCTATCTATATAAATCAAAATATGTTTAAATATGTTTGAACATTAACATCCTGTTGACAAACTGCTTTATTGCGGTTTAACGGGATTGTACCTTGAAAGCCAATAAAAAAATGTATGTGAGTTGTCTATGCATTGCTATATTAGGCATAGGAAATGTTTGAAATTTTCAAAATACCTTCTTTCCACCCTCGCAAAGGTTTCAGAATTATTACCACAAGACAATACACCTGAAAAGTTTTTTCAATCATTACAAAAACTCTTACGAAACTGTCAAAAATGTTACAATTTGAGAATGACATTTTGCAAACCATCGATTGTTAAATCAAAATTCAATTTTCGAATAAACTCTTTAAATTAATGAATTTAATCGAAGTACTCACCTATGGTACGAACCAAAATCCATTACTTTGAATCTTATCAAAAATTATATTTATTTTATATAGGTACCTATGTTAGGTACCAAATTTGATTGATTATTCTTGTAATAAACAAGAACGAATGTTTGTACTACATGAAAAATTAAAATTTGAATAAAAAAATTGCAATAGGCGGCATGCGAGCTGTTTGAAAATCTGAATATACCGGGACTGAATATATTAAACGGGGGAGAGGGGAGGGGATCGCGGGAGAGGGAAGGTGGAGGGGGAACGCATGAGGGGAAGGGGAGGCGGAAGGGAACGGGACGAATGGGAAAAAAACACGCAGGGAGAAACAATTTCTTTATTAGTGCCATTGCAACGCATGCCGGGAACTCGCTAGTAAATAATATTAGTTACCTGTACAAATATGTCTTCTGTGCTTGAAGTTTTGCAGTTTTTTGTATCTTTACAACAAGACAAAGGAATTGAGCGTGCTGGGACTATTTGCAACCAATCTGTGTAGTTTTGAACGCCACAACATTTTAACTAAAATTGAAAACATGATTATTTTGATATACTTGAAGATATAGGGTATTATGTAGATAACTTCATAGGAGGGCAGAAAAATACTATGTATGTATTTGCAAATTTATTTTTAAGTGAAAAATCCTTAGAGGCGGAAAACAATATTTGAATTCAATGTCATTGGAACTAGATGTCGTCATGGAAAAATATTTCCCTGAACACAAATGAATAGAGACCATTTATTTTGTTATTAAATTGAATTTACGATAGTATTAAATTTGGGTCTAGGTAAATTGACTGAATTGCAATTTTTAGGAATCAATTTTTCGAATTCAATTGTTCGAAATGCAATTTTTCGAACATCAATTGACCGAAACACTAGTTTTTCGAATTGATATAAGTATATATACAGTACGTATAAGAGTATTTTATTATAGGATGGACAATATCAACTAACCTAATAGTATCTCGTTAGTCATAAGTAGGGCCCGGATTAATATGTAAATATATATTTTTAAGTCTCGTGTGTGTTCTCTACCTAGATTATCACATATAGATTGTGAAAAACTATTTTTTATTTTTCATATTTCATGGTTAAGTCCATATTTTACAAAAAATATCACAATCATCCATATTTTCGATTTTTATATCATAAAACATGAGTTAGTTCACAAAAATTGATATAATTTTACGTGTTTGCATTCTCGCCACCACACGGCCGCGTGTTTCATTTCTCTAGCGTATATTATTCGTCGTAATTTGATTTTTGATTCTCTTCCTCTACTTGCTTGCTGTTGCTTGCGCGTCTTTTTATTTTTACGTACTCAAGTCACCTACTACTACTGTCTAGGTACCTATCAGTTTCATTTCAAAATGCTCAAGGGTAAACAACGTTTGCGTATCAAGTAAAGTATATTTTAGACAAAAATAATGGATTTGACACCCTAAAAACAATTAATAAAGTTCTGAGCCGAAGCTTTGAGGGTACTGCAGACGTGCCTTACACAATTTTGGAACTAGGCGTCTTTAAGTACGCTTCCATTAAATCATGTGACGTGGAAAGATCTTTCAGCCAATATAAGGCTATATTTAGACCAAATTGACAAAGTTTTAATTTCAATAATTTAAAAAAGCATGTGATTGTGCACTGCAATCAATTTAATAAGACAGATTTAGAGGAAGATGAAAAAAGCTTAATTTTTTTATTTGAATTATCTGAACATTTCGCTATTTTTTTTAATTATTTTTTTAATGTAACTGTTACTGCATAGTAATTTTTCACAATAAACATTGTTTAATATAAAAGATATTCTTATTTTATACTCCATATTTTACATTTTTTAGTCCATATTAGGGAACGTACCCATACTACGTGACCAACTTTTTGCAATTTTTAACCCCCCCCCCCCCCCCCCGGTGGCCAAAAACCTAAGCAACCCGCCGCTCATTTGTATGGAGCGTGACATTTTGAAGACCCCCCCCCTAAACGTGTCACGTAGTATGGGTACGTTCCCTTATATGTACATATTTTGAATTTTTTAATACATATTTATCCGAGCCCTAGTCATAAGTAAGTGAAATATATATTTTAAAAGTTGATTAACAAATTCGAAAAATAGGTCTTTCAGCCAATTGCTGTTCGAAAAATTGAATTCGAAAAACGTGTCTGCTCCCATTAAATTTCTTTCTAGATAAAGGGAAAAAATACTAATGTGATTGTGCAATTTTTGGTAAAATAAAAAAGAGGTCTTATGGCTTTGAGGTACAGAATTATGAATTAATATTTTTGAACAAATTTTATCACATAAGGTTTAATAAAAGCAATTTTAATCAGTTCCAGTTAGGAAGTAGTTAATTAGTATTGATGATTAAAGCCTGCGTACCGATGCCTGTATGAAATCGAAATCAAAGGTCTTATCAGCACTTCCTCGGTGGACGTAGTTGGCAAAGGAAACGTTCATTCCGCGGTCTAAAGCCTCTGATAATCTGTGCTTGTACGCGTACAGCGATATCTCAACTCCGACCTCCATCACAAATATTACTGCCAGGACTCCACCATACTGAAATAATTATGCATGTAGATACTTAAATTATATTGTTATCAGACAAAGAGATTCTAATAATATGATATTGACAATACCTATCAATTATTTTTATTGTTATTTAATTGGAGTAATTTTATTTTAGTCGAAACATCGGAATCAGGAGTGTATTGGTCGAGGGGCAAGGCTCGTTGCTTGTTCAAATCCCAGTGTAGATAAATTTTATTTGATTAAATGAGGACAATATTAGCGAAACTCAATCGAAAATCTGGAAAGAGAAAAATCAGAAAAAGATATTTGCACCTCTGGGACTCGAACCCATGATCTTTCGCTTTCCGGGCAAATGCCCTGACCACTGCGCCAAGGTGTCGATACCCGATACGGTCATTTTTAACTGTTTTCTTAACGCATATATATGCGAAAAGTCCTGGGTTCGAGTCCCAGAGGTGCAAATATCTTTTTCTGATTTTTCTCTTTCCAGATTTTCAATTGAGTATCGCTAACACTGTCTTTATAATTAAATAATACAATTTGAAGTTTTACTCGTAAAGTTAAAAAAATAAATTTTTTATTTGATTGATTTGTGTCATTTCGCAATTTAATCATTTAAAATAATAGAAGGTATATTTGCGGCACGTTCCAGAGTGGAAGATACTCTCAGTATCGCCCTGGTGTAAGAACATCATTCAGAATTGAAACGTTGCTTGAAACGGGTTTAGCCGTGTTCGGTGACTAGATTTGAGTGGCCAGATTCTTCCCGTCTCCTTCTTCCTCTTTCTTTTACCCTCATTATCTTTGCCTCAGCCTCACAATGGATGTCATAGTCTCACTGACTCCAGACGGGAGCAGTTAGGACTTTTTTGAGGTAGGTATTCATATAAAAAAATCGTAATAATTAAAAATTATTTTCTAAGCATTTTTATGGAAAACAATACAGAGTATGTTTTCATTATTTATAAGTTTGTAGGTACGTAAATATAATGAAAATTATCTGTTAAAAGTAACTACTTACCGAGAAAATAAGATAACACAAAAATTTTGTATGAATAAAGTTTTTTCGTGACATGAAAGTCTAGAAAAATATTACGATTTTAATTATTTTCTTAAAATATGCATACTTACCACGTAAAGCAAGACAGGCTGTCCCTTTATCGTACAAGTGCACGCCAACGATGATATAAATACGGACAAACACCCTATCCCAATCGAAACATACGGAATCGTATCGAAAAATTCGTAAGAATGTTCAAAATATTTATGGATGTCGATTTCCGCCCACAATCCTGCTGCTAATATAACCATTCCTGATACCTGGAAAGAACAATGGAAACGATTAACACTTATTGTAATAACGTACTACTAGTATGATGTGAATTATTTATTAAATACTCACCCAAAAAGCAATATTGAATACCATGAGCAACGATTTCATGCACGCTATCAATGCAACATTTTTGAATTGATTTCCCATGTTGGTAAAGTATTATCTCACAGTTTTAAAAAAAAGAAAATGTATTTGTTAATAAATGCTATGACAGAAACTCTGAGAAACTTGTTCAAAATCGTTATTGTCGAACTCCACAACTTTCGCCTCCTGTCGTTTCCCATCCTCTGTCGCCGACAGTTTTTGACACTAATGTTTTGGCTACAGGCGCGGGCGCGGGAATTTCAGGGATGCCCGCGCATTTCCAATATTCTCACATAAATTTTCATGAATATTTTAATTGAAAGTATGTAGTACCTGCCACACGGTGTTTTCTATATTTAAAAAAATCTTTCTTTTTATCTTTATCTATAATGCGCCATTATAATCGAAATGGTGGACGGTTTTCAACAGCGAAATAATTTTGAAAAAAGATCGATAAAATAATATATTATCACACTTTAACATCATTGTATCACACGCCTGGAAAATGATAATCATTCAATCTACGTAACTTTAAAGCTGTGCAGATTGCGGAATCAAAATGTAAGCTATTATTTATTTATATCTACATTTATAATATATTTTATTTTTGGTAAATATATGCAGTTAGTCCACCTCACGGATAATACGGAACGTTCGTATTGTCGAAGTTTGATGCACGGATAATACGGAATGTTCCTTTTTTTAACTAATAGACAATCAAATAGTAATAAAAATAAATTCTCTATAAACTCGCATTTCATCATAATTTTAAAAAACATTCCAAGTTTTGAATGGTTTGTTTGGCAAAGCAGGGTTTGTCAAGGTTTGTTTGTGTAATTATTCTATATATATCCATTTCTACTCTTATAAATACAGCTACAAACTTGTCAATAATACATTTACTCACAGCCTTCTGGAATGATTTATTTTTTTTACGCAAAAATATTTTTTCTATGATTGGCAGCATTGATTGATTGTCTATGAAAGTTAAAATAAAAACGATGAATAAACAATGGCGTTACCGCGTGAGTGAATTAATTTTAACAAAATTAAAATGTTAAATGCATATTTTTTGCTTGTTTTTGGTCTCCCCCGACATAAATACTCACTTTTCATAATAATATAGCTAAATCTAACTGTTTGAATAAAAAATATGCCGTATTAACGAGTAAGCGGTTTTGCATAAATAATTTATTTTTTTATATCTATTCTTGAAAATTCATTTCATAAATTATTATTATACAGTACAAAAATGTTAATATTCAGTAGCTCTATGTAAAAAGGTTAGTTGCAGCATTTTGTGAACACCTCACTAAGAGAACCTATGCAGAGGTGTTCGCATGTTTAGGATTAAGTGCTATTTTGCCAACATAAGTAGAAACACAATATCCTACTTGATATTGTCAAGAAGGGCACTGTGGGTCGACCCATGGCGGTAGTATCGTATCCATTAATTTAAGATTAGTACTCATTAGTAGCAGTTAGGCCCGTCGCAAATTAAACCCAGCCCACGCACAACCCACACACAGCACACGCGTGGATTATTTTGTAGAACATGGTTTCTGTCGGAGTGGCGCATATTAAACCCATTCCACGGCCAGCCTAGTCCCAAGCTGTCGCGCGCGGACGTGTTGTGCTTGCAACACAGTTTCGTGGATCGTGGGTCCCTAGTTTTGTCTGTGTGAACATTATTTTTGTTATTAGAACATGGAAAAATGAATTGAAATGGTTAGAGGCTTTCCTGTGTTATACGATACGACTCCTGTGTTATATGAATATTACATTAGAGCAAAACTGAAGGATGATTTGTTCGAGAAGATAGCCAAGAATTAAATTACTTTATATGATATAGTATAATGTATAAATTGATATTAGTATATAAGTAATATGTAGTAAATTATACTGATATCACACTATCTATATACTTATCCTTGGGAGGTGGGAATGGGTACCGCCGCCCCGGGAGCCTTTATTGAATAATCTTACTGCCATACACGTCTGCCATAGGTCACCCCAAGTGGTTTGCTACGTTTGGTGATTTAGCAGGGGTTCTCAGGTTCATAGAGTGAGGTTTGTCTAGGTCTTGGAGGCGGATGACCGGGACACCCTGAACCCCAGATACCTACCCACCCGTTAAACCCTTTTCCTTCCCAGAACTTTCCTCTCCTTCCTTTCCTTAAAAAAACCCTCCACCCAGCATCCCCAAAAATGGTGTAGGCCCTGCGGGAAATTATTTTCCCCGAGGCCTCCAGAGTGAAGCTAAAGTTAAAAAAAAATCTTGCATTTCACTGGATAACTTGAACTCACCATGTTTTACTTTTTTTGCTGAGTAGGTGCAACATGATAAATCTTGCTTCATCATTCTAAATCGACAAGAAGTTGCTGCCTTGCTGTCATCTTGCATACTGCGAGAAGTGAGGGTGGGTATGGCGTGGGTGTGGGCTGTGTTCAATATGCGTTTAAAAAAATATTAAAAAGTCCATTTTTAATCCGGTCATAGAAACACGCCGTCAAGTTGATATTATTAAAATGTTTAGTGGTGACGTCACTGATCGTCGTGTCGTGACGTCACCGTAAAGTCATTGTATGGGAATGTAGGTATGACACAAGCCATCGTATTAATTTATTTGTTTATTTACTTACTGTTTATATAGAGATTTAGTTATTGTGTTTATTGAAACATTATTTAAACCTAAATAATTCAGTTACAAAAATAAAGGTATCTCTTAATAGTCTATCTCTATTATTGAAAATATTGCCCGATCTTACAGTAACTTTTCAGGAGTGATGACGTCACACGATTCACCACACATACGGTGGTTTTCGGGGATCTTGAAAAATTAAAACTTTGACAATTATTTTAACTATTAAAACTAACTCTAAAAAAAAATATGCAGTTATTTAAGTAAGAAGGTTATTTATTCATAAAAAAAATATTAAAAAATTGGACTGGAGTTCTCTATTAAAAATTGACTTTTTAATAATTTTTTAAAAACCCCGGGTTTAATATTATTTAATAAAACTTATATATTCAGAATCAGCGTTTATTGGTCTATTTGAACATATTTTTTTAAAGCCATAATATTTTTCACTGGAGTTCCTTATTATTAATGTGAAAAAAATTATATTTTAGAGTTAAGTGGAAAAACCAATTTTGAAGCTGGAAAATGAAGGTGAACCTACAAAATGAGTAATAATTTACACAACAAATAAAACTAAATGGAGTACCCCTTCATGTTCCTGAAAAGTGTTTTTTTACTCTCCTGTAAAATAAAAAAAATTTCACATTCAAATTTAAATTTTACACATCCTCCAGTGACGATAAAACCTTTTGAACGATCGCAGCGCCATCAATTTGGCCTGCTATTATGTCAGACTGATTAAATTGTCTTTTAAGCCATTTAAAAAAATATGTATTCTTTAATTTCCGAGTAATTTTAGTGATATGTTTTTGAAATGGGACACCATTAGAAATAAAATGGAAGGGTTTTTTAATCATAATTTATTTGATTTTTGAATATTCTTACATGTAATATAATATTTTATATAAATATAACTGCACTCTAGTTTATTCATATAATTAAAGCCGAATGTGAAAGCAATGAAGATTCACATCAATAATACATTATAATATATTTTATTAAGTAAATAAAAGGTGTAGTAGGTGTACTATTTCTAAATAACATGGCGCTTTTAAAGCAAATTGTGAGGGCAAATAATATAATAACGAATACATACATTATATACGTAGGATCTATGTATTGGCAGTTACGCGTAAAATAAAAATATGTACTATTATATAAATTTCAACATTTTATTTATTTATCATAAAGCACCTAATATTTCAAAGAGATTTTTTTTAACAACAATAATTCTTAAATGGATGTAAATGATTAATATTTTTATTCAAAAATATAGATAATACACATAAATAATAATAAATGATGTGAAGAATACGAGAGATTGAAATATTTACAGAAAGGTTTGGAATAAGTTCAGACCTACACGAATGTACTACCATTCCATTCTAATATGTATTTAAAAATAACATTTTATCAGAAATGACTTTATCCATTCAAAGCAATGACACTTAAATTATTTATAGTCCATTCAAAATATGGGCCATTCCATGAAATAAAAAGTTAGTAAATTATTGTACTTTTGACAAAGTAAGTGCTGTTGATTATTTTTGTCAGTGGTTGAAAACAAGAAAGTTTTAAAGTTCAAGAGTGTTTTACTTGAATATGGTGTATGAATGGAAAGCACATGATTTAAATGTTCAGCTATTGCAATGACACTAAGTTATCAAGTTTATTAGGAAAAAAGGAGTTATTGTAAGAAGTATAAAAATAAATAAACCACCACTTTACCATAATATTTTAAGATAGCTAATAGGAAAAAGTTTCCAGTATTTATTTATACATTCTCAACTTCAATATCCTAAGATGATATGCAAAAAATATCAAATTTTTCAAATATACTGAATAAGGCAACACACCAATAGTGAAATAGTATTTACAATTTTTAGTGAAGCTAAAAACTTACTAGGTACCTTTGAACAGGTTCAAATCCTGTGCAGGAGTATTATTATTCTACGTAATATTATTTTATACATTATAAATAGGGCATCATTTGAAACAAATTTTAACAAAACAATCATGTAGGCATGTACATTTTGTTTAAATTGCTGGCTAGTTGAAATTTTGAAAAGTTTGAATATTCTATCAAATCATGACTAAATCTAATGAGTATATTATTAAAACAACTTCTATATGTATTAAAATGGAAATTAAAACACTTTTTAACTTATTTCCACTTATTTATTTCACCAGTACCGGTTTCATCCTATTATGGACATCTTTTAAAACACTTTTTAACTTATTTCCACTTATTTATTTTACCAGTACCGGTTTCATCCTATTATGGACATCTTCAGGCTGGCAATTCATTCAATTCAATTCAATTCAATTCAATTCAATTCATTCAATTCAATTGCCAGCCTGAAGATGTCCATAATAGGATGAAACCGGTACTGGTAAAATAAATAAGTGGAAATAAGTTAAAAAGTGTTTTAATTTCAATTTTAATACAATATAATTCCACCACGTATAACAGAACAATAAATAAATTCTATATGTATGGTTAATGGTTTACATTTTAAAAACTTTTTTTTAAATAACGCTACTCATTAATTTTTGCATCTGTTCCTAATGTTAAAATAGGTCTCTTTGTCAACTTTTGCATATAATTTGTGGTCCATTTTCTCTTTTTTATAGTCAATATATGAAAGGAACTCTGGTGTTTTACAATACAATCGTGTTTGATCAACCTTCAACCTGTTTTGTCTATATAAAAATGAAGTAGTTTTTAGCTTTTACTTTGCTCTTAAATGACTATATAAATATGTATTATTATTTGGATTGGGGGTCATCCATTAATCACGTGAGGCTCGAAAGGGGGGGGGGGGGTTCGGAAAAATATCACAAGGAAGGGAGGGATATAATGAGATATCACGTGTATTTATTTTATCTGAACCAAACAGCGGCGCGTGGCCTTGACTCACCGTTGCCAGGCAACGATTTCCCTGCGCGTTGTGACAACCGCTCGGCTCACCAGTCGCCAGTAAGTTTGTGATTTTGACGCCGAATACATGCGTAAATCATTGCCACCTATGTTTTGCCTTAAAACAATGGAACAACGTCTAAACTAGGAGATCTGTATAAAGACCTATTTGCAGAGTATAAAAAGGGGAAAAAACCTACTGCAGCTCAGAAAGAATTTAATGAGTTGTGGGCTGATGAGAAACAAAAATATACCACAAAAGAAGAATTGACAAAGTGGGCGAACGATCTTTTAGTAGATTTCTCTGCGTAGTGCGCGAAAATGATTACGCCGAGTGACTTGATGAAATCAAAGTTGATCTTCAACGAAGCACAGTGCCAACAGCTGACTTTCAAGATGCTTATCCACTTTTTAGTGTTGAAGAAAGTCTCGCTGGTCCGTCCGAGGACAATGTCCATTAAATATATTCATGTACAAATATGTTTTTTTTACACCTTCCTTTATTATTTTTATGCCAGTCAAAGGACATTTTTATCATGATGCTTAATTTTCCAAAATTTAATCAGATTATAGGTACCTAAGATAATATTCTGAAAATATACTTCAATATATTTTATACTAAAAAAATACACATGATTTTGGGTATGGGGGGGTAGTCTAAAACCTCACCACATATCACCAGGGGGATGGGAGGGGGTTAAAAAGTTGCTAAAAATCACGTGATTAATGGACGACCCCTTACCCGGATGATCTGAAAAACAAATCACTAATCTCAATTTTTTTAGACACTGTAATAAAGTAGTAATAAAAATAAGGGTATTGTAGCAATATACTAAGAGAAAAAATATCTAAAAAATTAATAATGCGATATTGTATGAGAGTAAAAAGGTACACAATTTTTTTTAACCTGAATTCCGATATAATATAATTTTAACAAATTAATGCCTGCATTTACCATATTTTAAGACATTATTTACATATTTTTTTAATGCATTCAAATATAATGGACCTTACTGAAAATATTGGAATTCATAATACTGCTAAGTAACACAGATATTTTTAAACATGGATAAAAGTTTTAACAGTTTAACGAGTAATGTTTTAAACATAATAATTAAATGAATTAATCTGGATATTTGTCCCGTAAGAAGGACATGAATTTAGGTATTATTTGTCACTTGGAGAGTAGCGACGTCAGTGTGGATAAGTGGGACTTGAGGTGCTGCTTCCCTCGGGACACGGCAGAAGGAGATTCATCATTCACATCGGTACCCTTGATCGACACCTCTTTGGCACTGCTGCGAACAAAAACATGCTCATTAATTGGTGTTTCAAAACAAATCTTTTATAACAAAGCATTGAGAAAGTGCAACTTCTCATAAAAGCATTCAGCACAGGTAACTAGGACGGGAAGAGAAGTGAGAGGGGACTGGAGGCGAATGGCGCGGGTCTGCATCCATTGAGAACATTGGAGAAGGCCAAGCCCTGGGACGTAGCGTCATGTTACGATGATGATAAAAGAAATTAAGAGTAAAATTAAAAACTGATACAGGGTCTTTCAATAAGGACGCTCGATTTCTAAATGTAAATAAAACAAGTTGTGTGTGAGATATCCACCCAATTTTTTTTATTTGAAAGTATATTTAACTAGGACGGGAAGAGAAGTGAGAGGGGACTGGAGGCGAATGGCGCGGGTCTGCATCCATTGAGAACATTGGAGAAGGCCAAGCCCTGGGACGTAGCGTCATGTTACGATGATGATAAAAGAAATTAAGAGTAAAATTAAAAACTGATACAGGGTCTTTCAATAAGGACGCTCGATTTCTAAATGTAAATAAAACAAGTTGTGTGTGAGATATCCACCCAATTTTTTTTATTTGAAAGTATATTTTATGGCATTAAGTGTGGAATATAACATCGTTCAAATGTCAGCTGCGGCTTTGCTTGGTAGCACGTATTCAGGAGGTCCAATTTTCAATGACTTTGTCACATAAATCAGGCTGAATTTGCTACATGGCACTTGTTGTGTTGACTTTGTGTGCGTCAATTGTTTGCGGTTTATTCGCACAGACTTGTCCAAAAGAAATAAGTCTAAAGGCGTTAGATTGCACAATCTCGGTAGCCAGTTCAACCTGCCCTTTTCGATCAAATTTCAAATTTGATGATTTGCACAAGTTGTTCAGAATAACCTTCCAAGTTGATTTTCTGTACACTACTAAACAATTGACAATAAATTTGACAGAAGATGTCACTTTAACAACATGGCTGATAAACCTAACAAATTTCGAGCATCTCTAATGAAAGACCCTTATTATGGTATGAATATTATTTGTTTATGTTTAACATTATAAAAAATGGAAAATATACTAACAGATGCCTGGTGAGATCTTCAATATCCACGAGCATGGAGTCTTGTCCCATGTGGAGTTCGTCCCGAGCAATCAGCATTTTAACCAAACTTTCATTCAGATATTCAATTTGCGTGTGTAGCTCATTCACTATCACCTTTTGATTAGAAAACGATAACCATCATATAAATTATTATTATTTAACTACATCATATTTATCATCCAGAACGAATGATCCATGTAGAAAATGGCACGTAAAAAAAACCTTTGCACACAAAGACAAAAATTCCTAACAATTCATTATTACCACAAATATTTTACATTTATAACAATATGTGTGCGTTACCGAAGTGTAAACATTTTTTAAGTATTTACAGTTTGTCACATAAGAGTAGAAAACACAGGAGGGCGCCACTGTTGTTCAAATGGCAATACTAAACATATAACTCATGGTGAAAATGTAAAGCTGTGTAACCTACATTTTTGTAAAAAATTAAAATGTCATAAAAGTGAAAAAAATATTATTGTATTGCAATCTAGATACCCACTGATCTCAAAATTATAATTTCATATAGGTATATTATACGTTTGCAATATTGTGTTACCATAATTATTGTAATAAAATAAAAGGCACAGTTTTGAAATTGCTCACATTTATTTAATACTAGCTTAAGCTGGGTCCACACATGTTCTTTTGTCCGTTCTGTTCCTCCGTTCCGTATCAGCGTCGCGATCAAGAACGCTAGTTTGGACGCCCGTTCGGAACGGTACGGTGTTACGGGGGGACGTTACGGGTAGAGATACGCCCCGATCCATCGGGAGTCGGTTCTTTCGGCCCGTTCAAAGGCGATACAATACGGGTATGCGCCAGTCTGGACGCGATCGCGGCATGCGCAGGTCGTTCTCTCTGTCGCTACCCGGATCAGGAGAAATGCAGTGGGATAACGAAAATATTGTAAAGCTTATCGATGGGTATAGGGCCAGGGAAGTTCTGTGGGATCCCGGAAACAGGAATTATTTTAATAAAAATATAAAGCAAACTATAATTTCTTGAACAATGATGCTTATTGATTGTTTGGACAATCTGAATGTGTATTGCAAGCTGGTATAAGAATCTCCTGTAGCCAATGTGTATTGCAAGCTGGTATAAGAATCTCCTGTAGCCAAATAACTAACGATTCTAACGTCGCCTTTTTTGTTTTTTTTTTTCGTTATAATATTGTGAATAACAATGAAGGAGGCGCAAGCAATCATCAAATCCTCAAACACTTCCGCAGTCGACGACATGCTGGGAGGGAATGGAATATGGAATGAACACGCGATGATGCTAATGATCGCAGCGCGACGTTACAGAGGTACGGGCTATTTTTACTTGCGTCCAGAGTTTTTGATACGGAACGGAGGTACAGAACGGAGGAACGGAACAGACAAAAGAACATTTAAAGCTGGCTCTACACTCGCGCGCGAAGTCACGCTGTGAATTCACGCCGTGAATATACGCCGCGATCCACGCGTGAACTGTGTCCATCTACACTCGCAAAGCTTCAGTCTTGTTCGCGACTTTAACGAAGTTGGACGACGACATGATTTCTGCTGCTGCCGTGTCACTGCTTGCCATTGCGTTTTACAATTACCTTTGTGTTAAAGAAAAGAAACATATAAAAAAGAGATGGAGAAGAAGACGTTGGAAAGCCAATCGCCAACGCACGCACAACCACTCCCTACAATGTCTTGTAAGCTACTGCGGAAAACTGCAAGTGTGGATGCGTTCACGTTCGCGGCGTTCGCGCGCCGCAAACCCTTTTTCGCGGGCCAAAAAACCGACAAAAATCGGGGAATGGCGCGAAGCGCGTATGCGAAGATTGCGAAGGCGTGAACAAGATCCACACTCGTGTTTCGCGGCCTTCGCGGACGTTCGCGCCGCGAGTGTAGAGCGCGCTTAAGCACCTAGCGTTGCCCAGGATTTAGATCGTGTCTCTAATTTTAGAACTGAATATATTTAACTCATTCAGATCTAAAAGTAGTATAACTAAACTCACCATTAGTGATTCTTCCTTTCTACCTACTGTTAAATTAAATGAAAGCAAATCACTTTTAAAACACCATTTAATCAAATTTATTTCATTAAGTAGGTACCTTAATAACAGTGTTTCTTCGATTTATTTGTTTTTTCTTTTAAAACAAAAAAATGTAATTTACAGTGTTCAGTGTCATTGCGCTTTGAAAGAATATTTGACAGTTAAATTGGTGTTGCCAGCCTACAAATTTTGTAGTTGCAATTTTAATATTTTCTACTCTTAATTGACAGACTATATGTGTATTTTTTATTTATTTTATTAATGTTTGAATGATTTATTGTGTTGAAAAATACCTGAAGTTGGGCTACATTCATGTCAGTTAACATTTGTCGAGAAACTCTTCGTCTGTCTCCAGTCAATGTAACTCCTGCCTTCAGTAGGCTATTTCGTAACATTTCTGTTATGGGAGAACTCTCTTGTTTCTGTCTCTCAATCTGTAATAACCAACAAAACAATCGAGTACATAAAAATAATAAGTCAGTTACAGTAAATCATTTTCATTAGTCAAAACAACTTTACTTAATTTTTCCATTTGTGTTTTAGGAAATACCCTAGAAAAGAAACCTTCATCCTATTTCTCTGCCGGCATTATGCTACACTAGCGCTAGAGCTTTCAATTCCGGACATTTGTCGGCACAGTAATCCCGGTGCTGCACTTGTCTTAATTATTACCTAATTGTTGTTGGTTTCACAACCTTTGTTTAACCATGGGAATACATATATTTTTTTTATAGGTAGCATTACGAGAGATGGAAGGGCTGAGATATCGAAAGAAGGGTAAATGCAGGTAACTCTATTAATGGAGGACTGAACGCCGTTGGCGCCAACAAAAAACTGTCCAAAGAAGCGAAGTTAGCCGTCCATAATGGAGTGCTGGTACCTACCCTGATGTATGGCAGTGAGGCATGGAACTGGCAGAGGAAGGATGAAAGTAGACTGAATGCTTTAGAAATGAGATCCCTGAGGCGAATGTATGGTAAAACCATGTACGATCGTGTGAGAAATGTGGAGATCCGCGAAGAATGCAAGGCTGATGTAAGCGTGATGAGTAAGATTAAGAAAGGGACACTCAGATGGTTTGGGCATGTAGAGCGAATGAACGAGGAAAGGAGTGTAAGGAGAATATATGACACAAATGTGAATGGAAGAAGTCGGGGACGCCCGAGGAAGACATGGCACGACCAAGTGAATCAGATACCTGAGTCGGGCCATGTGAAGAGTCGGAATAATAGAAGAGCTTGTATGAGAGGATGTATGAATGTGAACGAGGCAAGGAGTGTGTGCCAAGATCGAGTTGTTTGGCGGTCCGTCCTCTCTGCCTACCCCTGCGGGGAAACAGCGTGATGGTTAGTTAGTTAGTTAGCATGTCGTTTATTGCACAATATTCTAAAGATCTTGGGAAACAGGATACGGATCATAAAGATTTTGGGATAATTTATACTTATTGCTATGTTTCTTAGGAGTAAGTTAAAGTAATTGAAGCCTGAATAACATTCAGTATGTAGTCTTGTGACATCACTACACGTGGATTGTTCAGGCAGACGAGTTCTCAATTTTAGACAGCAATATAAGCATTTTATTATCGTGACGCAACGCTTCTGTCAGCTGATACAGCATTTTCTTTCATGATGAACAATCTGGGAAACAGTGGTTTTGCTTTTTAATTGAAAGCCACGTTGTAGGGGTTTGTTTGTTTTGTTTGTTTGTTTTTTTTTTCTCCACCTCTAGCGTGAGTGGAGCATCACTAGTACCCACATATCACGTGACGACACACAGTTGGAAGAGAGAGGTTCGTTGGCTGACAGGATTCAGTTACAATCAGAGAGCACTGGAGGAAACTCACCAGCGAGAATCGAAGTCGAGCGGGAATTGCCGGACTACAGAAGCAATGAAGAGCATTCATTTTCTTAACGTTACTTTCAAATATTATTCCATGTATTTTAGATTTTTGGTTAATCCATTTCATAACTTAAATTCTTTTCATTAACCGAGGCTAGTCTTTAACCTGTCATTTGCCAGAGACGCGGAATTGCGGGCGGATCAAATTTCAAAAAAGAATATTGATTCAAATAATTTGGATGCGATTTTAAATTTTTTGTATAAAGAAACTGTACCAAGGAAAAGGTCAGAATAGCTTCCTCCATTCTTGTTCTTAAGGTAATTTCCACGCGATTTTTCCAAAAAACGCTGACCCTTGAGGGGTTAACTCACATAATCGTGCCATATCTTCCTCTGGTCTCTCCAATTTCTTCTGCAATTAACTTCCACGTCATATATTATCCTTACACTCCTTTCTTTGTTCATCCGCTCTTCATGACCAAACCATCCAAGCCTCCCCTTATTAACATTTTAATTCCAGAAGAGCGATTCTATATCTTTTGTGGGATCGTTATGAGATAACGGACGTGATCTCTTGTCAGATTTGTGTGATTTTTATATATAAATTTTTGATCTCCCCAATAGGAATTTCTCGGAACATCGCCTTGCACTGCAATGGTAGGGTTGGTTTCATGCGCCTGTTACTCCTGGATATACTAACCGAGATTCCCATTGAGCCACTACCACGGCAATCTGTTAACAATGCAACCAGCACTGCATGTCACGCGACAGTTGCGTTTCTGTTGCATCGCCAAGATAGCGGCTCACGAACTGTCAAGTTTTCTAGTAATCTGCAATATGTCAAATCATAAAAATATCGATTTCGTTCAGGAGGTTGATTGCGATTGCGTCGACAACTGGTTTGTTTTCAGTTTCTCTATGAGCGGACGGTCTTAGACATTGAAATTGTAGAGAAAGACGATTTAAATCTCTAAACAAAAGCTGGATTGAGCTATTGATTATGGATTTAATTCCAAAATCTGAAGAATTTCAAGTACCCACATTTAAAGATTTATATATTAAAAATTCATTAATTCAAATTATAAAAGAAAAAGATAAATATTCATTTTTAAATGAAAACAGAACTCGACTTAAAACATGTTTTTCTATGCCCAAAACTGAATATGTCTTTTGCACAACATCATTACACTTACCAGGGAAGAACTTTTTTCAATCGTCTACCAAGAACAGCCAGAGATATTATATCAAATTTTATTAAACAGGCTCTGGCTAATTTCAATTTTGAAACGCAACTTCCAAGTAAATTTATAAAAAATGCTAAGAGGATTTAAAACTAATACCACTTACTAGCGTGGAATCCGAACAACTTTTTTCAGGATGTGGGAGAATAGCAACTAAAATAAGATCATCACTAAATGATGAAACCTTTAGACACTGATCTTATTGAGGTCGCATTTTGAGTCTCAAAACATTGAATAAGTTTTTTTATTTGTTCATATGAAGCGGATACTTTGTGATATGACATTATTAATTTAAAATAAAACAATAACTTTGTAAACACCACTTTTATTTTTATACTTTATGCCGACCGGGTTTCGCTACAACTGTAGCGTACCCTCGAATGGCACGAGGTCTGCCCCCTGTTTTCCATCTTTTCTGACGCTGGTGTGAGGCTACCGACGTCTACGGTTGCCTGCAATGCATCCGCCGTGGTTTGTCGCGTGGTTCGCGTTGTGTTTGCCGATGCCATGTATAATTAATTTTTTAATTCTATTTTTAAAACTATACCTAAACTAATTTGGGCGCCAAATACCCTTTGAGGCGGGAAGCATTAAACCCAGACATAAGATATTAATAAAAAAAAAAAACAAAAGAAAATATGCAAAAAAATTACCTGTCATTAATTTAGAACAATTAATATAGACGCGTATCGTGAAAGCTAACCTATCAGCATCCGTTTAGATTCTACTGAGTTTTTGGTTAAATGTGAATTTAACTAATGATTATTGATATTATTCCTCCTTTTCGATGACTACTCTAATCTCAGGGTTCATGGGTCGGAAATCCACACTCGGATTTCTACCAGACAAAAAATGCCGGTAAGCACACGTCTGGGCCGCCAAGTTTTTTTATTGTTTTATGTATTTTTTCTTACTGTTCATTTTTGTTTTTTTGTGCAACTATGGAATATTATTGGAATTTAGTTAATATTATATGTTACCAAATCTACAATCTGAAAAATAAAGCATTGGTTACAACTCCGATTTCTTTATAAAAATATTCATCATTTATTTGAAATTAACATTAGGTAACCTACCCACGACCTTACATTCCTTTTTTCTCATACAAAAATATTAAATATTAGGCATTATAACATAACAGCTGTAAGTTTATAAGCCGCTCGCGCTCTGTTTATTTTATAATGGTTTATTATTAATTTGCCGCCATTGTCTGGAGGGAATGTCAACAACATGCTACTCTAGTGAAGAGTCAGCTAGAGAGCTGCTAGCGTTGGATAAATACTGGCAATATTTTACTGGAGTTGTGTGCATTATTATTATTTTAGGGTATTTGGAGTTAGTGAGGAAATACTTGAAAATGCAACAAATTTTGTCAGTTGATTTCCTTAAAGACTTGTTCACATTCGTCAAGTAGCGAGTATACTCGCCGAAAACCGTTTGCATTACTTTCAAGTAGAGTACATTTGTGCCCGCCGCCCGTTGCTAGATGACGGCGGATGACGGGTTGCTATAAAGGAAGGAGAGGAAGTTCTGGGAAGGAAAAAAGGAATGAGGGGTGGGTAGGAATCTGGATCGGTGTATCCAAGAGCGACGAACACATGAATCTATCCTTAACCACTGTAGTGCAAGGCAATGTTCCGAGAGACTCTTGCTGGAGAGGTCAAAAGATCTCCCTCAACCAGTCTCTCCCGATCCGGCATATCCCACCCACACAGGGTGGGCAGACGCATCCGCCGCCAAGATCCGGACAAACCTCACCCCATGAACCCAGGCACTCCTGCTAAGTCACCAAATTAGCGAACCACTTGGGGTGACCTATGGCAGAGGTGTTGGTCATCCAATAAATGGTTCCCGGGGCGGCGGTACTCATAACCACCTCCCAAATTGAAATAATATACTATAATACTACTATATTCTCCACCCAACTAAAATACTCGCCAAATGCGAACGGCTCTTAAAAAGTAAAATAGAACAAATTAAATCAATCAATACCCTCATTTCATTGCGACAATTATGTTAGGAATTATTACTAAAATAATTTACCTCCATTTGCATTCGGGCCATTTGTTTGGCTTGAGCCAAGGCCATTCTAGCTTCTGTTTGCAGCCGAGCTTGACATTCAAAGAAGGCCGCTTGAGTAGACAAGCTTGAAACGAGTGATGGCCTGGCCGTGTCGTTAAGGGCAAGAGAAGATGGTCGGGTCAAACCTGGAAATACTGTCATTTTAATTATTTCATAAAATAAATATTATAAAAATAATAATGGTCTTTTTTGTAGAACATAGCTATATGGAAAAAAACTTATATAACCCCTCAGGCCTCTGGCATATTGACCGTTATATTTCTTAAAGACGCTGTCAGAAGGTTGGAGAATTTGTGTGTATTTCCGCTTTGCAATAAAATCCAAGTAAATGGAATACCAGGGTGGTCTGAAAAGTTTCTGACCTGAACATGAAGATGGCAGCACTCGTCAATAAAAGCTAGTGAATGTAGTTGTGCATCTTTTGAAAGTTTCGGCCATTTTGGACGTACAGTTTTTAGTTGACAGTCCTTTGCGTGAGTCGATTAAGCAACGCTAGTACCAGCTAGTTTTATATAAAAATAATTTATAAAAAATCCCACAAACTTAATAATTGTTAGACGACCCAGAAAGCTTAACAGTACGGAAACTTTGGATTCATAGCGCCCTACAATTTAATTCTTCTGTGGTTAACTTCTAGTATGAGTATAATATTAGATACATATTTCTCACCATGACGATAAGGGAGACACAACAAAGATGAATTTTTTATTTGAATACCTCACAAGAGCCCCAGCTGCTCCCGTCTGGAGCCAGTGAGACTATGGCATCCCCAATTGGGGTATGTTGTGAATCTGAATGTAGTGGGGAGTGGAGACGGGGGATAGGAAGGTGGGGAAGTACCTGGCTATTCAGATCTGATTACCAAACACGGCTAAAGCCACTTCAAGCAACGTTTCAATTCTGAATGGTTGTTTTACACCAGGGCGATACTGAGAGTATCTTCCACTCTGGAATGTGCCGCAAATTGTGATACACAATAATGTATTTATGTTGAATGTACAATGTACCTACATGTACATAATCCAATCTAATATTCTATGTGTATTGTAATAGGATTATATTCATCTGTAATGCACAAAAAAAATAAAAAAATAAAATAAATAAATAAAAATAAAATAAAATAAAATAAAATATATAATTTTAAATGAATTAATTGTTAAATTACACAAATTAATCAAAATAAAATTATTTGCCCACGCTGGGATTCGATCTGGCGACCTTCAGATTGCGAGTCAAGAGCCTTACCCCTAGACCACGCGAACAAATTGAATCTACAGATAGTAGCTATTTGCTTGCTAAAATTAACAAATTAGTCTGAGGGGTTAGAAACTGGAACAAACTATAATGTCTATGCATTATAAAATCTATAGCTTTCTGATTTATCTATAAATATATTATATTACAAAGAAGAGTGACCAGGTGTAGCGTAAGGGTATGTTCTTTATACAAATCTATAGCTTTATCCGAGATTGATGAAATTTTGTACACTTGATATTCAAAAGAATTGGAAGGTCACTATCATTCGAAAGATCACATGAAATTTCACCCCAATCCCCCTCTCTCGCCCTTTCTTGACAAAATTTTGCACACTTGATTAAGACAAGAAGTACGATATTTCAATAATAGCCATGTAAATTTAAAAGTAATGTTTACCTTTGCTAAGCTTTTTGTTGCTTGACAGATCTGATTTTGATGAGCAGCTATTCACATCTAGGCTCATGTTACTCAACTCTTTACACTTGTGGCTTATTGTGTCCGTACATTCATCTGAGGAGCTATGGCCACCATCGTTTCCAATGTCATTTTCTGATGGTGATTCCGTATCTGATGCTGTTTCGTTCATGAAGCAGATTTGCAGATTCATTCCTTGAAAAAAATCAATGAAAAATAAGTGAGCAAGTAATAATTTATTTCTCTACTTTGGGAACACCACCATATTTATGGTGAATCGTGTGACGTCATCACTCTCCAAAAGCCTTATTTATGTTCAACAGGCGTTGTCGTTTTGTATTGAAGAAACTATTCAATATGTAAAAACATTATTTAGGTGGAATTATTTATTTATTATATTATATTTATTTACTATATTTTTCAACATTATTACAGGAGAGTGGTATAAAAATTGTTTGAAATAATTATTTTTTCAGCTTTACGAATCGAAATCCATATTATGGAAATCGAAGCATCGCCTGCACAATTGTAGGCAACTGATAAGATACAGCATACATCGCCGAATCAGCTGTTTGAAGTCCATTTTCAGAGTTGGAGGGTTGCGAGTAGCATTATGATTTTTTTTGTACAGTTTAAAGTTTTTGAATATTTTAAATAATAGAGATGCCTCTATTTTTGATGAATTATTTAAGCCTAAATAATGTTTCAATAAAAAACAACAACTATTATATGTCTAAATCTTTATAAACAGTATGTAAATAAACCAATAACATGAAATGTTGAATGGCTTCCGTCATACATTTCAATACAACTTCAATGTGCTATCACCAGGTGACCGGAAAATTATAGAGAGCAGTGACGTCAGCACTAAAAATTAAATACCACCAACTTGACCGTGTTTTAGTGACACGATTTAAAATGGATATTTTAATAATTTTTTTAAAGTCTACGTTTAATATTATTTAATAAAACTTATATATTCAGAGTCAGCGTTTATTGGTTTATATTCCATTTGAACATATTTTTTTAAAGCCATAATTTTTTAACTGGAGTTCCTTATTTAGCGATAAATAAGCACTTAAATGCTAAAAGATAACTTTTCATCATGGTTGAATTCATAGCTCCACACATTATATAAAACACCACCAAAAGAAAGTAGGTGCCCTTTACTAGAGTTCAGAGAAGTAAGAAATGTGCTTCATTTTTTCAAACAGGTTTATTCATAGAACAGATTTGCCGGCAAGAATGATTTAAGTTAACGAACTTTTTAATATAATTGTTATCAAACTCACCACTTTGTAAACGAGCTTGCAAGCTGGGTTTCCGCCCGGGACGATCTCCAAAATGGTAGAATTCATCCAACTCTGCTCCCATGGCAAGTCGGCGTCGAATTTCCTCTCGGTCATTGCGGCGCTAAAATAATACATAAAATAGTACATTCATTGTAACAGGAATAATTCCTGTTACGTTTTTAGGTTTATGGCCAAAAGTATTTTCGTTATTTGTTTTTGGGGTGTTGTGCCGTGTTGCGCTACCTCCTTCTGTTGCAGTGTCCATCATCAGGGCAGATCTGGCAGATCCGGTAGATGTGTGTAGAAAGGAATAATTCCAGATTGAAAAAAATAATAAATAAAAATGTGTATGTACATTTGGGCACAGAAGTGGAGTATCGTCGTTAATGGTAATGACTTTATTGAACTTATTTATCACGTCATCATCCAATTCGTCGGTATCCAACAGTTTGTATGCCATTACTTCTGACTTTTAAATTTAGATATGGACAATGTCATTGTCAATAATAATATAAGTATTATTTTGTGTATCAGGATGTTCGTTGTGGAGCATCTTTTAAAAGTAGGATTTTAGAATACATTATTTTAAAAATTACTCGGTAAAAGTTTTCAACTAGCAATATCAATAACTATTATTATTACAACAATAACAAACGATTGATTATGACAGCCGGCTTTTTAGGAAACTGTTGGTGCTGCCATGTTTGGTTCTTTTTAATGACACCGTGAACTTGGGGCAAGTTGTATTTTTTTAGATATTCTAACGTCAATAGGTAGGTACCTACATATTTTTGGTGAAGATTAAATCAGTAATTGGCGCGCATTTATGATTCGCACTTAGTTACATAAAATATTTAAATGTGAAAAAGCACAAAAATCCTCGTCATGTTGTTTGAACTGAGATCGGAATAATACATTAAAACACTGTACCAAATGAAAAAATTAAATATTCTTTCGATTTGATCATATAAGTAGTAGAAAAACATATTCGAAATAAATCAAAATATATAATATTGGCTGTACCTGTACAACTGGACGTCTCGATACTGAATACATAATTTCTAAAATCTAGTTCTCATTTCACAAATTTCGTTGTAGGATTAAATACTTAAATGAACGACACACCGGAAAATATTGTCAGATTAATCGAATGAACAGCATCAATATCATTGTGAATGTACGCGGCCACCAAACTCTAATCTGGAACTATCATCAGTTCGAGCTGTGTAACTAACATGTGTTGTGTACCGTGTGTCCAACAAAAAAATCGTGACCTTTGTACGTTTTGCATTTTTTGATGTTATAAAATGACCCACGATTGGCCCGAACTAAATAATATAGATTTTTAACAGTGTTTTTTTTTACATTAACTCCACACAGGAGGCCCTGAGGAAAATAATTTCCCTCAGGGCCTATGTCATCTGGGATACTGTTTGGAGGGTATAACATCAAGTAGTGTATAACATCTTTAACAAGAATATATGCATAAATAAGAGTAGAGCGCTAATAACTACCTTGCTGGAAGGCAGTGAGGCATGGAACTGGCGTAGAAGGATGAACGTAAACTGAATGCAGTAAAAATGAGATGCCTGAGGACGTGTGTGATAGAACCATGTGTACATTCAAAAGAATGCAAATGGGTAAGATTAAGAAAAGGACATTTAGATGGTTTGATCATGTAGAGCGGATGTTTGGTCGGTCATGGCGTGTTAGGAGAATATGTTGATATTGTTCCGAATGGGTATGTAGAGAAGATATACCTACGGCCGTAGGTAGGTATAACTAAAGTCAATGGCTGAGCAATTAATCTCTAACGGGTAAGGGAACGTACCCATACTACGTGACACGTTTAGGGGGGGGGGGGTCTTCAAAATGTCACGCTCCATACAAATGAGCGGCGGGTTGCTTAGGTTTTTGGTCACCGGGGGGGGGGAGGGGGGTTAAAAATTGCAAAAAAATTGGTTACGTAGTATGGGTACGTTCCCTAAGGAGGTAGGTACAGTTGTTTTATTACCTGAGACTGTAATTCGGGTAGTAGAAGTGAAGGACTCTCACATTTTCAAACACTACCATTGTCGGCTTTAGTTTCGAATTAAAAAAATATTATATTTTGCACATCATTTGTCAATTTCAAACCTTAAATCGACTTTTCCTATGGTGGAATAGATATCCAACGAATTTATTTACAGTATCGATTTTTTTGTATTTTTACGCTTTTGCATCGGGTATGCAGAAAAATAATTTTACCCTTGATGCTTTTGATTTAAAATATTATTTCAGAGTAGAAGTAGGCAGAATGGATTCAGTCTGATTCCCCTGGCCTTTTGAATTGATTCATTTTAATCAGTCCTTTAATTCAATTAATGCCAAAAAAAAAACCTAGACGTGAATGGGGAGGTTACCACAAAGTACCGCACAAAGAGGAGACTGATAGGCTACCAAGCACCGCACAGAGAGGAGACCGATTATTATATCTCATTATCTCGCAGTACTATCTCATTTAATTTCTTTTTTATGTTGTAATATTCTTTACCTAACGAGTCGATTGCATTCATATTTATTCTGTTTTATTGTTTGTAATACATGTAATTAATATTGTTTATTATATATTTGCTTCTTTTCTTGTAAAAGCCCACTAGGGCGTTAATAAAATATAAAATAAAATAAAAATAAAATAAAAAATTCCAATATCTTTCGTACGTATTAAAAAACGATAATAAGTGCATAATTTTTCTTCTCACTTTTCTAGCTGATGTTTGGATTCAGAGCAGGGCCGTAGCTAGAGGGGGGGGGGGGGCATTATGGGGCAATGCCCTACTTTAAAATACCTGTACCCTACCTTAAGAAATACCATCGACTATGATAATATACTAGTATACTGTCTGTTCATAATTTCATATGATTGAAAAAAATACTACCTATTAGTGACATCTAACTAAACAGCTTCGAATTAACCAAGGAATCATATCATACTAATTCTTTATTCTGCCCATAGATGGCATTGAAGTAAGTGGGGGGAAGCTGTGCGCGTATTGCAATCACTGTTGCGGGGAATTCCCAAACAGTTTGGGGATGCTATTAAACGGTTTAGTCATAAATAAACCAATCCCTAGATCGATATCTTCAGGCCTTCTCTATACTAAACGGTTTGTCATCAGCGTCATCAGATCAAGCACTTGCGTACTGCTCGATAACAACGTACGCAGGGACAATGGGGTCTAGTTCTAATTATAAATGTAGAGTCGTTCCATAAAAAAATTAGAGTCCTTGTTAGAGCCCTGAAGTAGTAACCATCTGTTCCTTACACCGGGGCTGGTATTTTTTTTTCTTTACATAAGCTCCACATAGGAGGCCCTGAGGAAAATAATTTCCCTCAGGGCCTATGTCATCTTTGGGGATGCTGTGTGGAGGATTTTTAGGAAGAAGGAGAGGAGAGTTCTGGGAAGGAAAATAGTTTAAAGGCTGGGTAGGGATCTGGTCCCGGTGCGGTGGTACCCATTCCCGCTTCCCAAATTGAGAACTTGTCCGACTTGCGAATAGTTAATTGTGTAGTGAGACTGAGACTGAGTAAGACTACAAACGTTAGTTTGCCGTAGGGAATTCGGGAATTCCCCGACGCACTGTTCGTAGCAGGAATTTCCCTGTCACGGTTTGTTTTTAATACCGCGAAATTCGCATTTCTAATCTCGCTTTTGCGGTACTGAAAAACAGCGTGAAATTGCGGTAACGATGTAACGGTATTGCATGCTCTAGGTGTGATATACGCTTTTTTTTAATGCTAACCTTCAATTGCTGATCTGGGAGTCTGTCAGACGGCATGCATATATTTAATCATTTATTTCTGCCTCAAATTAATAAGAAGATAACCAAATAAACATTTTTGAACAGATTTTTTTCATGTTGGTACAAAATGTTGAAGACAGTAAGTGCCACACAATAAAACTCAAACTCGCAAAAAATAAAATGTTGATCTCTTGTTTACTGTGTGCATATCTGCAATTTTCATCTGAGCTCAAGCAAACATTAATAAACTTGAAATGGGTCGCAGTCGCTATTATTATTAGTAAATTCTAACAGTACTTTGGGACTAAGAACCTTGATTAATAATAATGAACTATGTGCTTAGTTTATTTCACAAAAATAAATATTTTATTATTATTACATACTAGTGTTGGGTAGGAAACGACATCGGGATGAGTTTGAATGAGGTACTCGAATATCGAAATGAGGTGTTGAGGTGTCGTGAGGTGTTACAAAATATTTTCGCTTACGGGGGGGGCACACAGGGGGCCCTGAGGAATATAAAGGGACTCCCTCAACCACTCTGTCCAGATCCGGCCTGCCATGCAGCAGACGCATCCGCCACCTAGACCTGGATAAACCTCACCCCATGAACCCAGGCACCCCTGCTAAGTCACCAAACGTAGCGAACCACTTGGGGTGACCTATGGCAGAGGTGTTGATTATACAATAAAGGTTCCCGGGACGGCGGTACCCATACCCGCCTCCCAAATAATGCACTTCGAATAAGATAGTATTTTCCTTCGAAATGTGTCAGCAGGTGAATCCAGAACTGGAATTTTACATTCTGAACCCAAAACTTTTATAAGTTAGATCTGTATGGGGCGAATTAAAACTACACTCAGATGAAAATATTTTTTCTTTATTCTGGCAGCACCATAGTCTGCAACTAGAATTTTATAACTGCACTTCAAATAAGAGAATGTTTTCCTTCAAAATATGTCAGCAGATGAATCACAAAACTGGTTTTAAAATAAGGGTGAATCTGCTTGCGTGTCCTCAGCTTTAATTAGTATTACTCTCATATAATACGTAGTATGGTTTTGCCTACGAATTACGAATTTTAATGAATGGTTTGAAACAAAATTTTTAACTCCCCTCGAAATAATAGAACGGTTTTCTTAGAAATGCATCAGCAGATTAATCCGCTACTGGAATTTTGACAGATCATTCGGAACATGAAACTGGTTTTAACCTAAGAGTTAATCTGCACGCGAGTCCTCGGCTTTTCCTCAGATACTACATCCAGAACAAGAAAATGGTTTTCCTCTTACTGTTGTATTCGGAACACATGGATGGTTTGATGATCCATTAATCCATTAAACTTTCTTAGAATTGTCGTGCATCGCCCACGAACCTCTCTCAATCATTCTCGCTGAATATCAGTCATAAACAATCCAAGCGCAAAACAAAATTCGACCCAGACGGTGTTGCCAGTCGTTGCAGTGATCAAGATGACATTATTATACGTTAATTTAAAGAAAGGGATTCCCCAGGTTTGTCACAGAATAAGTATTGAAAAATTCCGTGTTCATTTCAATCGATCTGAATCATGGTGACAGAAAAATATGAAACGAAAGGTTAAAAATTTTACAAGATATTATTATTTATTGTGAAATAGAATAGTTTATGAGATAGAATAATCGGTCTCCTCTTTATGCGGTGCTTTGTAGCCTAACAGTCTCCTCTTTGTGCGGTGCTTCGTAGCCTCCCGGTCTCCTGCGCGGTGTTTCGTAGCCTCCCCATTCATGTCTAGGTTTTTTTTGGCATTAATTGAATTAAAGGACTGAATTCTACCCACCGATATAATATTTTAGGGGATTAACTGTCCGGCGGGTCAACTGTCGGCGGGCCAATTGTCGTCGGATCGATGGCCGGGTCACCGTCTTCATGAATGTCGGTATGGTGGCTGAGAGTTTTTTTTTTTTTTTAATTTTTAAATCATTATTTTGAGCATTTGTTTATTACATTATGAAACAAGTTATTAGGTGTATTAAATTTATTTTTTTATATTGTTAGAAAACCTATTACGTAATAAGGAACTCCAGTGAAAAATATTATGGCTTTAAAAAAATATACTCGATACGATCCTATACTAAATTTTCAAGAGTGATGACGTCACACGATTCACCATACATACGGTGGTTTTCGGGGGGTCTTGAAAAATCAAAACTTTGACAATTATTTTAACTATTAAAACTAACTCTAAAAATAAAAATAAAAATGCAGTTATTTAAGTTAGAAGGTCATTATTCATTAAAAAAAATTAAAAAATTGGACTGGATTTTTCTATTCCGTGGATTATCAGTACGCAATTTCGCCTATATTTTATTTTACTTTTCGTCTATATTATATATGAAACTAATATTTTTAATATCTAAATTCCTATGTAAAATTGTAACTATTTCCTCCCACACATGAATTGTATGTTCCTCCTGTCCTAAAATGAGTTCTGTAACTCATCGGGATTGCTCTAGCAAGAAATGAAAACAAAAAATAATAATATTTTGAGCATTTGTTTATTACATTATAAAAAAAGTTAAATTTAATATGGTTGAAAAACCTATTACGTAATTCCGTGGATTATCAGTACGCAATTTCGCCTGAGATTTGCTGGTCAAACTGGGCCATACAGTACAGTATGAGGTATGAGCGGGTGAGAGTCTGGCCACTGCGATGTGTTCGTATGCATCAGTGATGAATCCCGTGGGATGAAACATTCGGCCATTTGGCTTCACTTACCATTCAAGCGTAAATGTTTACAAATAATGGATATTTTAATCCTTGATCTGTTTAGCAACCCCGTAATGAAATATATTATTTTCGATGTTCGATTACCGACCTGATGAGTGGTATGAAAAAGATTTAGCTATTTGTGAAAGAGGCTCAAAAAGATGTATGAAAGTAAGTATGTACCTACCTGGCTAAAAAAAAGAAAATATATATTATCCAACGTTGCTGATAAATTGAGTATTTTTTTGTTAAAGAACTTCTCTTTTATTTTACATTGTTAGCATCTGTTGTTTTTCATAATGTTGGCTAAACAGTAGTTTAAAGTTTAAACTTAAGGGCCCGCAACCGGGCTCAAAAAGAAGAAGATGGAGAGATATGAAATTATGAATGTTAGAGGAGAGCTCTAACATTTAAAGCGTCAAAATCGATGCGAAAATTGCGAAAATGTTTAATAAAACGCGACTCGTTTAAAATAGAGCAAAAATTTCGTGGATCGTATCTTAAGTATCATTTAAAGAAACATTGTGAATTTTTTCACAACTATAACTTGTAAAATAACTGAAACAAACGTGTTTGTAATAATTTTCGGAGCATAATCGTGGAACGCGTCTAGATATTATGTTCAAAAATAATATATATTTTGTTAATAGCTTAAAAACTTCAAATGTTTAAGAGGAATATAAACGCTATAAAAATATTTCGATTCTCATGCCTGCAAAATTTTAAATCGAGCGTCTTATTTGCACGAGGCACGTAAGCGAAAAAGTGGTTTTTATTTATTTTGTGCATAATTTTATAAGAACCAAAAAAAGTTACAACATAGAAAACCTCAAAAATAGTCTTAGCCATAAAGGGGTATTTTTTAAAAATTGTTTTTTGTATTACTTCATAGTTAAGTCATGAAAAAACATTTTTTTGTGGTTTACGCTTATGTTTTTTGTTATGTAAATGATAATTTTATTGTAATTCCAATACATAGAAAGGCTAGTAAAAGCTTCAAATCATCCGTAGCATATTTTTTGATGTTCATACTGTAAACCGATTCGTCGTAAAGATTAATCTAAACAGGATTTCACGTATAACTTCATCTTAAGGGAGATATGTAAGAAATCGGTAGAAATGCGATTAGCGGCGCCTTAAGACGCGGCTAAGGAACATACCCATACTACGTGACCAACTTTTTGCAATTTTTCACCCCCCCCCCCCCCCCCGGTGACCAAAAACCTAAGCCCCCCGCCGCTCATTTGTACCAAGCGTTGTATTTTGAAGACCCCCCCCCCCTAAACATGTCACGTAGTATGGGTACGTTCCTAACCTCCCTTAAACATTTGATGTTTTTAAGCTCTTAAAAAAATATAATATGTTATTTTTGAAGACAATATCTAGACATTCGTCGCGCCGACACGCAAATTATATAAAATTCCCTCGATAGAAAAAAATCGCAAAGTATGCCTCAAAAATTATTATGAGCACATTTGTTTCAGTTATTTTACAAGTTATATGTATGAAATAATTCACAGTGTTTCTTTAAATGCTGTTTAAGACAACCCCCGTAAGATTTTTACTCTATTTTAAACGAGTTTTATTAAACATTTTCACAATTTTCGCATCGATTTTTTCGCTTTAAATATTAGTGCGCTCCTCTAACATTCGTAATTACGTATCTCTCCATTCTCTTCTTTTTGAGCGCGGTTGCGGGGCCTTAAATCCTGTAAACTCAGTGACGTAGCGTGGGGGGGCGGGGGGGGGAGGGCGGGGGGGTGAGAGGGGGTGGGGGAGGGGGGGGGGGGGCCGCCCCGGGCGGTACTTTTAAGGGGGGCGTCAAATTTTCACAATAAACAATAATATTATCTAGGAAAAATTTAAACCATTTCAAATCATTATTTGAAAATGTTCTAAGATACTTTCGTTTACGAATCCAACTCTTTTTTTTTAATTATTTATTAAAAATATTTTTTTTTTTAAAAGAAAGACAAACATTCCCGGGTTACGAATAATCCAACAATGTTTGAAAATCTCCTACTACCGCCACAGAAAGCCGAAATTGTTGCTTGTGTTGTGATGGAGGACTTAGCCAGCCGAGGAATCGAACACGCGACGCCCAGGTGGGACCGAAGCGCTATGCCCACTCAACCACTGACCGGTCAAATATCAATAATTATATTTTTTTAAGCTGCAAATTTCGCAATTCATAGGAAAACCGTACGCATATTATGAGAGTAATACTAATCAAAGCTGATAACTCGCAAACAGATTTACTCTAAATTAAATCCAAAATTGTGTTCAGAATGTATTAACGATTGAATTTCAGTTGTGTATTCATCTGCTGATACATTTCGAGAGAGACCATTATTTTATTTGAAGTACAGTTATAAAATTCTAGTTGCTGCCAGAATCAAAGAGAAACCATTTTCATATTCTGAGTGTAGTTTTAAATCGACAAATACAGATTTAATTTAACCCGTCTAATCACAGGAGACGCAAATTTAATTTTAAAATAAATTTTTGATTGCGATAAAACGTTAAGATACTGTTTTATTACATTTTATTTAAGAAAAGGAATCTGTATTTAAAATTATAAGTTTATTCTATTTTAGGTACTTTAATTCGAATATTCACAGGCGTGTATTTTTGAGCCAATTCACATTTACAAAATCAAAATTTTAATATTTAGAAACAATAATGTTCTAATAAGCACGTCGGTAAGATTACTTTATCTAGATTTTAGAACAATTTTGTTTTTTGCAAAAGGATAAAAAAAAATAATAAAAAGCAACATTTAAAATGCATGGGAAGAACCGGAAATTTTGTGCGCAAACATTGACAGGCAAAAGTTTATAAATATTTTTTTCTTATTATTCGAAGGGTTAAACCAGTTTTCAGAATGTAAAATTCCGTTTGAGGATTCATCTGCTGACACAATTCAAAGGAATACATTATCGTATTCGAAGTTCAGTTATAAAATTCTAGTTGCAGACTCTGTTTGTGAAAAACCATTTTCATGTTCTGAATGTAGTTCTAATTCGCCAGGTACAGATTTAATTTAAACCAGTACAGAATGTAAAATTCCAGTTGGATTCATCTACTGACACATTTCGAAGGAAAATATTCAAAAGAAAAACCATTTTTATGTTCTGAGTGTAGTTTTAATTCACCGCACACAAACTGGTTTTGTGTTCAGAATACAAAGATAAATTAAATAACGAGTTGCAGATTCTTCTAGCATCGAGTAAAGTTTTACATTTGATTTACATAATGCTGTAAAATTCTGAGAAATTGATTGTTGCGTGTGTAACTATTATTTGGGCATTCTAACGCAGTATAAATCAATCAACTTTGGAGTAGAATTTGTAAACATTTATACCGAGTGAAGCTTTGCATTTGAGTTGCATTCAGTATGCGTGATGAAAATGCGAAATTCACAAGCATGCCATTCTCGATTTCTGAGAGCAGTTAAATATAAATTTGTACTAGAATGGAAGCGTACGCGGCACATGGGATTATAAAAATCGGCATAAAAAATACGATGTCTACGCCCCCCACCCCCCGGTCAGGGCTTGAAAATCTGCGGAAGAAGTACCTGTAGAAGTTAGGGAGGGGGGGGGGGGGCAAAATTTTCCTCCGCCCCGGGCGGCAAAAAGCCACGCTACGCCAGTATGTAAACTTATGTCATAATATAATATTTAATTTAATTAACAAATCGTTATTTAAAAAATAATAAAACACCGTCACTTCAAAACTTCCCGTTTGGATGACAGCACTGCATCGGCCGCGGCGGCTTGATGTCTTATTGAGTATTCGCGAGTAATAAATGAATCAAAATGTGCAGTTCACACGCGGTTGAAGTGAAACCATCAGAAAACTAAAGTAGACAAGAGTAGGGAGGCTACGAAGCACCGCACAAAGAGGAGATCGATTAGTCTATCGCATTCCCTCGCAGGCTAAATCCTATAAATGTGTTTGTCTCTTTTGAGTGTCGCTATTTTTCGTTTCATCGAGTTTCAAATCACAACGGTGCTAAAGAAGTTTTCATTTAAAAAATAATATACTATATAGTATAGTTATGAAGTTACGAGTATGTACATAACTAGTATTTGAATTGGGAAGGTCAAAATTGATCTAAAATATTATTAGGAAGGGCTGGAGTTAGTAGGTTGCAAGGTGTGGAAAAAATGACACATACCCTCCTCTCCTCCTCCCTTGCAGCTCTCAAATGATTTTCAATGGCATCAAGATCAATCAGGGGCATAGCCGTCTCAATGTTGTAAACATCAAATCCACCTAAACAAAGAATTTAGATAATTATTACAAAGCAATTCTAAAAATAATATATTGGAAGAATCATCCATTGAAAGCTTTTTTACCTTTGGTGCCACTATTTTTTCGATCTTTCCCAGATGTTTTTGATGTGACCCCAATATCTTTTCTCGGGAAAGTAAGTTTTTTAATGGATTCAGTTAGTGGTGCTGTCCTGAATAATAAAGAAAAATACATTGCTATTCTGTTTAATTCTAATGTTACAACAATAGCAAGAATCTATCGATAACTTTTTTAAAGCTACATACCTTTTAACGTTGGCTTGTTTATTATTGCTTTCTGCGAATTCATTACTGTTTGTTACCATTTCTTCATTTTTTCCATTTGTCTTCTCTGCGGTTTCCGTTCGAGCCACGTTACAATTTGCATCAGTTGAGTAAACATCCTCTCTCGGTACACTGCTTTTATAATGTTCAAAGGATGTGCTAACTTCTTCATCGCACGATTGCCCACTCTCCGTATAGCTCTCGGAGCTCTGTGAACCGAACAAGTCTTCCTTTACGTTAGTCATGTAAGCGTCGTCCATCTTTAAGCTGATTTCCTCTGAGAGTTGCTCCAAGTTGTTATCCAAATTTTCCCCGAGATCACCGAAATCCTGGGCAGGTTTATCTTCAAAACCAAAGATTTTCGATCGTAATCTTTCTTGAGAATTTAAATACTGATTGGAAGCTAATTCGCTTGTGAATTGTTTGAATGCGTCGTCTTCGATAGCATGCTGATGGTCGACAATACACTTTATAACATTGTTGACTACCTCGCTAATGTTTTCTATTGTGTTTGCAAGGGGTTTTTGAATTTCTTCGTATATATCTCGCTGTAACGCAATTATATCATCCTCGAAATCCGAAATGCTATTTTCTTGGGGCAAATTGAAGTCTTCCTCGTTAGTACAGTTGGGAATAAACGGTTCTTGATTTAGAGTTATGTCTCTGGAATCTGCACTATCACTGTATGCAAATATATCTGTGGAGACTTGAGATATTGAGGAATTGTCTCCATTTAATAGTTCACCACCGTCATCCTCAAAACTCAAATGTTGCCTTCCGTGCGGGGTATGCTTTGTGGGAATGGAAATAACCTCGCTCCTTCTTAAATTGGCGATATTTTCAAGTGGTTCACTTTTCTGCTCAAATGTATAATTGGTTTCATAAATGTCATCACAATTATCACCAGTAATGTGTGTATCTTCTGTATTGTTATTGGAATCGTCATAAATGCCTTGTTTCAAATTCGACAATCTTTCCAACTCTGTCTGATTTTGGCTAATAATATTAACGTTTGAGAATAAACTATTTTCGTAAGAATTTGGGCTTTCCAGGGGATAATCCTGAAACAATGAACCGTATTTATTAAACCCGTATAATATAGTAGTGATAAGTAAAATATACAAGAATGAAGTAGATATGAATTGTCTATAAAAAATGTAGATATAGTTATGGGTAAATTCATGTTCATGTGTGATTCTGACTGGAATCGTATATGATGTCAAAGGTGTGTTTGAACTCATTTTTAAAGTAGCCTTCCTGAAACCAGAAACTTACCTGTAACGTGTAAGCTAGATGCTGAAATCCTGGATAATTCGGGTTATGAATTCCCCTCGGTATTGGATGTTCTTCACTGTCATGGATATAAGATTCGTCGCTATCAGAAGCCTCAAACATTCGTTCATCCTCATCTTGTGGAGTGATATCCGCGGAGGAACAACTTCGGTCTGTTTCTAGGAAATACACTTCATTAGCAGTTTAATAAATCAGCGATGTTAAAATTTAGCAAGAATTTTAGAAAATTGTCAGTTTTGATTCTGAATATCAGTAGGTAATAAGAGTTTTAGATTGTGTTACAAACAACGAGGTAATTATTAAGTAGGAGAATTAAATATATTTTTTTAATAACGCCAAACTGATCCTAATGTAGAATTGTGATCATGAATAGAATAAGCCAGAGTAAGCATAATTCAAATGTTGAGTTTCCTATATAAAAGTGAACATTTGCTGTTGCATGAACACTTGCCATATCTGCATATCAACAACGTAGATCTACCTACTGTATACTATTCACACCTATCTAAAACGATGCTAAGATTAAACCTTTCAAAATTGAAGCTTTGGCAGAATACTAAAAGAATCCTACGTAAGCAGCTCAAAGGGGGGTTTCTTTTCGTAAGTAGGAAGAAAAAAACGATAAATCTTGGGTCAGTGTTAGTCAGTGAATTGTGTTACAAAAGGAAAAGTTAGGTAGATGACAATAATATTGCGGAAAATGAAGAATGAAACTCTGACTAGGAAGCACAAGGAGAAGATTCATCAAGGAAAAATAAAAATAAATAGAAATAGTATTTAGTAAAAGTATTTGTTTACCTTCATAGTTGAATAAAGCTTCATCTGTTTGACAATCATAGCAGCTTTGTGACAAGTTTGTGAGGATATCGGGATCTAAATATGGTTCGGCATCACCGCAGTTTTCTATGTAAGGATCAGCCGTGTTCTGTATTTGCCTTTCAAGGGCTCGTCCGTACTTTATTTCATATTTCATAAAATCAGTAATGTGCTCGCTGATGCTCTGACGAGTGTTGTTATCAAGGTCTAGATTATTGTCCTGGTAAGGAACAAAACGAGATTCGTCATTTCTAAGACCGGCTATATCGACGTGGTCCGATCGCATTTCAACGTCATTGCTTTGGGTTATTTGGTCATTGAAGTTTTGGTCATCATTTTCACGTCCGCCGACGAAACTTTGATAATTTTCTCCACGTGTGATGGGGTACACGTGCACCTCGCTGTTTATCCAGGAGTTGGATTGGAACTGACCGTCTTGAGGCAGGTTTCCATTATTGCTTATCTGAGCAAAGTTCAACTCTGGTTCTTTCAGAAACATTGCGACTTACTGAAACAATAACAAAAAGTATTTTATTTTCCTTCACATGTCGGATAGAATTATGAAAGTTTTTAAAATAGGCCCACAAACATTGATTTGATTTTACACAGATGTCTAATTGATTTATATAAATTATGTTGGTGCATGTTTGTGCCAGAAGTGCCAAAAGATATTTGACGTTCACTTTCCTACCTAATTATGTCAAGATAGTTTTGCAGTTTAACATTAAACGTCCAGAAAAGCATCAAGCACTATCTTCTAGTATGTGTACATTATATACTACACCTTGCGCAAAAATCATCTTCTCAACGATACACTCTACGGCTAACGGGTCGATACTGTTTTCCCGTAGACCGTTGAAAAGAACTACTAAAGTCACGTTTCCGTCAAGCGCACCACTATTTCATAATTCGTTCTTCACTTTTCACATTAACAAGAACACAAATAAAATCAATATCTGTAGCCCAATATCCGAACATAACACGCCAGTGCACGCACACTATTAATAAGTTCTCTCGGTTTTACGACTTCACTGAGATCGCAATGCCTACGGGCTTGTTCGCTCTACTACGTTTCATGGGGAAATCTTTTTGGTACGCAGTCAATACTCGTGGGTAATGGGTACTGGTTACTGGGAAGTAAAGTCTAGAACTGAGGACTGAGGACTGAGCAGTGCAGATGTGGCGGAGTTTCCCTTGATTAGCTGGACTCCGCCCAGGGCGGCGGCTGAGGGCGGCGGGTGAGGGCGGAATGGGCCGGGCCCGCCCGAGGCGTCTAGCGCGCTGCGGCCGCTGACGACATCGATTCTCTGGTACAATACGGATACTTGGTAAAAAGGAGCGTGGGATAAAGATTAACAGTGCATGTTTCACAGTTGCACAAAATCAAATCGGAAAATGCATAACGAAGCATATTGTTAAATAGAACACCCTTAGTGGAATTATTATATTTTTTGAAGGACTTTCTTTTAACAAACTTTTTACCCTTTTCAAAAATTCATTTCACAATCAAAACCAAGAACGGGCATTTGTAAAAACAAATTAAGTACATACGTACTTATAAATATATATTATCATTAGTGACCGACCGAAGGTTCGGTTTCGGCGAGTTTCGGCAAAAAATCTAGTTTCGGCATCAGTTTCGGTTTCGGCAGATTTTCTGCCGAACCTTCGGCCGCACCGAAACTCCGCAAAAGGTCTCAATAAATGGTAAATTTAGTCTTAAGAATGTTGTGATTGTAAACACAATTTAAATTAAAATACTCAATGAGTCCTTCCTTTAAAATATATATACATATTAGGTGTTGATTATTGATTGTTCTAAGAAGTAGGTAGTTCGCATGTTTGTTAATTTTTAGTAATATCAATTTTTTTTTTAAATGCTTCAATTATTATTTAATTTAACACATGTTTGTATCAGTGTAAAAAAGAAGCCAAATTTCAGTAAACAATACATTTTTAACATGTCTAAAAAAGTTTCGGTTTCGGTTTCGGCCGAAACTAAGACACCTACCGAAGTTTCGGTTTCGGTAAAAAGTCCTGTTTCTGTCGGACACCAATTATTATGCCTATCTATCATGTACCTATCATGTACTTATTTGTCCATTCTTAAATTTATTAATTTTCATTATACTTTTTTTTTCGTTATTCATTGCTTTGAATGGTTACATCATTTGTGGATTTTTCGACCACCATGCTAGGCTCATGCCCGTGTTATGGTGGTGGTTTATCCCTCAGAATAAAGAATAACACATGAAGAGCTTTTTAGCCGTGTTTCGTGATCCAATTATAGGCCCAATTTAGGCATGTAATTCCGTACAAAACTTTGCTTTAAAAGATTTTAGGCCCAAATTGGGACTATAATCCCATACAAAACTAGGCTTTCAAAAAATGGGATGGAGTTCTACGATTTCATGCCAGTATAAGTGATACGGAACGCGGGGTGTTGGGCTAAATGCAGGGCCGGCTTAAACATATCGGGGCCCCTAGGCAATCGGGGGCCCTTTACCCTAGGGGCCCCTACCCGATGCGGGAAAATGAATGAATGATGCGGGAAAACGAATGCAAAACTTTTGAACGCGGATCAGTGAATTTTATTTTCGATTTTTTATGGAAAATTTTCTTCGTTCATAAAAATAAAAATAAATAGAAGGGGACCCTTTATAAAACAATCTCTATGTGGTGTCATAGTCAGGGCCGGATTAAACATGGCCGGGCCCCTAGGCAATTATATTTTTTACCAGCTGACCCGACAAACGTTGTTCTGTCATATAAATTATTTCTAGTGAATATTTTGGTTGTTAAATAAAAAATAACGAATGCATTGTAAGTGTGTGGGGATGGGATCAATGACAGAAAGAGGAATGACAGCCGATAAAAACAAAAAAACACCAACTAAAAAAAAAATGAAATAAAGAAAATCAATACGAATTTCGAAGACCAATTGAGTGTACGATATTTTTTGATAGTCCGTCTTTAGCTAACACAAATAAGCTCTTGCCCACGCGAGAACATGATTCGAAGGAAATATTAAAATGACGCGACGCTTCTCGTGAATGTCTTGCGCAAGTGTGGATGAAAGTTAATTGAGGCGGACGTAGCGCCATCTGTCATTCAACAACATAAATAATTTCGTTGTGTTTGAAAAAAAAAAAATTTTTTACATGAGCTCCACACTGGAGGCTCTGAGGAAAATAATTTCCCTCAGGGCCTATGTCATCTTTGGGGATGCTGTGTGGAGGTTTTTTTTAGGGAAAGGAAGGAGAGGAGAGTTCTGGGAAGGAAAAGGGTTTAAGGGGTGGGTAGGAATCTGGGGTTCAGTGTGTCCTGGTCATCCGCCTCCAAGACCTAGACAAACCTCACCCCAGGAACCCGGGCATCCCTATTAAATCACCTAACGTAGCGAACCACTTGCGGTGACCTATTTGCGGTGATCGTAACAGGGCCTTTTATACCGTGTGTATATTTGAATATGGTTACATAGATTTCAGAAGTTTTCCTCACCATCTGGAGCGAATAAAAATTGTTTTTGTTTTCCAATTGCTGGCATCGCAGGCTTTACTTGTAATTTTTTTATTGGATTTTAGCTACTAGTTCAGGCGGTAGCCAATTTTATATTTTTAAAGGTGATTTTTATGTTTAATCTCGAGCAAATTTTTTTCTCCCGATTTTTTGTGATGAAATTTTTGGAGGTATTTTGTCAATTTTTAATTTTTGCGGAAGTAATTTTTTTTAAATTTTCAAAAATGTCATATTTAGGGTTTACAGTTGACGATTTGTCATATTGTATTAAATACGCCCTCAGAGACCGAATGTTCTTTCAAATGAAAGTATTACCTAGCATCTAATTTGTTTTGCCATTACCAGTTTTAATTCAGGTCTGAAGGGGTTAAAGCCTTTATTTTGTCCAGAAAAGCTTGAGATTTCACGGAGACTAAGACTACTACAACTAAATAAAATTTACTTATGATCAGTGGCGTAGCTAGCATGGGTGGCACCCGGGGCGGATAAGGTGGTGTCACCCCCCCCCCCCCCCAATTTCGACTTCATAAAAAATAAAAACATTATAACCTAGTCAAATGCGAAGAAAATTGGTCCGTCCTGGGGTGGGGGAGGCTAGAGAATTTTCAGACGTAGGCTATTTTCGCCTATAAAAAGACCGAAGCCCACAAAGTTCTACCATTTCGCTCCACGGGGAGCCATAGAGCTACGAAATAACACAGACCGTGTTCAATATTTTTGTGACAATATCCTTCTTAATTTTTTTCCCACAATCGGATTTCACTCCCCGTCGGTTGAGGTGTCACCCCCCCCCCCCTCGCTAGGCCACTGCTTATGATACCTTTCCGCAGACGGCCGAACAACTGAACTGAGAATCATGCCACTTCGACGCCTCCTTTGAAAAGTCATTAGAAGTGATGGAAAATTATATAGAAATTTGTTTAAATATGTTGGGTTTTTGGCTATTTTTCTTTTTCTTCTTAACTTTTAATGATTTTTCATTGGGTGTTGAAATTGCACGATTCTAAGTGGTCACGGAACCCTTTCCGCATACTTTTAAAATACACAAAAAATTGCACCAACCGTTATTACGATAATTCTCATGAAACCATGCTTAAATTTCCACTTATAAATTGTTTTTTATAAAATATAGATGACATTTTATTTCGTGGATATCCTGATATTCCTGTTGTTAACCAAATTGTCACTCCTGTTGAAAACCATTGGAATGTGTGAGAGCAATTCCGACAAACTGTTCCGTATCGTCCTGTTAGCTCAATTAGTTGGTGACTTCATTCAATGGCTAGGTATTGTGTTCCTAGACCTACACTAGTGCCACAGAGCTCAGGGGTCAGGCCAATTGTTTTTTATTGTTTAACAACCAAATACGTAAATACGTAACTAATTTTGATAAATCAGAAGAGTACACGTAGTGGCGTAGTTAGCATGGGTGTCACCTAGGGCGGATAACGTGTTGTCACCCCCCCCCCCCCCTCGAATTTCGACTTCATAAAAAATAAAAACATTACTATCTAGTCAAATGTGTAGAAAATTGGTCCGTCCTGGAGGGGGGGGGGGAGGTGATAAAAATGTTTCCATAAATATAGGCTATTTTCGCCTATAAAATGACGGTCAGACACAAAATTCTCCCGTTTCGGAGCACTCCACGGGGAGCCATAGAGCTATGAAAATATAAATAACAGACCGTGTTCAATATTTTTGTGTCAAGATCCTTCGTAATTTTTTTCCCACAGTCGGGTGTCACCCCCCCATTGGGTGGCACCCGGGGTGGACCGCTCCCCACGCCCTCCCCCTAGCTAAGCCACTGAGTACAAGTACAAGAATGTGGTCCTATTAAGTTTTTTGAGAAATCCTAAGGCATTACAATTTGAGAAGCGGGTTTTGGGTACCGCCGTACCGGGAACCTTTTATTAGATAACCAACACCTCTGCCATAGCTCCCCCCCTAGTGGTTCGCTCAATTGCACTCACTGGTCACTTTGATTATGACGTCACTTTTAAAGGCTCCTATTGGTTGAGATATGAAACGAAAAAAAAAAGAAAAATCAGTGTGTAATTATATTATTAAGATCAAAAAAGGCTAAATGTCTACCAGTTCTATTGTTGAGATTGGAAGGCCTACTTCCCTATATAATAACTAACTAACTAACCATCACGCCTTTTCCGCAGTTGTAGGCAGAGAGGACGGTCCGCCAAACAACTCGGTCTTGGTACACACTCCTTGCCTCATTGAAATTCATTTCATACATACTCTTCTCTTCTATTACTCAATAATACGTGTATAAGTGTACAATTAACTGGTGGGTATCTAATATAATATAATATAATAAGTATACAATTTGATCATAAAACAATGTATAATCTACATAAAATATACCCAACCGAGATTATATTCAAATTTCTCAATTCTGTATGAACCATGTTTCTTTTTACACCGTTTCCCCAGCAAGCTCAATATTTTTTAGAGCGTGAAACCACCCTGCAACAATGTATTGAAATTCCAAACAATGGCTGTACAAAAGCGTAAACCCGTGTAGGAAATGCCCGACCTTATTGTACTTTACTTTGGTAGTGTCGAAGGAAAATATACATTTTTTCTCAGTGCCGGAAGAACGCTGCCATTATTTCCTCGTTTAGAGCGGATGTATCTACTGGAAATACCGATGGAAAAACTAAAAGGGAAGGAATGAATTCCAACGGAATTGGAATATTCCTCGGAAAATTTATTTTTTGAGTAATTTTTAGGTGGTTTAGAATATTATTTGGTCTCTGTGGGGAGGAGTGGATAACATTCTGCTAAGTAGATATTTAACTATCTACTGAAGATAACCGGCGTGAGCGAATTTGTTATTTATTTATTGATCAAACGCGTTCATTTTCTTTCACCAAGAGATAATCAAATTCATTAGCCTGTCATGAGTCAGAGTGAGTAGAAAGGTCTAATTTCTTTGAAATCCGTTTAAAAAATCACACTTCTTGGGATATAAAACCGTTTATTCTGCTGTCGTTCTGCTTAAAAGAACAATTTATTCTTTTCAGTAGAATAAACGACTTTTTGTTGCACTACTTCTGATTAGGTAGGTCCCTACGTGTCCTGAGTACAAGTGTTGAACAATATGCATTATAAATACAGGGTCGGCCCGATGCGTACGCCATCGGAGCAGTCAGAATTGCCTAGGCGCCAAAGCGCTGACAATACCTAACACCTAACACATTGCCTTTATTGCCATTGTAACTGGCTATGAGAGAAAGAGAGAAAGAAAATGTGTGCTCGCACCTCTCTCTCTTGCCCTACAGTAATATACGAAGCGTTCACCTCACTTTTCGTAACGCTCTCGTCACGCATTCGCCAGCTTACTTCCCAAGTTAAGCGTGCGTAAAGAAGTTTTATTTCAAAAACTAGTGTGCTTTAGACCACACGACTGAAGTAAAACTTCACTAACTTATATCTCACTCTCAACTTCCGTTTACCTCGCCCGATCACACTTTTCATAACGCTCTCGTCACGCATTCACCAGCTTACTCCCCAAGTCAAGCGTGCGTAAAGGCCCGACCGTTCGAAAGGGGGCCTTATGGAGATTATTAAAACGGAAGAAGATTATAGAAAACAGAGAAACACCCCGAGCTACTTCATGGAATTTGTTTCGATATGAAAAAATTCAGTCAATTTTAGGAGGAAATAATTAAGGGTCGACCGAGATCTCGGTCTCGGCATTCTCGGCTACAAATTCTACCGAGAACTCTGTCTCGGTTTTCGGCGATTTTTCGCCGAGATTCTCGGCCATAACCGAGACCGTTGAAAGTAAATACGGTATAGGATAATGGGATTCAAATCTACCGCTCGCGTTCACATTCGTCACTTGTGTCAGTGCGTGTCACAACAGCTCTCTCAGCAGTTCAAGTGCTGTCATAGAAATAGCGCTTTATAGCTTTCTTACTGCAAAGAAATGCAAAATTGGTATTCGTCACCATATCAAGCATCAAAAAAGTTTTTTATCAAGCACCGCCCACTAGTGTAGCAAGTGAACAGCTCTTTTGCTGAGCTAGTAAATTATACGACACGAGGCAACACTCTTTGAAGGGTGAAAACGCAGAAAAATTGCTTTTTATGTGCTACAACATCATGTTGTTCAATTTTGATTATTAAAACTATTTAAAACAAGTTATTATTACATTCTTTAATATATTATATTATGCAAAAATAGCGCATTTTCATTTTTTTCTCAATTTATCTATTCTCGGTCTCGGCCGAGATTTTAATTTATTCTCGGTCTCGGTCTCGGCCGAGAACGAAAAACCTGTCTCGGTCGACCCTTAGAAATAATAATATTTACTCGCAACTAATGTGTTTTAAACATTATTTTCGTGTACTTAATAGGGGAGGAAAAGAAGTTAAAAGGTTTTAGGTATTCGACTTTGGTCGAAGTAGGAACCCAAATATTATAGCATTGTGACCTCGTAAATTAAATTTAAAATAAAAGTTTAAAAGTATTAATACATCATTGAAGAATAAGATAATACTAATAAATCTAAACGCAACTGGGAATCGAATCCAGGATCTCTCATCTAAAATGACGTAAAATAAATATGTCCCAATGGTTCCAAAAGTCCCAATGGCCGAATTGGTTAAGGCGCTATGTTCCGGTAAGAGAAGAGATTCTGGGTTAGATTCGCAGTTGCGTTTAGATTTATTAGTATTATCTTATTCTTCAATGATATATTAATACTTTTAACCTTTTATTTAAAATTTAATTTACGAGGTCACAATGCTATAATATTTGCGATTGGGTTCCTACTTCGACCAAAGTCGAATACCTAAAACCTTTTAACTTCTTGTCATTACATTGATGGGAATAACTTTCAAAATTTATTCCAATCAAATCTGACGTTAGACGTTATTATTACGCTGACATCTGTACGGTTGAAATGTAAGAATCCGATTACGAGTACAACTCTGACGCCGCACCTTACGCAAAACCGTTTTCATACGTTGAGTTTGTTACAAATCTACTTTATAGAACCGAATTAAAGCAATGCCAAAAGATGGCGCCACTTACGTTAACAGCTATCGTGAGGAACGTCGGCAGGCAGGAGTAAGTACTATTGGAGTTGTACTTTCGTGAATCTCTCCGGGTATGGAGAGATGGATCGTATGATTATTATTGTAACTGGCAGTTGTGAATAACAATACCACGTTGAGATTTCTACCACGCGCCTATATATTATAAAAAATATGAATCATCGCCTGTCGCTGATACTTCGTCTCGGTGACTAGCTGTCACAGGATCCGAGGCACCGGCTATTTTTCTAGCTATCAATGGATCCAAGGAACCGGCTATTTTTGGAACCACTTCCTGTCGGATTTATAAAGTCTTCATCAACACTTAAACTGTGCGAAGACGAACCAAAAGCCGCCCGCAGAGCCTAACAGCAAAATCTGCGGAAATATAAAAATAACAGCAAAAATCTAATTAATGAACCAATTAGTTTTGTTTTTAAAACGAAATATTTCATATTTAAAGCCTGTAAAAATATATATTTTTTAAATCGCTGACTTAAGTCAAACAAAAACACGGACTAGAGTCCTTCTGCTTCAAAATGAAGTGGAATATTTTATTATGACATATGGTTTATTATGAAAGTGTCAAATGTCAATGTTTGAAAATTGTTTACTTCCATAGAAAGCGTAGTAATGTTGGAGGCAGGAGAAAGTCGAATCATTTGCATCCTGATTTGAGTCATAATACTCAAAATGCAACTTAATCATAAAGATGCAAGTCCATTTACATATTTCTGCTTCTAAGATAGTTATTGTATCAAAGGTAGTTGCATCCGTATATATTTTTGAAAAACCTGTTTTTTTCATGATAGCACCTGTATTTTTCTGCCACTGATAAACATGATAATTTACTTCAAGTTTGCATCAAAAACTTATTTCTTCAAATTTTGGACTTGCATCCTTATTCTTCTCGGGTATAGTATTAATAGCAAACACACATATGCACTTTCTTCCTTCTTACCTCCTTCAGTCAACGTTTCGGAGAACTTTGGCTTATTACAAGTAAAGCAACATATTTATTTATTATGAATTATTAACGCTGATTAACGGCTTTTACGTGGGAATTGCAATCATTTGAAATGGATACAGAATATACACAGTTGAGAAAAAAATATTCATGTGACAAAAAATTTAAAAGTTCATATTGAAGTGACAGCGTAAAGTACAAGTAGTAGGCTATTATAAATACAAATATGAAGAATAAGAAAACCTCATATAACATGTATATTAGATATTTTGAACTAAAAAAATAATTACGAAAAGGACATAATAAAAATAAATTTAAATATTTCAGAAGTAAACATTGATGAAGAGTACAAACACTCAAATTATATTTGATTGTAATCCAGCTGAGAAGCGCTGACAAACAGCTTTAATTAAATAAAGTTTGAATGTTGATAATCTTTCTTATCACATCATCAACAACATGTTTATATCACTGTTATTAACCCTAAGAAACTCTCCCTAGTTGTATTTTTGTTCTTCACAATATTCTTAATCTGACTGGTGTGGAGGTAGGTAATAACGCAGTTATAGGTTATAGTGCGGTGTAGCCGTGGAGCTACCAGCGGGAAATGTGGAAAACTATCAAACAGTTTTATTTTATGTCAACAGAGTTTTCCCGTTAAACAAGTCGCTCTTTACTTTTTATATTTTCGCAGATACGTGCATGGTGGAAGCCCTCTGGGATATACCACGGAATAATATACCACGCGATGAAAGTCGTAATGGCTGTATACTTATTTTAAGACTTTAAATATAGCTTTAGAAACAATTATAATTGTTACCCAGCTTTGCCCGAGATTTCAACGCTATTGTTTCATTGAACAATAGGCCACTTGCATCACTTTTTTTAAAAAATTCCGATTTAGGCAAATATTCTAAGACATTCTGTTTTTTTTTTAATCGTATTTTTGAAACCCTGGCGATTTTTTGAAAATTTCAATCCGAAAAATCAGACCATTTTTTATAAACCGGAAAGACGGGACATAATTTTATGGGTGCGAAAAAACCGAAATTTGATTTTGTTAAAATCAGCACCACTACCATTATACCTCTAAAACACGTACAGAGTAAAATGTATGGGGTTCTCTTCAGAACATCTGTCAAAAAGTCAAACCAAATGATAAGTTCGCAGAGAATAAACAATAAATCTAGTGAACGTTAAATGTCAAATTCAAAAATTCGCCTGAAATCAAAGTTTTGTCATATAAAAAAAAAAAGAAATCAGGGTGGAATTTTACAAAATTAAAAGGAACATTTTCGGAGACGGGACATTTTCATGTAGTGACGTCACGGGCCCAAGTAATGAATTTATTTATTTAAAAATAAAAAAACTGTACATTTCTAAAAAAATTTACTAACATTTTCGTAATCTTAGTAAAAAAATCTATCTAAAATCGCATCATAATTTTCGACAAATACAGAAGAGCGATTCTGTATCTTTTGTGGATACAGAATTTCCGTACGTAATCGCCTGTCAAGCTGCCAGTGCTGTCGCCAACTTCGCAAATGTCAAATCCATGGTATACAACTTTAAACGTACCTACACTAAATGAATAAATAATCGTGTTATCTTACGCATTTTACTGGTTGAAGTATGCGACAGCGCTGAAAGCTGACACATCAGATATTGACATCAGCCCGTAGAAAAAGCAATTGCAAGCCATAGACAATCACACAAATTTGACAGGCGATTACGTATGGAATTGATTTCCAGGTCAACAAACTAATCTGTACGGTCGGAAGCGTCACTACTGTACCTACGTATTAATGCTTTTAAAAATCGCTCGCTAGTTATTTCCGCAGATAATTATTATCATAGATAGATGTCATGTCAATCTGTAAATGGATATTTCAAACCATCAATGTTCATGACACAAATTACATTGCAGGCTATAGCTTACTTACTTCGTTGATACTGATGATTGGGGTCCAGACAGTAAAAGTGCTGTTTAAATTTCATGACTCTGTAGCTCATCGTTCTCGAGTTTTTATTGATAGTTAAGATTGCTGTATAATAATTAACATGAAAAATTACTGCGTAGTTACCTACTTAACGAACGCTTTTATTATTAACGTGACGATTCACGGTTACGGTACCGTGACGACAAAAAAGGCACTGCACATATGTTCCTTATCGCTGTAATACTGCACCTCTTTCAAAAAATGAGATACACAATGCACGTAGGTCTGATTCTTCCAAGGGAAAAAAAAGTGATCATTTTCTTGCATCTCTCACACACTCCCCACCGTGACGTCTCCGTAGACCACTACGATACTACTAGCCGTGTCAATAATTTTGAAAGTATGGAATATAATTAATTACAAGGATAATATTGAAGTGTTCAAAAAATTTTTAAAAAACGTCAAATGTCAATAAGCTGATGGTTTTGCTTTTGTTATACATGTATAATCCTACAGTTTTTTCTAACGACAGTCGAAAGAACTGCAGGATTAGGAGAACTACATTATCAGGAGAGGTCGAAAACAAGACAAACGGTGAACGTATGACTGCACCCCCCCCAAAGGAAACATACAATCATTATCATACATCTCCCTCACACGTATAAAGAAAATGAAATGCAATGAAAAATAGTACTTTGAAAGAAACAGTCACACGTATTTTGTGTGTCTCACCATTATTTTATGTGTAAGAAAGTACCACACGGTACCACAACCGTGAATCTTCACGGTAATTATAAAAGCGCTCAACGGGATATTATAATGCAAAATACTTTCCTGCAAACATGTGCCACACAAAGATATAAATATTTATCAGAGTCAAACGTTCAAATAACTATCCCATGACTTTGAATTTTGCCAAGTTCTCTCACAGGCAGGGCCGGATTAAGCATGTCGGGGCCCGTAGGCAGTGCACGTCTCGGGGCCCCTACCTACACCCTTTTCAAACTATGAAAAATATTTTTCTACCACAACGTATTTTTATTCATATTTTTTTATTTTTTTTATTTTTTATTATTATTATTTTTTTTTATATGAATACCGCACAAGAGTCTCAACTGCTCCCATCTGGAGCCAGTGATACAATGTCATCCCCAATTGGGGTATGTATTGGCTGAAGGTAGTGGGGACGGGAAGGAGACAGGGAGGAGGAAGGTGAGGAAGTACCTGGCTATTCAAATCTGATCACCAAACACGACTAAAGCCATTTCAAGCAACGTTTCAATTTTGAATGGTGGTCTTAAACCAGGGCGATACTGAGAGTATCTTCCACTCTGGAACGTGCCGCAAATATACTATATGTATATTATTTTAAATGAGTAAATTGTGAATAACACAATTTAATCAAATAAAATTTATTTGCCACGCCGGGATTCGATCCCGCGACCTTCGAAATGAACTAAGCCGGCCGGCTACGAAGTAATGCCATCATCCCATCCAATAAAAAAAAATGAAACGAATACAATACAATACAATAATTCTTTATTATACATAAAAAGACACAGATATATAAAAAAAAGCTTTTTTTTTAAAAACAGTACTATGAGCGGTCTTATCACTCTTGTGATCTCTTCCACACCACCTTGGTATGGAGATAAGCTTGTATAACATTTATATTTTAAACACATACCTAATTAGAAATAAAAAGTTAAAAAAAAACTGAAACAAAATAAATACCAATAAAAGCCACACTCGGCACCTACCTGATACTAAGTAATGCTGCTTAACGAATAAAAGTATAAATACCAATAAAAGCCACACTCGGCACCTACCTGATACTAAGTAATGCTGCTTAACGAATAAAAGTATAAATACCAATAAAAGCCACACTCGGCATCTACCTGATACTAAGCTGCACTCGGCATCTACCTGATACTGCTTAACGAATAAAAGTATAAATACCAATAAAAGCGACACTCGGCACCTACCTGATACTAAGTAATGCTGCTTAACGAATAAAAGTATAAATACCAATAAAAGCCACACTCGGCACCTACCTGATACTAAGTAATGCTGCTTAACGAATAAAAGTATAAATACCAATAAAAGCCACACTCGGCACCTACCTGATACTAAGTAATGCTGCTTAACGAATAAAAGTATAAATACCAATAAAAGCCACACTCGGCACCTACCTGATACTAAGTAATGCTGCTTAACGAATAAAAGTATAAATACCAATAAAAGCCACACTCGGCACCTACCTGATACTAAGTAATGCTGCTTAACGAATAAAAGTATAAATACCAATAAAAGCCACACTCGGCACCTACCTGATACTAAGTAATGCTGCTTAACGAATAAAAGTATAAATACCAATAAAAGCCACACTCGGCACCTACCTGATACTAAGTAATGCTGCTTAACGAATAAAAGTATAAATACCAATAAAAGCCACACTTGGCACCTACCTGATACTAAGTAATGCTGCTTAACGAATAAAAGTATAAATACCAATAAAAGCCACACTCGGCACCTACCTGATACTAAGTAATGCTGCTTAACGAATAAAAGTATAAATACCAATAAAAGCCACACTCGGCACCTACCTGATACTAAGTAATGCTGCTTAACGAATAAAAGTATAAATACCAATAAAAGTCACACTCGGCACCTACCTGATACTAAGTAATGCTGCTTAACGAATAAAAGTATAAATACCAATAAAAGCCACACTCGGCACCTACCTGATACTAAGTAATGCTGCTTAACGAATAAAAGTATTAATCGGAACTAATGACGAGTATTGTTTAAGGTGTTTGAGCATAATTGCCCAGCGATGAGTTGACGCCGAAAAAAAGTTGTATAGTGCCTGTACAAATCCGAAGAATGAGATTGCTCCAACGCAGCTCTCCGCAGCACGTACTCCAACCAAATTCAGTGAGTGCGCTGCACATGGAACGTAGTGTGCGAGGTGATTTATTTTCTTAATATGCGCCTGTAGACCATTATAACAACCAGACATATTTGACGCATTATCGTAAGACTGGCCTCTCAAATTTTTTATATCAATGTTAAATTGGTTTAAAAAATTTAAAATTGTTGTGGCTAGTTCTTCCCCTTTGTGACTTTCTATGGGAATAAACGCAAGAAAACGTTCTGCTACTTCTCCATTTGACGTAACGTATCTCAGCACTACAGTCAACTGATCAGTATGAGATATATCTGGTGTTGAATCAACACTTATTGAGAAATATTTAGCTTCAATAATTTCATCAACAATGCATTTTAAAACCTTATTTCCCAATATTTCAATAAGTTCCTCGCAAATTGTTCAAGATAAATATGATTGTTTTCCCCTGCCTTCATTACCGTATTTGGCTAAATGCGAACTAAGGAACGGGTCGTACTCTGCAATTAACTCTAAAATTCCCAAATAGTTGCCATTATGTTGAGAAGCAAGAATTTCAGTATCACCACGAAATGCTAATCCACGGGATGATAAAAATTTAATCACAGAAACCATTCTTTGTAAAACTTTCAACCAATATTCTCTTTCTTTGTTGAATGTAATTTCCAAAGAGGTGTCGATTCGTCCGTGAATACGTCGTCTACTAATCAGTGTCTGGACACATACTTGGTGCGTTGTATTATTCTCATGCGATTGAATTCGGTGCGAAGCATTTTTCCAATCAGAAAATCCATTTTTAAATTGTGATTTTCTTTGAGCTTCACCAAAAAGGACACATGGAAAACAGTTTACTTTTCCAGTAGACGGAGAATACATGAGCCACTCTCGTTTAATTTTACTACCACTTATATGTTTCCGAAAAAACATAGATTGAGAAAAAAATCTTTTGCTATCGTCGTATTGTCGGCTTGAAACAGAAAAGTCATAGTCAAAATGTTGACATTCGTTAGGGTCTCTAGTACACCAAAAATGTTGTATTTCGTCTGTAATATTAAGCCATAATCCAATGTCATTCTGGTATTCTACTCCTAGATGGAGTACGTTTTGATGTAGCAATTGGACCTCGGACTCGGCCTTACTTTCCTCTGCACCCACTAAAGTAGCTGTTTCTTGATCCTGGCCAGTTTGTTCAGAACGCTCGCAAGGAATCTCTACCGGGTCAGTGCGTTCACCACCATCGCCCATCGTGAGGCTGGCAGTACGCGGCGGACACTTAAAGGTTGATTTTCCATTGGTTGACGACTAAATCCTACTTGAAAAGGGTTTTGTGTTTTCTTCAATTGTTCATCACGCTTTTTTTGTTGTCCTTGCCGCTTTTTACGTTTTTCCGAACCACTTTGGTGTTTTTTCTTTACGGGTACCTCCGACATTTTGTCCCTGAAAGAAAAATTTACAAATAACATTTGACAGGAAAGCATTTATTTATTTAGATAAAATTAACTGAACCCAAATACTTACCTATCTAGATATTTTTATCATTACATCATTTATTATTTTTCTAACTTACTAGTTAGGTAGGTACTATTAGGCGGACGGAGAGAAAATGAAAACGGCACGAGATGAAATAGTAACAATTTTCATAATATCTTCACAAGAAAAACTTCACACTCGTCAAATTCTATAATATTAAATGAAATAAATACTTATGTTAAATAAAATCTGGTAATCAAACTTACGTGGTATCGTAATGAAACTTCAGTTTATTACACTCGTCGTCTCGCCGATTTTCTCGAAGCACTTGCAAACTATAAAAATATAACACTTCTTAACAAAATTTTAAAGTTTTGAAACATCGAACAGAGTAAAACTGTTTAAATTAAATCATTGTCGCAAAACTCCCAAATCGTAATTTAAGACAAAACGATATGAAATGTGTTTACGACACAATTCAAACTCTATAATATTAAATGAATTAAGTATGTTAAATAACATCTGGTAATTAAACATACGTGGTATCGTAATGTAACTTCAGTTTATTACACTCGTAGGGTCGCCGATTTTTAGAAAATGAAATGAAGTTTTTTTATGACACATGACACAACATACGTATCGAACGAATCTGAGTCAATCGGAGACTCACTCAAATCCGGGGTCCCGAATGCTCTTTGTCATGCCAAATAGTACTGCCAACCTTATGAAAGTGGGCATAGAATAAATAAATACATGTAGCAGTAGGTGTGCATTTACAATGCATTCAGATTTGGATTAAAATTGGCGATATCTAGATTTTCCCTGAGATCTCTGAACTATTTATTACCCGGTGTCTGAAGAATTAATTACTCTATAATATTTTAACCAGTGTTTTCGTACCTCGCTAGATCTTTTCTAAGCCGATCAAAACTCCGGCGCGGCATCCCGTTGCCCGTTGCTTACTGATAGAGAATCAAACCATTGAAGCAAGTCATTTTTTTCGGGGCGCGGGGCCCCCAGCCGATGCGGGGCCCCTAGGCAGTTGCCTACTCTGCCTTAGGGATAATCCGGTACTGCTCACAGGGTATTTTATATGGTTTTGGTACACACGCATTTCTCGTTGGCTACTAGCCTGCCCAAGAGATAGCTCGAAAATTGAGAATGGATGCATTATAGTTAATAAAACTTTGTTTTTTTGCTGGTTGATTTTTTGGTAATGCGCGTTTTCATCCTGCGACAAAATATCCCCGACAAAATATTCCCGACAAAATATACTCCGACAAAATATCCCCGACAAAATGTCCCCGACAAAATATACTCCGACAAAATATCCCCGACAAAATATACTCCGACAAAATATCCCCGACAAATATACTGCGACAAAATATCCCCGACAAAATATCCCCGACAAAATATACTCCGACAAAATATCCCCGACAAAATGTAATCCGAAAAAATATCCCCGACAAAATTTATTCGGAAAAACTTGTCTGTTTAAAAGATCGGTTACGCGCGTGTTCATCCTGCGACAAAATATCCCCGATAAAATATCATTCGGACAAAACAAAATATCTACAAAAACTTAGCCTAACCTAACCTAACAAAAAAATGGGAAAAAATAATACAGCCATCCTGTTAAGTCAATTAATTATTGTTCATAGTAAATAGTAAAATGGGACAGATAACAATATTTTTTTGTCTTTACAGGATGTCTGTATTATTTTTGTCCCATTTTTTGTTAGGTTAGGTTTAGAAGATATTTTGTTGTGGGACGTTTTGTCCGTAGAATATTTTGTCGGGGATATTTTGTCGCTGGATGAAAACGCGCGGAACCGATTTTTGAAACAGACAAGTTTTATCCCAAACGCCTTCATTCCTTCGTTCTACGAGCTACGAGTATAGTGGCATTAAGCCAAATGCGAAGCGATTGTAACCGGCAAAATGGTTTCCCTTTCCGTGTCAATCCATCAAAACTTTATGTCAAGTGTTATACAAAGTAGGCAGGTACCTAACTTCCAAAATAAACTCTGCTGGCTAGATTTTCTTAACGACCGACTGACCTTTTATTACTGTACATAAAATATACGTAAACAGTTCATATGAATACATAGTCTGTGAAATATTAATATGTATGTATAGTTCTCTGTTAAAGTATTGATTTTTCCTAAGGGCAAGTCATAATACAAGTTTTCTCTGCTATAACCGCAGCACGCATCACGCTATAAAACATCAATGCCACTCTGATGTTTGCCATATATCTAAATAATAAGTGTTTATTACGAATAACTCCTATAACTAAAGAACTCTTTAACACAGAGTCAACAATAATAAAGTTGGGACATATTTGGAAAACTATAATTATAGTAGAACCGGAGAATATTTATTAATTACCTAATCTGTATCGCTATGGCAAATCGTAATTTTATCAGACTTCGGTTCGATATCTATTTTTGACATAAAAACCAAATTCAAGAAAGTGCGAAAGTATAATTACCGTGACTATTCACGGTTACGGTACCGTGACGTCAAAAAGGCAATAAACGTACGTTTCTTATCACTATAATTCTGCAGCTCTTTCTTACACATTAAAAAATGGTGAGACACACAAAATAGTGTGACTGTTTCTTCCAAAGTGCAACTTTTTGCGTCGGGAATTGCGTTTCATTTTCTTTATACGTGTGAGGGAGATGTATGATTATGATTGTATGTTTGCTTTGGGGGGTGCAGACGTACGTTCACCTTTTGTCTCATTTTCGACTTGTGTTATTTAGTGCATAAGAAAGAACTGTAGCATTATATGTTTGGGGGCGTTCAAGTATTACGTAACGCAATATTTACAGATTTTTGACCCCCCCTCCCCCCCATGTAACGCGCCGTAACGTTTTTCTGTTAATGTTGTAAAAGTTAACGATTTGATCATTATTAACTGCTGATTACTAACCGAGTTCTTCTGAAACCTTTGTGGTAAAAAATAAATTTATAATCAACAACAAAATTGATCACCCATTTGCTAATTTTACCTTCACTTAAATGCACTAGTATTTCTTATGACGAAATGTCATCACGAGCTGAAAAGAGTTGACCTATATATTCTAAAGAGAAAAAAAGTTTCCAAATTTCATAACGCAAGAAGCTCATTAGCTTTGCTGCTTCAAAAACAGATTTCTGCATTATAGTTACGATTTTGCACGATTGCAGTTTATGAAGATGACCTATACTAATTACATTCAATATCGTATGAAATGTTTTATAATTTTTTAGTTATTACGTTATTAGGTATGAATGGGCAGACATTCACCCTATTCTATACCCCTCCAATATACATACTTAACATTATCCCTCAGCATTGAGAACGTAATAGAAGCACTTCAGTCCGTGGAGTTTTACGAAAAATAGTATAATTAAATTAACTCGAACGTGTATTAGCACTCCCAAAACCATTCAACCCACGCTCCATTTTATAATAATTATATTTTATGCTGTCGGACCTAGTACATACTAACATTTCCACGTAAAAAGCTTTTTCGTGTTATGTTTTTTGCCTAAAATAGGCGCCAATCCGAAGGAATAACAAATAATGAAATTACGCAAGTTTTTGAGCACTCAATATAACATTATTCGTTATTTTTGTAATTTTAAAGAGCTTTTAGAATTGGATTTATTCGGGGAAAAGGTTGAATAGGTAGATGTTTTATTGTACATATATTACGCGGCAGGGTTTTTTTAACATCGAACATTTCCTACCTTGAAATGCGTAGAATTCGCATACATATATTATTTTCTGGTTTCGTATTATATCTGATCTGATTCTAGTATTATTATCTTAATATACAGTTTGGATTGATGTAAACGGAAGTGGCGCACTCCGTTATTTTCAAAAAGAACCGTTGAGATTTCAAACAGCAGAAAAAGTTTCAAAAATGAGAAACAGCTGTTTCAAACGGTTCCATCGCAACTCAGAACGAAACCAACTCAGAACCACCTCAGAAAGGTCATTAAAAGCTATGAAAAAATAGTTTTAAAATAGCCGGTAACCTTAACCTAACTTAACCTATTTAACCAATTTTTTTATCATCAATGACCTTTCTAAGGTGGTTCTGAGTTGGTTTCATTCTGAGTTGGCCTGTTACTGTTTCAAACTTGAGAAAATGTCAAAAGAAAATGAACGAAGCTAGGAATTTCCCGATTCATTTTCCACGCAATTCTTTTCCCAATTTCCAATTTTCCCAGAAGAAGGTTTAAAGAATGAAACAACGCACAATGAAATAAAACAAAGTTTTATAAAAACTTCCTGACCTAAATCAGAAAATTTATAAACTTCACATAATATCAAAAAGATAGATGACTTCAAAAAAATTCTCGACCAATTTTCGGTTTAAAAATATAAATGTCTAACCAAACATAATATTTTCCAAAATCAAATATAAAAAAAAAATTAAAAAATTAAACTATTACTTTCAATACGGCGATATTCCTGCCACGGTTTTATTTCCCGATAACCTTTCTACCCGATATTATTTTTTCAAGGAATCGTCGATTTTAGAAACGTTTCTTTTTAGCTGAACTGTGTCTATCAACCACAAAATGTATCTAAAAAATGATATTTATATTAAATAAATGGTAATCTCGAAATTTTAGAGTGCTCAAACTGATTTGGTAAAAAAATACTGTAGGAAAGGTTATGGGAGGGAAATTCGAATGTTATATCAAAATACACAATTTCGGTAGCGTTCATTAACTTCTTGAGTTCAGATTGGCAGTAAATTTTCTAGTACTTAGAAGAAATTAGTTTTCAGACGTCCAGTGAATTTAAAATGAATGACATACATACATTTTACGACATACATACCTAATACATTAGGTAGGCTTTCACAAATCGTTTTTATTTGGATAGAAAATTGAATAGGTAACTATGTGATACCTAAGTTAAATTTTACTCACATTCTAATATTTGCTATTGTACATACAAAGGGGCAAAACTCTACTATCAGGGAACTTTACTAAATTACTAAAACGCCGTCTGCAGGGCCTAGCATCGGAAACCCCGAAATAGTGGGTTTTTGTCTGTAAATTTTAATTTATAGGCGTACAAAATAAATATAAATTTTAATTTATTTCGTCTAGAAACTGAATAATATAATTATTATATTTTACATAAACGTAACTACTCGTACAAAGGAATTACAGAATCGTTTAACATTTCACTTGGTATTATAAGAAGTAATCTGTATTTACAAATATTTTAGGTTGGTGTTCGTATTGATAAAACATTGAGGCTAAAAATATATGACCAAAATGTAAATATAAAAACCTTGACATTATTTGGGTGATATTTAAAAAAAATCGTAAATTTAAAAGGATATTATTTACTATGATTATAATATATTCGTATTGCATTATTTAAGATGTCGCATAATTCTTACACATACCCCCTTTGTGATATTTTTTATTCCCAACCTTGAAATGACATTTATAATATGAATCTAAAAAGAACACAAGAAAATTTTAAAGAAAAATGTCGGCTTACGTGTCTTTCCAATAATCTACGATATACGCAGCGGGTTCAGTCATTCGGGTTTTATTTATGGGGAACTAAACCTTTCTTTTGTTGAAACTATATAACTTAACGAGGACCTAGAATGGTTCTCTTAGTTTCACTGACGTAGAAATTATCGGTGGCATAGGGGTGGCGCATTAGACCCAAACTAGGCTTCCTGCGCAACATTCATGGATCGGGTAGTTTTATAGAGTGGAAACACAGACGCGAGTGCATTTAGAGAAAAAGGAAACCCAACCCTTAACTGACTTGTTTTTCTAGACATGCAATGACATTTCTAAGTGGAATTTCCTTGGATTCTACTTTGATAGGTATCTAACTATTTCCATTCAATTTTGTGCGAAATAAATCACATGATAAAATCTTTTTAATAAAATCTTTTATTCTATGTTTTTAAATGAAGGTACTTGTACCGTAAATAAATAATTGCCGGGGTATAACGCGCGGCCGCTATGCCACCGATAATTTCTACATCAGTTTAATTTACAAGACAATTTGGCAAGTAAGGTTAGAATGCTTCCTAAATAAATATTCTTTAGGACTGTGATTGCCGATTTTACACAGTGGTACCTATAGGGGGCATACATTAATTACGTGAGCTCAAAAGGGAGGAGGGGTCCAGCAAAATCTCACGTCTACTTGAAAATAATTACGAAGTGGCTATTTCTACTATCGTGGTACGAGAACACAACAGAATGGAGTTGGCAGGAAAACACTTATTTTTCTTCTTCTTCAGCACAATTTATTTAATGCAATAAATACAATTATTACAAGAGGGTCTATTTACCCTCACTCGGGTGGTCCACGACCACACCACACTGACAAATATCGAAGTCTCTACTTCGATCTCTCTATTGTCAGTTTTTCCAATACTGAACCGTAGGTACGACTCGTACCTCCCAGCTTCAGTATAATTACACAAGTAAAGGCACACAGCGTGTACCTTCTAGCTTCACTCTACTAGCGAGACTAACGCAAAGGGCCTATCTTCCCTCTGCCAACTGAAGATACACCTCGTGTATCTTCCAGTTCCACCGCAACAACCACACTGCTTCACTCTAACAGCAAGACTAACCCTCTGTTCCAAAAATCACAATATTTAAAGAAAAACGTACAAAGGTGAGACAGCATATTTAAGCTGCTTCCACCACGGGATTTTGAAATCCCGCAATAAAACAATTACGCTAAAGTCAGCCCAAAAGGGCCACCCATAAAACTAAGTACATCATAAAACACTTAAATGTAGAAATGCTTGGGACTAAGATTAAATATTCCCATATCTCGAATTCTTAAACTTAACCCACAATAAAACAATAAAATTACTTTTAAAAGTTTGCCAAAACGGGCACACCATTAGGTACAAACTAACTTAATGTTAAGGTACTTAAAACTAAGAGATTAAGTTCATTTAGTTCGGGTCATAAAAGAGCCGCCAGGAAAACCCTTTCTATGGGTTCTATTTGCAATGTACAGGTATACATAACTACTTAAAAATAAACAATTTAAGAAATTAACCCTTTGTTCCTTATCGGTAAAGGAATGTCCCCATATAATATCAGGCAGAATACATTTATTTCTAAAGGTTGGGAGCTTATTTGAAAAACCCAAGGGAGAATTTTTATTTGCAAAGGTGAAAATACGTTTAACTAAATAACTGAAATAACACGAATGATACGACCAATTATTTTACTTAAAGCGAAATGGATAAATCGCATTCTGGAACGAACAGTGGCCCTAATTTATCTCACCAAGGGGTGGGGGGGGGTCTAGATTCGAAGAAAAACTGCTCATGTAATCTAAGCGGTAAACTGGTAAATCTGCAACACATAGAGAACCCGAAAAAAACATTTTTTTCGCATTTAGATTTATGTCCTTTTTTTTCGGCAACTGAAGGGTTAAAAACTTTTTGGTACTGGGTCTTCCGACGCATTTTAAAAGACAGCAATCAGATTATAATATTCAGATAGCAACCGATTTTTCCTCAAATTAGACCTAAAAATTTCAATTTACTCGAAAACGAAAGCTCAAATCAATTAGTTGACGGCCGGCGAGGTCTAGGGGTAAGGCTCTTGACTCGCAATCCGAAGGTCGCGAGATTGAATCCCGGCGTGGGCAAATAATTTTTTTTTGAATAATTTGTGTTATTTCACAATTTTTACAATATTTGCAACACGAGTGGAAGATACTCTCAGTATCGCCCTGGTGTAAGATAACCATTCAGAATTGAAACGTTGCTTGAAATAGCATTAGCCGTGTTTGGTGGATCTGGTCAGATCTGAATAGCCAGCTACTTCCCCACCTTTCTCTTTCCCATCTCCTTCCACTCCCCCACTACCTTCAGCCTCACAACATACCCCAATTGGGGATGCCACAGTCTCACTGCTCCAGACGGGAGAAGCTGGGACTCTTGTGAGGTATTCATATAAAAAAAGGTTGTACCACGAAATCGACTTCAAATGTGATGTATTTTCATCAGTTTCCCGATGTACCACTTATTTCCAGATACCATGTATGTCGAGAAGAAACTAATTACTTAATCAATTTGGAGGCGGGTATGGGCACCGCCACCCTGGGAACCATTTATTGGATAACCAACATCCCTGCTGCAGGTCACCTCAAGTGGTTCGCTACGTTTGATGACTTAGCAAGGGTGCTGGGGTTCATGAAGTCCAGGTTTGTCTAGGTCTTGACGGCGAATGCGTTTGCCCACCTACTGCGTGGGGGGCCGGATCGGGAGAGACAGAGGGAATAAAATCGAGGGAAACCTAACCTAGATCTCTCCAGCCAGGCTCTCTCGACCTATCGCCTTGCACCGCGTTGGGAGGGATGAGTTCATACGTCACTCCTGGACACATTGACCCCCGATTCCTACCCACCCCTCATACCTTTTTCCTTTTCTAAAAAGACCCTCCACACTTGATCACCAAAGATGACATAGGCCCTTCAACCAACGATGCATAGGCCTTTAAGATTTTTTTCCTCAGGGCGTCCTGTGTGGAGCAATTGTAAAAAAATATGTATGTTTACTCTACTGCATCGAATGAATGAATACTAATATAGCAAAATAGTACAGTTGACCGCATCAACGAAAGATTCGTGAAAGTGATGCAACATGTAGATTTTTACGATAATGGGTAATGGGTACAACTATTAGAGTACTAAAAATATATAAACAAAGTTGAGTTAGTTACACCATTCATAACTCAAGAACGGCCGGACCGATTTTTATGATCTTTGATTTGTTAGATTTGTCTCCGCCCCGAATAGCAAAATAGCTATTAAAACATCAGAAAAATTCATGAAAAAAAAAATTATGAAGAAAATTCTTTTCCTCATAGATTTTGTAAGGAACGAATTCTCGTCTTTTGAAAGAGCTGCAGCAATATTGGGATAAATATAATATTGAATAGTGAGTGAATTCCAAAAATTCAATAAGGTCAAATGTCAATGCGCTGATTGTTTTGCATTTGTTCTTAAACATAAATGCTGCCCCTCTTTCTTACACACTAAATGTCAATAGTCGAAAATGAGACAAACGGTGAATGTTTGTCTGCACCCCTGCAAAGGAAAAATACAATAATTATAATAAATCTCCCTCACATGTATAAAGAAAAAGAAACGCAATTCCCGTAAGTAAATGGAAAAGTAATACAATCACAAAAAATATAAATCCGTACACATGATACTGACAAAATACTGATACTGATACTGACAAAAACAAAATACGGACAGTTGCGCATCGATAATTGCTTCATTGTGTAATTTTTAACTTAATAAAAAAACTGAATTTAATTCAGTTAATAAGTTAACACAACAGTTATTGATTCTGAAGCGGTACGAAGTTCGCCGGATCACCTAGTTATTTAGAATAAAATGATAGCTAAATAGAACAGAATAATTGCCATTCATGACAATTTTTAGCTTTTACCTTCTAAACAATATTAGAAAGAAGTTTTTTTTATTATTTTGTAACATAAATTGTTTTTGAAAATTTATTACTAACTTACAGGTCTAGGTTTTTATTACATATTTTAGACAGAGCGGCTAATGAGCTAGAACCAAAAGGTACCAAGTCAGTGACTTCCATTCAAATCTACGTAGAAGGCTTTTTCTAGTGGGTACTCGTATTGTCTTTTCAGTGGTACAGTGGTACCTACCGTTTTTGCTCACCTTGGATATTTAAATTTTTGCAAAACATGTTATTGTCATTTTTCAATATCATCCTCATGACTAATTTTAAATAATACTAAATAATTTATCCTCGTGAGTTTATTTTGCAAAGCTCTTAGAACTAGTTTTTTTACAGAATTTTAACAATATTCAACAAATAAGGAACTCCGGTGAAAAATATTATGGCTTTAAAAAAATATGTTCATATAGACCAATAAACGCTGATTCTGAATATATAAGTTTTATTTCATAATATTAAACGTAGAGTTCTTAAAAAATTATTAAAAAGTGCATTTTTAAACCTCTTGTCAAAACACACTGTAAAGTTGGTATTAATGAATGGTTAGTGCTGACGTCACGCGTCACCAGTCAATGCATTGAAAATTGAAATATTTGATTATGTAGGTATGACATAAGCCATCAGTATTAACAACATTTCATGTCATTTGTTATTTCATACTGTTTATAGAGATTTAGTTGTTGTGTTTATTGAAACAATATTTAAGCCTAAATAATTCAGTATCAAAAATAGAGGTATCTCTATTAGTTTATCTCTATTATATAAAATATTGAAAAACTACTGCACAAAAAAATAGTAATGCTACTTCTAGGGAGAATGCTTCGAATAACGCTATTCAAAATGGCGGCACTTGATCAGCTGATTGCCCAATCCTGTAGTAATTTTTCAGGAGTGATGACGTCACACGATTCACCGTACATACGGTGGTCTTAGGGGGATCTTGAAAAATTAAAACATTGACAATTATTTTAACTATTAAAACGAACTCTAAAAATAAAAATAAAAATGCAGTTATAAGTTAGAAGGTCATTATTCATAAAAAAAAAATTTAAAAATTGGACTGGAGTTCTCTAATACAAAGTTAAAATTTAAGTTATGTGAAAGTGCTAATTAAGTTCTGTATCTCTTAGATAAAAACAGAACTTTGAGTGTGACTTTTGAACGTGAATATTAATTTTATCGATTTGGAAGGTGGGTATGGATACCGCCGCCCCGGTAACCATTTATTGGATGTTTGTACAGCGCCCTTGAGGTGATTTTTCACAAAAACGGCGCTATATAAATCATCCATATATTATTATTATTATTAACTAATACCCCTGCTATAGGTCACCCCAAGTGGTTCGCTACGTTTGGTGACTTAAAACGGGGATGCCCGGATTCATGGGGTGAGGTATGTCTAAGAATTGGCGGTCAATGTGTTTGCCCACCTAGTGCGTGGCGGGCCGGATCGAGAGAGATCTCTCTCGACCATTTCTCCCATTAACACCACAATTGGAGGGATGAATTTATATGTTTGTCACTCCTAGAAACATTGACCCCCAGATTCCTACCCACCCCTCATACCTTTTTCTTTCCCAGAACTTCATCTCATTTTTTGCCTAAAAATACCCTCCATACAGCATCCCCAGAGATGACTCGGGGCTTCATTTGTGGAGCTAAATATAAAAAAAAAACTGTCATGGATCCGGGTATTGTCCTAATGATAGATGACCATTCGGAAAAATTAACTGTTTCAGCGATGTTTGGCCGTGTTTTGTTATTTAGCCACACTCTTCACCACCTTCCTCTCCCCCATCTCCCTCATATCCCCATCCTCTTCACCCTCACAACATGCCAGTTGGGATTCTTGTGCGGCATTCACAATTTTTCAAAAATTTACGTTATCTCCACATAAGAGGCAAGGAAAAAATATTGCTCAGGATCTGTGTCATCTTTGGAGATGCTTGTGTGGAGGGTATTTTTATGGAAAGAAAAGAGATGAAGTTGTGGGGAGTAAAAAGGTGTAAGGAGTGGGTAGGAATCTGGGGGTCAATGTGTCTAGGAGTGACGGACGTATGAAATCATCGCTCCCACTGCGGTGCAAGGCAATGGGTCGAGAGTCCAGCTATAGAGTTCAAAAAGTCTTCCTCAACTAGTCTCTCCCGATCCGGCCCGCCGCGCAGTAGATGGGCAAATGGATTCACCGCCAAGTCCTAGACAAACTTCACCCCCATGAGCCCTATGACCTATGGCAGGTGTGTTGGTTATCCAATAAATAGTTCCCATACCCGCCTCCCAAATTGTGATTGTACCAAGCTTTTCAAATATCCATGTTAGATGATATTGTGGTGTGCTTCAATCTCAATTCCTTTTTAAAATTAATGAAATCATTAATTTGAGAAGGTAATTTAAGGAGTTTTACCCGGTACATAGATATTTTTCTTTGAAAGTTATTCTCTTGTTGGCAATCTACGTAACTAGTTTCGCATATTTCTGCCCGTGTATGCTTACTATGTATAATGGCTTGCCCCTACTTGGTATCCATTTTTACTTTGGGGTCGTCTATTAATCACGTGATGTTTTTTTTGTTCCCCCCCCCCCTCCCCGGTGATATATGGTGATGTTTTAGACTACTCCCACCCCCCCCACCCAAAATCACATGTATTTTTTTAGTACGAAGTATATTGCAATTTTCAGAATATTATCTTTATACAGGTATATTCTGATTAAATTTTGGAAAACTAAGCGACATGATAAAAAATTCCAGAGACATTAAGGTTGTAGGTTGTTTTTGACTGGCATTTGGTTTAGAAATTGTGCATTCAACAAAAAATAAATACACGTCATATCTCATTATATGCCCCCCCCCCCCCCCCCCTCCTTGTGATATATCGTGACTTTTTCCGAACCCCCCCACCCCCTACTGAGCCTCACATGATTAATGGACGACCCCTTTCTGTAAGTGGAAAATTGAATTTCCTTATTATTATTTGAGGAAAAATTTAGGTTAAGCAGCTGGTGTTAAAGTAAAAAGCATAAGCAAAATAAAATTTCATGTTTTTATTTATTCATATTCTTTTCAGATGTCAGAGAGATTAAAAAAAATTGTTATAAAATGGCATCTTATATTGGAATGACAGTTGTAGATTGGTAGTAACCATCAGGTCCCTTGGTAGCTATTTGCGAGAGATGAATATTGTTTGCAACAGTTTCTCCAAACTCAAAGTCAGAATATTCATTTAACACATTTGAAGCATCAAACGCCTTCCTCTTGGCTTCCTCATCATCTTCAGTAACTCCATAGCGGGAATTCATCAATGTAATGTGTAATTTAACATTGTCAAAGTTACCCGTAAGAAGACCTGAAATGAAAAAAAATCATCTAATTTGATATACATATATTACGTAGGTAATTAAAAAGGAAACATTAACCTTAAAAGCAAATGAACATTTAAAAGTTGTCTATTAACCATTTAACGTACATACACTCTCCTTCCTATCCTTAAAAAGACCCTTCACTGACTCTGAGGGAAAATATTTTATATAACTAGATTTATTTATTATACCTCTAGATTTCCAATTATTTATTAATACCTCTAGTATTCCAAAGAATTCTAGAGCAGATTTTGCAACTCAACAACTCACAAAACTTGAAAAACTAATAATAAACTGGAGCGTAGGCACCCATTTAGTTTATCATCGAAAATTATCTATGAATAGCGAAAAATTAATATGGTAGAATTCCGAGAAGAGTTTTTGCTGCTAGGTCCTGAGGGCGGCTTGTAGTTCCCCTCCCCGCTCCCGAGTTCCCCCCTCCCCCTCCTCTCTGCCCCCTTCCAAGTTCCCCTTTTCCCCCTCCCCTCCGCACCCTTCCGAGTTCCCCTTTTCTTCCACCCCTCCGCACCCTTCTGAGTTCCCCTTCCCCCCCCCCCCTCCTCTTCCCACTCCCACCTCCCCCAACCCCCTCCCCCCACCCCCTCCCCCTTCCACAACCCCTCCCCTTCCCCCCTCCTACCTCCCTCCTCCCCAATCCTCCCTACAAATCCCCAAATTTTAATCTCAATCGGATGAACGGTTTAGCAATGGATAATTTCATGATGCCAGAGCTCACTATTGTATACAGAAACCATCGCGGGCATGCGCACATCATATCCCCAAAGTTTCATCGCAATCGGATGAATGGTTTGCCACGCATAGTGGACATACATATATACATACAAACCCAGAAACAAACATATTTTGATTTTTATATATGTATAGATTATAATAAAACAAATATAAAACTAATTTCTACTTTAATTTATTTGACCGTAACCGGTTTTAGCTTATTAAAGCTAGTGTTACAACAGAACTCTGCTTCCGCTTCCGCTTCTGCAGTAGTTCCGCAAGTTTTTTTACTTCCGTTTCCGTTTCTGGTTCCGCAAACTTTATAACAGAAGTCTAAATGAAGAATAATTTGCGATTGAAGATATCGAAGTGCAGCCTTCTACTTCAAAATCATCATCATCATTACAAATATTGGAAGTATAAATGAAGACCAGGCAGAGAACTCTTCTACAACTGACGATGGTGACAATTTATTTTTAGAGATACAGTCACACCTTCAGGAGTACAAGAAAGAGAAGAGACTACCTCTCCATGAGGATCCCCTTATATGCATTATGCAAATAATGCACATACACATAAATATTATGCAAATACCCCAATCTGTTGCCAATAGTTCTCCAATACTTATCAGCTCCCCCCAGCAGTGTAGCAAGTGAGCAATTATTTAGTGAAGCTGGTTTAATATATGAAGAACACCGAAACAGGCTCAAAGGTGTAAAAGCAGCCAAATTACTTTTTATTAAATATAATTTACCTCTGTTTAATTTCGAGTACTAAAAGTACAAAATACAAATTTAATTAAACAAATCTTAAAAAATAAAATTGTGCTTTTTCTTCTAACACTTCCGCTTCTGGTTCCGCTTCCGCTTCCGCTAAGATTTACTTTTGACATCTGTTTCCGCTTCTGCTTCCGTTAAGACACTTCCGTTGCATCACTAGTTAAAGCCATCTTCAGGTTGACATACAAATAATTCTTAGCCTATGGTTTACATACATAACATATGGGGGAGGGGGAGAGGGAGAGGGGTGATCTAAAACCCTCGTACACCACCCCTCTCCCCCTCCCCCACTCCAATATAACATATGGGGGAGGGGGAGAGGGAGAGGGGTGATCTAAAACCCTCGTACACCACCCCTCTCCCCCTCCCCCACTCCAATATAACATATGGGGGAGGGGGAGAGGGAGAGGGGTGATCTAAAACCCTCGTACACCACCCCTCTCCCCCTCCCCCACTCCAACATAACATATGGGGGAGGGGGAGAGGGAGAGGGGTGATCTAAAACCCTCGTACACCACCCCTCTCCCCCTCCCCCACTCCAATATGTTATGTAAATAAACCGTAGGTTAAGAATTATTTGTACCAGTCCAGTCTGAAGATGGCTTTAACAAGCTGAAACTGGTTACGGTCAAATAAATTAAGGGAACGTACCCATACTACGTGACCAACTTTTTGCAATTTTTAACCCCCCCCCCCCCCCCCCCTCGGTGACCAAAAACCTAAGCAACCCGCCGCTCATTTGTATGGAGCGTGACATTTTGAAGACCCCCCCCCCCCCCCTAAACGTGTCACGTAGTATGGGTACGTTCCCTAAAGTGGAAATAAGTTTTACATTTGTTTTATTATAATATATTATAATGGAATTCCACCATGAATTGTCAGTTTCAAAAATATAAATATTGAAAAATGGAAGCATCGAAAAAAAATACTGTACCACTTTTGGAATACACATTGTTCAATTCATTTGTTAATTTTGTGAGAATCCCGCAAGAAGAATCTTCAACTTCTGTCAGTTTTGCATACAAAACATGGACGGTTTTTGGGTCATCATTCATATAAGCTACTCCCTTTACTTTGATTTTGAGACTGCTACCATCTAAAACAGAACTGAAGGAAAAATGTGTATGAAAAAATCATTACAAAAACATAAAAACAAAAAGGGGTAATAAAATTTATGCAAAAGAGAAGGTCAAAAATGTTACAAATTAAGAAAAAATTAGAAATAATTTATTATGTGGTCATTCATAGATGGCGGTAATTTAATTATTTTGGAAAACAATTCATCTTAATATTTTACAGCTTAACTTGCAAGTTCTTCAAAACTCAATTCTTCAAAGATAGGCAAACAAATATAATATTGTATTGAATCACTGATGCAATATTGTTTCTGAATACCCTTCTTTAAAGAATTGTTTTTTTTTAATGAACAATACAGTTTATTCACATTCATATTGCATTTTTACCCTGTGTAGATTTGAGATTAAATTACTGATACCGCTCACAAAAAAGATGTCTATGGTCGGTGAATTCTTGAGTATTTCTGCATTCCAATAAAATCAAAATAATTTGAATATTTTTTAATGTATCCAAAAACTAAAAACGGTTTTTGAAAGGCGATTAAAAATGCTTTCAGATTGTAATTATTAGAAGTAAGCATGTTATTTTTGAAATATTAAAATTTCAAATGCAATCATTAAGTTCTGGCGGAAGTTTGACATCATAAATCCGAATAATTGATTTTTTTTGCGGATATCTATGGAACTCAAATCATAGCGTAGTGTTTTCTCTTTCTAACACTGCTTAGATGACATTTTTTGTCATGATAGTAAGGGAGACATAACGATTTTTAAGAGACCTGACGAGCTGACCCCTAAAAGGGTCAAATTTACTCTAATGATAATCAGCTGTTTGACCCATAAATGTGTCAAATTTTCTCAACCGGTTAAGGGCGCAAACAAATAATTCATTCTTGCGAAAAGGGTTTTTCCTTAAAATAATTAAATTACCGCCATCTATGAACGGGCATATAATGAATTATTTTATGTTTACCCATTGATGAGAATAAAAATATATTATAAGTGAATAAAAAAAAGTTCAGAAGAAAAGGTGTAATGTAAAAAAATATATATAATATATATTAATAAATTATGTGCTTACTCTATGATTTTCACTTTAGCATCTTCTAATAAATTTTTAGCTATCAGCCTTTCTTCATTGTCAGCCAAGTGCAACATTAGAAGGGTGATGTGAAGTTTCTCCGGTTGGATGAAAACCGATTGATCTATTCCAGGATTACTATTTAAAATTTCTTCCTAAAATAATAACATAATTAAAACATGCAGTCGTAAAATAAAGCCAAGGAATGAGATGTTTAAATAAAAAGTTCAGGTATTCAAAAAATAAAATGTAAATCTTCGGATTCATCAAATATTTGAAGATAATTTTCACATTCTGTTTAAGAAGATCTATTCAAGTTTCGTTGTTATATCATTATAGGCCAGATGCTTCTTAAAACTGAAATAATCACAGAACTTGAATAGAACTTACACAGAATGATTAACTTCAAATATTTGGTGAATCCGTCAAATTTTTTGAAACAACCCGTTCTTAATATATAAAAATTAATGTTTCTTTGTTTGTCCCTTATGTGTTCCTAAACCAATCAACCGATTACGATGAAACTTTGGCGATTTGTTGTACACATGCCTGCGAAGGTTTCAATATATAATGGTGAGCTCTGGCATTATGAAATTATTTCCTACACCATTCATCCGATTGCAATGAAAATTTAGTGAGTTGTTGAGCGCACGCCTGCGAAGGTTTCTATATACAGTGGAATCCATTTATAATGACATCGAAGGTAAATGGCAAACATGTCACACTAAGCGGATGTCATACAAAGCATTTTGTAGAAAATAAACAACCTCCTGTTTTTGTTAGGTATATTGAGATTGTCGAATTACCAACCCCAAATTCCTTTGCGAGAGATGAGTTTGATTCTTCATTTTCTAATCTGCATATTATTGAATCTTTCTCCTCAATCCTAAGTGCTTTACGAAGACGTTGAGATGTCATTTTTTTCACAAATCACTAACAAACAATGCGTGACCTTCAACTATCGAATACTCACTGAGACTCAAAACAAAAATAAGCCACGTGCCACGCAAGCGCCGAACAACGTCCCGAACACTGCCGAAGGTGTTAGAAATCATGTTGGTCACTATAACCGGACATAATTTATTAAAAATGGGTCATAATAAGCGACATGTCACTATAAGCAAAGTCATTATATTCGACTTTGTTATAAAGAATTTTGTATGAAAACCAAACTTCGCTGTGTAATTACTTCATATTAAGCGGTTGGTCAATATAGGCGGAGTCACAATAAACGGATTCTACTGTATACTGGTGAACTCTGGCATTATGAAATTTGTATAAAAATTTTACGATAGTGGTCCATGAGTTGTTTGAAAAATGGGTTTATTTGTAGTTTATCGGCAGGAAGGGAAGGAGGAAGGAGGAGGGGAATCCGGGAGGGAGTATGAAGGGGACGAGGGTGGGGGGAAGAGGAACGCAGGAGGGAAACGTGGGACATTGGATGCGGGAGGGTGGAAGACGGAGATGGTGGAAGGAGAATGCGGGAGAAAAAGGTGACATGGGAGAGGAACGGAGGCAGGAATATAGGAAAGCACAATAAGAGAGAAACAATTTCTTTTTTTATGTGGCATTGCAACGCATGTCGGGTACTCATTAATAATTAAATAAATGAACATGGTCATGTGCCTAGCACGGTGGTCGAAAAAAAATTCAATTATTTTTTTTAATTAATTAATTTCAATTGAAACCACATTTGCCGAAAAAATCATTTTTGTCTGTGGAAGTCATAAATAAAGGCTAGATTCAATGGTTCCCAAACAACCAGCGCCAGGTGGAGAGGGAGGTACACCGTACTTCGGTACACAGCGCTTGCTCTAGTTTACAGAAAGAAATGATTGTAGAAATAACCAGTGATGTTATAAAACTTACTTTGAATTTACTGAAATTGTGTTTGATGACTTCTGAATTCATGGGAATGGATAAAAAGTGAGTTGGACGTTGTTTGAGCCTTGCAGCCGCTACTATCGTCTTAATTCTTCGCGCCGCAGCTGATACGCACTGAAACAAAATTATTTTACAATAAAAATAATACTAATTATAGACTGAACGGGTGTTAATAAATAATTAATAAAATGTAAGTCGTTATTAACCTTACTCAATGTGCCCAAGTGTATATTTACTAACGCAATTTTAAAAACATTAAAATAGCTTGACATAAGGAAGAACATACACAATTCAATACTAGGATTAAAAAATAGATAAATAATGAAATCTCAAGTTCAAAAATTATGTCCTCTGCATGCAAAAATGTATATAAAATTCCCTAATAATACTAAAGGGACCTGCCAGGTAAGTATGGTCAAGTACCGTATGATTATCTACATGTACAAAATAACTGTTTTATTTTCATTTTAATATAAAAATATACACTTGTGTAAAATGTAACTTTCTAAATTTGTTAGAATTATGATATGCATAAAGCATATGTTAAAAAATATACTTTTCCAACATAATATTTTCTTTACTTAACTTTCTTTAAGCCAATGAAAATTTTATATTACAACATATACGAGGGCTGTTCGTAAAATAAGGTCTCCAAGGTGCTGCGGTCGCGAGGAATGATTTTACGCGCAATCCTGCAACACTGACTTGTAGCCTGGTTTTCCCTTGTCAAATCCCCACCACATTGCACCCTCTGTGACGCTTAGTCTCGGCGTGGCAGCCTTTCACGACGGAGTTTTCACTCACCGCACCCGCCAGGTGTGAGTTACACTTTGTAATTCGTTTTTAAAACTTTGCTTCGGCGAATCTAAATGACACCACTGGGATTGTTCCTTTGTCTCTGGTATCGTGAAGTGTATCCGGGGCTCGTCCCCAGTCACAATTGTGTCAAAGAATTCTTTGACATAGATGTCGTAGCACTCTAGGAATGCCACGCCGAGACTAAGTGTCGCAGAGAGTGCAGCGTGGTGGGGGTTTGGCGTAAGGAAACCAGGCTACACGCCAGATCTCAGGTAAAATTGTTCCTCGCGACCGCAGCACCTTGAAGACCTTATTTTACAGACAGCCTTCGTATTTTACATGAATATAACATTTAACTTCTTTTTTTTTTAGAAATCAATTTCTAAAAATTAAAATGGAGTTCTACGAATTAAACACAAAAACAATTAAAATATAACATTTAACCTTCAATATGCCCTCATTCATGGGCGTAGCCAGGTTTTGATTTAGGGTGGGACAAAAATAAAAAATATAGAGTAGGTACCGTAAAAAGTAGGCTTCTACAACATATTCATACCTTAGGCTCAATGAATACAAAGAATATGAGTGAAAGAAGGAAAAACCATCCTACGAAGTGCTGTAAATTTGAAAACGTGACTCGGTCGACAACCCCAGAGGTCATGCATCGGCCAGCCAGGATGGGGCAAGCGCTCCACCTTGCCCTACCGTGCCTACACCCATTACCTCATTGCATGGCTGATCACATTTATGCTAAATGCCCTGCTAGAGAAAAAACAAGGGTATGTGCAAACTGCACATCACAAAATAATAAATATGGCGAACAAAATAACGTAGACCACAAGGCTTTCAGCAAACTCATGTCCCTACAAAAATAAAATGCTCAAAGTAGCAAACAACAGAATCGACTACAAATAAAAATGGCAGACTTCTTATACAATGAACTAGATAAAAAAATGATATTGACGTGAAAATATATAATGATTTCCAAGAATACGATCATCCAACAAAACGATATAACCACAGTCCTATAATTCTATACAACATCAAAACATTTGCAGCCCTGCATGTGCGATAGTATTGAACTTGTAAATGAATTTGTTTATTTGGCAGTGACTGATGATTGCAATTTCAAATGGGACATACAAATAAACAAAATTTGTAAAAGGCTGAGGGCAATAGTGGGTATACTGTACAAACTGAAATGTTTCGTTCCGGTGAATATTTTAAAAATGATTTACTTATCACTCGCAGAATCAGCTTTACGGTATGGATTAACCACTTGGGGACACTCTTGCAAAACTAATTTAAACCACCTACATACAATCAGTACAAAATTCTATGGTTAAATTATTAATACAAAAACATATTTTTTCACAGAGACAAAACATATCATTGCTGTATCGGAATTTAACAATATTACCGGTGCAGGCCTTATTATGATACAAAATATTGATTCAGCATATATCTGAGTCTGATTTTAAGAGGAAAGTGGAACATGAACACAATACTAGGTTCACAAAGAATGAAGGAATGCTTGTCCCAAAATATAATAATAACTACGGACGGCGAACCTTGGAATATAACATGCCAAAAATATTTAACATGTTACCAAGTAATATAAAAAAAATTGCAACTCTACAGATAGATTGATATATATGCTGAACAAATGGTTACTAAAGATGGTAAGATTACTACAGAGATAGTTTATATTAATTCATGTGTGTTAACAGTGACAATCTGTAGGTATAGTTATAGTAATAATATTATGTATGTATGTTTAAATTGTAAAAGAACATTACCATCCTGTTGACAAACTGCATTATTGCGGGTTTTACGATTACCTTTAAAAGCAATAAAAAAATAAAATAAAATAAAACATAAAACATAAAAAGTATAGAATGGAACGTAGATGAATCTTTAGCAACAATTAATAAAGATTTTAAACAATATGCATCCATTATGTTAACAGAAACTAGTCCAAGTAGTGAAGTGAAATACTGTATACCTGGATATAAATATACTGCAAAGACAAACCGAATAAACATGAACAGCGACTGGAACTTTTTTATTATTTTTTGTATATATGAGGGCTGTCCGTAAAGTAAGGTCTCCGGGTCTGAGGTCGCGAGAAACGATTTTACGCGCAGTCCGACATCACGTTGCATGTCGCACCCTCTGTGACGCTTAGTCTAGGCATGGCAGCCGTTCGCGATGAAGCTTCCAATCGCCGCACTCGCCAGGTGTGAGTTATGCTCCGTAATTCATTTTTAAACTTTGCTTCAGCGAATCTAAAGACCCCACTGACGGGATTGTTCCTTTGTCTTTGTTGTCGTGTAGTGTACCCAGGTCTCGCCCTTAGTCACAATTGATTTAAAGAATTCTTCGCCATCGATGTCGTAGCACTCAAGGAATTCGCGGGCTGCTTCAACCCATTGTGGTTTGTGATTTTCGGTAAGCATTTTGGGACCCACCTTGGGCAGACCTTGTGGTTTCCCAAATGTTTTATCAAAATCTTGTCAATAGTGTTCTTACTGTCATCAGGGATCATCTCAAAGAGCTCCAGAACCGTCACCCATCGATCTGCAATCATTGCTTTTTCCACTTTGGCAATTGTTTTAGTCTGAAACCGATGGCCGTCCGGCACGCTTTTAAATTCTCTGCACCATTTGCGCATGTCTTTTGCACTCATACACTGTTTTCTGTACACTTAAAGCCTCTGAGAACGAATGTCTACGGGGGTTTGGTAAAAAAATAACTACAGAGCGTAATTCACACCTGGCGGGTGCGGCGAGTGGAGGCTTCTTCGCGAACGGCTGTCACACCGCGACTAAGTGTCGCAGAGAAAGCAGCGTGGTGGGGATTTGGCGTAGGGGAACCAGGCTACAAGCCTGTGTTGCCGGATCTTGCGTAAAATTGTTCCTCGTGACTTCCGCACCTTGGAGACCTTATTTTACAAACAGCCCTCATATTATAAAAATATTAAATAATGTCTACAGTATAATAAATATTTTATAGAATTTCTAGAATTACATTAAAATCTGACAATCTACAAAGAATGACCTGCCCAAAATCTTATTTCATAATTATCTCAGAACTTTTTAGAGTTGTAACATTTTGAAACTGGGGTATCGATATATGTAGTTTATATTATTTAATGTTATTTAGTGATGAGCTGGTGGATGCAATCTGTTTGCCCTAAGCTCCAAGTTGTTATAATAAATTATCTATAGTTAGTACAGTTAGTAGTATGATAGAGCCGTAGAACCTAAGTAGAAGAAAATTTTAAAAAAATTCAGCGCCCTTGAGGTGATTTTTCACAAAAATGGCACCAAAAAATCATCCAAATATTATTAAAAAGGTACAATCTTTTATCAAGGGTTGGGTTAAGTCCGGGATCGTCCAAACTTTTCTGTTGCCCAGGTCATATAAATTCAATATCCCAAAGCGTGGTAGATTGGTACATACTGCTCTGGAAATGTATTCCCGATTTTGTGGGTTATATAAATGTACTACTTAATAGAAAAAAATTAGCTCACTTTCTCGACACCGCCTGTAACAATGATGTCCCCACTTTGTCCACGAGGAGGTATCTTGATATCGGTCTTTGTCTCATTTTCAATGCGCTTTCTAGTGGTTCCTTTAGCTCCGATGATGTACCCAAAGAAACTTCTGAAATGTTATATAATTTTGTGTATACTGTACTGATTTCCTATTAGTTAATAATAATAATAATAATATTTGGATGATTTATATAGCGCCGTTTTTGTGAAAAATCACCTCAAGGGCGCTGCACAGGTCAAAAATAATTTATTATTATAATTTAAAGATATTTAGATTAGATAATTTATTTTAAAGGCAAGCATCAAATATTCTACACACATATTATGTATTTTAGGCTGGCTTTATACTCGTAAGTTTTTTCCTGTAAATCGCTCACGTAAGCAATTTATGGCCAAATTACCAATGTAAATGATAAATAAAATGATAAAATATGTAAAAGAGGTAAAATTATGGTTGAATAATGTAGATATTGAAACGCTATTTCTATAAATTTATCCTTCCTTCCACAACTTACTTTCTGTAACTTTCTAAACTGTAGTACAATATGTTTTCTGTTTATTTTTTTTAAATAACTAAAAAAAAATTTAAATCAGTATGTTTTTTCCATATTTTTATTTTTATTTTATAATAGCTGAAAAAAAAGCTTTTCCACTTATTCTACCTATGTAATACTAACTTTTTATACAAACTTTATATTTTATATGTTTTTTAAGTCTATTTTATACTTTGGGTACTTGGAAATATAGTATTTTGTTTTAATATTACCCACACTCAGGCAGTGCCTTAGTGGGTTTTCATTTCTCGTTCATATTATTTGTTATTATATATTATGTTATTATATGTATACTATTTGCTATTATACATTATATGTACAAAGAAATTAGAATAAATAAAGTTAAAAAAAAAAAAGAACAAAAAAAAAAAACGGCATCAAAAGTCACTTTAAGTAATATACTATATCAAGTTACAGTACTTGTTCTTTCGGAAGTTTTTTAACAGGTCTAATCGCGTCCACGCGAATTTCTGGCCTTCTTACTGCTTATAAAATCAGTTTGATAAGCTAAGGGATTTGCCGTAAGAAATAGTACCAAAATGCGCCATTTCGAGATGTCAAAAACTAAAAGACAGTTGTTTTCGTGGGACTTTTTTCCTATAAAACTTGTAATTATTTATACTTTTTTAAGTTTTCTGAAAATGAGCATCCTTCTATTCAATTATCGGTCCAATCCTTTCTATTTTCAATGTTTCTGTTTTATTACATAGTTGAATTTGAAGTTGGTTGCTGTCAGGTAGCTGTCATTTGGGTAAAATGAAAGCAGTGTATTAATTTCCGCCTTTGACGGCACAAAAGCGCATGGATAATTGTTTAATTAAAGCCACATTCTATTTCAACTCTTTATTTGGGCCTTTTCGTCTTTATTGACAAACTTATGTAAATTTGACAGTAGCAGATCGTTGTTGACAGGAAGCCATCATACCGCAAATAAATTTACAGATGTAAACGGTCACATGAATATTTACACACGTTCAATATCCAAACAGCTTCCGTGAGCATTAATTACCACAAGTCGGATGCATATGTGAACGTTCCTGGGAGTAACATGTCAAAAACTTACGTTAAGTCGTAAATTTTACTTACGAGTGTAAACCTAGCCTGAGTGTCTAAAGGTACCTAACAATAAAGATTTTAAATATTTTAGTTAAATTTGGGAGGCGGGAACCATTTATTGGATAACCAACACCCCTGCCATAGGTCACCCCAAGTGGTTCATTACATTTGGTGACTTAGCAGGGGTGCCCGGGTTCACGGATAAGGTTTGTCTAGGTCTTGGCGATGGATGCGTTTGCCCCCCTTCTGAGGGCCTGATTGGAAGAGACTGGTGTAGGGAGACCTTTTGACCTCTCTAGCTGGACAATGCAAACAAACCCCAGATACAAAAACAGTTTTGCGTAAGGCACGGCATCAGAGTTGCATTCTTAGCTGGATTCTTAAATTTCAACCGTACAGTCTCTAGCCTATTAATACTGTTTGATGATGATGATGATGAGTGATGATCGATGATCGATGATCGATGATCGATGATCGATGATCGATGATCGATGATCGATGATTGATGATTGATGATTGATGATTGATGATTGATGATTGATGATTGATGATTGATGATTGATGATTGATGATTGATGATTGATGATTGATGATTGATGATTGATGATTGATGATTGATGATTGATGATTGATGATTGATGATTGATGATTGATGATTGATGATTGATGATTGATGATTGATGATTGATGATTGATGATTGATGATTGATGATTGATGATTGATGATTGATGATTGATGATTGATGATTGATGATTGATGATTGATGATTAATTGATAATTGGATGATTGGTAGAGCGCCGTTTTAGTGAGAAATCACCTTAAGGGTGTATTTAGCAGGAAGCAGAGTAAGGAAACTTTACCATAAGCAGAGTACAGAAATGTTGTGATGATAATGATGCTAAATACTATAATCTATGAGACGAAGGAAGCTAAAAAAGCGAAAAAAAACCACTGATAAAAATATTAATACTAATACGATACGATTGTACCGCCCCAGCCAGGAGCACTCCTGTCCCGGTGAGACCAGTACACCAGGGGGCACTGATTTGTTAGGACTAGGAACACGTGCTCTGAGTGAGGCTAGAAAGGAGGTTGGAGTTTAATCGACCGGTATACATGGCAACCTAATAAGCCAATATTAGAAATTAGGATGGGCAGGGATAAAGGAATGGATTGAGCGTTATTATTTCGTTTTTGTTTTTGTCTTCCTTCTTCTTGCCTCTTCTCGGCTCTTCTTGGATCTTCTTGGCTCTTCTTGCTTCTTCTTGGATCTTCTCGCCCATCCTTGCCTCTTCTTGATTCTTTCCTTCTTTTCTCGTCTCTTCTCAGTTCTTCATGGCTATTCATGGCTTTTCTTGTATCTTCATATTTCTTCTTGTCTCTTCTGGAATATTATCGTCACTTTTCGGCTCTTCTTGGCTCTTCCCAGATCCTCTCGCCCCTCCTTGACTGTTCTTGCCTCTTCTTGGCTCTTCTTGGACCTTCTTGTCTCTTCTTGGTTTTTGTAGGATCTTCTAGTCTCTTCTTGGCTCTTCTTGTGTCTTCTCGCCTCTTATAAGATCTTCTGGACTCTTCTAGGCTCTGCTTGGCTCTGCTTGGCTCTGCTCGACTCTTCTTATCTCTTATTTGCTTTCCTTGTTCCTTCTTGTCTCTTCTCGGCTTTTCTTACTAACAACGTATGCAGGGACACTGGAGGTCTAGATTCGTTCAAAATTAAATGTGGATTCGTTCATTAAAAAAAAAATTAGAGTCCTTGCGAGAGCCTTGAAGAAGTAACCATATGTTACTTATACCAGGGCGGGTAAGTGGTGGCTCTTCTTAATTCTCCTTGCATCTTCTTATCTCTTCTTGTCTATTATGGTCTCTTCTTTTATGTTCTCGTCTCTTCTTATCTCCTCTTGTCTCTTCTTATCTCTTCTTGTCTCTTCTTATCTCTTTTTGTCTCCGCTTGTCTTGTCTCTGATTATCTCTTTTCGAATATTCTCATCTCTTCTTGTTTCTTCTTGAATGGTCTTGTCTCTTTTTGACTCTTCTTGGATCTACTCGTTACTTTCCGGTTCTGCTTGTTACCTCTTGCCTCTTATTGTGTAATATTGGCTCTTTATAACTCACCTTTACTTTTATTGCACCTTCTTTCAATTTTCACCCTTTGTTGGCTCGTCTCGGTTCCTCCTTCCTTTTCTTGTCTCTTCTTGCTTCGTCTTATCTCTCCTCGCTCCTTGGTTGTTTTTGGGATTTCTTGCGACTTCTTGCGGAGATTAATCCATATCTATACATGGCAACCTTATATGCCAATACTCGAACTAGGATGGGCAAGAATCAAGATTTTGATAGAGTGTTGTTTTCTAAATTCTGTCATTTTCTTTCTTCTTCTGGTCATTTCTTGCTCATTCTTGCTTCCTTTTGCCTCTTTTTCGTCTATTTCAGTCTACCCTAGTATCTGCTTACAAGTTCTTGCTTCTACTAGCCCCTACTTCTGGCTTCAACTTGCTTCGTCATGCTTCCTTTTGCTTGAAGTGAAATATCACAAATGTTATGTTATTATTATGTTTATTCTTGTTTTTTTTTTGGCCCTCTTAATTTTGCTTGCATCTTATTGGTTCTTCTAGGCCCTGCAGGTGTGTTCTGCATCATCTTGATTTTTCTTGACTTGTGGAGGCATTTCTTGTCTCTTGTGCATCTTCTAGCCTTTTCCTGATTTTGCTCTTCTTATTTCTTCGCGTATCTTCTGTCATCTTCTTGAATATTCAAATCAGATAATTCAAAAGAGAACAAGGAACTCATCCGAAGTGTAATAACCCGACTTAATTAACCTTATCATTTGAGATAAAGATAAAAGTTGTAGGTAGATTTTAACTGAAACCAAAAACCTGTAAAAACCTAAAAACCAATAGCCTGTTAACTATTGAGACAAAGAAAAAAATTATTTGTTTATAATGTACACGTCAGAGGGGAAAACGAATTTTCGAAAAGCCCAGAACTGTGAACCTATAGATGCATTCTATAGGTGCGAGTAACTCGACTTGTTTTTGTTGTGGAATATGTATCTCAAAACCATTAACTGCTTCAAGTATACTGCTACGACCCTCGGTTGAGGACGCAGGAAAATAATATTTAACTCCTTCGCAGCGAGCGGTGTTCGAGAAATTCTCTCCGGTTGTCGGTGGATTATTGATGAGTAGTGATGAGGTGCAATATCTGCAGTTATGTAGTTGATGTATGCAGATGTAGGTGATGTCTTGAGGTAATGTTGGAAGTAGTTCCGTGTAGGAATGATAACTTGTTGATTAAGATAGAATAACTTTATTTAAGATTTAAGTATAATCAAACTTATAATTTAGACAATGTCAATTAGCGAACAAGTGAACAAAAGTGCAGCGTGTAGACTGCACGTAATAAGAAATAGAAGTGAACGTGGAGGAACGCTAAGTCCTCGCTTAAATAGCATTTTCAGTATTCCCGGATCGTGGGATACTTCATAGTTTTAAGTACTAGACACACAAAAAATATGTTATGCAGGAAATCAGTTTTGGGTTTACTAATCCTTCGATATTTGTTAATCGTTTTCAATTAAAAATAATGTATTTGTTTGAAACGCATGAGTGCGTAAAAGGTTGACATTAATGCGTGTGATTTATAGCATAGGGCTGGAGAATATAACATACTTCCCCCCATAAAAATTAAAGCAACATTTTTTAAGTTAGTTGCTGTAATTATATTTTGAAATATTTTCATTCGAAGTTAACTCTTGTAGAGGTATATCTTCGTTTTCGCAATTTAACCCATCTGAATTTCTGAATGTCATTCTTGGTTGGATCCTTGTAGTGGATCGTCTAGGATTATTACATTGATTGTATATCCTGACACAACATTTATTATCATTGTCATCATTTGAAAAATAAGAATTAAGTATTCTAAAAAATCTACAACATTTCAGTAATTTGTAAATTATAAACATAGTTAGAAAAGTGAATAATGTATACATAACAATTTTAAATTTTGATGAATGTCTAACCGTAAGGGGTCTTGAATTATATGATTTAAGATCATCATTAAATTGATCGATTTTATGAGATGCCAAATTAAGGTCATCATGTTGCAAATTAATTAAATTTATAGGTTCAAGTTCATTTAGAGTTTCATTATATTTTTTCATGTTACAACAATTGTCATCGACAATATTTAAAGTTGAAACAGGGTTTACATATTCAGTAATAAGATTGCTTTTCGCAATTAATTGAGTGAGACCAGCATAGGCTCTGCAATTATTATTTAAAGTTAATATTCCAGTGTGGAATAATTTAATGTCAAAAATATTATTTTTATCTTTGCAATCAATAGTTATTTTAGATGGATGTGAATAAGTAAATATCCATTTGTTGTTTCTTATAGGCTGCCATAAAAGTATGTTGCCTTTAATAATTCTACTGAAACATTCATTAGGTATTTCATTAATATAATGACAATAAAATCGTCTCGCATATTGGATCAGAGAAAGTTGATAAAACATCTAGATCCTTACATATAAAATTTTCATTAGTAATAGTTTTACAATTATTCTTAAGATTATCAAGGTATACATAAAAAGATTTGTCCTTTGTAATAGCTAAGTATTTATGTTTAGGAATAATTAAGGAAAAGGTATTTGGGATATCAATATTTGGTACAGGTAGAGGTACTACATGGAAAAGGTTATATTCTTGTGATGTAACCAAAGGTAACTTCGTTATGAAGATAAGTTTACCGTCAATATAATATGAAATTAATTCTGATACGTCAATTAAGGCATGAATATTTTCAAGTTTCAAACTCAAGGGGAATTCTTTTCCGCTTGGTAAATTTTTAATGTTCGAGTTAAGTTCGAAATATAATTGTTGAGGTGTAATAATATCTGGATGTAAAATTCCTTGTTTAGAAAATAAGATAGCATTGATTAAAGAATCAATTTGATCATAAAAGTATTCTGTTGTCTCGAATAAGGAGTTTGTTTGAGAAGTAAGTACGTTTTTAATTTCTTGTAAATTATTTTTATCGTGGTCTTCTTTAAAGTAATTATTTATTTTTATAATGTTTTTATTCATAGTATATTCATCATAGTTTAGTTTAGCAAGTGTAGTATTGAAATTAGTCAGAGTTGATTTAGTGACTTGTAATTGATCTTTCATTAGATTATAAATTTCTTTATCATCAGACATGACGCGTTCGATTGCATCATCATTGTAAAAATTGGAGGTCTTCACTCAGGAGAATTTCTTTGGGTAGACTGGTTTTTTATAAATGAAGCACTTTTTGGTTTTAACTTTAAGTTCTTGATTTTTTATTGTTATGATTTGAATATTTACAAACTGACGACAATAACTTTCCCCACCCAACGGACAAGGGTTCAGTAGTATTTTAAATTCTTAGTGCAAGTTTTCGTAAAGAAGTAAGTTAATTTTACCGATGCAAGCCTTTTTATAAAGGTTTCGTACATCTATATTTACCTTGTTTGTTGTGTGAGAAAGGGACAAAAAATAAAATGATTCTATCGACATCTAAAGAACAAATCAGACAACTCTTGGATCGCAATCCAACCTTTGATGGTAACTCAACTCCATAATTGGTTTGAGTCCTGGGTTTAAATCTAAACAATCATAATATTGTGCATCTTCAGAATCTAGTGTTCCGAAAACAGCTTTGAATAGTTTTCCAACACCATCTATTAAACCGCGTTTTGAGCGTTTGTTGGAGACAAGGTGTGTTATTGATTCATATTTAGTTTTACATTTCTTTATAATATTTAAGACTGGTTTTAAAAGATCTTTGCAATTATCGTTTGGGATATATGATAAGTATTTTGAACAAGTGCTTTTCGTTAAAGCATAATTATCATCTAGGATTTGTATCTGTCTAGGAAAAGTACTAATATTCATATAAGTAATAACTTTCCAATCGTCATTATATACTTTAAGTTTTCCAATTTGATCGAAGAAGAGTCCATTTCCAGTCGATATTGGTTGGACATCTTGTGAAAAGATTAAGTTTGTCTTGAAGTACCTGGAACAGGAAATAAAGCTCGATATGGCTTAATTCTGTTTACATGGAATCTTTTAAGAGAGTTATTTTCCATTTTGATAGTAACATTTTGATTATTATGAATTTGTACTATCTTATACGGTCCTTTCCAATTAGGAGTAAGCTTTTTGCTTAATGATTTAGGTTTATTTGTATTTTTAAGTAATACTAAGTCGTTAATTTTATAAGTATTATTATATACGTTTCTATCGTAATATTTTTTCGAAGTTTCTTTAGCATGTCCGATTCTTTCACGGGCAATTGATCTAGTAATAGCGAATTTATATTTTAGTTGATTCAAGTAACTTTCATACGTTGGATTTAAATCAGAGTTTTCCAGAGAACTTGGTAGAACAGGTTTATGTCCAAAGACAAGTTCGTAAGGAGTAAATTTGGTTGAACAATGTGTACTTGTATTATACGAAAACATAGCTAAAGGGATATAATCGTCCCAATTTGATTGATCGTTATCGATATAATGTGTAAGATAATCTTTCAAAGTAGAATGAGAGCGTTCTAATGCTCCATTAGTCTGTGGGTGATACACAGTAGTTTTTAAGTGTTTAATTTTAAATAATTTCGTAAGATTTTTCATTAAGTTGCTTGTAAATTGAACACCTTGATCCGTGAGGATTGACTTAGGTATTCCGTAGTGAGAGAAGAATTTAACAAGGCAATCAGCAACAGTTTCTGTTTCTGTAGAGCTAACCGCATAGGCTTGCGAAAATTTAGTAAGATCATCTTGAAAGGTGACTATATATTTATTATTTGAAGCAGTTTCGCTAAGTGGTCCGACTATGTCGACCGCAATTCTTTCAAAGGCTTCCGTGGAAGTTGTCGTTATTTCCATTGGAGCTTTATAAGTTCTTCTGTCAGTTTTATTTTTCTGACAGTGGATACAATTTTTTACATAATTTTCAATATCATCTTTCATTTTTTCCCATCGGTATCTTTCTTTGATCCGATTATAGGTTCTGATGAAACCTGGGTGTCCAGCCATAGGGCTATCGTGACATTCCTTTAATATTACGGGAATTTGTGAGGTTAAAGGATTAATAATTTTGTTATGATTAATATTAATTTTAATCTTCAAGTTTCTAAAAAGATATTGAATGATTTCTTTTATTTTTATAAAAGGTACAGAGTCAAAAGGATTTTGAAAGTTTGGTAACGTAATTTCAGTTACGCGCTTCTCGATTAGTTTCGATCTTAAGTTTTTAAGCGTTAAGAAAATATCTTTAGGGGTTGCTTTATCGAAATAGTGAGTTTTAACAAAGCAATGAAAATATGATTTTTTATTATCTATAGATTTAGATTCATGAATACCATATAGTATTTTTGGTAATTCTAAAAGTTCGTCAGTGTCTGAACAATTTAATAATATTTCAGCACAAAAGGGGTTTTGATCATCTAGATCGATTGAAGTTGGATATGCCATATTTTTAGACATATTATTAATAAAGAATGAATCATGTTCATTAAAGCTAAATATATTTGGCTTGTTTTTATCTGCGTAAAATCTTATATAATTTTCGTACGTATCATTATCTGTATTATTTTCTAAAGGGTTGTCAACGCCTTCATCTATTTGTATGCAATTATTATCTGTCTCTAAATTATTCGCGGATAGATTATTAAGACAGTCTTCTAAGTCGTCAGCATTGATTTCATCGAAACATGGTTCATTTAAGAGTTGATCGATAATATCTGGAGAGGGTGAATTTTCCTCTTCGGTAATAATGTTTTTAGGAATACGAGATAAACAGTCGGCATTAGAATTGATTCTGCCTGGTTTATATTCGATTTCGTACTCGTATTCTTCAAGTTTTAATCGCCAACGTAACAGTTTGCTACTGGGGTTAGTGACGTTCATTAACCACTTTAATGGTCGGTGATCGGTATAAATTTTAAATTTTCTTCCGAAAAGATAAGGGCGAAAATGGGCTACGGCCCAAACGATAGCTAGTAGTTCCTTCTCGGACGTACTATAATTTCCTTCGGCACTATTTAAGGTTCTAGACGCATACGAAATGGGTAAATCTTCTCCGATTTTCCCTTGGCTTAAAATTGCACCTATTGCATAATTTGAGGCATCCGTAGTTAGTACGAATTCTCTCGCAAAATCAGGATATTGCAGAATAGGATATGAGGTTAATTTTTCTTTTAAGGTATCGAAAGCATTTTGTTGTTCGTTTTTCCAATCAAATTTTAGGTCTTTCTTTAAAAGACCGGTTAATGGTTTTGTAATTTTACTGAAATTTTCGATAAATCTTCGATAATAACCAGCTAGACCTAAGAACGATTTGATTTCTTTGCGTGATTTTCTTCAGAATTTGCGTAGATGGCAAAGTCATCTAAATAAACAAAGCAATATACTCTTTGTAAACTAATTAATGTGTTATTCATTAATCGTTGGAAGGTGGCGGAAAGCTTGTCGCCTTCGAATAAAATATAGAAATATATTCGTCGCAAATATCTAATAAGGAGTTAATTTTTTCCGAATTTAAGTGATCGGTACATTTTGATCACGAATTAATTTTTTGTTTTTACCGTCATCGTTATAATTTTGATTAAAATGGTAAACATTTTCAGGAATAGGGTCTAAATAGACTTCCATATTATATAATATATCAACATAATTGTCTGTTGAATTCAAAAAGTGCAATACGATTTATTATTCGTATCGACTTTAGTCATAGCATTAGCTAAATATACACCTTCAATAGGTATTTGTATATTAATTATCCCTTCTTTTATTTTAGGGTTTAAAACGTCAATTTGTATAAGAGTTTTTGATTTGGAGTTGGTATAAAAATATGAGTCAAATGCTCATTAGAATCAGAAATACGTAGTTTCATAGTTTATTATTAAATCGTTATTATCAAAATCAAGTTAAGAATTTATGATTTTTAAAAGGTCGTTTTTTATTATTAAATTATTATTTTTAAAATCAAGTTTAGCATTTTTGCTTTTTTTAAAAGTCGTTTATTATTAAATTATTATTTTCAAAATCAAGTTTAGCATTTTTGCTTTTTTAAAAGTCGTTTATTATTAAATTATTATTTTCAAAATCAATTTTAGCATTTTCGCTTTCAAAAAGTCGTTCCCTTAAATTCATTATACCCAAGGTTTAAAATTTCACTATCCATCGCGTGGAAATCGTGAATAATTGTCTCACATTGAAGACTTTTTTTTTTTTTATATGTATATTTTTTCATTAGAACAATTCCAAGGTATTCGATCGATTTTTTTTTAGATGAATTTAATGCCCGAATTAACGGTGCTAAAGCCTATCTCAATAATTTTGTCCGATTTTACGGTACTGAAGCACATCTCAATAATTTTGTCCGAATTTATACGGTACCGAGACCATTTGTCTCATTAATTGTCTCATTTTGAGAATCTTTTTTTTTCATTTGCACATTTCCTTATATAAATAAGTAGAGTTCAATCGAATCTACAGATTTATCTTTTGCCCGAATTCATACGGTACCGAGGCCATTTGTCTCATTAATTGTCTCATTTTGGGAATCTTTTTTTTTCATTTGCACATTTCCTTATATAAATAAGTAGAGTTCAATCGAATCTACAGATTTATCTTTTGCCCGAATTCATACGGTACCGAGACCATTTGTCTCATTAATTGTCTCATTTTGAGAATCTTTTTTTTTTCATTTGCACATTTCCTTATATAAATAAGTAGAGTTCAATCGAATCTACAGATTTATCTTTTGCCCGAATTCATACGGTACCGAGACCATTTGTCTCATTAATTGTCTCATTTTGAGAATCTTTTTTTTTCATTTGCACATTTCCTTATATAAATAAGTAGAGTTCAATCGAATCTACAGATTTATCTTTTGCCCGAATTCATACGGTACCGAAGCCATTTATCTCAAAGTGATCAAAAATTTGATCACGAATTGGACCTTCACCAAGACTGTATCTTGATGAGGAATACAAAACAGACATGGAAATGTTTGTTTTGTCCAACAAAAGAGAAAACAAGACATGGAAATGTCTTTTTCCTAATAAATAAATAATAAATAATTTCATTTGGTAATAACCAAGATTAATAAAATGAGATGGCGTTCGAGACATGAAAATGCCTTTTTTTTAAATAAATAAATAAATAATACCACAAAGGTAATTGGAAATGGCGAGATGGCGCGCGATGGCATATAATATATAATTGCAATATATATTATTTTATAATAAATATTTTTTTTTTTTTTGAAGTTAGCATGGAATGTTCTAATATACTCCTGAGCCTAGTTCGTGACTTACAGTAGACCGGCTCGGGGTTCCACTGCAGATCGGGAGTTATAATGATCCACTTTCGAATCATATTTCCTTGGTTGGGAAGACGAATTATTATTAGGAGTTGCAGAATTATAATTTTCGTTTTTATATTTTAATGTTCTGCACTCTTGTATTAGGTGACCTGGCTTATTACAATGCCTGCACATTTTTCTATAAAAAGATGGTCCTGTATTTGGACTAAATGGTTGATTATAATTAGGTTTATTATAATTTGGTCCCAAATTTGGGGTAAAATTTTTATTATAATTATTATTTCTTACAAACATTACTTTGGGTTTATTGAAATTATCATTTTTATTTTTATAGCAATCGTTATTAGAATGTCCCGATTTTCCACAAATCGTACATTTTTTATTTGAGTTATTATTATTAATTTTGGACGAGTTTAGTAATTTGTTTATTCTTTCTTCTTCTAGGGAGATGGTAAAAGCTTCATTTAAATCTTTGGGGTTTCTTGATCTCAATATTGTGGCAATTGATGGATTAGTTCCGTACATAAATGTTTGCATTCCGAGTTCTTGAATGCTGGCTGTTCTGCCTAACATTTCTGTAGGGTCTGTATTATTTTGGTTGATTTATACTAATAAATTTTTAATACAATTTTCGATTCTAAGTATGTATTGCGAAACACTCTCGTTATGGAATTGTTTGCAATTTTGAAGTTCTAACAATAAATGTGCGTAATGCTTACGTTCTCCGAATGATCTTTTAAGTAGATCTTTAAGTTCCGTCCAATTATTAATTACATGATTAGCGCATATAACTTCTGCTTGCCCTTCTAATGAAGTTAAAATATATGAAAGTAATGTACTTTGTTGATTAGGCGTAGCTAACGCTACAGCTCTATCACAATTTGTTAAAAACGCGCAGAGTTTTTCTCTGTTTCCGTCGTAAGATTTTATGAATTTGAATAAAACTGGTAAAGGTAAAATTGTTTCATTAGATGTGGAAGTTGATGAGACTGAAGCAGTAGTCATTTTTAATTATTTTTATCCGAATTATTTGTTATAAAAGAATTTTATTTTTATTTATTTTTATTTTGACGATTTACATACGTTTCGTTTTTTATGAATTTAATATCTGTTACGCGAAATTATTAAAGTTATTTTTAAAATTTTATTAAAATTATTCGTTATGAAAGAATTTTATTTTTATTTTTATTTTAACGATTTATACACGTTAAGTGATTATTTTAATGTATATTACGCGAAGTTATACAAATTATTTTTATGTTGAAAGAAAATAGAAAATATTTCTTAATTTTTTTTTTTATAAGAAATATATTTTTACTAATGTACGGTTCACGGTACAAATAGTAAGAAGGAAGGATTACACTTAATGTACGGTTCACGGTACATAAGTGAGAGGAAAAAGTGTTACACTAATATGACATGTCTAAGAGGAATTGGGAGCAAAGAATAAAAATTTCTACAGGACAAAAATTTTTATGTACTTACAGTAGAAGTAGAAGTGCCCAATTCATTTTGAAGAGAAGATGGAGTGAAGATCTTGACTCTCGAGCTCAGGAATTACAGGATCGGATTCTTGGCTGCTTGAAGAACTGAGTTCACCGTAGACGCTGGACTGCGCGAGGCTTCCTTGATCCACGTTGTTGCCTTTTCTTCTTTCTCCAGGCTCCGTCGATGTCGTGAGGTAGACAGGGTTTCAGGTGAGAGCCGCACCAGCTTTCCGAGGAAAGATTTCTCCGAGGAGAATGTCCGCCAAACTAGTCTTTCGTGTCCTTATTGGAGATGGAGTCTTCCGTCGTCACAGAATATCCTTGTGAAGAAATATCAGCTATCCGTAGCTGTTGATAGTGATTAAACTATCGGTGATAGCGATTAAACTATCCGGTGATAGCGATTAAACTATCCGGTGATAGCGATTAAACTATCCCACTTCTGACACCAATTTTGCTACGACCCTCGGTTGAGGACGCAGGAAAATAATATTTAACTCCTTCGCAGCGAGCGGTGTTCGAGAAATTCTCTCCGGTTGTCGGTGGATTATTGATAAGTAGTGATGAGGTGCAATATCTGCAGTTATGTAGTTGATGTATGCAGATGTAGGTGATGTCTTGAGGTAATGTTGGAAGTAGTTCCGTGTAGGAATGATAACTTGTTGATTAAGATAGAATAACTTTATTTAAGATTTAAGTATAATCAAACTTATAATTTAGACAATGTCAATTAGCGAACAAGTGAACAAAAGTGCAGCGTGTAGACTGCACGTAATAAGAAATAGAAGTGAACGTGGAGGAACGCTAAGTCCTCGCTTAAATAGCATTTTCAGTATTCCCGGATCGTGGGATACTTCATAGTTTTAAGTACTAGACACACAAAAAATATGTTATGCAGGAAATCAGTTTTGGGTTTACTAATCCTTCGATATTTGTTAATCGTTTCCAATTAAAAATAATGTATTTGTTTGAAACGCATGAGTGCGTAAAAGGTTGACATTAATGCGTGTGATTTATAGCATAGGGCTGGAGAATATAACAATACCCTTTATGTACTTAGCTGCGACGTAGGTACCTCATTGAAATAATAATGAAAGAATTTAAATTGTGTCTGCTTTGTAATAAACAAAATCCAATGATCCTGAAAGCAATAAATTTAAATTTCTTTGACAGAAATTGTGTTATTATTAGGTTAAAATAAACAGATCGTAGAAAGCCATAAATAAAATTGTAATATGAGTGAGTCTTATCTTTAGATGTGTGATGAAATCCTTTGTGTCCTATGGAAACACTTGCAAACGAAGGTCCATTTTTTAGTCGGTTTACAATAAATCAATGAACACCATTCTTAACACTCTAACTGTTTATGTCGCGCTGAGCAAACACGCTGAGCTTTGTGTGACTTTATCAAAAATGGACAATATTTTGAATACATTTTGAAACATATTTTAAAAAATCACACATATCTTTCCAACGGAATGAGCTAAAATTAATTCGCGAAGTCAAGCAAATTGCACTGATTCTAACACGTGTACGTATCACTTTTCGGGAAAATCGGTTAAGGAAATCGCCGTATACTTTAGAAAGAAAGCAGGACCGATAATAAAATATTTATTATAAGCAATAATTATCAGCCTGAAACACTTATCCACATTGAAAAATCTTCCGACAAAAGATACATGACGCCAACGGGACTTGAACCCGTGCCCTTCTGATTGCCGGTCAGCTGCTCTCCCAATTGAGCTATGCATAAAAATCTTGTCTTAAACGTTAGTTTAACAATTAAAAATAATAATTAATAAAATATTTAATTAAATGAAGACAAAATTAGCGAAACTCAATCAAAAATGTGGAGACAGAAAAATCAGAAAAAAATATTGCCACCTCTGGGACAGGAACCCAGGACCAAGTGCTCTACCAAAGCAAAGGGTCCTGGGTTCGTGTCCTAGAGGTGCCAATATCTTTTTCTGATTCCATATTTTTGATTGAGTTTCGCTAATATTGTCTTCATTTAATTAAATATTATAATTTGAGATTTTACCCATAAAGTTTAAAATTAAAAATATAATAAAATATGTTTAGGTACTTACTGTGGTATGTGTACTGCGGTTCTGATTCGCCCATTTGCACATTTAGTTAATACTAAATCATCTTCTTGATCGTCATCTTCATTCATACAATCATCTAAAAGAAACACACAAAATAATGACATTATGCAGTTTTTCTGCCCAATTTTTGATATGGTCCTCGAAATAAAACAAGGGTAAACATTACCTAACAGCCGCACTACAGGTACAGATTATGGAAATTACACTTAGGGGCTCTTTCACCATCTTAAACGCAAGCAGTCATTAGCACTACCCATGAAATAAAGTATTTTTTGGATTTCACCATCCCTCAAACACCCTTATGTGGGTAGATAAAGTTTACCTTCACTAATGGGTACTCTGACTAGCCGGTAACGTTTAACGGGTACATGTTAAGCAAAGTTTTCTACCAACATGTGGTAAAAGCAGTTTTCTACTGCGGTTTTTTGTATGTCAACACAATTTGACAGTTGATTTTTCAGAGACACATTGATTATTGATACTTATATTATCTCTACGCAGGGACATAGATTTGATAGATGATATTGATGTAATTGAAGCGATTGGAGTCCAAGAATTACGTGAACGTGGAGGGGTGGCACCGAATAGGAGACAGCGAGTTATAAGAGCACGAATAAATTTTGTAGAAGTGTAGGACAATATAGATTTCAAATCACGATTTAGGCTGACAAAAAACGACGTAAACGAAATTCATGAACATGTGAAAGACAAAATCAGTCAAAAGACCACCCAGTATGTTATTTTAATATAAATATTGAAGAATAATACAGATAATATCGACAGACGTGAGTCCAGACACAATTAGCTACTTGACACCGTATTTTCTGTGGTGAAATGTGGGCTGGTTAATGGGCAGAATTCTCCTGCCTATAAAATTATGTGACCCGTAGTTACCAGCAACATTTTAAGAGATTGGTGAAAGAGCCCCTCAGTTTCAACTTAATTACTAGAAGAAACAACTATTTAGTCAGGAAAGATGGAAAAGACTCCTTAAATTCCATTTTTATTCAGTTAGTGTTCACAATTTCCTTTATAAAAAACGATTTCTTTGCCACCATTGTTTTTTAGTACGAATTTGACTTTTGCGAAAGTTCCTTGGAGTGATTGTTAAAACAAAGTGTAATTTCCATAATCCATGAATAAAAGTGTGGCGGTTAGTGAAATAATTATCAGTAAATATTACACTAACTGCCGCATGTTTAAAAGGCACAGATTTTGGAAATTACACTAACCACGGTACTTTTCCTGATCTGTGGAAAGAAGCACATGTGGTACCAGAATTAAAATCGGGAGACCAATCTTTAATAAAAAATATAGGCCAATCAGTATACTATCCTGTTTTGCTAAGGTTTTTGAATCTCTGATATATAAAAATATTTTTTCACATTTTAAGCCCCTTCTCTGCACTAGGCAACATGGGTTTGTTCCTCAAAGATCAACCAACTCAAATCTTTTGGAATTTTGTAATTATGTGTGTAATTCTTTTAATGAAAGATTACAAGTAGATACAATTTATACTGATTTCCAAAAAACTTTTGATAAAGTTAACCACTCCATCTTACTAAAAAAACTTGAACAAATTGGAATACATGGAGACCAAAGATATTCAAATACAAAAGAGATATGCTATGGTGTCCGCGCAACTGTGCAACGGTTTGGATTCATATACGGACCTTCTCACCCCGTTTACGAAGTAAATAGGTACTGTGGGGTTTGAGACATGACATCCCAGAATAATTACCGCTTGTGCAGAGACTCGGTTCGCTGCCAACTTCAGTACAAGAAACCAAGCCCAGAGGGAGGAACGTTAGACAACTGTCAGGATCAACAAACTAATTGGCGCTTTGGATCGCAGCTTCATGGCATTTTCATCGCAGATTCATCGCAGATTCATCGTATCATGGCTTTCCTCATAACTTCTCAAAACGTAACACTATACTTATTTGGTTATTTCTCAGGTTACGAATTTAAATTCATTAGTTTTTGTATTCTCTTTAAAATGCAATGGCGCCCTTCTAGCACTGTACACTTGCGATTACCTACATGTAACATTTTTTCTAACATTAATCATCTTCGATGATAATGTACGCAGCCCGAGATAATTACTTCATTGTAGAGTCCTCACCTTCTTAATATTATTACAACTAAATGTCCCTGTTTGTCAACTGCAATAAACCCTATTTAATATTATTTAACTTTAGTCTTTCATTGACTTGTTTTTTAATACATTAACATGCATCTACCCTTATACTGAAGCTAGCCACATTTTAAGTAATGAGTAACGAGTTTCTTACGTAAGTATCGTTTATTAGCATTACAACTGTCGGCGGACTACGCCCTAATTAGAGTAGTTTGCATAGAAAAAGGATTTTGTTCATTTCGTTGATTTTTTTAATATGTGCATTAGTATTGGTTAACAATATAGTTTGAATACGGAAAGAATTCGTTCATTTAGTTTAATGTTCGTTTGGTTTATTCGTTCATTTAGTTTATTTGTTAATTGGTAAACAATATCGGTGACACCCGGTAGCACAGTCTCACCTAGTAAAAACTGCAGATAGCACATCTACTTATATTTAAATATCTTTGATGGAGACCTATTTCGCTGGGTGAAATCATATTTGTATAACAGAACTCAATTAGTTCTTATTAATGGATACAAATCATCCCCTATAGTTGTAACTTCTGGTGTACCACAGGGTTCAAATCTTGGCCCCCTGCTTTTTTCTTATATTCATAAACGACCTTGGCTCGAAATTAAACTGTGATCATGCTTTTTTCGGCGATGATCTTAAAATTTTTCGTAAAATGATGTCTGTTTCCGATCATCAACTGCTTCAAAATGACCCTGACATACTTAATAACTGGAGTACTGTCAATGACATGCACTTAAATATTGAAAATGTAACATTTTAATAGAAATAGAATTATAAAGGAGTTTTCTTATGTTATCAATAATAATATTCTCAAAAAAGTGTCTTCAATAAGGGATCTAGGAATCACTCTTGATTCTAAATTCATATTTGATGTACATATTAACAAAGTTAAGTGCAAATCATTAAAAATGATGGGATTTATTCACAGAATATGTAAACCTTTCAAAGATCCTCAATCAATTCTAACTCTTTACAATGCCTTAATTAGAAGTAAACTTGAATATGGAAGCACTATCTTTTTTTCTTTTTTTTTTTACATGAACTCCACACAGGAGGCCCTGAGGAAAATAATTTCCCTCAGGGCCTATGTCATCTTTGAGGATGCTGTGTGGAGGGTTTTTTTTAAGGAAAGGGAGGAGAGGAGAGTTCTGGGAAGGAAAAGGGTTTAAGGGGTGGGTAGGAATCTGGGGTTCAGTATGTCCTGGTCATCCGCCTCCAAGACCTAGACAAACCTCACCCCATGAACCCGGGCACCCCTGCTAAATCACCAAACGTAGCGAACCACTTGGGGTGACCTATGACAGAGGTGTTGGTTATCCAATAAAGGTTCCCGGGGCGGCGGTACCCATTCCCGCCTCCCAATTTTATCTGGAATCCACATTACTGCAAATATGAAAACATTGTAGAATCAGTTCAAAAAAAAATACTAGGAACGTTATCCTATAAATGTGGACTACATGACCATCTCAGATCATACAATGTACATTGTGATTACTTCAAGATTGATACACTTAAAACTAGAAGGCAATTGACTGATCTAATATGTTTACATATTCACGGCCACCTTGATACTACATTGTCTTAGCAGTATTGAAATAAATGTCCCCAATTACCATTGTTTAAGACGCCATAACATTTTTCACATGAATACATTTAAAAATAATATTGCATACTTTAGCCCTCTGACCCAGATGTGACGACTATATAACAAGATAGAGTGTGCTGAAGTGGATATTTTCGTTGATAATTTGTACGGATTCAAAAAAAAAGTTCTGGCTCCTAAAAAAAAAAAAACTAATTAATTATGTTATGTGAATTGTCTCTCTATGCATGCCTCGTGTATTTCATGTCTCTTACAACTCATTGTAATGTGTTACTCGAGTGATCTTGTATATAATTCTTTATTTTTATTTGTGATGTTTTTGTTTTTGTAATTGAATGTATCTTATTTAATTGTATGAAATTGTAGATTTTTATAATTGTGAAATAACTGAATTTTATAACTGGATGTTCTCACGTAAGTGCGAACATTTGTAAAACCCAGTATAAATACACTAAATTTCAACTTAATTACTACAAGAAACAACTAATTATATTTGAATAGATGGTAAAAAATGCAGTAAAATTCAATTTTTATTCAATAAAGTTCAAAATTTCCCTTATAAAACGATTCCTTTGCCATCATGTTGGATAATTTTTAGAGTGGATTTGACGTTTGCGAAAGTTTCGTTTCAATCTAAATACGCTTAATACTTACTTACTCAAATCGACAACTTTTGCCGAATTCATTGCACCGCCACTGGACTCCACCAAATGTGCGAGAAACACACTACAAAATACCTACAGCGTAAGGTACCGCGCGCGCTGGTACATGTCTACCTACAGCAGTGAATAATTCCATCACTTATGCGAAAGGCCTAGAACGTGTGGCTGTGCAATACAAATGCCCGCAGACGGTTCGAGAGATTTCTCAGCTTTGCGTGAATTCACCCAACATTACCTGGCGCGCTAGCAAGCTACTCATCCGGTCGCGTATATAAAAGCAAGCGACCAAGTCACTGCGCTCAGTCTAGTCTCCATTCACTGGTCGACACAATACACACCGGGAAGTGATACAAATAGTGCAGTGCAGTAACTCTTTACTGCACTGCACTATTTGTCCTTTTGCCCTCGCGGGGCAACCGCCCGCGCAGTCAGCAACAAGTGATTAACGTTTGTCCAGTGTGACTCCAGGAACATTTTCAACACCTTCGAGGATTCTTTCTCCAATCACCATCCGCTGTCCGGCCCATTCGCGCCTCGATATGAGATGTCTCCGTCCACAGCACATAAAGCCTGCCGTGCTTTCTGCTTGGGATGCAACCCGTTCTCTGGCATTCGAAACCCACCGCGTTCCGCTGCCAGAGATCATCCTCATCGCCTCTCAAGGTTCCTTCCTGCCTCACGTGTGTGCGCCAACTCAAAGGACACACAGCTGCCATATCTCGTCAGCACGACGACGATCGACCGCCTGGACCAAGGTCACTTCTACACCGCCATGGTGTAGAGCAACACGCCGGCTCCCTGAAGACCTGTGATCTTCACCGCCGTAGTCTCCCGACCTTCATCACGCAGCAGCATCACTAACGGCACCACCGTCACTCCGCTCCGACTCTCGCTACGTAGCTCAACAATAAAGACTGACTCGCTTCACTGACTGACGCCTTTTATTTCACGCCCCGTCTCTACCGATCCGGCCCGCTCCCTCATACGCTTAATACTTACTCAATCTAAATACGCCTAATACTTACTCAATCTAAATACGCTTAAGAGCATTTAACCAGCCAGCGGCCAAAAATCCACATTTCGTCGAAAGTTGTTCTTACGATCGTGCAGGGCGGTTACAATGAGAAAGATTAATTATTCTCCGTACCAGCTTTTTAAAATTATAACTCAATATCGATTTTATTTCATTCCAAATTTGCTTTAATTAATACCTACATCCAAAAGTGCTGAAAGGCGTGATAATAAAACTATTAAAATCATGTACTTTTTGTAATTATTTTTTGATTATAAGTATATAAGAATATGAATATGAATGATTATAAAAATGTTAAAAAAATCTCAAATATACTAGTTTGTAGGTGTGCAAATAAATACACAAACGGACCAATTTTCGTGAAGAAACGCACGTACGTATATATTTTTTAATGATTTTATTTAAACTAAAATTAAAATTTTAAAACATGCGATACCTAGATAATGCATTGATTTATTTTACTGTATGATTATATGATTTGAAATGGGTGTGGTATAATACAAAATCTTTTTTAAAAATTTAAAAAATCTGCCAACGACCTATGGTGTCTTATTATACTAAAAATAAATAAAAAAAATCTCAAAATTTAAAACATGCTAAAGCTAGATAAAAGAACAATCTTTCGAAATCCATTTATAATTTTTTATGGAAAAGAGTCAATACGTCTAAAATCTTATTTAAAAATTACATATTTATGGTTTTCTCTGGTAATACCATCTTAATACTTACTCAATTTACCCAAACTAAGAACCTTTTAACCTTTATGTTCATGTAAATAGTTGTTTCTTGGGTAAATTCATACAAAGCCGGGACCAGCTCATTTTGGACAAAAAAAAAATATATATATACCCCAATAGATAGGTAATAATTAGCTGTAATTAATTCCGTGAGCGGAAATTGAAAATAATGTATATTATCGTCAATTTCTGAAAGGCGAATTTACGAAAATGTCAATTTACGAAAATGTCATTTTTCAATGACCTCCATGTTGTTATCTTTATTTTAAAAAACAGCCTACGTTTTTAAATGGTTTGTCTGGCAAGGCAGGGTTTGTATAGCGGGCTTGTGAATATTATCGGAATAAATTCGGTGTTTGGGCTAAATTCCTAAAAAATAAAACTAGTTATTTTTATACTAATTTGGGGTCGGGAAATCCGAATCTGAAAGAATTAGGCGGCGGCAAGCAATATTAACTGAGTTACACGACTTTAAAAAATTTTATATACATACAGGAAAATAGCCATTTTGGAAGCATTTTGATTCCTAGAAAATCAAACTAGTTATTTTTATACTAACTATGGGCCGGGGAATCCGAATCTGAAAGAATTAGGCGGCGGCAAGCAATATTAACTTAATTACACGACTTAAAAAATTTCTATACACACACACATGAAAATAATCATTCCGGAAGTATTTTGACACATGTAGTACAAAGATCATAGAAAAACAAGAAATATACAAAAACATGTGCCGGCAGTGTTACCAGCTCTCAAAAATATTTATCCCTATATCAATAATTTCCGACACGATAATTCTTCACATAACACATTAACCTGATGAATTACGACTATCTCAACGGCGTATTCTTAAACCAAAAGTATGAAAATTCGTAGTCTTAAAAATGCGTAACCTAACCTAACCTAACGTTAGGTTTGTGTAACATGGTTTGTGCCCCTTTATACCGCCTGCTCGCGTCCCTAACCTAACCTAACGCTAGGTTTGTGTAACATGGTTTGTGCCCCTTTATACCGCCTGCTCGCGTCACGGCAAAAAAACATCCCTGTTTTCAAGTAGTTTAGCGGCTACGCTAGGTTTGTGTAACATGGTTTGTGCCCCTTTATACCGCCTGCTCGCGTCACGGCAAAAAAACATCCCTGTTTTCAAGTAGTTTAGCAGCTACGCCGGGTTTATGTAACATGGTTTGTGATACAAAAGAACGTGCCCCTTTATAACGCCTACTCGCGTCAAGGCATAAAAACTCCACAATACTAGTTGGTGTACCTTCCTAAAATATTTGAGAATCAATTATAAAAAATAAGTACTTAAAATATAAACATGTTATTTTACGTTATAAATATTACTGCTTAATGGCAACACTTAATTTTGTGTGGTAAAAACATCTATGTTATCGTGTTTTTCTATGATCTTTGTACTACATGTGTCAAAATACTTCCGGAATGATTATTTTCATGTGTGTGTGTATAGAAAATTTTTAAGTCGTGTAATTAAGTTAATATTGCTTGCCGCCGCCTAATTCTTTCAGATTCTGATTCCCCGGCCCATAGTTAGTATAAAAATAACTAGTTTGATTTTCTAGGAATCAAAATGCTTCCAAAATGGCTATTTTCCTGTATGTGTATAAAATTTTTTAAAGTCGTTTAATTCAGTTAATATTGCTTGCCGCCGCCTAATTCTTTCAGATTCGTATTCCCCGACCCCAAATTAGTATAAAAATAACTAGTTTTATTTTTTAGGAATTTAGCCCAAACACCGAACTTTAGCCAGTGTTTTTTCGTGAAAAAGTGCATATTTACCGCTGTAATTTACAACATGGAGGTCAATGAAAAATGACATTTTCGTATTTTTAAATTTAAGAAATTAACGATAATATACATTTTTTTCAATTTCCGCTCACGGAATTAATTACATCTAATTATTACCTATCTACCGGGGTAAAAATTTATTTTTTTTAGTGTAAAATGAGCTGGTCCCGGTTTTGTATAAAATTAATGTTTCTTGTAATAATTGTTGAAACGAAGTGTAATTTCCAAAATCTGTGCGGCATAAAAATGTGGCGGTTGTGTAAATAATTACCAAAACAGTAAATACCTTGCTCAGCGTAGTTGTGATACTCCTCATGTCTTGGAACTTCGTGGCAATTATTAATCCTATAACAAATTCCTTCAATCCAAACCAATTCAGGATTTATTACGTCCATTTTACAAGTAGATAATAATGAGGTCTTAGAGATTATTTAGCATAACATTTACAGTCACAATGTATTAAATACATTAGGAAACAAAGAGTTTTTGCTTATTGTTTAGCATGATTATGACCATAAATATACTAATTCCATTATGACAGACTGAATTGGACTGAATGACAGAATTAGTTCATTTATGGACATGACAGATGACAGCTGACCACAAATAAACCAATCCCCAGCGACATAAAGATGACAAAATGTTGCCAGGATAAGGATGACGATTTTTTTTCCTGTGCATTCGATTCCGTGGCAACTCATCGCGTAAATTTTCAGAACTGTAGCAGCCAGCCTCTGCTACCTCATGATTTAGAATGTTTTCAAAAAGTACCTAGCGATCTTTCCAGAAGCAAATAAAAATAATATTAAAAAATTTTAAATTAAGAACCATTGACAATTAAACGACGTTCGTTTGGTTTTTTCCTAGAGACGCCAGTAGTTCTATAGATCTGTAACGCTGTCCATACATAAATTCATTTTGCAAATTATATTTTTAAAGTAGAACTCAATAAAAATCATACAACACCCAACCATAGTTCTACATTGGTGACCCTGACGTGGCGCTCCTCTCACGCTCTCACCAGCATGAGAAGAGCGCCACCCCGCATCGTTGGAGCAATCGTTCCCGCAGCCAGTCCAGAGGTCGTCAGCCCGAAGGAATATGCTGGTACCACTGGAAGCTTGGGACGAAGGCACGCACTTGCACCAAACCCTGCAACTTCCCACTGGGAAACCCTACAGGACTCAAACTGTTGGCGACCAGCGCCAGCCCCAACCAAACAACTAATATGAACTGGCAGCAGCAAACGGCAGCATAATCGCTACCTACGGCAGCCTAACGCTCAACCTTGACCTGGAATTGCGACGCGACTTTACTTGGAGTTTCGACATTGCAGACGTCTCCAGGCCCATCATCAGAGCAGATTTTCTCGCCAAAAACAAGCAACAAGCAACAAGCAACAAGCAACAAGCAACAAGCAACAAGCAACAAGCAACAAGCAACAATCAACAAGCAACAAGCAACAAGCAACAATCAACAATCAACAATCAACAATCAACAATCAACAATCAACAATCAACAATCAACAATCAACAATCAACAATCAACAATCAACAATCAACAATCAACAATCAACAATCAACAATCAACAATCAACAATCAACAATCAACAATCAACAATCAACAATCAACAATCAACAATCAACAATCAACAATCAACAATCAACAAGCAACAAGCAACAAGCAACAAGCAACAAGCAACAAGCAACAAGCAACAAGCAACAAGCAACAAGCAACAAGCAACAAGCAACAAGCAACAGCAACCAGCAACCAGCAACCAGCAAACCAGCATCAGAGCCACAAGCAGCCGCATCACAACCAACCCGTTCCTCCTTTCACCGCAGCCATGTCTGCGTTGTCTGGGGAGGGAGTCCTGTAGCAGCCAGCCTCTGCTACCTCATGATTTAGAATGTTTTCAAAAAGTACCTAGCGATCTTTCCAGAAGCAAATAAAAATAATATTAAAAAATTTTAAATTAAGAACCATTGACAATTAAACGACGTTCGTTTGGTTTTTTCCTAGAGACGCCAGTAGTTCTATAGATCTGTAACGCTGTCCATACATAAATTCATTTTGCAAATTATATTTTTAAAGTAGAACTCAATAAAAATCATACAACACCCAACCATAGTTCTACAGAACAAACGTATTCATCACAATCATAACTCATCGCAGTAACGATTCAGAATAACCATATCAACTTGGTACACTTTACTTAATTTATAGTTACCAACAGACACCCTCCAAAGTGAGCTAATTACGTTCCATTTAATAGCCTTTTAACCACTGGAACGATTTCGGTCGAAAAATCGACCACTTTTATTTTTCTGCGATTGAAATCGGTCGAAAAATCGACCGATTTTTGTACCATTCGTAAAATATTTATTATAATTATTTAAAACCTTTCCATGGCCAGCTATTTGTTTTATCGAATAGCTGATAAAATATTCTTTATGTCTATGACCTTATCGGTTGTCTTTGAAGTGTTATTCAATGAGTTTTCGCGGTTTTCTAAGGCGTCCTGTCAAAAAACAAATAAAACTTTTGACTATTTCGACGAATTATGGTCTCTACCTAAAATGCCATAAGTAATTAATTTATTGTGTTTTTAACGCATAATTATATATCTGTGTTATCATGATTGAATTATCTATCTTTGAAATGCGTTTTTAATTCGTTTGTTGTTAACATATTGTTTTGCTGGATGTTTTTGTCTAAAAATGCGTCGACTGAAGACGTCATCTGTTTTTGATTTATAATAATTTCATAAATACTGCACTCGCGCATTTGAAATATAGTTATTCAATCAGAGTGATTCATAACAAAGAGATAAATATAAGTTTTATTTGAATTGGTTCATTATTAATACAGATATTTGCTGTCCAATTATTTAAAGTCATGTGTCAAAAAGTCAGACTTTTTTTAGATGTAAAATGGTGTAAAGCCTTCGTCGCACAATAAAAATTTGGTTATTTAGTTGTATAATCAATTAATTTGTTTACTTTTACCAAATTTGTGCAGAAACAGCTATCGTCCAGGGAGAGGGAGCACTCCACGACCCAGGTTTAAATAATTATTTTAAAATTTTGTATTACTGCAATATTTAAACATTTAAGTACTTACCTACATTAAGTGTTTTCAATTTAAAATATATAGAGTGGTGCTGACTGCAAGAGGTGGCAGAGGAAGAGGGAGAGGTGGGGTACGAGCTACAGATGGAGTACCAGCTGGTGCCGGACTACCTGCACGTGGACGTGGGAGTCAACGCAGAGCTGCAATTGCAGCCTCGTCTGGAGTGTTAGTATTTTTTATGAAAGTACTTTGCTGTGGCCGTTGAATTCATCATATATTTGTATTTATTTAAACGGTGACCCTGCTTTGCTACTGGTGCGAGAGGATCGCGTCAAGGCCCTAAAGCTGTTAGGGCCCTGCCTGCTTCCTTCCGGCTACAGTGAGTTCCACTGTTACAGTGAGAGTTGGTAAGATCAGCGCTCTGTCCATTTGGCACATTCAGTTCATATTGTACAGAGTTCTAATTTTATTGTTTATTTACATACTTTACTTACTATTTCACGCGTGAATGAGAACAATGCATATGATTTATGTATGTTTTCAGAATTACTTCTCCGGAGAGAATAACGTGTCCCTTTTCACAAGGGACACCTTCACCATTGCCAAGACTCGTTCCACCACCGTGGATGTCCACTCCCGCACAGACCCAATCAACGGCTCCCAATGCACCAATTACGCCAATCCAGGCAGCATCTCCGGAGCCGTTAGCTGGGACATCGCGGAGTGGGGAACTCTTCTCTCCGGAAGCCGGCTACCACAGCGAGCTGTGGGTGGACATGCCGTTCTACCAAGAATTGTCGGCGTTTGGGAACGGTGAGTTTATTTTTTGAAATGTCATACCAGGGGCTCAATATAAAATCAATTATCTATATTTTATATTGATGTCCCTAGCACAGTTTCACTGTTGGTATATTGGCAGGAGATAAGCATAGTACTTAAAAATTCCACATAACAAACATACAAAATGTACTGTAATCCAAAAAGATATGATGTACCTACATTCTATGCAAGTAAATATGTAGTTACTAACGTAAAAAGTCTGAAATTTGAGTTTGTTTTGGCTAATTTTTGTTCGATAGTAAGAACTTCGCACAGCATTGTGAATACCGACATCATAGTTTCACACATGACAATGCATAATATATTTGTTCTTGAGTTAATGTCCTGAAACGTTAAGTGCCTCCATACATGACGCTACTTACAAGCTACTCGATCCTCGTGAGCGTATCATACGCGCCGATCGTAAGTACCCCCCGTACGATTTTGCTGGTAGCACCGTGTACGGGGCGCTATGCGACTTCTGTCGGTTTCAAATCAGTTTCACGCAACCGGCGCGGCGGTGCTGAACGCACGCGACGCGTTGCATCATTTGTGTCTGATACTTTTCGTTTGACGTTTGACAGAAATGGCATCGGAACATGAAAGTAATGTTAGATTTGTTCTGTAAGTAGAAAAAATGCATGTTTATGTAACGATACTTTACCAGAATACATAAGAAAGGATTTAGTGGAGATGGCATGGATTGATGTTGGGAAAAAGTCATATGACATCGTGTAAACTCCACGGCTGCACGTAAAAAACGATCAAGTTCAGTATATTCCGGATAGCGCCGTGTACGGAAACCAGCATTAAAGAGTGGTATATATGCAGAGTACTTGTGGTTTCGTCACAATCATATAGTTTGTAAGTATCTCCATGAACGGAGGGCCTTACATTTCAAAACATTGGCATTAAACAGGGATTCTATCTTTTTTTTCTGTAACGGGTATTGTAGAATGAGAAATGAGACATGCCGAACTCCTTTGCGAGGGTTACATGTGATTCACCGGCTTCGAAACGGTGTAATACAGCACTTTTTTCATCAATTGAAAAAACACTTTCGCTTCACGGGACTCATTGTGTCGAGCTTCCTAGTCAAAAGCGAGGCTGTATTGGTAGTTGGGTTTTGTAACCGGACAAATTATCATTAAAATAGGTCGCTTTAAGTAGTTGGTCACTTTAAACAGATATGTTTTCCTACTAAAAGCTATGAAACCTTACTAGAGTTTCCATTATCGTCGCTTAAAACGGTAGACCGTTAAATGCAAAGTCATTATATCCGAATTCTACTGTAAATTTGTGTTTTCTATTATTTCAGAGTCAGACATGGGCAGAACCGACAACGTGGACGAGGCAGCTCTCTATCAAGAAGAGTCGGTACTTGGAAACCGTGAGTTATAAAACTAACTAACTTACCTGCACGCCATTTCCTGCAGGGGTAGGCAGAGAGGATGGACCGCCATGCAACTCGTTCTTGGCACACACACTCTTTTCTTCATTCCATACCTACCTGACTGTGCTATTCTGACTCCTGACATTGCCCGCCTCAAGTATTTGATTAACTTTTTATTTTATTATTTATATGAATACCTCACAAGAGCCTCAGCTGGAGCCAGTGAGACTATGGCATCCCCAATCGGGGTATGTTGTGAGGCTGAAGGTAGCGGGGAGGGGAAGGAGGTGTGGAAGAGGGAGGTGGGAAAGTACCTGGCTATTCAGAACTGGTCACCAAACACGGTAAAGCCATTTGAAGCAACTTTTCAATTCTGAATGGTGTCTTACATCAGGGCGATACTGAGGGTATCTTCCACTCTGGAACGTGCCGCAAATAGACTATATATTATTTTTAATGAATTTTGTGTGAAAATAACACTAATTATTCAAATCAAATTTATTTGCCCATGCCGGGATTCGATCCCGCGACCATCGTATTGCGAGTCAAAAGCCGTACCAGAGGCAGTGGGTAATCGTAATATAGACACGTTAAATTAATTTGGGTTTTCTGTTGTTTCAGAAATGGATATGGACAGAATGAGCGACGTCAACCACAAAGAGAGCGATGAGGATACCTTCTACATGCCACCAATACCTTATCATAATATTATCAACGTTTCACCTAACTCCGCTATGGCCATAGACTTTAGTAGATAAGACCAGGTAGATAGTGAGGCAATGTATGCGATTCTGCCGCCTGAAGGTTACTCTTTCGATTGGTCCAAAGATATCTCACGTTTTACTGGGATAAGGGAGACATTCACAGGCACGCCAGGACCAACTTTCAATACCGACGAAATGGGCAAACTTGTGGATGCCTTTCTTAAAATCTTTGATGCAGATGTCGTTGAACTGATCAACGAGAGAGACCAACAAGTATGCAGATCAATGGATTGCGAAAAAACAATTTAAGCGCCATGCGCGTACCAATAAATGGGTTCCCACGAATAAAGAGGAAATGTACGTATTCTTGGCAATTTCAATGTATCAAGGTATTAGTCCCCTTCCTGTTGAAAAAGACTACTTCTATTAAAAAAAAACTCACCGCCATGCCTTATTTCAGCCGAGCCATGGATTATAATCGTTTTCTTCTAATTAAAAAATTCCTTCACTTCACCAACAATGAAAGTCTTTCTTCTGATGTACCGTTATCTGTGCGAAGATTACAAAAGATTCAGCCTGTCTTGGACCATCTCTCGAATAAGTTTGAGACTTTATACCTGCCCGAGCAAGACATCTCACTGGATGAATCCTTACTCTGCTATAAAGGCCGTTAGAGATTCGTCCAGGTGATCAAAACCAAAGCGGCCAGCGCGGGTATAAAGTCTTATGCTACGTCCAGACTGAAGCCAACCTTCCAACTCCGAACTTAGTTCGGAGTTGGAAGGTTAGCCCATCGTGTGGTCGCTGCGGCCAACCCTCCAACCCCGAATTCCGTACTCCAAAATGGCAGACATGAAACAGCTGTAGCTACGCTGTATCTTTTTCAGTTGCCTACAATTATTACGTACGTATAATCATATAATTATATACACGACATGTTTTCAAACAATTGTTATACCACTCTCCGTAATAATATAGTCATTTTAATAGTACGCGGCACGGTGTGGACAGCTGCGGCAGGCTGGTTCGTGTGAGTTGGCCGTCGGGATCGCCTCGAAGGCGATCCCGGGCCAACGCGAACTCCAACCTTCCAACTCGAACTTCCAACGTACGAACACCCCTCCACACGATCGTCCAAACGTTTGAAGTTGGAACGTTGGCCGCAGTGTGGGCTTACCATTACGAGCTTTGTGAGTCCAAGTCTGGCTATCTTTGGAAATTCCAAATTTATACGGGGAGACCATTTCCAGACAGGCTGAATCGACAAATCCAGACCAGGAAGACATAACGGAAGATATGACGGACGACACGACACTGATACTGAGTCTCACTCTACATCGAGGCACAATGACATTATGTATTGATTTTCTTAAATTATGAATATACATTTTTATTATGATAAAGTGTGTAAACAATGTTTAAATCAATATACTGCTCTTTCATTGTAACTATTGTGTTTCCTCCTTCCTACAACGTGAGTCTCTTCAAGACCAATGTTCATTCCTTCCTCTCCTCAAAAAGACCCTCCACACAGCATCCCAGATGACATAGGCCCTGAGGGAAATTATTTTCCTCAGGGCCTCCTGTGTGGAGTTAATGTAAAAAAAAAAAAAAAAAACTATAAAACTGTAATATTAATTTAATTGATTTAAAAGAATATTAGGGCTTAATAATTAAATAAATCAATTATTGGTTCCATCAATTATTTTCCCCTCCACCATTTTTTTTCGATACCTTTGCTTTTAGATATAAAATTATCACTATGATATTGTTTGCCATTCGACGCTCATACAAAGGTTTGATATATATACAATTTTATCATCATCATCATTTTACATATTCTGATTTACCCTATGTAGATTGACCTTAAGGTAGCTGTCAGAAGTGATTTTTCGTCAAATATTGGTGGATTTCATCAACTTACAAAGTATCCCCCTGAAATATTGGCAATGTGTATATCTATGATATATATTTCATTTTAAGCCTTATTTCCTTGTTTTGCACGTTATATAAAAACATGGTTACAAATCTCCAGTTCTAATTTACAATTATTGAAAAAGTATCACCATGATTTTGACATCGTGAAATAGGATCTCTGTATAATTCATCAAATAAAGCCAACACGGCAACTATCCTTATAAATAATTGTAGGCAGTTAATGTATCTTCCTAATGTAATACCAGTTTTTGTGGTAAATTCATTAAATAGTATAATACAGTGATTTCAATTTTGCACGTCACGCACTCAAATTTTACAAAATCATTTTCCGACCAAACTTTTGAAGAGATCATAAACATATAAAAAATTATTTTTCTATTATATTCTTGCATCTGTGGTTATCAAACAGGCCATAGAGAACATAAACACGTAGAAAATATTCAATAAAGATATTTAAAACTGCTACTGGCGGCAATTTCAAATCACAAAAACACAAATTTCGCGCATTTATAAAGTTTAAGATTTTTTAATAATTTATCTATGAATTCTAAAAATATAGGACATTTAGTAAAATATAGGTGAATTCATTGGCTGTAAAGCACTACAAACAGTTTTATGTCTCCATGTTAAAATTCGGAGGTATGATTTTTTTAATGTTGGCGGAAAATATTCAAAATCGTCGCCAAAAAACCGCGAGCAATCTGAGAAAAAAGATTTTTGACGCGCGATCGTTCGAGTGGTTAAGCTTGTCGATACCATATTACATAAAAAAAATATTTAAATCGTACATACTTTCTTATAATACGCGTGAATATGGCAAAGTTCACGTAAGTATTTTGAAATACGCGTTATCAAAAAGCTTTTAATTTTTATCCTAAATTCCAATTGGAAAGATGGGTTTCGATGTAGGCGGAGAAGATTAGTGATAAATAATTTTGTTTGTTGAATGTTTTTCTTCAATGGGTTTTCGCACGGTTTTCGCCACTAGGTGCCGCATTAAAAAAAAACAATCCCATTAGAGCGGGAGAACTGCGAAGTCTCATTCAATTTCGACGCCATTTGAGGTGATGTAAAGTTTTCGATCCCCTCATGGCAAATTTCCAACCTTCACATAATGTATCGAACGTGTGGAAAAAAAGCATATGACAACCCTCGAAATTGAAGAATGGAATTTACGCTCCCACATAGTACCATGCCGCCAGCATATTACTTCCTCCGTAACCAGCTAAACAATGGGAGTAATTGAAGAAGTAATAGCGTTTTAGACATCACTCGTTAGCCAATAGCAGCAACACTAACGTAACACTGTGCATTTGGCACATCTCCCGAATGAGTCCTAAAACGCTATTACTTCTTCAATTAACTTATCAGTTGAAAACATAAACGCAATTGATAATAAATACATGCGGCAGCTTTATTGGACTCGAAAACACATCTGAATAACCACGTAATGCTTCCACCAGGGACTCCAGACAGCAATGATCAACTTCAAGATAATGACTGACTATTTACATCACCCCCACCATGCGACCAGCCGAGCCACTATTGGTCAATGCTGAACTAAGGAAGCTCTCAATCGTAAATATTTACGACAGCAAATTCATCTTCTAAAAAACTTGGAGCTAAATTTCGAGAAATCGGGAATAATTTGGATCAAGAAATAAATATCATCACCTAAAAATGAGTATATGCTACAATAACAACCCAAAAACTGACGTCTACCAGTGATTGTTGTACTATATATGGGAGGAATACCATCCGGTCCAGCAGATTTATTACTATCTAATGCGTTTATGCCCCTTTCTATGGATTCTAATTTTATGAAACATTGGCTTAGGTTTAATGACTCTTCCACTGAAGTACTGGAGACTGCATTGACGGGAATGTCTTTGTCGTAAACGCTTTTAAATGAGTCAGCAAAGAGATTAACTATACGTATCGTAAATCGTATATTAATCATCCAGTCTCTGATATTTGAAATAACAAATAAACATAATTATCCCTATCTCAAATAAATTATTTATGCTTTTTGAAATCGTAATCGTAAATCGCTTCGTAAATAATAATTAAAAAACGAAATAGTAGGTATTACCAATTTGAACATATTATTAACAGATAACAAAATAACAGGTAGAAAACCAAATACTTTTTTTTTTTTTACAGTGAATGCCGCACAAGAATCTCAACTGCTCCCGTCTGGAGCCAGTGAGACTATGGCATCCCCAATTGGGGTATGTTGTGAGGCTGAAGGTAGTGGGGAGAGGAAGGAGGTGAGGAAGAGGAAGGTTGGGAAGTACCTGGCTATTCAGATCTGGTCACCAAACACGGCTAAAGCCATTTTCAAGCAACGTTTCAATTCTGAATGGTGGTCTTACACCAGGGCGATACTGATAGTTTCTTCTACTCTGGAACATGCCGCAAATATACTATATATTATTTTTAATGAATTAATTGTGAAATAACACAAATTTATCAAATAAAATTTATTTGCGCATGCCGGGTTCGAACCCGCGACCTCCGGCTTGTGAGTCAAGAGTCTTACCCACTGGACTACGGAGGTCGTACTCTTTCATCTTAAGAACAAAATAATTTGGGAGGCTGGAATGGATACCTCCGCCCCGGGAAACTTTATTAGATAACTAATACCTCTGCCATAGGTCACCCCAAGTGGTTCGCTACGTTTGGTGATTTAGCAGGGGTGCCCGGGTTTATGGGATGAGGTTCGTCTAGGTCTTGAAGGTGGATGATCAGGACACACTGAACCCCAGATTCTTACCCACCCCTTTTCCTTCCCAGAACTCTCCTCTCCTTCATTTTCCTAAAAAAAAACTCCACACAGCATCCCCAAAGATGATATAGGCCCACAGGGAAAATATTTTACTCAGGGCCTATCAAGAACCAAATCATTTCAATAGCGAAATATAACTTACTATTTCGAAATAATGTTAAGTATAAACACCTCCAATTTCACAACAAATACACCAAACTACCGCAAAGTTCGCGGAGCGAACACAAACAAGCGAATCAAGTCCTGACACGACTATGAGCGCGGACGCAGCAAAATGACACTTCGTGGCACGCAGTTCAGTGCACCGAACCTGACCGATCGCAGAACGAAACCTCTTAAATTCAGTTTCGGTTTCCGAAACTAAGCCGAAACTCGTTTTTTGGCCGAAACTAGGCCGAAACCGAAACCGAAAGTTTGGTCGGACACTATCAGTAATATATTCAGTTTTGCCAATGAAAAATGTGCCGACAGTATCGAGGGTATAGTTAATCTCTTTGCTGACTCATTTAAAAGCGTTTACGACAAAGACATTCCCGTCAATGCAGTCTCCAGTACTTCAGTGGAAGAGTCATTAAACCTAAGCCAATGTTTCATAAAATTAGAATCTATAGAAAGGGGCATAAACGCATTAGATAGTAATAAATCTGCTGGACCGGATGGTATTCCTCCCATATATAGTACAACAATCACTGGTAGACGTCAGTTTTTGGGTTGTTATTGTAGCATATACTCATTTTTAGGTGATGATATTTATTTAATGGGGGGGGGGGGGGGGGGCTGAACCCTGGCTACGCCCATGCGGCTGGTGAATTGTGACAATTCGCAGGCGGTTGTGACTACTCACCGCACTAAATGCAGGCATTCTGCCGCAGAGTGACTGCATTTAGTGTCGTGAGGAGAGCGCTATTTATACACTGTCGTAAACTAGTAAGTTGTAAAGCGCTCTACTCACGACACTGCATGTAGTGACTGCGGCAGTGACTGCAGAAAGCGTGGAGTTGAGCAAACCCACACTCTCTGCAGTCACTGCCTGCAAGCGCTGCATAAATATACCAAATCACCTACAAGCGTTGTAAGCCAAATAATTAGACTGTAAACGCTTTATATGCTGATTGCTGGTAGTCGAATTATGTTTCAATTATTATTATTATCATTTCGAAGTTAAATCTTTGTTAACATCCAAAATACCGACTTATTCGAAAGAATTTTGAATAGTTTGATACACCCGCGCCTTACGGCGGGTTCAAACTAAAACTATAAACTTAAAATTAAGGAGGAACAAAATTAAAAAGCTACTGGTTTAAGAAACGACACATTTATTCTATTAGGACACAAAAAATAGGTGTTAATTATTAATCTAGTGTTAGTCTTAAAACTACTTAACTAATTAGTCTTAAAATTAGAAAGTCTGTTTGCTTAATTCTACGGAAAAGTCTTTATGTAATTGTTCAGAATCTAATCATTTCGGTGGTTAAATTAAATAAAATGTTCAGTCATTTCCCTTTGGTTGCTGACGATGGAGTCTCCGCGTAAGCACACAGTCACTAGGCACTTTAAACTTAGTTAGCTATTTTTTCCACTTGTTATTGCACAGGTAGAGTCGCGAGAGTTCTTTGTTGTGAAAAATTGTGCACAGTGGAACTTGCGCAAATTCCTGGTCGGAATTTTTACGGTCACTTGGTTGGACTTTCTGGCGGAAGTTCACGAACGTATCGGCGGTTCCTGGTCGAAATCCGCGAGCGTGTCTGTTAATTTCCCTGGTCGGGAAATTGCGCGCGGTCGCGTGTAGTTTGGAGAGCGTTTGCAGAACCCTGGCCGGGTTAAAAAAAAAAAAAAACACTATTAATTTTTTATCCCTGGTCGGGACACTCCGTTGGCGAAGTGGAGTACCAACCCCTAGGCCGGGCAAATGGTGACTGCCTTCGTGTTGAGGATTCTTCCGTCGCCTCAAGGATTGAACCTAAGTCAGCCTTGAAACATTCCCATCGGCCGCAGCGGCTTCGTGAGCCAAAGGAAAAGGTTTATTGCCTTCGCCCGACGCGGCGATATTGGGTTTTATTTTATCCTTGCCGAAAATATCCTGGCTTTCCACTTTTTATTGCGGTCCCGCTTTGCTCTCGCCGCTCTGTGTTCGCCGCTAGGTACAAATGTTATTATTATATTATCCTGCGTTCGTAAAAATGATTTTATCTCATCCTTCGTTGCTTTTTAAAACTATATGACTATTTCCGGTACCTTGACTGACTAAGCTCTTTGTGTTTACCGCCTACTCCCATGCTGGCGACCTTATTGTAGATGGTGCACATTTGTCAGTTCCGTGAATTTTTGACATTAAAATACCTAAAGGTATATCAAGTTAGGTTTCGAAACATGTTTTTTTTTAATATATACCTACATTCAAATATTTTGGAAGAGTTCGAGAAGTTGGCAACACTGCTTAAAAGGGGAATTCTTGTTTTGTTTTTAATTGGTTTATTTATGATAAGTAGTGGTTTCCGATGTTAGCGCCTCCCCCACACGCATACTTCGGAGTGACCGAGAGTCCCGCGCCACTTAAGGCCGCCGCGCAAAAAAAGTAAAGACCGATGGTAAGGTAACTGCTTACAGCGCAGTTCACTGTGAGACTTTTCTGCGCAGCGGCCTGAAGTGGCGCGATTTTCGGTCGCTCCGAAGTGTGCGTTTGGGATGTGCTAATTTTATCACTGTAATAATAATAATGACCTAATCACTATATTTTCACAGAAATCAGATAAAACAGTTGTGTCTGCGTCACTTTTTGACACAAATATTGTTTAATATCAAGGGTTCGTTTTTCTGTGAAACAAAATTCTTTTCTAATTGGACTGTGTTAACATAAGGTAAGTTAATATTTTGATAGTTACCTGGAAACTATAATATGGTTTACCTATCTACTACATAATGGTAATGTAGTGAAATGTATTTTAGTACATTGCATTAAGAAGTTTTAGGTATTTATTGGAGTTTGGAGATAGACGGAAGGTGAATAAACTGCAACACGTCTGTTCTACAAGTTTATTTATTAATTATTTTGTTTTTGCATGTACTAAGAGTGTGTTAGAAGGGGCGCATAAATAAATCAATCCCAAATCAATGGTGGGGCGCGACGTTCCACATTAATTACGTCAGACACTATCTTGTGAAAAAATGGTTACTCGAAAAATATTAAGTAGCAAAAATTATTACCTTTCCGTCTATTCTGTCGTAGGAGAGTTTTGTTAACTAAACTACTTTCCGAGAGTTGTATTTTAACAAATTTGTTAAGATAATGGATGAATAATTCCCCCCATGGCCCTTGTGATACAAAACAATCCTTTCGGATGGGGGGCCCGAGAAAGGTCGGTACTGTTCAGAGATATGCCCTTACAACCCTTCAGCAAAGAAGACCAGCTAGGCAAAATCAGCAACTGGACTAAAGTTAAAAATAATAAATGTGCCGGAAAGTACGCTTCTCAGTTTGGGAGTCAGTACGCCTACTTCCATAAAGGAGATAAGTCTGCGTTCCACATGGTGGGCAGAACATGCAAACAAAAGCACCCATTCCCGCTCGGACATTTCCTCGGTAACCATCGGGTCATGCACAGTGGCCGGAGAAGGTGTGGTCAGGGTGGAGGTGTGCATTTCCAGGGGAAGTATTCATGGTCGAGGGGAGGTGGGCGCGGTCAGATCATAACGGGACAAGCGTTTTGTGCACAGGAGCGTCTTACGTAAGATCAGGGATAGCAAGGGTCACCGTGCAACGGCCCACGGCTGGCTAAGCTGTTTCTTCTACCAGCTGTTACAGATGGTGAGGATATTGTTTTTTGTGGTAGGTATTGCATATTCTGTGTTTAATGAATATTTTTAATGCTTGTAGAGCAGGCACGTCTAGATGCTACCCAAAACATCATGGTAAAAGGTGCTGATGCTGGAAAATTATGTTGCGGTACTGTAACAAAAATACACAAAGATATCTCAATACCACCCAAGTCTTGCAGATGGGGATCTCGAACAACTCTCAAAATCATCTCAAGTTGAAAATACTTCCAAGTATTCCTAGAGTTGATTTTCCTGTCCTGGTTACTTAATCCCAAATTGCAAGCAGATCCCCCAACTCCATTTGGGGCATGTTGTGAGGCTGAATAGGGTGAGGAGGGCAAGGGGATGGAGAAGAGGAAGGTTGGGAAGTACCTGGCTAATCAGATATGACCATTAAATGTGGAACAAACATTACGATTCAGAATGATGGTCTTTGTTCAGGGCGATCCTGAGAGAATCTTCCACTCTGAAGTGTAGCAAAGTTATATGTGAAACAATACATTTTTTTTTTTTTTTTACAGTGAATACCGCACAAGAATCTCAACTGCTCCCGTCTGGAGTCAGTGAGACTATGGCATCCCCAATTGGGGTATGTTGTGAGGCTGAAGGTAGTGGGGAGGGGAAGGAGGTGTGGAAGAGGAAGGTTGGGAAGTACCTGGCTATTCAGATCTGGTCACTAAACACGGCTAAAGCCATTTTCAAGCAACGTTTCAATTCTGAATGGTGGTCTTACACCAGGGCGATACTGATAGTATCTTCCACTCTGGAACATGCCGCAAATATACTATATATTATTTTAAATGAATTAATTGTGAAATAACACAAATTAATCAAATAAAATTTATTTGCGCATGCCGGGTTCGAACCCGCGACCTCCGGATTGTGAGTCAAGAGTCTTACCCACTGGACTACGGAGGTCGTCATAAAAATAAATAAAATATTTGTGGTTTCGAACCTTCAAACCTTTGAACCTGTAATAAAAATATTAAATCCCAGCTTCCCGCATTTCTACCGATTTATTACATATTTTCCTTAAATGCTTGTTTTAAAGCTCTAAAAAATATATGTGTTATTCTTGAAGATAATATCTATACATTCCCCATGCCGAAACGGCAATTATATGAAATTCCCTGTTATTTTACAAGTTATATGTGTAAAAAAATTCACAGTGTTTCTTTAAATGGTATTTTAGACATTTCCCATGAGTTTTTTTCTCTATTTTAAATAAGTCGTGTTTTATTAAACATTTTCACAATTTTCGCTTAAATATTATCATTTTTAATATTAGTGCGCTCTTTCTAACATTTGTATTTACATATCTCTCCATCTTCTTCTTTTTGAGCGGGTATACTGCGCCTTAAGAATAATATGGAATTTATGAAAAAAAAGAATCCACAGTAAAGTTACAAGTTGCAAAATTCAATTTGTATTACGTTTGTATTCATTTTGATGTAAAAATAGATTATGTTCCTGATTTGTGTTTTCATCGTGAATGCATGAATGGTGACCGTTGTTTAAAATTGAATAATGACAAAATATTTAAATACTTTTTATGCTTGTTTCCCTACTTACCTAATTTTTAGAGTAAAGTAAACTTCCCCAAAATCACTTTCAGGTGAAGTCATGAACAAGAATCAAATTGAAGATGATTTCATCCCAATAAAAGATTGTGGAAACGGACTCAAAACTGCCTCCCTGCATATTGCGCAGTAAGTCAAAAATAAATTCTATGCCATAAACACATTTGCCTGTTCTACATTTCGTCTGTAGAAACATTTGTTGTATGTTCCGTTTCAAGATAGTGGCCGTTTTAATGATTCAGTAAAGATTTTTTTTTTCAAATGTTATCGTGCTTATTTGGACTTTCTTTTGCATTTTTTCTCAATACGTATTACGATACCTACCTCCCTGAAAAAAGTTTTAAAAAAGAATTTTCTTTGTGATAGTGACGTATCTTTGAACAATTCCTTATTTGAAATTTTTAAAAGTTACATTAAATGTTGGAGTTTTACCTACCATTAAAACTCTTATTATGTTGTCTTGCTTATCCAGAATATATAATGTGAGATATCAGCCCTATTTCCCGCCAGCGTCGGTCTTATCCATTGCTTTATCTTGAATTTCCCGCCATTCCTCTGCAACTCCCTTCAGCTGTCAATTGTCGCCGTGCAGTTGGCATCTTGAGATGCCGTGTTAATTCAATTTGGACTCACCAAGCAGAGCTTAAATATATTCTGGATAAGCAAGACAACATAATAAGAGTTTTAATGGTAGGTAAAACTCCAACATTATGTGTGTCGTTGCTTATCCAGAATATATAATGTGAGAAGTGTTTGTTATCGCTTGGTGACAATTCTAAAGCCAAAATTGTGACTATTACTGTATTGCTTGCAATATCTTGGTCAAAGACTGAGAGTGAATGGGGGGATTCAGCACCTCAACATTGAGACCTCTGATTTGTCTATATTTCTTGAATGTGTTTTCTGAACTCCAGCTTCCTCTTTCCAAAATGGTGTCTATAGGACACTCTTCCAGCCAACTTCTTGAAGCTGCAGCTGATCTCAAACTCCCAGGAGAGGCATCAATCCCAGCATCCTTCAAAATTGTTTTAATCCATCCACCAATAGCAGTTCTCGAGGCTGGCCTTGCAGGCCCCAACGTGGAAATAAACAGACATTCAACACCAGCTTCATGTCTTCTGTTCTCACCCAAAGACATAAGCTTTCTCAACCAGAATATGGAATCTATATTACGATCCTCTGCTTTGTAAAGCTTCCAACCAGACTGTCTATGTGTAGAGGTGTCCTTCTTAGAACCAAAAAATTTGGCAATAATACAATGTGATGATCATTGTCAACAAGATTATCGGAAGATGCATGTAGTAAGGTCAGATCCTGTACTTGTCTTCCTGATGCCAGAAGTAAATTAACAGAACATCTACGAGATGCTTCGAAAAGAGTCAGGTCATTTGAAGGATTCTTACAAAGCTAAGACACCAAGTGTCCTGGATCCCAAGTAAATGCTCTAAGCTTCTTATTTGCAGAATTTCCTATACCTCTCATCACTTGCTTGACCAAGGGATGATTACTTATCCTCAAATCGCCTATGGGGTCATACAAAACCGACACTACAGACTTGTGAAGTGCTATAGTATTGGGATCCAAGCCTTTCCTCACTCTTAAGTATTGTTAGGAGCGGGCCCCCAAACATGTCCCAAGCTAGCTCTCAGGGGAGGCATGATTTACCCTCTATTCAGGTGGTGGGTCGCTCGAGGCTTCAGAAATTCCTTCGCATCTCAGTCGTCTGGCAGGATACTCCCCCTCTAGGAAACCCTCCTGCCGTAGCAGAATAATAACAGGATTGAGTTAAATAGATTCATGTATTGCAAATTTAAAACACAGTACATAGGTCATTACAGTACAATTCAACACAAGAAATACATACTACACAATCCTAGCTATCGTGTTTATAACCTCAAGATCCCTAAACGAAACTCTCTGAGTGATGGCTTTGCGCGGGAGTTTACAGTCTATCGTTAAAGGACACAATCAAATGAGGAAACAATTGTACAGCTTACATGATGTTGGGGGGTCTTCGTCTTCCGGCTTCCAGGGGCACCTCCCGAGTTTAGGACAGAACCGAAGTTTACACAGGCATGGTGAAATATCAGCGCTAAACCCGTAGGTTATTGAATTAACATTGCAGGTTATATTTGAGTACAATTCGAGCGATAGTACGCCGGGCGCGAACAGTGGGAATCAACGCGCGGGCTTAACGTGTGCCCGAGGCGGCTCGCAATTCTCAACTGGTGGAAGGGATCGCGTGCGGGTGGGCGGATGGGATAGGAAGTAGGGAGCAGGGAACAGGGGGGAGAGCAGGGTGTTGTGTAGTTTGCGGCGAATTAGGAGTTTGAATTCTTTGTCGTTTGGGCGTACCATAACACTTCCCCCCGCGCTTGGAAAAAAGGCGACGTGGCAATGGAGCTGTAGGGAAAAAAAAATCCTCTTATGCTTCCATCGGGGTTTTGAGAGATTCGTTGCTTGAGAGATTTCCTAGCTAGAACATACAGTTTTATGCTATAGTTTGGGTCACAATGTTTGTAGGGAATGGGTGGGGGTACATACAATGTTTGGACAAGACAAATTTGGGAAAAGTACATGGTGTAAAACAACATACAAGGTTATGCAATTGAAAATAACAATACACATGGTTATGCAATTGAAAGAATGACAATACACATGGTTATGCAATTGAAAGAATGACAATACACATGGTTAAGCAATTGAAAGAATGACAATACACATGGTTAAGCAATTGAAAGAATGACAATACATTTGTACAAGAGAAGAGAAAAAGTGTGTGATTCTAAGGTTTCATTGGTCTTGGAGCTAAGTTTGTGAAGCGTGGATTTGTTTGGTTTCGGAGAATTTCGAAGAAAAGGACGTGACTTCACGGATTCTAAGGATTACATTATCACTGTAATCAGACCCATTTGAGACAACGCTCAGGAGTACACTTGGGCCTTAGAAAACACTTGGTTTTGTCGAAGACGTCGAAGTTCACGAAGTGGAGACTGTGGTTGCTGTGCCGCGACTATGGTTACAGAGGTCATTGAAGAGAAGAATCCAGTATCTGCAGACATGCCAGTGCGAATCCTAAGTGTTATTATGGTAAACACGGATCGTATATAATGGTTATTGAAGCATAATGTAGCTCAAGATAACTTGTATTGGTGCGCATTCAGCGAATACTGGTGGGTCAAGGTACTGATGGTTTACACATGACGATATATGCGTCACTGCATGACAGAGCAAGAGACGACAAGGTTGGCATTGATAGCAAGAGTAAGAACAAACCTAAGAGCTAGCGTGCCCAAAAGGTAGTTTAGAGTGTCATAAAGTATAGTGGGACAACTCAGCTTGCTGTGGCACGACAAGACAACATACGTATGGGCGGTATGGTCTGTGCTTTCAGGAACAATTGCGTAGAAAATGGCAGCAGGAGAGACCTTGTAACCACAGCGCGTGCTGTCAGGAAGTGAAGCTCAGCTTGGCTGTTGGTGATGACATCCGCCTGGGCTTCTTTTTAAATCCGGGAGGAATTATTATTAGAGCAAAATTCTTGAAGTTTACCTGCCTAGGGACCAATGAAGAAAAGGTTTGGAGAGAAACAAAATGTGTCCAGATAATGAAATAACGAAATTTTAACCACCGACCCAGAGAGTGACGAAGAGAGATTCCTAACTAAATTGTGATTACATGAACATTTTCCTTTGCCAGGATGACTTGGCGTTTGCCTAGTGACAATATGTCTTGGTTAAAAAACAACCGGCCCTCTATGGCCTATGCTAACATGAGATGGTAACATTTTCGTAGAATTTCAAAGAACGAGACAAAGAATCGTGAACTAGTCACGGCAAAGGGAAACCAATTCATGAATAAAGGTTGTCAAAAGGAGACAGACGGTACGCCAAGTGCATATCGTACATATCCAACATTCATGAATGTGTTTCGTGGAATTGAGAAAAGAGAGAAAAAAACTGGTGAGACATATGCAGAGATTGAGGGGGAAAACCTGTAGATAACCGGACAGTTACCTATTCGAACTCCAAGTGAGGGCGAGATATGGTCAACGACAGATTTTTCACTTCATAACATAAGTCTGAAACATGGGGAATGGGAGGAGGAGGGGAGAAGGGAGACGAGTTGCGAAACTTGCTAGAGACTGGACCAATTTCCGATTCAAACTCTATGTGAAAATGAAACATAATCAACCAGCAGATTTCCTGACTCTTTACATTTATCAAAAAGGATGAGGAGACATTTGAATACACATTATATCAAAGAGGCTAATCTTTCGCGTGTATTGGGCAAAAGATTAGGGGTCATTTTAAAAACTTCTACATGATTGTGAGAAAAGACAGACCCTTGCTCCAATTTCACAAACCTGGGGGTTTTCTTGTTCGTTCTCCAGACAACGAGTTAGGTGGTTTTTTGTGCTCAATCGATTAACTCCCACAGCACTATGCCCCATAATTGACAGTGAAGCTGAAAACTAGTCCTTTTGGGATAGTAGATATTCCTGGGCTTCTTTCCTTTTTGCAAAGAAGTAAAAAAACAGGAAGTCCACGGGCATTGGCGTTGAATGACAACAAAGGGTTGTGGACTACATTTCGTAGATTGCACACAAAGGGTTTGATATTATTTCGTTCGCACGACTCATGGTAAGTGTTTTAACGTCTCCACGTATAGTGTACAAAATATGTAAGTACATACAAGATATAACTCAATTATAGACAGAAGTCAAAGAGTTTATACAATGCATCCTAAAGAAGATAGCAAAGCCGATATTATGTCGTTCACACGAATCACGGTAAGTATTGTTATTACGTCTCCACGTCTCGTGTACAGAGTTTATACACAGTTATACATAAAAGCGGTACTCATGACAAATAAATGACACACGACCGGAACAGGTTATACGAAAAGGGTGGTACTCATGGCAAATGAATGGCACACGACCAAAATAGAACGTACAAAATGGTTCTCATGACAAATGAATGGCACACGACCAAAATAGAATGTACAAAATGGTTCTCATGACAAATGAATGGCACACGACCAAAATAGAATGTACAAAATGGTTCTCATGACAAATATGTCACACGACCAGCTCAATAACATTTAGCTATGAGAAAAAAGTGATTATGACGAACTTCTCGTATCGCGGCAGGTATTTTAAGGATCCCTCCTATAATGGTGGATGTTCTAAGGATCTCTCCTATAATGTAACAGGGTTACGTTTAAATACAACACAATAAACGTTAACTATGCTTGTTTTAACACAGTTTATAAAGATTTGTTAGATTAACTAACTCCGTAGCCCAGGAGCGTACGATAGGATAACAGGGAGGTAAACAATTTAATGTCACTTCGTATGTTATAAAGGCGGGGTGATGACAGAGTACATTTCTGTTTACACCATGTGACAAACAAAGACAGACCTACATGGTTTTACATACTGTCTATTGCAGCAAACTTCAGTGGGGACAAATAAAAGGGACCAATTGTGGTTTTACATACCCTTTGTGCGGTTACAACATACCAGGTTATGTGCAATTTAGGTTGCAAATACTTGGTTAAATGGCGAAACAGGAGTTGAATGCCTATGTTTGTAAAACGATGATCAAACAAAACATTGATGATTTACGTTAAACTGCGGTTATTTGTGTACGGAAATCAGGGCTGCCGTTAGGTTTTATTAACCTTTTCCGTAAGGGTTGAAGCATGTAATACAAGACATACATGTTGTGAAGAGGGACAAATCGAGGACTTCTTATAACAACAAAAGACCGAGTATTTGGTTTTACGTACTTTAGTTGAAACGAGTCCATGAGGATTTGTACAAGGATGGAAAGACCAATTTAAAGGCTTTTCCTTTATTTATATACATATGATTTCAAAATGGATGTGTCAAAATCCAATTTGTTAGCAAAGAGCTCGGGTAGGACGCCATCAATTTTTGACATTTGAGAAAAAATTGAAAACTACTATACACAAGGAATGTGATTATGTGAGTAACCACTTATCTTTACCATGATGGGTAAAATATGGAGCATGTTGAGATGGTTTACTAGTCCTGGGTCGTGATTTAACGCTTTGGAGTTTACCAAATCGATTTTAGAACGACGCTCCAGTATTTACAGAACATAAAAAGAAAAAAAATGAAGAGATTCCTTCCGATATGATGAAAAAAAAACAACAAACAAAAATGGTGAAAATTACAATATTGCATTACATGGCAAAGCGTGCCATGGCATGAACGTTGCGTAGTGTGAGGGGTTGAGAGGCAATGATTGGGTTCATGACTTCCCGAACACTGTCACTCGAGGGGTGTCTCTGCTCTAAAGTGATCAATTTTGGAACAGGTGAGAAAAAGAAAGAAAAAAAAATAAAAAACGTGTGAGACAAAAATTACGGTGGTTGCCAATTCACGAACATGAACGGGGCAAACTACACCGTGGATTGTACATAAATTTACAAAAATGATTTTTTAACAATATTCGTTTTATCAACGAAAGGGTGGGCATGTAATTGACACTTTACACGCCGGCCATTGTAAGACTTGGTGTGCTTACAAAAAGGTTGTGGTGATACACACTGGATCATTTTAAGTTTGCTGAGATAGTGGGGGCAGTTTTACTTGACTCCTCACTTCCAGATTTTGCGATATCCTTAATATGGTAATTACCAATGTGTTTTCCAGAGCAGTCAGACAAGGAGTACACTAGATCTGATATCTTTCTTAGAACTTTGGCCTTCACGAAACGTGGTGCCAGCTTGGCAGAGAAATACATGGCTCCTTGGGAAAGTGTGTTGTTCTTTCTCCAAACTATGTCTCCTGTATTGAAGGTGACATGTTTCCTACGTAGGTTGTATCTGTCCGCACTCTTTTGATGAGCCAGGAGCAAAGCATCAGTGACTTCACTGTAGATGGCCGACAGTTCTTCCAGACGATGGGCATAGTTCGCGGTAGGGTTGCTTGTGGTGGCAATTGACGTAGGAAAGTTTGTGTTCCTATGTAGAGAACCATGAACAACTTGTTCCATACCGTGTTTTAAGAAGAAAGGTGTGTAACCAGTGGCCAGATTAACAGTGTTGTTCATTGCAGCCTGAATTTTATCTAGGTTTTTACACCAAGTACGTTGATCTTTATCAACTAGAATAGCCAGAGCTGTGTTGATTGTTTGGTTATAACGTTCGACGGTGTTATTTTGTGGAGTATACAAGGTATTATAGTAAATATCCTTGATTCCGTATTTGGCAAGAAAATCTTTGAATTCTTGGGCAATAAATTGTTTTCCGTTATCAACAATTACGGTTCTGGGTGTTCCGTAAGGTATAAAAATGTGTTTTTCCAGAAGTTTGATGATGGCGGACGCGTTGGCTCTTTTTAAAGGAAAGATCCAACAGAATTTAGTGAAAACATCCACTACACTAAGTATGTGCATGTGTCCGGCATAACTTCGGGGAAAGGGTCCGACGAGGTCCATTGACAATGATTGTAGGGGTCTGTTGGCACGTTTGGGATTACCCATTAGGCCGGCAGGTGCTGCCGTGCTATGTTTATAGGCTTTACAAGTTTCACATTTAGAGATGTAATTGCGAATTTGCTTGAAGAGACCAGGCCAGTAATACTTCAAGGAGATCTTTTTATACGTCTTGAAATTTCCTGGGTGTATGGAGTCGGGAGCACTATGATTGTCAATAATTATTTGTTCTCTACCTTCGAGGGGAACGACAAGTTTCCACGAGTAATCTTCGAGGATGGATAGTGGTACCTTGCAATTACGGTATAGTTGTCCTTCTTTTATGATAAAATTAGGAAACTTTTGTTGGTTATTTTTACAACCTTCGAAGATTTTCAAGTACCATTCATCTTTTGTAGATGGAGGGGGGGCAATTGTGTCAACATTTAATGAAGCCAGTTCAATTCTTGAAAGGGCGTCGGGAACAATATTGTCCGCGCCTTTACGGTGAACAACATCAAAATTGTATTGAGACAAACGGGAGGACCAACGAGCGAGCCTACCGGAGGGATTACTTAAAGAGATCAACCATTTCAAACTACTATGGTCTGTAACTACAGTAAATTTGCTACCGTCTATGTAACCGCGGAAATGGTGAACAGAATCCAATACAGCCAATAACTCTTTCTCGGTAATTCCGTAGTTTTTCTCGTGTTTGTTTAATGTACGGGAAAAATACGCTACAGGGTGTTCGCCATCTGGGAATTCTTGAGTAAGGACTCCACCGATTCCTACATTGGAGGCATCCGTGTGGAGGGTAAAAGAGAGTGCAAAATCCGGGCAATTCAGAACGGGAGCTTTTTGAAGGGCATTTTTTAGAGTTGTAAACGCTTCTTCAGCTTCGACAGACCATCGGAAATTGCTGACACCTTTACGGATGCCGGTAATTTTATTTAAGGGGGCTGCGATAGTGGAAAAGTCTTTGATGAATCTCCTGTAGTAACCTGCAAGTCCAAGGAAACCTTTGACTTCCTTCGCGTTTTTGGGTCGGGGAAAATTTGCCATGGCTTCCACCTTAGCGGGGTCTGTTCTTAGACCTTTTTCGTCGATAATGAATCCCAAATAACGTAGACGGGACTTACAGAATTCAGACTTCTTCAAGTTGATGGTTAAACCAGCGAACTTGAGTTGTTGAAAAACTTTTTCCAGCATTAATAGGTGTTTTTCAAAGGTATCGCTGACGATGATGAGGTCGTCAAGGTAACAAAACAGGCTGTTATCGACTTCAGGACCGAAAAGTTTGTCCATCAGTCTTTGTAACTCGGCGGGGCTGTTTTTTAGACCAAAGGGTAATCTTTTAAAATGGAACATTCCCCTACCAGGTACAACGAAAGCAGTTTTTTCGCACGATTCTGCGTCCAAGGGTATTTGCCAAAACGCTTTGCTGAGATCGACAGAAGAGATGAACTTGGCGTTACGCAGCTTGTCTAAGGTCGCGTGAACGTGAGGTAAGGGATACGCATCAGCTTCCGTGCAAGAGTTTAAACGTCTACTGTCGAGACAGAAACGTGCAGAGCCGTCTTTTTTAGAAACCAAAAGAGTTGGGTTGGTCCATGCACTTCTGCTGGGAACCACCACACCCATTTTTAACATTTCATCAAGTTCGTTTTCTAAAAGTTTAAGTTTTTGGGGGGCTAAGTTGTAATAACGTTGCTTGATGGGTGGGCCATTGGTTTTGATATGGTGTTCAACCAAATTTGTCAAACCTAATCCACATTTTTCGAAAGATATTGACTCGAATTTATTGACCATTTCTTTTAGTTGGAGAGCCTGGTCCGTGCTTAAGTTTTCGTGAGGTATTATTGTGCGGATCTCACTAATTTGAGCAGCAGTGGAGGTTTTGCCAAGAGTATTAAATACTTGGGGAGCAACATTGAATGCCTTCCAGAAGTCAACGCCAAGGATGAAATTCTGGGATATAGAGGGCACTATTAGAAAATTGATTGTAACTATTTTATTGTTACAATTAATTGGCAGGGCAAGGGCACCGATGACCGGTTGGGAAACATTATCCGCAGTCGTCAGGTGTGTCGATTGGGGCGAAATTCTAAAATCACTGTTAACAAAAGGCAGGTGAGCATTGTTGCCAAGACAGCTGACAGATGCACCACTATCAAGTAATCCGGAAAAGGGCACATTGTTAACAGAGAAAAAAGCATAGGGTCTCCCATCTTTAGCTTGTTTGCAACAAACCGAAGAAACATTTAAGGTCTGGTTAAAATACTTAATGTGTGCTAACCAATCAGTCCATTCTTTAGACCTTGGTTCAGAATGGGTGCCTGAGAGGTTATTATTTAGTTTTTTGGCCTCTTCATGTAGAAATTTGGTGGGGGCTTGGAGAAATCCACCTGAGGTCTGACATCGCTTGGGCTTTGTAACCTTTCCATGTTGTGCCTTGATTTCTTGAAAATGTTGCGCAGTTCGTCGCTTGGAGGAGAGCGGTCCCTAGAGTGATGCCTCTTGAAAGTTCGGGGTTCCTTAGATTCCAGAAACCTTGCTTGCTTGAAACAAGTAGTGGCCAGATGGCCTACTTTTTTGCAAAAAGAGCACACTTTTTTGTTGTTGAATTCTGGTTTTAAACCAGACGAACGGCTTGGCACAACTACATTATTTGACACATTCTTTATGTTTTTCCATAAGGATTCCAGAAGGAGACAGACTTCGTTTAGCTGGGCTAGGGATGCAATTTTCTGTGAGGTAATGATGTTCTCGTATTTGCTTAAAAGGCCATCAGTTATGACTGGTAATAGTTCAGCTTCCGAAACGGGATGTGAAAGCTTGATGTTAATGGATTCAGCCCTTTCTATGAATGTTGCTACAGGTTCATTTACTAGCTGTTTAATAGATAGTAAAGATAATTTGATCCGGTGCTGGGCTTCCGTTTTTCCGAAGCTCGAGATTAGGGCAGATCTGAGTTTATTCCAATCTTTGCATTTAGTTTTTTGAATGCGGTGCCAGGGTATCAATTCTGGGGAGATGAGTTCTATGAAGTTTTTTCGTAGAATCTCGAATGGGATATTTTTGATTGTAGCCGTTTCTTCAATACGGTCAATGAAATCCAGTACATCGGAGACGCCATTATATTTGATTTTCCACGAGGATAAATCGTAGGTTTTATCTTGTGTCAAGGTGGGTGCGATGTCCTGTTTTATCATTACTTGTGGCATAGGTTCTTCGTTAGGAACAAGATTATTCAAAACTTGCGTAGCCGAGCGTGAATTATTTTCGCTTGAGGGGGCGAGGTTTATTCTCTTAATGTACTTTTTGTTGAATAAAAGTGCATAAGCCTTTAATGTAGGTTTAGATTTGCTTGATGGCGAGAGTCCTCTATCCCTTAAAGCAGTTTGTAAGTGAGTTTTGGATAAGTTGTGCACGTTGGGAATGATGCCCAAATTGGATGATGCCATAGCTTGATTGTTTTCCATTGTGAGTTTCCCAGGTGGTGAAAAAAAATTGCCAGGGGTCTTCTTTAGCAAACGCAAAATTAATTTTGTGAGGCACTTTTCACTTGGTAATCACTGGTTGGTATTTCTAAAATAGTTATAGAAAACTGTATTCCATACTACAATTTGGTATATATGACACCAGAATCTTTGTCAAAGGAAGGCACAAGAAAAAATTTTGCGTGGAAAGACCTAAGTAGTAAAGGTTTTTGTGTTTCACTGACCACTTTGAGAAAACTTGTGAAATTCACAAGTATTTATTTTTTTTTCCAAAAAAAAATTTTGCCAGGACTGACCTTTAGAAAACGGGTTTTTTATTTTTCACAAACCACTTTTGAGAAAACTGTGAAATTCACAAGTATTTATTTATTTCCAAAAAATTTTGCCAGGACTGACCTTTAGAAAACGGGTTTTTTATTTTTCACAAACCACTTTGCACTGAGAAAGGCACTAAAATTCACAAAAGGCACTCTTCTGGCAAATAAGGACAAACTTCCGGATGAAAATAACTGAATATGGGATTTGTTACGAAACCACATTAAAATTATTTTATTTTTTCATGGAACCAATCATTGGTTTTATTATTATTTCACTTTTTTTATGTAAGGAAAAAAATCACAATTCACTTTACACTTATGCTGAAAAAAAAAATGCGGTACCTATAACGTAGGATGTGGAAAGAAAGTCATTATTTTGTCCATTTGGTGAAATATACGTGGTACTAATTTGACAGACACAACAAGTGGGCCGATCGGTATATTGTGCAAGAAAAAACGTGAGTGTGAGATTTTTTAATTAAAGAATCCACAAGGTAATTGGAATTCCAAAACCAAATTTACAATAGCGATCTCCATTGCTTCCGACCTTAGTGACAGAAGGGCGATTTTATTATTCAAAACACTGCATAGTGACAGGGAATTGTTCTGCCTGATTCAAACGGATTTTTGCCGTTGGAGTTTGGCGCGATAAACGCACTTTTATGCTTCGATGCGCGTGGGTGCGCGCGCAACTCAGAGATTAGGTATGTATTTACCGCGTGAAACATCGGGCCGTTGATTTGGCGCGAATTACTGTTGCTCGTCCGCTGCTTTGTGAACAAAGGGGTCGGCGCGTGCGCAGTCAGATTCGCGGTTTAAATGCTGCCGTCTTTCTGGTTAATACAAAATGGCCATGTTTTCAACTTTGACGCAATTTTTTTTATAATTGCAATCAAATCTGCGTTATGGACTCAACTTGCACATGGATTTCTGTGGTTTCCCACAGAATTCATTATTCACTGGGTATAAAACACCAAGACACAGTACAATCAATGTTTACAAACAGTTCCTATGCGGGGAAGATTTCGACAGGGAGCACTCCGTAAGGCGACTGAGACAATGGCAAAAATGAAAAAAAAATTCTGGGCCCCACTATGGACGCCAGTGTTAGGAGCGGGCCCCCAAACATGTCCCAAGCTAGCTCTCAGGGGAGGCATGATTTACCCTCTATTCAGGTGGTGGGTCGCTCGAGGCTTCAGAAATTCCTTCGCATCTCAGTCGTCTGGCAGGATACTCCCCCTCTAGGAAACCCTCCTGCCGTAGCAGAATAATAACAGGATTGAGTTAAATAGATTCATGTATTGCAAATTTAAAACACAGTACATAGGTCATTACAGTACAATTCAACACAAGAAATACATACTACACAATCCTAGCTATCGTGTTTATAACCTCAAGATCCCTAAACGAAACTCTCTGAGTGATGGCTTTGCGCGGGAGTTTACAGTCTATCGTTAAAGGACACAATCAAATGAGGAAACAATTGTACAGCTTACATGATGTTGGGGGGTCTTCGTCTTCCGGCTTCCAGGGGCACCTCCCGAGTTTAGGACAGAACCGAAGTTTACACAGGCATGGTGAAATATCAGCGCTAAACCCGTAGGTTATTGAATTAACATTGCAGGTTATATTTGAGTACAATTCGAGCGATAGTACGCCGGGCGCGAACAGTGGGAATCAACGCGCGGGCTTAACGTGTGCCCGAGGCGGCTCGCAATTCTCAACTGGTGGAAGGGATCGCGTGCGGGTGGGCGGATGGGATAGGAAGTAGGGAGCAGGGAACAGGGGGGAGAGCAGGGTGTTGTGTAGTTTGCGGCGAATTAGGAGTTTGAATTCTTTGTCGTTTGGGCGTACCATAACAGTATACTAAAAAAACCGTGCCAGCTGAGATCCCGAAGGGTTATTAGGACATGTATTATTAATGGCGCACCATTCCTTCCAGCTCTTCCATGCCATGTGAAAAGTTGTAAGCTTAGGTTTGCGCCAACCCGCATTAAATAGAGCTTTTTTCTTGCTGTGACCAATCGTTCAAAGCTTCACTCCACCCCTAATCTTCCACACCTGTAGTTGGAGCTTCTGGACCTGTTCAAGATGAAGTCCTGTCGATAAATCTATCAAGTTGTCGACCAACATGGGTATTATGTGAGGTCGGTCTAGGGCTCTTCTCTTTAGGTCTGGTAACCAAAACACTTTTGGCCAATTTGGGGCTACAACCAGGTACACCCCTGATGACTTGTTCAGATGTGCCAGCACTCGTGGCATTAAGCAGGGGGGAGGAAAGATCCATGCCAAGGGGAAATTCCAACTCCTGCTGAACACGCTGTGAAGCATTGCTCTCTTGTCGTGGGAATCTATCGAGACATACTGATCCACGAAGTGAGCCCTCGAGGGAGCGAATAGATCCACTACTGGACTGCCCCTAACTTGTGAAAAACAGCTCTTACCGCTGGGGGTAGAAGGTGCCATTCTGGTAATGTCATCCCTCAGGATAGATGATCCGCGAGGCCATTGTAGCGTCCCGGCAAATACTGCACTTGTAAAGAGATTCTGTGCTTGTCCAAAAGCGCAAGAATCTGAAATGTCAGATGAAGGAGACCCATCGACTTAGTGCACCCCTTGTTCCTCAAGTAGGCTACGACTGTCCTGTTCTGAACTTCTCAAATTCTGAGTCAGAGACGTTAAGGCATTTAAGATTGCTGTCATCTCCTTCATGTTGCAATATCCCCCCCTCTGTCTGTCCAACAACCCAACAGAAGTACATAGTCGATCAGGGCTCCCGGCCGTGATCTGCCGCATCCGTAGTCAGAGAATGTGTTGGGCTGGGAAAATGAAGAGTTGAAACATGATCTAAGTTGATCATCCACCATTTCATTTCTGACAAGACCTCCTTCTTTATCAGAGACTTTTGCTGAGGGGTCAGCTTCAGCATTAACTGTAATTGTATCAGCCGAGTATGAATTCGACCTCTGGGGACCACAAAGGTAGCAAAATTCAACTTTCCGAGAATACTCTGAGCTCCTTTCAGAGTCCATCTTCCTTTTGTCACGGATCTCTGAAGTGAGTTCCAAAGACCTTGGCGTCTGTATTTGTTTAAGGACTTCTGTTTCAGATGGGGGTTCTACACAATTCCAAGATATTCCACTGACTGTGCTGGCTGACGGACACACTTTTGGAAATTTACCGACCAACCTAACCGCTCTAACAATTAAAGAGCTTCTCAAGCTTGACTGAGGATCTCTCTGGTCTGATGAGCCAGGAGAAAGTCGTCTAGGTACACAATGATCCTGATAGCCTGTCTACGCAGGATTTCTGCAATCCAATTTGTGATAGCTTTTAAATTGAAGATCGACTGTTTCGAGCCTTCGCTCGTTTGAACCAGAAAAAGTGTTGATAGGAAGGTGGCATTGTCGTCAGCTCTTTCCATGTACCATCTCTAATCATTGTCATTTCCGGGATTACTTTCGTTTTGAACCTCCTTGCGGAAGCTTGGCTTGGACTTATCAACGAGGGCTCTTGGATGAATGGTATGCGGTATCCTCTTATCATATGTAAGATGGTCTCTGGGACATCTAAGGCCTGCCATTCTCTCCAATAATCCTGTAGTGTAGTTGACCCGCCCGAAATGGTTGATAGTCACCTGTTGAAGCGGCCACGAGAGGTCTGCCCCCTCGCGCCATGCTTCTGTTCCCTCCCCTTACCCCTCGTACAGGAGGAATATTGGGGGTTTCGCCGGTGGTCTGCCCGCCGGGGAAACGAGGGAAATGCCATATTTTCCTTTGATGTTTGCTTGGGGGGAAGGCAACAACCTCCTTAGATGTTGAAGGGCGGTTGTGCGCGACACCTGTTGAAGCGGCCACGAGAGGTCTGCCCCCTCGCGCCACGCTTCTGTTCCCTCCCCTTACCCCTCATACGGGAGGAATATGGGGGGTTTCACCCGTGGTCTGCCCGCCGGGGAAACAAGGGAAATGCCATATTTTCCCTTGATGTTTGCTTGGGGGGAAGGCAACAACCTCCTTAGATGTTGAAGGGCGGTTGTGCGCGACACCTGTTGAAGCGGCCACGAGAGGTCTGCCCCCTCGCGCCACGCTTCTGTTCCCTCCCCTTACCCCTCATACGGGAGGAATATGGGGGGTTTCACCCGTGGTCTGCCCGCCGGGGAAACAAGGGAAATGCCATATTTTCCCTTGATGTTTGCTTGGGGGGAAGGCAACAACCTCCTTAGATGTTGAAGGGCGGTTGTGCGCGACACCTGTTGAAGCGGCCACGAGAGGTCTGCCCCCTCGCGCCACGCTTCTGTTCCCTCCCCTTACCCCTCATACGGGAGGAATATGGGGGGTTTCACCCGTGGTCTGCCCGCCGGGGAAACAAGGGAAATGCCATCTTTTCCTTTGATGTCTGCTTGGGGGAAAGGCAACAACCTCCTTAGATGAAGGGCGGTTGTGCGCCGAGTGGCTACCCTGAGGTAGACGCACTGGACTAAAGCACTTTGCTACACCACGTAGTTTCTGCAACTGGGCAGAAAGTGCTTCTTCCCCAAAAGGATGAGTGGTAGAAGGAGGAATTCTGCTGAAGAGCCTCCGTTCCACTCCAATCTTACAGCTGTCCATTGTTCCTTTAAAGACCTGACAGGGAACCTTCTGAACTACTTTCCCATTTGATAAGTTTTTTGGAGAGCCTGTTGAAAGCACTCTCTGCTTCAATGAGGCATGCAATGCCAGCATCTTTTCCATGGCCGTAAATATTGGTGAGGCGGTGACAAATGCCAGCACCTTGCAGTTTACCTCCAGCTCCTTGAAGCCTGGATCAGCCAAATATTCCTTTAAAGCAGATGCATAGCGGACATTGGCCCACTCGCCCGAGTTTGTAACATGCTTGAAACTGTCAAAAGCAGGACCAAACTTTTATAAATAAAGCTGAATTATAGATAAGTCTAACTACATCAAATTGCGTCAAACGATTATCAAACGAACATGAATGTCATTATTTCGTATTTGTAATTTGAGTATTTTAATATGACATCGCCGATGGTCATATTTCATTAAAAAAAAATCGTTTACTTGAATTCCAAAGGTGGAAAAATGGTTAAATGTGTCTACAATTGATCCATAAATCAGGTAATTACGTAAGACAATACATTCAGCTTAATTTATCTTTAGTATGGATATAAATGGGTCGCTCCCAGCGGCAATGCCGGCCGGGCCAACCCGTGACAGGAGTGGAGCAAGCCCCGAACATCCCGTCACATTCAAAAAACCAGTTTAATAAACTGGTCCCGTATTGCGGGAACTATCAAATATTAAGCTGATAATACACTTATCTTAGCCAACAGGCCGAGAAGCGATTGCTAATCGGCACGACGTCCTTCCGTTTTCGAGAACGAGCGACGCAGATTTATATAGCGTAGGTAGTAGGAATACGCTAATCTGTCAAAAATGTTTGCACTAATCACTTGCACTAATTTTTCATAAAATTACGGAATTTGCGGGTAGCTACAGATATTATTTTCGTTGAAACAATTACGAACGAAAAATTTTTCGACCGGACGTGGGCGAAACAACGCCAAAATTGAATTAACACGGCATCTCAAGATGCCAACTGCACGGCGACAATTGACAGCTGAAGGGAGTTGCAGAGGAATGGCGGGAAATTCAAGATAAAGCAATGGATAAGACCGACGCTGGCGGGAAATAGGGCTGATATCTCACATTATATATTCTGGATAAGCAACGACACACATAATATTCAGTTTAAAATTATTAAGTTAAGGTATTTAAGTACCTGCTTATAAATCTTATGATTTCAGAGGAAATTTTGGTTTTGATTTATTAAATAGGATAAAAATAGAAAGATAATTTATTGGACGCAAGTACTTCTATTAGTTAAAATTCATAGAACTACTAGTTAAAATCTTATTTATTTAGTAGAGGATTAACATATTACACCTGTAAAATGTTTCGACTGTCCAACTAGATGGAATTCCCGTTTTAAGACAGTCAAATTACAAATGAATATTACAGCTATCGTATGTTGAATGATTCATGGTAACGGAACCGGTGACTGTTCAAAGAATGGCCGCCCACCATGCTGTGCTGATATAGGCATCAGCGTTAGATGGACTAAATTACATGCATTTCATGTATGTGTATGTGTTTTCAAATTTCAGGAGCTTTTTTGGAAACATCATTGGATCGAGAGGTGCAACTAAAAATCTGATAGAATATGATACAGAAACAAAAATTAAAATCCCCCATCGTGGGTACGAAGGTGACATAATCATTTCTGGTAGTGAGATTAAAGTAAGTGCCACTTTTATCTGATGAACATTTTATTAGTTCTTTTTATTTATTTTCACTGTAGATATACCTAATTAGAGATGTAAATATATTGTGGCTAGTTCTAAGAAATTGATTTGCCCCACAATCTATGCAAATATATATTTTTTTAATGAGTTACAAAATATGGCCCTGATTCCACTAAGCGCGCAATTTCTATTTACTTGAAGGTGTTATTTACAATCGCCAGCCACGTCAATGTATATTGTTAAATGAAACTTTATGTAAATAGGAAACGCGCTCGACTAGCCGTGTGCGGCTAGCAGCTTAGTGGAAGAGGGACTATTGCAAAAAAAAAAATTGATAAAGTTACGAAATACACACCAAGTTCATTTAAATTATGGATTATTTAATGTGATTAAGCCCGTTGTCCCATTGACTCTGTAAGGGTAAGCAATCCACGCAGAAAAGTCCCACAATGGCTGCGCTGCAAACCTTTGTAATCTTTATTTTTCTGCTGTGGATCTTGGATTTTTGTTGATTCCCTACCCTTACCTAGCCAGTGGAATTACGGGCTCAATAAATTTTTATATGTACCTACTCACTTTTGTTCTTGTTTAACATAATGAGACCAACCGAAACTAGATTTTCAGCGGAAACTGAAACCAAGTTCGGCTTCTGTTCTAGTTTTGGCCGAAACCTAAACCGAAACTTTAAACCTAATAAAATGCACAATGAAAAGAAACATCAATTTAATTAGTAAATTGGTTACTTTTAGCGCTTTTTGGTTCATTGTTATGTAACAGTTCTTCGATGTTCGCTTTACATACATTAAATTTAAAGAAATTATGAAAATTGAAAGTTCTTAGAATTACTTCCTGTGGAAAACAAATCAGTCTTATCTTTATGTAAGACAATAGCAATACAATAACCACTTATAATTATTATTATATAAACTTTGACAAAAATAAATAATTTTTAAAGATTACAAACTCTTTAATCTTTGAAGTAAGACAACTTTTATGTAAAAGCTTCTTAAAAATAATATTTTAAGTTATTCTAGAGGCAAACACATGCGCCTGAGTAATGCTGAACGTGATGCGATACATCACAATCCCAGGTTTCGGCCGAGCCGAGGCCTCAGATAATTTTTGGCCAAAACTGAAACCGCAGCCAAAACTTTACTCAGTTACTGATTATGTATCTGTATTATTTTTTTATCTGTTCTCTTTTTGAAATTTTATTTTATAAAGGCCCTGATCGACGGGCGAGTAAAACCGCGGTCTTATGGCTCGTCGGTAAAGCTCGCCGGTGTATCATTGCAAAACCGCGGTTTTGTGAGTTGACGAGCCTGGCTCGTGGCTCGTCATGTTTGCTTGATTTTTTACTCGGCTCGTCGTTCAAAACTGTGTGTCGATCACGGCCGGCGAGCCAAGCCGCCAGTTATCGGCGACAGCGCTAGAGGACAGATGTCACGTAATAATGGATATGCGAATTCACAGTCACGATTTCATCGTAGAATTCATAAATGGCTTCTGAGAGTGTCCCTGTTTATATCAAATTAAATCAAGCGAATACAAAAACAAGGGAAATCGGCTTGCAGCGTAAAATAAACTCTTGAATATCACAAAAAAATTTGAACCGAACTCGGATGTAGCCGATGTCAAGAAAAAAATTCTGTCTTTGTGAGCTTCCCACCGAAAAATATTTTTATAATAAAAAAATGATGGTTTTTTAATGCACTGTAAATAGCTCTGCATGTCTCTGGAATAATTCTTCCCAAAGTTTGCCTAGATATTAAAGTAGAATACTGCAGACTGGTTTGGGTTTTACCTTCTACCAGGTATCTCATTGTAGCAGTCAAACGTTCATGAGGAGAAATAGCTTCTCGCAATGTAGTGTTTTGCTTTTGTATCATAGGTGT